>CM048819.1:15223127-16423127 GCA_026586065.1 Dioscorea zingiberensis | reverse complement strand
CAAGGTTATATAAACAACCGTCGCCGTGACATGGAGTTTGAAGAGAGAGACAAGGTATTCTTGAAAGTATCCTCGTGGAAGGGTGTACTGAGGTTCCCCAAGCATGGGAAGCTGAGCATACGGTATATCGGGTTATAGGAAATTATGGATATAATAGGTCTCGTACCCAACAGACTTGCTCTACCAGAGGAGCTGTCAAGAATCCACAATGTCTTCCACGTATCTATGCTCTAGAAGTATGAGCCGAATCTCAGTCATGGTTTGGTAGAATCATCCATGAAGCTGGAGCAGGATTTGACCTACGTAGAGGGTTCGGTACATATTCTCGACAAGAGAGAACAAGTATTAAGGAATAAGGCAATACCGTTAGTTAAGGTATTATGGAGTAATCACCAAGTGGAGGAAGCCACTTGGGAGAGAGAAGATCATATGAGGGCTCTTTATCCTCATTTGTTCTAGTTATCAATGTAAGGAAATTCGGGGATGAAATTTCTCAAGGGTGAGAGAATTGTACACCCAGAATTTTCTTAAGAAATTATCTGATAATTTTCAAATATTTTAATGAGGTTAATTATCAATGGAAAATGGATTAATCATTTTAAACCTCCATTAAATGAATTTCGGGAATTAATGGGCATAAAATCCAATCTCGCAACTACTGGGCCCAAGAGAAGGCCTTATTGGACCAAGCCACATTTACTTGAAATAGTTGGAGGTGGATGGATGGTATAAGCCCGGTTGATTAATTGAAAATCTACTAAGTGTTAAATAATCTGGTTTGATTTAAGTAACACGATGAGTGGAGATATCGGACAAAAGTTCGTGTCCCGGTAAAGTGAATCTGGTCGGGTCAAAGCCGGTAATATCGGATCTGGTCTGGTATGGAGACAGACCCCGTGATGTTACAATGCGCCCGTGACCACTAGAATCATTTGAACCGGATTTTCCGGATCTGGGTTGGGGATAGGGACTAGTAAATTAATTGATTCATCGCCCACCTGACTACATAGTGGAAAGATATTATTAAATAAGGCTAATTTGGTTTTAGTGGAAGATATTTTTAAAGATAAGATTAATTAATCAAATAGAATAATATTTAAATAAAAAAATACAACAACAACAACAACAACTAAGCCTTAATCCCATACTAGATGGGGTCGGCTATATGGATTCTCTGTTTTCATGTCACTCTCAAATATGAAATAAAAATAAAATAAAAGGAAATGAAATAAACTGAAATAAAATGAAATAAAATAAAAAATAAAAATATATAAATAAATAATAATAACAACATATAATTTTTATGAGAGATTGGGATGTTAGAAGAAGCACAGTATCCCTACAAACAAAGCTAAGTTAATGAAGGAAAACCTTTTAGCCGGCTTATCGGTAATCCTATACTAGGCGGGGTCGGCTATATGAATTCTTTGTCTTCATGTCGCTCTGTCGAAAGCAAGATCCGGCTCAATATCTAACATACGTAGGTCCTTAGACACCACCTCTCTCCACGTAATCTTAGGCCTACCTCTACCCCTCTTCTTACCTTCTACAACTAAAATATCATATTTTCGAACTAGAACACCTGGGGGTCTCCGGCGTACGTGTCCAAACCATCTTAAACGCCCTTCTCGTATTTTATCTTCAATTGGTGCAACATGCACCTTTTGTCGGATGTGTTCATTTCTAATCTATCACATTTAAATAAAAAAATAATTAATTAAAATATCCTAAATTAAAATTTTACTATTATAAAGTAGTGGATGAGAGGAGAGAGAGAGAATTTAATTTCTCTCATCCCTCTCTCTTTCTCGATCCCTAATCTCTTTAGCTCGCCCGTGCATATGCTCGAGCTCGACCGATGCCAAGATCCCTTGCCCACCTGCATCAGACCCGGCCAAACACCACCACCAACCTCCCCCAGCCCCAACCCGCGGCCGACAGACCTCCTCCTACGCCACGGATCCGCCCGTGGCCTACCGCCTGAGAGCCCCACCCTATAGCCCCGCTGTTGGCTGCAGCCTTGAGCTCCCACCACCTGACCTGCAGCCTCGGGCCCCGCCGCCGGCCTACAAGCTCCACCCTGAGCTCCCCTCCGCTGCGGCATGCTTCTGCCCGACGTGCTTCGCCTGCCACTTGGCCTGCAGCCCTGTGCGATGCCGCCGTCCTACAACGCCGCCCTTCTTCATCCCTCAAGATTGTGAGCCCTAATTTGGGGAAAATCCCTATCTTAAGCAACTAATTGTTTGTATGAACATATTAAACATATCCGCCCGGCCAACCGCCACCCAGCCAACCTCCGCTCCACAGCACCAACCCGCGGCTACACTGAACCTGCCCGCGCACCGGGCTGCTTCACCGCACGGCCAGCCTGCTTCACTCACGCCGTTGAATCCACCCCGCTGGCCGCCTGAGAGCCCTACCCGGCAGCCCCACTGTTGGCCTGCAGCCTTGAGCACCCAACACTTGACCTACAGCCCCGCGCACCACCGCCGGCCTACGAGCTCTGTCTTGATCTCCCCTTCGTTGCGACGTGCTCCGCTTGCCACTTGGCCTGCAGCCCCGTGCGCCGCCGCCGCCGCCCTACGACGCCGCCCCTCTTCATCCCTCGAGATTGTGAGCCCTAATTTGGGGAAAATCCCTATCTTAAGCAACTGATTGTTTGTATTTACATATTAAACCTATAATTGTTATTTGTGTGGGATTAAGGGAGAGTAGATACCATGAATTGAAGAGGGATTAAGGAAAAGGGATTGAATGATATATGCATGATAGGAGTTGGGTTATAATGTTTGATTAAATTCTAGTGATTATTGTGAATGCTTGTATAATTTGGGGGCCCTAGAAATAGAGGAGATGCTGCCCAATTTTCGTAGAAAATTATATGAGTTAATGCCCTATTAATCTCCAGTTTGCATGCCTACATGCTTATATGCTTTAGAGGAGTTAAACTCTGCTAATTAATCATGCCAGGGGACATGTTAGGATGTTTATAAAGCATGAGTAAGGATAATTTGGGCATGCCATATTTTTATCGTATTCTTAAGTAGTGGACTTAAGTTATAAAATACGACTCTAGAATTTATTAAGTATTTATAAATTCTAGGGAAAGGAAAAGGCCCCACAGGAGTGGCCGAAGGACCAAGTCAACTATCGACTTATCGAAGGACGTCATGTGAGTGGACTTACTGGAAATTGTTTTACTTTTAATAGATTTTCAGCGTGAACGGTTTTATTGGTGGTTTATGGATTTTAATCCTGTGTTTATGACTGGCGATGAATTTCCACTATTATGTTATAGTAGTATTCATTTGTTTTGATTATTTCTATGTTTGTTAAATAGCATGATTAAGAAGAGATATGAATTCTTAAATATTTGATTATCTTAAGGTTGTACCCAAGCTAGACATACTTGCTTGATCTCCAGTGATGGCTCAGTAATAGAGACTGTTTATGAATGTGCTCGAAATCGGGTTAGGGAATGTTTTTTTTTAAATCGTTTATACTAGCCAATGTTTTCAATTCATTTTCAAAAGATAAAAACCCTTCCTGTCTACTGAAGGACCCGATAGTGGACACGACTGTATTTACCAATATATTTCGCATGTTTGATGGCCATGGTGACAGATGTATGTTGCATGTTTATATCTGGAGATATTCATGAGTATTGAACTAGGGGTACATGCTAGATCGATATGTGGCTAGTATCTCTTATGATTATTTGATTCATGATGCATGTGTTAGTGCATGATATGTTTTTTGGGTTTTTCGTTTATCGGCATGTTTAACCCGATTGAAGATAAATATGCATACACACATATTTTGTATTTGTTATACATGTACTATTATCATACTAGTACTGATTTTTCGTGGAGACAAGTACTATGTATAATACCTGACAGTATAGTCTATATTCACTGAGCTCGTGTAGCTCATATCCCTCCGTTGTATGTTTTTAATTTGCAGGTCCTAGACAGGGATCCAAGTAGCCACTTGTGACTATATATGATGGTCGTGTCTAGTATGGTTCTGGCGTACCTCCATTTGTATTGTATCAGACTTATATGCATTTTCCCTATGTGTATTTGGGGCCATGTTGCCCAGACTTCATGTGTGATGTACTCATGTCTTGATTTTTATTTGGTTTGACTATCTGTTATAAACAAATTATGTTTATGATACTTTATGTGTTTGGAGTACATCCATTGCTTTTAGATTTTAATTTGTACAGCCTTAAGCATAGGATATCCTCCAGCCCTGGCTGGTGTGACATTTGTCTCAATAAAGAGATGGGTGTTACACTTTCTTTGAGATTCTCTCATTTCCTTGAATCTAAGAAGCTAAATATCATGTTATCGGGTCTAGTACAACTGAAGTTATATGGTTTTTGTAGTTGCTTTCTTGCTTTGGAATTTCACATTCTTGGCCTGCTCCTGTCTTCTTTGACAACTAAACAACCCTTTAAATTGTTGTCAACTATTTACTCCATTATTATACAAATCATAAGAAAACACATTGATGTCAACTATCACTTTATCCATCTCAAGATTCTACAAGGCATTATCAAAACATTTCATGTTTCTTCTATGCATCAACTTGTAGACATTTTTACAAAGCCTCTGCAACCTTCACTCTTTACTCAACTTTCAGTCCAGATGGACGTATTCAATATTACTCTCCATCTTGAGGGGGGTCTATTAGAGTATAGAAATGAATTGTTGAAATTTTGTTATTAGTCTGTTTTTTATAAATATTTTTTATTTTGTTATTAGTCTATTTTCTATATTTTAAGTTAACGCCACACATAAACATATATATATATATATATATATATATATATATATATATATATATATATATATATATAGATTTGTGTGTGTGTGTGTGATTCATTAATGAATGATCATAAGTCAAATCCATTTCCTCATTTCATTTTGCGAATTAAGGGGACCCCATGCATCGTGCTTGTTCATTCTAGTGATGGAGGTATGGAGCAGGGTCATTGATTATGCGAAGGCGATAGGGCTTATTAAAGGGATTCGAGGTGGGGTTCGATGAGGGAATAAGGTGGTCTATGCGTTGTTTGCTAACAATGTCATGGTGTTCGGCAAGCCTAGTCCGCATTAGGTGTTGGTGGTTAAATTGCAGGCCTTTGTTTTTTAGTTGTTTTGAGAACTTAAGCTCAATCTCTACAAGACTACCTTCATTCCACTCGAGATGCACCAAGTCCACATGAAACTAATTGCGACGATAATAGGGTGTAAGGAAGGAGTGCTAGTAGCAAAATACCAAGGCATAAAAATTGGAATGGTAACGCTTGGAATGAGGGAGTGGATGGATGTGATTGCACAGTATATGCCAAGCACTCAACATGGAGGGCGATTTTAATGTTAATAGTTGGTAAGCTCTTCCTAATCAATTTAGTATTCACAACTTTGGTTACTCATTAATTGTTTTTCTTTCTGGTTCCGTGATGGGCGTATGTCAAGGTTTAACTAGGTTAACTAAAAGATGGTTTGTCATCCCAAG
The DNA here is from genome assembly GCA_026586065.1 of Dioscorea zingiberensis. Lineage (NCBI taxonomy): Eukaryota > Viridiplantae > Streptophyta > Magnoliopsida > Dioscoreales > Dioscoreaceae > Dioscorea > Dioscorea zingiberensis. Next base: position 16,417,601 of record CM048819.1, on the reverse strand, counting down.
TTTCTAAGATGACTCTATTGAGATGTTGGTGGAAGAGGTTGTGGGTGGAAGGAGACTTGCCTTGGGTGATGTTCGCTTGAGGAAAGTATTTTTCCCACTTGCTATTTTAGGATTTTTCACAACCACCTCCAAGGTCATCTACTTTCTTTTGGTTTAGTGAACTCTAGGTGCGCAAATTGTTGTTGAGGAATACGGGGTTTGGATGAGAAATGGTAGGGAATGTTTCTTTTGGATGGATTCGTGGTATGTTTGGGAGGTGGGGAAGCTTCACCTTTGTTTTTTGGTAGTGTTTGCTAAATGTAAGAACACATTTTGGAATGTGGTAGACTGTGTTTCCCTTGATTGGAAGAACTACAATGGGTTTCGAAGGTGAAAATGGAGGTTGTCGGAGCTACAAGGAAAGAACGTGGAGAGATTGGTGAATTTTGGAGGATGTAGGTTGGTCGTGATGCCTAGATAAGTAGAGTTGGAGACATAAAAGAAGACGACCAATTCATTGTTAGAAGCTTGTATCAGTTTATTATCGATTGTGGCATCTGCTAACTTGTTCTTGAGGTGTTCTGGAAGTACTCCTTGGTCCACTCCAAGGTGAGTATCTTTAACTAGTTGGTGATTAGTAATAGGGTTCTCATCAGAGTGGTACGCTAGGTATGGGGATAGGAGGAATAAGACTTCTCTTGCCCAATGTGTGGATTGGCGATTGAGGAGGTCAACTACATGTTCCTAATATTTGGGGTACACAACGACTGTATGTATGACAAAAATGGAGATGGTGTTGGGATTCCAAACTCAACCGCCAACACTTGAGAAGGCATGGATGACCTTAGATCACAAGCATGTTGATAGGGACGATCGGCTGTGTTGTTGTACGCTACTCATGGTTACATGGTGATTACTATAGGAAGAGCAAAACATGAGGGCCTTTATGTTGGGTTTGATAGTCCAAGACCAGTAAGCTACCGAAGAGATGAAGCAGCTGAAGAAGCGGACCAGAAGTAGGCTGGGCCGAAGAGAAATTGTTCAAGACCGAAGAGATGCTGGCCGAAGAGTTGTTGTTTGGCATAGCAGTCAAGCGGACCGAACAACTAACACATCATGTTGACGAAGAGCTGGCTATTCTGCAAGGATTCAAGAAAGGGTCCATGGCTCCCATCAGAAGTACGCTGACACCAATCCCAAGAGAAGTATGGTTGGTGTCAGATGAAAGGGTGTCTTGGAACTACAACAAGCATGACATACACTACTGTGATGTGACAGCAGGAGTGTTACACAAGTCATAGAAAAAGGTGCTTTGGGATCCTCACCAGAGTCTATATAAAAGAGGGATGAAGCCTCACTAGTGAAGTTGTTGAAAAACAGAGATTATCCAAGAGAGAGAACAAAGCACATTGTGGAGAGAGATCAAGCAAGAAGAAGGAGGAAGAAGAAGGTTAAGCGTTAGTGAAGACTTTCACCTATTTGGAGACAAGGACATTGATACTCAACTGCGGTTAGAGTATTTGTTTACTTAAGCTTTGTGTCTTAAGTTTGTTCATTGTTGATCTAAAGTTCTATTCCTGCCTTTATTGTAATCTTGAGTTTGGGCATCAACTCAAGAGAGTTATTGTTGTATCTTGCTTGAAATTTCTAGTGGATTATTGTCTGCCTGGTGCCCCGTGGTTTTCCCCTCGCTTTGTAGGGTTTCCACGAATATTGTGTGTGTGCTATTTACTTGTGTTTTTCAGCCTTGACCATCTCCTCGGCAATTTGGCCGAGCTACTTGTTCCAGCTCTTCGGAACTTTTGCCGAACAGCTCTCTGAACCGAACAGTCATCCTTTCCTCACATTGGTCCAAACAGGTGAGTATGTTCATCGACGCACAACACTTTAGAGGAGAGGCTAAGCCACCAAAGCATTTCTTGGTGGCAATAGATAGAGTTGTAGTGCAATGGCAACTTTGGGAGAAGCTCTGGGCTGACCTCACAATATGGTTAAGGAGGTTGGTTAATGGTGGTCAGTAGTGGTAAGTGGTAACAATGAGTAATGGATGCACATAAGATACACAAGTTGTGGTAGGTATGGATATACAGGTAAGTTTTGTATTAATAATAAGATATCAATGTAATACACAGGTATACATGGCTAGATGTACCTACGTAAAACATAGGTGGGTGGGTGTGAAATAAAATGAATTTTGAGCTATATTTTAATTGAATTGAATTTGAGCCAAGGTAATCAAGGTAAATTCAAGCTCAAGTGAGCTTGAGCTCACCATTCCAAATTTCGATATGACTTGGAGTGAGTCTTAGTTCGATCAAGTTTGGCCAGATCAAAACCATAATCTTTGGAGGCAAAGGTGACAACCCATCGAGGCGTTTCTAGTGCTAACCTTTCTCTTTCACTATTTTCTCCTCTTCTTACCTTATTTTTGTCTCGTGATAGAACGCCCTACACTTTTGCATGATCGGCCTACTCTCTCTCCTTAAAGTTGCAATTGTTATTTAAGTTCCCCCATAACAATGTAACGTTTATCAAAGAATGAAAAAGCCAAAATAGGATATAATTAGTTTATTAAAAAGAGAGCACAGGTAAAATTTGATAAAAACATTTGACATATAAAAAGTTTTGACAAAACCATTAAAAATACTTTTAATATTACCCAACACCTAGATATTTTATTATTAATAAAAATACATCTACTATTAGATTACATCTCAACGGTGAAAACATTCAACCTTTTTAAAATTATTTTTTTTATGACATGTGAAATACTTTTATTTTTACATAAACGGTTTATATGACCAATTAGTTTTTTTTTCCTTTCTTTTTTTCACGTTTTATATTTAAGATGATAGAGGTAAACTCACCAGTACTATTACATTAAATTTATTTTTATTCTATTATTAATATTTAAATAAATTTATTCAAGAATAAAATTTTAAAGTTACGTTCAAAATAATAATATGTAAAATATTATTTGTGAACTCAAAGTATTTATGACATTATTTAGTGCAAACAAATATAACATAAACTGATATTTAATTTAAATTTAAAATATTTTTTAATTCATCTTAAATTTTATTAAGTATGATACGGTCAAATCCCACAGCACATACGTCAGTTCATCCGACCACCCCATAAAAGCAACCTGAATCCCAAGAGCCGCCATATCGTCTCCACGGCAGGGTATGGTCATTGTCACCTCAAGTAGGGATGGCAATGGGGCGGGGCGGGGGCGGGACAGGCCTTTACCACCACCGCCCTGCCCAAATGTGGCGGGGAGTCTTGGTGAGCGCCTTGAGGAAGGCGGGCGGTAGCGGGGCACCAATATACACATTCGAACCATGGAATGAAGAGAAATTTACCGATTAAACTGGAATAAAATAAACTTAATGGCAATGTAAAAGCACTTTGATATACAAGCTTGAGAGAAGAGTGGGAAAGCAGTCGCCAAAGTCCGAAGACTCTAAACAAAGCTTCATTGTAAACCCTAAAACTATATAATCTAATATATATATATATATATATATATATATATATATATATATATATATATATATATATAAGGGTATTTTTATATTTTTTAGCGGGGAGGGGCAGGGCGGATTTTAAGGGATCTTTACCATACCCTGCCCCGCCCCGTATTTCTCCTCCCCATTCGGGGCTGATCGGGTCGGAAACCACGAATCGGCTCGGGTATTGCCATCCCTAACCTCAAGGATAGAAAGAGTATTCACACACCAAAAGTCATCATAACAAGTAAGGCGGCTTGTGGCGATGGGATAGGGATCAAATCCCAAGGCACGCCAAGAAAATAATGAGGAGGAGACCTCGGAAGAGAAGGGTAAGCAACTCTTTAATGAATTCACTCTTCACCACACCTTCTTCTCTAGTGATCTTCTCACTAACTTAACCATTAGTGTGTGATTTGGACAGCCAGGCCCTCCGCCTCCTCTTCGCTGTGTTCGTGTCATTTCTTTTCAGGGAGGAGTTCCAGAAGTAACACCTCCGACTTCATCTACAACACCAAGAGATTTTCATCTGTTGATCTTGACCGGAGTTGACCTCTAGGTGAACCGGATTTGCGTTAACTATGTAGATAAAAAATTTGTTACTTACTAATTATAATGAGTATTAAAAATAACAATTAAAGGTAACATACAAAGTATAAAAAATTTACTTCCTATAATACCCTCATCCAAAATTGCAATTGAATATAGAGATAATGAGTATAGAAGCTTGACCTAAAACAAAACATTGGAAGATTTGATTTGATTTTATCAAAATTAACCTAGGAAATTGGATAACAAAATAAAAGTGGAATGGGGATAAATTATCCCAACTCCATCTCTCATAATAATAAAATTTTATTATAATTATTTTTATTATTCTATAATTTATTCAAAAATAAATCAAATTGTTTTTCATGTTAATTTATTTAGTTGGATATGATGAAACGAAGCTTTGGCGCAAGGGTAAAGTTTTCGCCATGTGATCTTGATGTCACGGGTTCAAATTGTAGAAACAACCTCTTACAAAAAAATTTAAAAAAAAATGGTAAAGTCACATATAATAGACCTAGCAGTGGTCCGACTCTTCCCCATCGGACTGCTCTTATTTAATTGGATATGACTTGAACAATACTTTAAAGTGGTGTTTTATAATTATAATATTCGTTATAAGAAACTATGGGATTTAGAAGGAACCATTATATTTAGGAGACATTCTAACATAATCTTAAATTAAAAAAAAAAACCATTATTATTGTTAGAAGGAGACATTCACAGATGATTTTATATAATAAACCATTAATATAACCAAGTGACTAGATTGACTTGCTGCAAACTTTATCCTAATTATTTTTTATATTTAAGACGTTCAGCTTATTACTTGTATATAAAAAAAAGATATTAATCCATCTATTATATCGATTTGTGACTTTAGGTCCTTTTATTATAATTTGAATTTTTTTAGTCACTATATTTTCATAATTTAGAAATATTAATTTTTAAATACATATTTAAAAACATGTTTTACTCCTAAAATTGATGAAAAAGGGGATTGATATTTCTCAATTATAAAAATAGATAGACCCTAAAACTCGAATTATAATAGAGGGATTTACAGACACAAATTGGTATAATAGGCGGGCTAAATCATATATTTCACCTAAAAAAGATCCAACTTAAATTATATAATATATATATGTGTGCTTTGTCAAACGATTTGTCAAACGATTGTGATTTCAAAACTGAGTGCTTTTCCCACTTCACTCTCATCAGTTATTTCTGAGATGCAGATTACTAATTCAGCAGGGCATCCAAATTGGTGTTGGAGGAAACACAATGCTGGTCGATCACTGACTTCAGTGATTTATCAGGATTTGCTATGACTTCAATGCAAATGACATGGAATGGGTGGAAATTACCTGAAGTCGGATCTGACTCCTAAAATTATCCATTTCCTCTGAAAATTTTTTCACTATAGACTCCCAACCAAGGAGTATTTGTATCAACTGGGAATTGGACCTGCAGATCTTTGTCCTATGTGCAATCTTCTACCAGAGACTATTACTCACATCTTTTCTCAGTGCAGGTGGGCAATATTAATTTGGGATGACCTCCAAGATAATGGGCTCCTCCCCCAAAGAACTAATCTGGACGAACATATCATTCAAGGTAACTGGTTGCATTCCTATAATATGGATGAAGCAAGAATTATGGCATATACTCTTTGGCAAATATGGAAAGCCAGGTGCAATTTGATCTTCAAAGGGTACAAATTCAATCCAATATTAATAAAGAATGCTAGTGTTTCTTTAGCCACAGAATACAAGCAGAAAGCTCCTCTTATTGAAGCTGTTGGTGATAAAGAAGTTCTCAAATGGAACAGGAGTAACTACAAATACATACTCATGACAGATGCCTCCTGGATGGGCAGTAAAGAGGTAACTGGAATTGCTTATTTAATACTTACTAATACTGGATCCTTTCTATGTGCAGAAATGAAAATCTGTGAGGCTTCATCCCCCTTTGCTGCTGAACTCAGAGCTCTCAGAGCAGGATTAGAAAGAGTTATCTCTGAAGGAATTCAAGAGGTTATGGTATACACTGATAATTTCTGATTGGCTAGGAAGTCGCTGAAGGAGGAGAATTTTGAATTTAAGTACAAGTCCAGATGATGAATGGAGGAGATGCGGTTATCTTCTCTCTTGCATTGCAGAGTGGGAGGTTCAACATAAATTCAGGGAGGGCAATAGGGCTGCTGATGGGCTTGCTAAACTTGCAAGAGTCTCTGGTACTGCAGAAGTTTTTCATCAAGAAATACAACTACCTTCTCTTATTAGGCAGTTATGTTTTGAATTAGCAACTGAACTCAATGTTTGTATGATTACTTAGTTTCAATGAAACTCTCTATTTCCCAAAAAAAAAAAAACCATTGTACTTTGTCAAATCCGTACATATGATTGTCAAAGAGATAGAAAAGTCAGCCAATCTTCGATGTGACTTAAATGTTTTTAATATATATATATATGCATGTGATACAGTCTGATCGGCTGCATCACGCTATATTCCCGATCACCTCCCATTTGGATACTTAGAGCATGTTTTAAGGATTTCCAACTATATGGATGAAAATATTATTGAAAAATAAGCTAGCATGTCTATTTTCATATAATTTGGTAACCGTTTAATCTCTCACTTAACGGTTCTTATTTTAGAAAAATTTTAATGGTTCAGAATTTCAACCATTAAGTGAGAGGACCAAACAGTCACCAAATTTTATGAAAATGGATATGATAGGAAAACTCAAGAAAAATCAAGAAAGAATCAAACCAAAGAAAGGAATACCAAGGCTTAACATGGAAACCCTACAAATCAGGGAGAAAAACCATAGATTTTCCATTTGGGACCCTATATATATATATATATATATATATATATATATATATATATATATATATATATATATAATTTTATATTAATTATATATAACCATATCTATTTATGTATATATTTATATATATATATAATATATATTTATATATATAGTTAATATAAAATATTATATATATATATATATATATATATATATAAGCATGGTTTTCTTTGGTGTAATTTAATGAATTTACAATTAGATTATTAGTTGATTGTATTAATCATACCTAGTTGTTTGGATTGTAACTATTTGGAAATTTGATTTTTATTTATTTATTTATTTATTTATTTATTGTTTTCATCCAAAGTAAGAGATTTGTTTCCATTGGAGTTTAGATTCTACTCGATTTAATTTAAAAGGTTTAAAATTAGGTAATTATCATAGAGTTTAAGAAATTAATTATAAGTAAGGTAATTACTATAAGTTAATCACTCGACTGTAAGTTAATTAGATGATTAATATAGACAATTGTTAGGTTGCACCAAAACCATATATTTATGCACCTTCATCTTTGATTTATCAAGATAGTAAGAAAAACAATTAATTTAAAGAATTAAATAAAGTGCCAAGCCAAAGGCCTTTGGGACGAGCGGCAAGGTCCCTTGTGCAAGGGGTATGACACCTGGAAGACTCGGGGTTGAATCCCCGCCGTGACAAGGTGAGGACCCAGGGCGTGGGTCACCCAGTAGAGTGTCCACGTACACACGTGAGTCTTCTCCGTGTGGGTTTGTATAGCCGGGATGGTAAAATAAGCACACTGTGTGAAACCTTCAGACAGTAAAATAAGTTGTGCCGTGTGAAACCCCGGGTGATAGAACTACTGCACACGTCCTATCTGACTGATCCTTGGGAGGGTGCTTGTCGTCTTAGTTAAATAAATAAATAAATAAATAAAATAATAAAGTGCCAAAGACCTCTTGGTCTAGCGGCATAGGTCCTTTGCACAAGGGAATTGCCCTTACAGAAGTCACGGGGTTGAATCCCACCAAGAGCAAGGTGAGGAGGCTGGGGGTAGATCACCCATGCAAGCATGCAAATTTTCTTCATGTTGGCTTGTAATATATCGTGTGATAAAATAAGTTTGACTGATTCTTCGGGGCGCTTGTTGCCCATGTAAAAAAAAAACATTAAATATAGTATAATCATACTCATATGATATGACGGACTATTACTAAAGCAGTAAAAGTTGCACAAAGTTAACACACCAGCGTGTTATAATTTTTTTAGAAAAAAAAAAAAAATTAGATACACATATGTGACATTTTTGTTGATATGTTTTTGTACATCTGGTCAACCCTACACTTAATAAAGATCGATACCCAATTCACACTAAATCGAACCTCTGTATCAAACCGATGTGATTGACCGAGATTAAAATTGACTACTAAACTTTATTTCAACCTGGTTTTTAACTATTTTTAAATGATGTATATATGTGTGTTTTTGTCAAAGGATTGCGCTTCCAAAATTTGGTAATTTGCATGGTTTTTTTTTGTCTATGCTGTAAATGATGGATCGATCAGTTTGAAGAAAAGTCTCCAACAATACCAATCAATCTTTAATACTTCATTGACGTTGTAACAGTTTTAGATTCCCCCGGAGTCGAAGAAACGCAGTTTATAATTATTCAGGTGAAACGAGAAGGAGAGAAACGGGAAACCACTAACGGTTCATGACGAGAGTTCTTTAAAAACGGCATGGAGCTCCCATCTTCACGTCAAGAACTTCACTTCTCTTCGATCTTGATCTCAAGACAAAGAAAAAGAAGAAGAGGATGGATAATGTTTGGACTAAGATGGAGGTCGGCTGTGACGGAGTCGCTGTCATCACCATCGTTCACCCTCCGATCAACTCCCTCTCCTTCGAGAGTAATGCTCATTTCCTCCCTTATGCATGCGTTCCGGGGATTAGATTAATTTTGTTTTATTTAATTATTTTTTCTTATGCTTTTTTGATTCCAAATGATTATTTGTACACCAATCTGTAAAATAGTTCGGTTTTTATGATTTTTCTTTTTAAATTTTTTTTTTTTTGCCATATTTATGCTAATAATGGAGAGAGATAATTTGGGTCAGCGTTTTTGATTCAGTAATGGAGAGTCTGAAGAAACATTATAAGGAAGCAATGGGAAGAGATGATGTGAAGGCAATTGTACTCACAGGTGAGAATGATCAGTTGAAAATTTTGAAAATATTTGGAGAAATTTGTGGATTGATTTCTGGGTATATATTTGGTGAGCAGGTGCTGATGGGAAGCTTTCAGGAGGTTTTGATATTGGTATACTAAACGGGATTCAAGAGGGGAAGAGTATGTTACCAATTCTTGCATTTTTAATAGTTCTTCTTTTAGTTACTTTTAACTCACACTTCTTGAATCTTTTTGCAGTTGAGCAACCCGAGCTCGGTTACCTTGCAATAGATCTCATCACAGGCACTTTCGAAGGTACTTTCTGATTCTTGAATGATTTTCATAGTCGATAGGTTTATTTGATGTGTTGTACGTACTGAGCATGCATGTCTGTGCTTATATATTTGCTTCTAGATGCCAGTAAGCCATGGGTTTCCGCCATAGATGGCATTGCTATTGGTGGTGGACTTGAGATCTCCATGGTATTTATTTATTGGCTTATCTGTTAATTTTTGTTTGATTTGTTGTACAAATTATTGATACCTTTTGTTTCTTGTACAGGCATGTCATGCTCGCATTTGTACTTCAACTGCTGATATTGGCCTGCCTGAACTTACAGTCGGGATTATCCCGGGATTCGGAGGTATGCTGTGAATTTCTGTACTTCTGAGAAACATGTGCAACTTAATTAATAGCATGTTATCGTGTCTCAATTCTGCAGGAACACAACGACTTCCGCGCCTTGTGGGTCTTACTAAAGCTCTTGAAATGATTCTGGTCTGTGTGTGTTTGTGTTTTATTCACAGTTTATAAAGATTTTCTATTCAAGTTCTTGAATTACAGAACAGTGCTTTATTCTGAACAGATGTCCAAGATTATAAAAGGAAATGAGGCTCATCGGTTGGGTCTTGTTGATGCCATAGTTCCACCAAATGAACTTCTTGATACTGCTCGTCGTTGGGCTTTAGATATTGCCGAATGTAGGAGGCCATGGATCAGGACTCTTCACAAATCTGACAAATTAGTTACCTTCGAAAAAGCAAGGGAAATATTCAAATCTGTGAGAGCTCAGGCCAAACAAGGTGCTTATATCCAACTCCCATTGGAGTGCATTGATGTCATTGAAGAGGGTATTCTTGCTGGACCTCTTGCAGGGCTTAGAAAGGTACATGAAGTTCAAATTCAAACTACAATTTTTTTATTTTTAATTTTTTTTCCCTCTGTTCAATGAAATTCTTACTGAATATGTGCATTATATGTTTTATTTATTTATTTATTTATTATTATTATTATTATTATTTTTTTGCAGGAAGCGCACTGTTTTCAGAAACTGCTTTTCTCTAGTCAATCAAAAAACCTGGTTCATGTTTACTTTGCACAACAAGAAACATTGAATGTTAGTACTTCTTTATGAAAATTAACTTTGTGTTCTTCATTGAATTTGAGATGATTTTGCAGCTTACTTTGTATATGTGCATATGCCTTCAGGTCCCTGTAATCAATAATCATTTAGGATTGGTGCCAAGAAAAATAAAGAAAGTTGCTGTTCTTGGTGGAGGTTTGATGGGTTCTGGAATTGCAACTGCGCTAATATTGAGTAATTTCCCTGTGATACTAAAAGAAGTTGATGGGAACCTTTTGAAAGGAGGACTGGACAGAGTCCAAGGTACATCCTTTCAACTTTCAGAAGTTACAAATTATGGAAAATTGAATCCAGAGGAGTTTAATAAAACCTTCTTACTTTATAATGTCCTTTTCAGCTAATCTTCAAAGTAGCATAAAGGATGGAAAATTGAATCCAGAGGAATTTAATAAGACCTTCTCATTAATCACTGGTGCTTTGGATTATGAAGGTTTCAAAGATGTCGATATGGTGATTGAGGCAAGTTCCAATCTCATGATCCCTTCAATACTATAGCCTCAACAACTTCTCACATCAAACTTCTCCGTTGAATAAAAATTGAAGATTTTGCTTGACAGGCAGTCTCGGGAAACATTTCATCAAAGCAGCAAGTATTCGCTGTGCTAGAAAAGTATTGTCCATCCCATTGTGTGTTTGCCACTAACACTTCAGCTATAGATCTGAACTTAATTGGAGCTAAGACAAAGTCTCAGGACCGAATTATCGGTTCACATTTCTTTGGGTGATATAACGTAAAACTATTTGCAGAAAATTTTACTCATATTTCTTCTCCTTATGTTAGTTTTTCTTTCACAGTCCTGCTCATATCCTGCCTCTATTGGAAATAGTTCATACTCAGAAAACATCACCACAAGTTGTTGTTGATTTAGCGGATGTTGGGAGGAAGATTCAGAAAACCCCAATAATTGTTGGGAATTGCACAGGTTTTGCTGTTAACAGGATGTTCATCCCTTACACACAGTCTGCACTGTATCTGGTGTATCATGGTTTGGATGTCTATAATATAGACAATGCCATTACCAATTTTGGGATGAAAATGGGTCCTTTCAGGTGCCAGAGATCAGTAGTTCTTAATTCTGCTTTCTTTTCTTTGATTTAACCTGCCTTCTATTGTCCTGTGTATGCAGACTAGTAGATTTACTTGGATTTGATGATGCTGTCGCTATTATAGATCACTTCCTTCAAAGCTTCCCTGAAAAATGCTATAATTCAATGAGGACAGGTACCGTGTTCAATTAACTTCTTGGTATTTCAGTTCAATTGTTGGTTATTTTTTCTGCAATTTGTTGCAGGTGAAGCCACCGGCAAAGGCATCTATAGTTATGAGGATAATTTGAAGGCTAATCCTGATCCTCAAATACATAAATACATTGAGAAACTGAGGAACATTTCTGGAGCTAAACATGATCCTGAGGTCTCTTTCTCCCCATAAAACTCCATCATTCTGGAAACAAACAACAATGTAAACAAATGTAATAGAAGAAAAAAAATCATAATATTTCTGATTGAAAATGCAGATAATGAAGTTATCTGAGAAAGATATAGTGGAAATGCTCTTCTTTCCAGCAATCAACGAGGCATGCAGAGTCCTTGATGAGGGAATTGCTTCTAAAGCATCGGACCTGGACATTGCCTCTATAATGGGCATGGGTTTCCCAGCTTTCAGGTTTGTTTCCATAATTCTCTGAGATTTCTCTTTAATATCCTCTCTAAAACAGTCTTCCTTCACTAAATTTCAATAGTGGTGGTGCAATGTTCTGGGCTGACTCTCTTGGAGCCAATTACATTTACACAAGACTGGAGACATGGACAAAGAAATATTGTGATTTCTTCAAACCTTCTTCCTATCTTGCAGAAAGAGCTGCTAATGGCCTGCCTTTAGTAAGTACCATTTACTGATGCATACTTCTATAATGATTTTTTGGAAAGACGACATCCTTCTAACCAAATGTTGAACTGATGCAGAGTGCCCGAGTTTAAATCGATAGAAAGAGAGATTCAAGCATATTTATAATTCAGGCCAATATTATGTATATGTTTATTATATGTGTAATGAATAATGATTTCAGAATTATTCAAAGAAATTTGTATCATCTCAAACACAGCCCTTGAATAACATAAAAGAGTCAGGTTGATCACATCCACATGTTCTTTCTACCCAACCACCAACATGATAGTAGACTAACCTCATCCACAAAATTGTTAAGAGAATACTTGATTGTTGTTTATATAAATAAAATAAAATAAAATAAAATAAAATAAAAATATATATAAATACATATATTCTAATTTTGAAATTCAATTAGATTAAAGTTTTGGATGTATGTCCTAATTTCGACGCAAGCTAAGGGCACACCTAAAAAGGAGAGCTCAAGTCCCCTGCCCCTCTCCTATGATTAGTATTGGAAGAAGGCCTAATCGCCTATCTCGAGCAACGGTGGCCATGCCTCCGCCACCGCCTCCATGGCCGCATAGATGGCTCCATTAAGAAAATCAGGGCTTAATCGATCGGAGTCCAAATCCCTAATTCCCTGCAATAAAAACATCTACAATGAAAAAAGAAGCACCATCGCTTTGATTCAGGAGAAGAAGAGAGCGAGGAGGCTTTGACGGGGTTTGTACGGGCCGCCGAAGATAAAGGGATTTCTAGATCTCAAAGCCGAGCTCATACTCTCGTGCTTCAAAGCGGGAAAAAGAGGGCAACATGGAACCTTCGCTGGAGATTCACCATGACTCTCTCTCTCTCTCTCTCTCTCTCTCTCTTTTTCGTACAATCAAGAAGTTCCTCCAAGAGAGGGAGAATGCGCATATGAATCGAAAGGTGTTACTTCTTGTTGGGGAAAAAACCTACAATTCAACCCTCCGCGGAAGCCCAATCACGCACACAACCAAGCTCGAACACCCTCTGACAGAATATCTCCAAACACACATGCACAACTAGGGCAAAGATAGAGAAACAATCACAAACAACACACAAGGATATACGTGGAGTTCGGCACCTTGCCTACGTCTCCATGGGGGCGGGGAACAGGGAATCCACTAGATATGAGTACCTCCGAGGCTTGAACAAGACTCAAGCTCGTCTCAAGAAGAAACAACACTCATACAAAGATGCAACACCAAAGGAAATACAAGAACAACTCACTATGCACTCTCCTTGAGCTTTCAAGTTGATCTCCACCTTCTCCCTTGTCAATTGATGCTTCTTCAAGTGTCTCTACCGTTTCTCCTCTACAAGCCCTCCAAGTCCTCTTCGAAAAACCCCAAATTTTAGATTACTCGGAGATTAGGTCTTCAGCCGCAACAGGGACATATTTATACCCGCCCGTATACAGGCCTGTATACGGGGCCGTATACTCCTAAGGACCCTCCATACGGTCTGATATATGGGCCCGTATACAGGCCCGTATGCCCTGCTGGTCACCTCATACGGGCCCGTGTACGGGCTGTACATAGCCCGTACACTTCCCTGGCTGCATTATACGGCCTGTGGTAGCCCCATACGGCCCGTATGGGGCCCCATATGGGCTCATCTTCTCATCTTCTCACAATTCTTCACCTCGTTTCTCATTTAACTCCAAATGTGGAACGAACATGTTTACCTCTTCATGAGAAAGACCAACAAGATAGCACATCTCCACCATACTCATATAGGTGATTTCCAACCCCAAAATTCCCCTCATTAGCATTTGCTAACATTTAGCAAGTCCAAGCAATGTTGGAACTTGCTTCTTGGTACTACCTTGGTGAACATGTCTGCAGGATTATCACTTGTGTGCACCTTTAATAAAGAAATGGAGCCTTCTTCTATGACATCTTGCGCAAAGTGATACCGGACATCAATATGCTTGGTGCGAGCATAGTGAATTTGATTCTTAGCCAAGTGAATCGCACTCTGACTATCACATCCCAAGTCCACTGCATCTTGCTCAATCCCAAGATCATCCAACAAGCCCCATAACCACAAAGCTTTCTTCACTCCTTCTGACATAGCCATATACTCGGCCTCAGTAGTAGATAAAGCAACTGTGGCTTGTAGCATCGATCTCCAACTAACTGGCGTACCATATATCTTGAATACATAACTAGTAGTAGATCGCCGCCTGTCAAGATCACTAGCATAATCTGAGTCTATAAACCCACTCAACTGACATGATCCTCCACCAAAGCACAAACCAATATCAGTGGTACCCTTCAAGTACCTCAATATCCATTTCACTGCTTCCCAGTGAGGTCGTCCTGGATTTGCCATAAATCTACTGACCACACTAACTGCCTGTGAAATGTCGGGGCGCGTATAGACCATCGCATATATCAAACTTCCTACTGCACAAGCATATGGAACTCGAGCCATCTGCTCCTTTTCCTCAGCTGTAGTAGGTGATGACTGACCAGAGAGTCTAAAGTGTGGAGCCAATGGAGTCACCACTGGCTTTGCATCTTGCATCCCAAACCGAGCTATTACCCTCTCAAGAAATCCCTTCTGATTCAAGAATAAAATTCGGCTTGACCTCTCTCTCCTGATCTCCATACCAAGGATCTTCTTAGCTGCCCCCATGTCCTTCATCTCAAACTCCTTCCCAAGTTGACAATTTATCTATCTCCACCTTGCTCTTACAAGCAATGAGCATATCATCCACATACAATAGGAGATAAATAAATGCACCACCATGAAGTTGTCGAAAATAAACACAACAATCGTACTTGCTTCTGGAGTAGCCATTCTTGAGCATAAAGGAATCAAAGCGCTTGTACCACTGTCGAGGCAACTGCTTCAGACCATAAAGTGATTTCCTCAAGCGGCAAACATGATTATCCTTTCCCTCAATTTTGTACCCCTCCGGTTGATGCATATAAATTTCCTCATCCAAGTCACCGTGCAAGAAGGCCGTCTTGACATCAAGTTGTTCCAACTCAAGATCACCATAAGCTACCAAACTCAACAAAACACGGATAGAAGTGTGCTTCACCACCGGCGAGAAAATCTTATTGTAGTCCACCCCTTCCTTTTGTGCAAACCCCTTGGCCACTAATCTTGCCTTGTACCTTGTACTACTTGACTCGGATAGATCTTCCTTCTTCTTGTACACCCACTTACAGCCTATAGCATGCTTCCCCTTGGGCAATGGGACAACTTCCCATGTTTGGTTCTTCCGAAGAGACTCCATCTCCTCCTCCATTGCAACCAACCATCTCTCGCTATTTGAATCTCTAATAGCTTGCTTGAAGGTGACCGACTCATCATCCTCCACCGAGAGAGCATACTCAACCAAATTTGCCTGCCCATAATATCTCAGAGGTTCGTCAAACCCGAACTTCTGAACTTGTTTAATTTGTCTCTTTGGCCTAATGGTAGCCAAAGACTCTGACAGCTGCTGCTGTAGTGCCTGTGTACTGTCTTCCTGAACCTCCTCAAGTTCAAGCTCATCATCATCCTCATCATGAGTATCTCCCTGAGCTTCCTCTTGAGCATGACTAGGACCTGGTTGGTCTACAGATCCATCAATCTCCACCACTTGAGTATTGGTGGTCAACTCATCATCAACACCATCATTGGGCATCATAGCCTTTGGCAAGGCTAATATGGAATTCTTATCAAAGGTTACATCCCTGCTGATTAAAAACTTTGAATCTTCCAAGCACCAAAGACGGTAGCCTTTCACACCCTTAGCATACCCCAAGAAGAGTTCCTTCTTGGCTCTAGGATCAAGCTTATTTTCCTTGACATGGTAATAAGTTGTGCAACCGAAGATTCTCAACATATCATAATCTGCATGTTCCCCTGACCATCGCCGATAAGGCGTATCACCATCCAAGGTAGAATGTGGAGCCCTGTTCACTATGTAGCAAGCTATAGCAACTAACTCTGCCCACCATTCTCTGCCCATACAGGAATTGGATCTCATACATGTCACGCCCCGAACCTCGGCCCGGGCACGTGGACCAACCGG
Source organism: Dioscorea zingiberensis (assembly GCA_026586065.1). Classification (NCBI taxonomy): domain Eukaryota; kingdom Viridiplantae; phylum Streptophyta; class Magnoliopsida; order Dioscoreales; family Dioscoreaceae; genus Dioscorea; species Dioscorea zingiberensis. The sequence goes on along the minus strand of CM048819.1, from coordinate 16,401,182 downwards.
CCGTACCCAAACAGGGACTGACCCCTATTCAGGCACAAGGCCTCAGAGACCCTGTACAGTAATTATTCAGAGATAACAACAGCGGAATTTCCATAAATAAAAGGAGTTTATACAACTCCGTACAAGTACTGAATAAAAGTACAATACCGGGTTTATACAACCCCAGACTAGGATCTAGTCCAGTCACCCCTAGAAATCCATAACAACGAAAGAAATACAAGTCTCACACACTGAATAAAGGAGGTACGCAGACCTCAAGATACAACAAGCTCCGAGTCGACTACTCGGTGAAACCCCTGCCTAGGCTCGTCCCTACTCCTCGTCTGAACCTGAGAAACACAATCAAGTGCATGAGCCAAAGAAGAGGGCTCAGTAGGACCTCATAAAGCAGTAAAAGTGGCAAACGCCATAAACAAGGAGTAAGAGAGGCAATAAACAAATCTGCAAGTGAGACAACAATCACTAGCAAGCTGTCTGCATCTAAGATGTGGATAAATCCACGGATGTACTCAATCTCCTGGCATATGTGATACTAGGATGTCTACGACATCAACGACACCATCAGCATCGTCTTCGGAATAAGCCGGATAGCGCTATAATCATGTATACATGGCCAGAAAATATCACTCTCTGACTGAGCCTCCGTCCGATGTATCATGCCTGTACGTAAGAGATTGACGGTACCAAATACCTAGTGATAGGTATACACACATATGTACATCCAAGACAAACCACATGAATATACATACGAAAATAATGATCCCTCGAGATCAGAAGCCAAACATATTTAAGGAGAAAAACTCAACTCAAATATGTATAAAAATATAGAAAGCAACGATCCCTTGAGATATAAAACCGACACATATCCGATGTCCGTCTCGAATATATGTTGGGAACCTCTCAAGGGAATAAGAGTGCCAATAATAAAAGCAAGGTAGAAGAAAGCAATACTTGTATAAGAAATGAAGAAAGCGACTATCCCTTGAGATATAAAACCGACACATATCCGATGTCCGTCTCGAATATGTGTTGGGAACCTCTCAAGGGAATAAGAGCGTCAATAACAAAAGCAAGGTAGGAGAAAGCAATACTCACAAAGTACGGGTACGAGATCCTACCTGATCTGGAGAGGAATCCCCTAATCCTCGTCGCGTCTCACGCGTCCGGATCAGGATCTAGTAAATAGAACACAACCTAGTTAATGATACTTGATACCCTCTATCATGCATAATTAAATGGTTAAAGTGGGCACACAAGTCCCCTGCAAAATCACGTATTTTCACTCTAGTGCGCAGTCACCGAGAACTGCCAATAACTTTCAATCCGCAAGTCGGATTTTCCCCGATTTAGCTCTCATTAGAAAGTCCTCTTCTTCCCCTTTCTAATGGCATGCTAATCGTACCGATCGGGGTGTCATTGCTGCCCCGAACTGTACCCTGAAGGAGCAGCTCGGAATCGATTTTGAACGGAAATCGGACAGCACCTCCCCTGTTTATCGGCTACCGAAATTATACAACCATTCACACATACGATCCATTACACATGGATTTCATCAATTTAACGTTCGATTCATCCAATTCCATTTATCCACTTAACATACAATTAGTTTAATTAATCCCCAATCAAGGTTTAGGGTTCACTGCCGTAGGGGATGCGCTGGGCGCTGGACGAAGCAGGCCGGATGTAAGCCTGCGATGTGGATCGCTAAGGCTACAAGAGACTAGCGGTGGCTGGTGCGCGCGCTACAGCGCGGGCGCAGATCCGGGCGCTGATGGCCGGCGGTGCGGGCGTGCGGCGCGTGGCCGCGACGCCGCTGGGCGGGAGGGCGGCGGGCGCGCGGGGCAGGGGCGTAGGGCGAAGCGCTTGCCGGGGTCGCGGTAAGAGCCGGGGCGCTGGGGCTCGGATCCACCGGGCGGGCGGCCGCCGGCTGGCTATGGCCAAGCGGGCCGAAGCTGGGCTGAGGCGCTGTCGGCCGGTGGGCTGGCGCGCTACTGGAAGCCGGGCTGGGCTCGCCGGGAGGTTCGGGGACGCAGCAGGCCTACTGCAGGAGTTCGACGGAGTGGAGGGCGGGGTAGGGGTCGGGTGCGGCTGAAGAAGAAGGAAAAAGGGGGGAAGAGAGAGAGAGTTCATTCTCTCTCTCTTCTTCTTATCATATATAAGAGAATTATTTATTTTAAAATTAATTAAATTAGTTTTTTATTCAAGTCACATGATTACTGTTCATGCACATGTCTACTATGCATGCACGGGTCTACTATTCCGTGTGGGGTCCACCGAAATAATTCTCTCGTCCCTGGGGCCCACACGGATCCATGAATCTCGGTCAGCGGTGCAGCAACAATCGGCGTCTTGTCAAACGGTAAGATCCGCTCTCGTCGGACTGCATCCGAGAATATCGGCTTTAATCGTTTTCTCTAATCACGGGCTTACTGTTACATCACGGGGTCGTTGCTGTCCCCGACTTGATCCACATTTCCCGGGACTTTATTTTTTTCCCTGTTTCCTTCGCGGTAATTGATCTGAATTAATTAATACTTAGTCTGGACTAATCAATACTTAGTTAATCGGAATTAAATAACAAGGTGATAATTCCCTAGAAATTATCTGTTAAAATATCTTAAATTTCCCATTTAAGATTTAATAAAAATAAAAATCTTTATTTATTTCGGGGCGGGCATTACAATACATCTTGATCTCTCAAGCAATGTGCGGTTCAGTCTATCTGCGACCCCATTCTGCTGTGGTGTATCTCCTGACCGCCCAAAGGTTTTAACAATACCCTCCTGATCATAGAACTTCTTGGAGGCCCCTTAAGTGTACTCAATGCCATTATCTGACCTCACTGTCTTCACCTTCCTCCCAGTCCTGTTTTCAACCATTGCTCTCCACCGCTTGAATGTCTCAAATGCTTCATTCTTATGCTTTAGAAAATAAACCCAAGCATATCTAGAGTAGTTATCAACAAATGAGACAAAATATATGGAACCTCCCTTTGAAGCAACCTTGGCCGGTCCCCATACATCCATATGCACGTAATCTAGTACCCCTCTGCTCTTGTGTTTGCTTGTGGCGAACTTGACTCTGTGTGCTTTTCCATACACACAATGCTCACAAAACTCCATGCATGGCTTCTTCATGTTCTTCAGCAAACCTTCTTTCCCAAGCAAAGATAGACCTTTTTTCGACATGTGTCCTAGCCGCAAATGCCAAAGTTTTGTGTAATCTGATGGGTTACTGCTTCCTGAGATCCCAACTGAAGCATTATCAGTCACTGTTGTACCCAACAAAGCATACAAGTTACCATGAAGAATACCCTTCATCACCACCATGGAGCCACGAACAAACTTTAGAACTCCCTTCTCGGCCACTATCTTGCAACCGCCGGAATCCAAAGCACCAAGAGAAATCAAATTCTTCCTCAAGTCGGGGACATGCCGTACATCTGTCAAGGTCCTGATCATCCCATCATGCATCTTGATCTTGATTGAACCTAGGCCAACTGTCCAGCAAGCATGATCATTGCCCATCAACACAGTACCACCATCAATGCTCTCATAGATAGCAAACCACTTCCTATTTGGACACATGTGATGTGAACAACCCGAATCAAGTATCCACTTCCCGGAGATCTCTCCACCTTGACTCACATTGTAGCACTCTTCAGTTTCTGTTTCCCCTCCCGAAGCAAAACTTGCTTCTTCTTGCTTGATTGACTTCCCCTTGTTGTTGTTCTTCTTTCTCCAATTGACTTTCTTGTTGGTACAATCGGCCTTGAAATGCCCTTGCTCTCCGCAATTGTAACATATAACCTTTGCGGTAGGTCTTGATTTTGATCTTGACTTGCCTCTTTGCCCCTTTCCCCTTTCATTTGACCTTCCTCGTACAATCTACCCTTGTGCTTGCTCCTTGTCACCTCTTCCACTACTAGCCAACTTCCGAAGATCAGCGGATAACAAAGATGTCCGGACTTCATCTATGGAGAGTGTATCACCCACAAGCATCAATGTTTGTACCAAATTCTCAAATGAATGTGGCAAAGAAAGTAGCAATAGTATGGCTTGATCCTCATCATCTACTTTGACATCCACACCCTTCAAGCTCGAAATTATCCTCTCAAACTTATTTATGTGGTCTCGAATTGAGGTACCTTCCTCCATCTTGCAAGTATACAACTTGGTCTTCAAGTAGATGCGATTTGTCAAAGTCTTGGTCATGAAATTGGACTCCAATTTCAACCACACGCCGGCCGCCGTCTCCTCGTCATTCACCAAGAAAGTGACATCCCTATCCAAGCATAGCATGATAGCCACGCGTGCCTCCATGTCAAGATCATCCCAATCCTCATCGCTCATATCCTTCGGCTTCTTCTCCTTCCCCAAAAGCGCCTTGTGTAGCCTTTGTGATATCAACAAATTCTTCATTTGCATCTTCCAATAAGAGAAATCATTCTTCCCATTGAACTTCTCAATATCATACTTCCCATCCTTGGCATTACTGGTTGAAGACATCTTCTAGGAATTTCGTCGAATACCTTGTGTGCAAGAATTGCCCCAGCTGCGACCAACAGCTCTGATACCAATTATTAGGGAAAGAACCTACAATTCAACCCTCAGCGGAAGCCCAATCACGCACACAACCAAGCTCGAACACCCTCTGACAGAATATCTCCAAACACACATGCACAACTAGGGCAAAGATAGAGAAACAATCACAAACAACACACAAGGATGTACGTGGAGTTCGGCACCTTGCCTACGTCTCCACGGGGGCGGGGAACAGGGAATCCACTAGATATGAGTACCTCCGAGGCTTGAACAAGACTCAAGCTCGTCTCAAGAAGAAACAACACTCATACAAAGATGCAACACCAAAGGAAATACAAGAACAACTCACTATGCACTCTCCATGAGCTTTCAAGTTGATCTCCACCTTCTCCCTTGTCAATTGATGCTTCTTCAAGTGTCTCTACTGTTTCTCCTCTACAAGCCCTCCAAGTCCTCTTCGAAAAACGCCAAATTTTAGATTACTCTGAGATTAGGTCTTCAGCCGCAATAGGGACATATTTATACCCGCCCATATACGGGGCCGTATACTCCTAAGGACCCTCCATATGGTCTGATATATGAGCCCATATACAGGCTCGTATGCCCTGCTGGTCACCTCATACGGGTCCGTATACGGCCCGTATATGGGCCCGTATTGCCTGTACGGGCTATACATAACTCCGTACACTTCCCTTGCTGCATTATACGGCCTGTGGTAGCCCCATACGGCCCGTATGGGCTCATCTTCTCACTTCTCACACTTCTCTCGCAATCCTTCAACCTTATTAAGGACGCCAACCTCTAGCTCGCGGCCTCGACTTTGCTAAAGTTCACTGATGATTCAATAAAGTCTGTCAAATGTTTGATCTCGGCGCTGGAAGATCAAGTCTACTTATGGAGACATCGGTTTGAAGTATCAGGAGGATGAGACTACATAAACAATAGTCCACGTAGCAACTTACTGTTATAGGTCATGTGGAAGCAGGAAATGATGTTGCTGCTTTGGAAAAGGAAAGCTACTAGTTTTGAACTTGTCCACGTGACCTATGACGTGGCAGTAAGTTAATTACATGACCAAGTCCGGCGAGAAGTTATACCGGAATTCTCCCAGTACCCTCCCGGTAAAGAAGAATCGAAGTTGAGTAACCAAAATGATACAAATTGAAGTTTAGTGCTCAAAATGATACAAGGATAAAGTACAGTACCCACTCAAGATATTACCCATCCATTGGTACCCATTGACTGTCATTTCCTCAATCAGTTCCTTGGCTGCATCTGGCTCCTTGTTACACAAAGAACCACTGGTTGTTGCGTCTGGCATTTGCTTGGTGACCGCAATTAATCCATTGTAGAAAGTCGAAACTTGCATCCAATCCATTATTCCATGAGGTGGGCACTTCCTTAGTAGTTCCTTGTACCTCTCCCATGTCTCATATAGAGTTTCTAAGTCTAGTTGTTTGAAGGAAGAGATGTCACTCCTCAACTTCGTGATCTTGGCCAGCGGAAAATACCTTGTCAAAATTTTTTCGACCAATTGCGCCCATGTGGTGATGGAACCAAGCGGTAACAAATTTAGTCACTGCTTGGCTCGGCCTCTGACGGAGAACAGGAATAACCGGAGGTGAACCGTGTTATTAGGTACTCTGTTTACTGTGATCGTGTCGTTGATTTCCAAGAAGCTCGTTAGGTGTGTATAAGGATCCTCATCTTGGAAACCATCAAAATGGCATGATTGTTGCATCATCTAGATAACATGAGGCTTCAACTCGGAGTTGTGTCTATTGATGGGTGGTTGATTGATGCTTGAGACGATATCCTCGAGGGTCGGCTTGGCAAAGTCCACAACAGAACGAGTTGGTGCCTCCATTGCTATTAGTTGATTCACTTCTGTACTACTCTCCACTGTTGCTATCTTTTTTAGAAGGGTTTCTCTTATTGGCAACGAATGTAACGCTCAAACTCTAGATCAGGTATTTCCACTAGATATGGAACCCTGTTTTTGGTCATGCACGGGTACCTTTACAGAAAGAAAAAGAACAAATCAACCCGAAAGATATTAGAAAAATGAGAATAGGATAAAACTAAACCAAAGATGGCTAGAATAATAAAACCCTAATATTTCTAGAATTATCGATCACCGACAACAGCGCCAAAAACTTGATGCGATGTGTAATGCTATCCGCAAGTGCACGAAGTTGCTCAAGTAGTAAAGTACCATGAAGGTAGGGTAGTCGAATCCACAGGGACCGGCAGAGCTAGTACTAATTCGAATCCTATTATCTAGCCTAAAAATATAGGTGGTGTTCTGATCCTAACTAAAGATTTAAAGAGAACTAGATTAAAGTGAACAATTGGAAATCTAGGGTTATCAGTCAAGAGAACATGGCACCCCATATCTCTATCCCCTAAGAATCCCTTGTGATTAATTTCCTAATACAGGCTACCTAGTTGATATATTCTGGACCGCGGAGAACCCTAAATTAGTTTGACCACGATCTCTCGTGATAGCCAAACCCTAGTCCCATACATTGACTTCACTGTACGATTGTGTTATGCTAACTATGAGTGTAGGTTCTGTGGTTCCCACTATTACGTTTTATCCTAATCAGGAGAGTGAGTTAGTGTTGTGTGACAACCCAGCGACCACCAGATCTCTTGGCGGGCGCCCTCCCCCTATTGTATATGCTTGGATCTAACTTGACCGTGATTTCTCGTCATGCATCAAGCAATTCTAATTATATAGTTGGTGCTTTCACACTAACAAACCACAAGAATTCAATACACACAGATAATTCACAAGAATAATAAAAAAAGGAAACCTAATATTAAAAGGAGGAAATAACCAAAAGTTCATCCTAAGGTTCAAGGACCCGAGGCACCACAGAAAGTTTAGCCTCTCATACTAATAATAAACATCACAAAAACTAGAGATGAAGACATAATAATAATCATAAACTTCATGGCCTAATGTCTCCTCCGCCTTCAGCCTCTCTTCGAAACCCTAGTCGTCGGTAGAAGATTCGCCAAAAGTCTTGTGGGATCAAAAATACCCGCCTGGCATCGTGTCTATGAAGAGACACCAGGAGACATATCAAATAACAAATGATTATTTATTTTATTAATTTGGTTATTTTAGGTACTTCCATTCCTAATAGAGGTAAGCCTCTATTATTAATTACCCAAGACATAATCTTAGGAACCTCCGATTAAGGGCATAAGTACAAGTAGAGGTAATGAAAAATAATTCATTTATTGCAGAACATAATGATTTATTACATATAAATATCATTATATAAATGTATATACATATTATTTATTTATTTATTTATTTATTTATGACGCCGCCTTCCGCCTTGGGACGTATGCTTTGCCACTTTGGGTTTTATCGGTTGTCTCAGGAAGCCTGTTTCGTCGCCGCCTTAAGATTTGCACTGCTTAGCAACTTGTATTTTTATCAGATGTCTTGAAATGTGTATTCTGTCGCCACTTCGAGAGATGTGTCGTTCATAGATTTGTAACTTCATCGACTACTACAAGATGCACATTTCATCGCAGCCTCGAGGTGTATGCCTCTTTGAGATTTGCATTTTATCGGGCGACCCCGAGACGAATGATCCATCATTACCTCAAGGTTCATGCCACATAGGGATTTGTATTTCCTCAGGATTTGGGTTTTATTATGCCTCATTTATAACATGATAAAGGGACTCGACTTGCTTGGTTCCAACCTGGTTCACCAATTGTGTTTTGACAATTGGTGAACCAGGGTGTTGCCACATGGCGGGGAACAGTTTTTTTTTTTTTAGGGATTCAATCGTTCAACTTAAAGGGGGCGGGAGTTGAAAATTGGCACATTGGAATGGGCATATATTTTCTTTTTTTCACTCCTCACTGATGCCTTCTCATGCTCACCTTTTCCTCTCTCTCTACTCCGTTCACCGTCGCCGGTGAGCTTTGAGGTCTGTCCGACGATGGAATGAGCAGAGAGCTCATGTTTTCGTCTCTCTCTCTCTGCTCTGGTCGCCGTAGCCAACGAGCTCGGTATCGGCGTGATCGCGCTGCAAGAGCAGCGGCTATCGTAGGTACAGGTGGAGAAGAGCTGGTGGGGGGCGAGGTCCCGGAGCTCGCAGTACCGTTGGGCCACGTTCTACCGTCGCACTAGGCGGTAGGAATTGTATATCTGCTCTGTTTCCTTTTCTTCTCTTTCGAAATCTCTGTTAAATTTGTCAAGTGTCTTTGAACTTACAAAAGTTTGGTGCTCGTTTGTAGGGATTAGATTGGGGTTTTTGGGGTTTGGATTGTGGTTTCAGGGGATTTCGACACTGCTTATGCTACTGTGAGGTTGGATTTGTTCTTCTGATTCTATTGCTCGTGAGATTGAATGTTCTGATTAGAATTAGTTCTTGTTTGGGATTACAGGGCTTATGACAGGGTTGTAAAAAGTTTGTAAAAAATTCAAACTTTTTACAGCTACACCCAATTGCCTCAGTGGAGGAATCAAATGTCACTACGCTAGCATAGCGAGGAGCATCAATATGAATAGCCTTGTAGGTCTTCAGATTATTTGCTTCACTTAATAATTCAACCATCACATAAAGAATCTTATTATGTTCCTCCTTCAACTTTTGAAAAATACTAGGAGTGTATAATTGCACCATTTGTCTCAAGATTGGGCACAACTCCTTTGATGGTACTGATTGATCCATCATCTTGTAATCTTCTTGAAGCTCTGCATAACGCCTATCTTCAAGAACTCTCTCAAATTGTTCAAAAAATCTTACAACCCCTAGTTTTCATGTCAAATAATTCCTTAACATACCATTGAAACTCTCACTTCTTTGGGTGCTCATCATGTTTCCAGAAAAAATATACCGACCATATACCATCGCCCACTTCTTTTTTCTTCAAATAATTTCAAAAGCCATCGGTTCTCTCTTAAGTTATATTTTTCAAGTAAATTTTCCCATGCTTCAAGAAAAGATGCTTCACCCTCATAGGCATATATAACCTGCTGAAATGCAACAGCAAACAAACGCATACCAGAAAATACATGAGCCAAGTGTTTGGCTGCATTTTGGTATATATGCCAGATGCAAAGACGATGATGAGTAGTTGGTAAGGCTATCACTATTGCTTTCGCCATTGTAGCACTCTGATCTGTTAGAATTGTAGTTGGATGCTTCCCTTTCATCACCCCTATGAATGTCTGAAATAACCAAACAAATGAGTCCATTTTCTCTTGATATAGAAGAGCTGCACCAAAGACTATTTTTTGACCATGATTATTGATCCCTAACAATGGAGCAAAAGGTCTATCATAATTATTTGTTCGTTAAGTAGTATCAAATGTAACTACATCACCAAAAACTTCATAATCCGATCTTTCTCTCCCATCTTCCCAAAAAATGTTCGTAATCATCCCTTCATCATCCAACTGCATATCATATACAAAAAGTGGGTCTTTAACCCGCATCCTGTTGAAATATTGCATTATCGCTTTATGGAGACCTTCTCTACCTGTTTCTCAATTTTTCTTCCCAAATGATTTGCAATATCCTTTTTCGTACAACCAACATTTGATCGACCTCCACCCATCTTGCTCTGCAACTCATATATTTCTGTTGGTGTAAAACCTGCCTCATAAGCCAATTCTACCTGTGTTGCTTTAGCTGCACTAATTTTTCGATGCGATCGTAACATATGCACAATCTCTTTATGTGCAAGTTCATGATTATGTTGCCCTTCAAAACTTGATAATGTAACATCTCGCTATCTTCTTGTAAAATTATCATATGAGCTAAACAACCTGTTCGTGAGAGATGAGTTTTCAAATTCTCATACCTCTTGTCTTGAATACATTTCCCTTCTTTGGAACAACAAAATCTCCTACAATTCACCAAACCATCTTTGTTTCTCTTCACCCATCCTTTCCTTATGTCAAATCCAACTTTCAATGCATATGCATTATAAAAAGAGTACGCTTCTTCCTCTTTACAAAAGATTTTACCCAACTTGGGGATATCATCATCAAAATTGTCATGACTACATTGGTTCAGAATTTTGTCTGCATCTTCAGGTTCTGTCATATGTTTCTCCAAATTATATTCCCTATTTTAACACAAATGACCATAACATAAATTAGTGAAGTTCAATAATTTTGCCTCTACAATAACTATAGAAAATAATATTTTGCTAGAGTACATACCAATCAAAGCTTCCTGCTAGAGAGCTTTCCATTGCCAAACTCCCCTCCCCTGAGCTTCCCACCTCATAGCTTCCTGCTACCAAGCTTGGCGGAGTCAAGTTTGCTACCATCGATCTTCCAACCACATCAACCGGACTAATGGGGAGCAAAAGATCAGTCAAACTGGGCTTGTCTAGCTCCATCTGACTTAATGGCAACCCTGTCATAAGCCCTGCAATCCCAAACAAGAACTAATTCTAATCGGAACATTCAATCTCACGAGCAATAGAATCAGAAGAACAAATCCAACCTCACAGTAGCATAAGCAGTGTCAAAATCCCCTGAAACCCCAATCCAAACCCCGAAAACCCCAATCCAATCCCTGCAAACGAGCACCAAACTTTTGTAAGTTCAAAGACACTTGAAAAATTTAACAGAGATTTCGAAAGAGAAGAAAAGGAAACAGAGCAGATATACAATTCCTATCTCCCAGTACGACGGTAGAAAGTGGCCCCACGGTACTGCGAGCTCCGGGACCTCGGCCCCCACCGGCTCTTCTCCACCTGCACCTACGACAGCCGCTGCTCTTGCGCAGCGTGATCACGCCGATGCCAGGCTCGTTGGCGACGACGACCAGAGCAGAGAGAGAGAGACGAAAACGCGAGCTCTCCACTCATTCCATCGTCGGACAGACCTTAAAGCTCACCGGAGACGGTGAACGGAGTAGAAAGAGAGGAAAAGGCGAGCACGAGAAGGCATTAGTGAGACGAGTGAAAAAAAGAAAATATATGCCCAGTCCACTGTACCAATTTTCAACTCCAGCCCCCTTTAAGTTGAACGATTGAATCCCTTAAAAAAAAAAAAGTGTTCCCCGCCACATGGCAGCACCCTGGTTCACCAATTGTCAAAACACAATTGGTGAACCAGGGAGAACCAGGCAAGTCAAGTCCATGATAAAGAGAATGCTTGAGCTTGATTCGAGCCTTCTCAAAGCAATACTGATGCACAACCTCCTGCATGTCCTTCTCCATATTATTTACTATTTCTTTTCTTTTTTTATCTTTTCTTTTATCTCCTTTTATAAAAAGAAATACATTGGCTTTTTTCTTCTAAAAAAAAGTGCCTAGAATTAAGCCATTTAAATCTTCCAAAAGCTTCTTTTGACTTTTTTGTATAGTAGTCAAATCAACATCAAGCTAGTAGCCAAATGAAGCCTTGCATACATACTAAAAATATTCCCATTGATGCTCATAGTTGTACGTATATTCATTCAGCTTTAACGAAATATTCCTCTTTGGCATTAATGATTTCAATATCCATATTGAGGGTATTTTTTTAGAATATTATAAATTTATTTTTTATTTACGGGAATGCGCATCCTACACATTATTTACGAAAATGCGCAAATGTGCACATGGGTGTTTTTTTTATTTAAATATTAAAAAGTCGACAACAATGGCATATAGTACATTAATTACAAAAATAAGGACTTGCATGCATTGTTTTTTGTTCCACTTGACTTTGTGAATGGAAGTATCTTCTCCTTCAACTCCGAGCTCCGAGCTCCAAGCTCGATGACATTGGCGTCCCGGAGCCGCGGCTCTCCGACACAGTCATCGTGGAAGAGCAATGCGCACGGCGGCGTGTCAGTGAGCAAGCTCATTGCGCAATACACGATGGACACTCGATTGCACACCGTCTTTGAGCAGTCCGGCGAGTCCGGGTCCTTCGATTGGTCGAAATCGGTCCGGCGAACGCCGCCGCAGTCAGTGCCGGAGCAGTAGATCATGACGTAGCTCTCGAAGATCCAGCGCAGTAAACACATGCAGCCCTTCAGGTTTACGTCGCTGTCGATGAGTCAGCTCTCCGGCTTATATACTTCTCTGCCATTGCCCCGATCTCCTGGACCTCTCGACGGGCCCCTTGCCCACCCTTGACTCCGCCCTAATTCTCGGGCTTGGCGCCAACTTCCGCACCCTTTTCTCCCCCTCCTCCTCCCTCCTCCTTGAGTGCGCTGCCTTCGCCCGCGATCGATCACCCTCCTCAATCCCCTCTTCGTCCACTCCCGCAACCAAAGCTTCAACTACAATAACCACCACCATCTCATAACCATGCAACACCCAACAACCACCTCCACCCTCCATTGAAACCCTAGAATCCTCCATCCATCACCTTGTCACCCAGTATTAAAGAAGAGAAAGGTAGCAACTCCTTCTCAACTACCTTAATTTGTTGCTACAACCCACAAATCCAACAATTCTATAATAAAACTAAGCACTCTATATGGAGAACAAAGCTCACCAGTTTCCTTGAATTGCCTTTGGTCCATCTGATCACCACCATTCTCCTCCTCCTCCTCCTCTTTGACCTCTCCCTCACTATCGTTGGCCTCTCATCCTCCATCCTTTCATGCTCAACAAATGAGAGTCATGAAAACAAGAAAGATATTACACACAAGGTGTGCCACTGGGGAGGTGTAGCCATTTTGAGCTTACTTTAAGTGAAGATGATTCTGTGGGTTTTGGGTCTTTGTGTGCAGTTCTTTAAAAGGCTAGGGCATGTAGTTGATGCTTTGGTTGTGGTTGGAGCTTTGGTTTTGGAGGTGGTGGCTGAAGGAAGGGAGCAGGGATGTTGGTGGTGGTGAGGGTGCTGGAGAGTGCTTTCGAGTTGAGTAATAAGGTCAGTGAAGCTCGTCGGAGGTGGTGATGAAGCGCGGGACATTTTTTAATTATTTGTTTATTAATTTCTTATGATATTAAAAAATAAGGGGCCTACTAATCTAAAAAACAACGCTACATATGCGCATCCTGCGCATTTCGATCATTAATGCTCATGATGCGCATTCTCGTAAATAAAAAATAAAATTGTAATATTATAAAAAAAAGCCCCATGTTTATTAGCGACATTGAATGATATATTTTATTTTATATATATATATATATATATCTTTTTTTTTGTGAGAATGCTAGTAATTTCAAACTCTTGTCTTTGCCTCCCTTTTTTTTTATTTTGCAGCAGCACAGTGTGGCTCTTTTTTCAATCTTGGAACATTCCTTAATTACGCAACACTGGTTGACTAAACAAACAAGGAGAGAATAATAAAGACCATACAATCATTCCTTCTAAATTTACAGTGTCTTCTTGCCAATTGAATTCTCCTTCAGCAACAGTAGCAGCAACAAATCCACATTCATAACAGCATCCCCAAAGCTCTACCATGTATTTCATCATCTTGCTCAATTTTCTTGTAATTATAGTTCAGAGTTTTCCTTTGAGGCATTTCATCCAACAACAAGAAGGCATTTCACATGATTAGATGTTTAACACAAGTTTGGAATGTTTTCTTAGCAAATTTACAATCATATATTTTCTGAATGCAACATAGCACAGAATGATAGAAAGTTGAATGATATGGGAGACTTTAGTTCTTTCACTTAACATGCTTCTCCATATTTTTAAAAAATGTTTAGATATACCTTCATGGCAGAGAATGATCATAATATATAGCTATGATTTGTATAAGCCTAGCACCTTTAGTTCACTTAGTGCTCTTGTATAGCTCATCAATGAAGCTCCTGTGGTATTTAAGCAATTATGGCCACTTGTTTTATTTAAGAGTGAATACATCACGGCCCATGTCAAAGACTGTACAGCTTTTATAAACTCAAAACCTTTGAGCTTCTTGGCTTTTTCCCAACTTTGCAAGTTCCCCAATGATGTAGTCTATTGCTTTTGGATTCCCACAGAGGGCATCAAGATCAACAATCACTCCATTAGATTCAGCCCAATACTTGAGAGGTTGCTTACGATAGGGGCGGTTTGAAGCTACTCCCATATGGAATTTATAACGGGACAAAGCTATATGTATTCTGATGCTGGCCAATAGGCCAGGCACCAAAGAAGCGAAGTAAGGGAAGAAGGGAAGAGGGAGAAGAAGGGGAGAGAAGAGAAGAAGATGAGAAGATAGAGGATAATTCTTGCTTGTTTTCATTCATAACAACCTACTGCCATATATAGAGCTACAAGGGTACTGTACCCAGCCCCTGCTCCCTTGCTACTACGTTCTACAACCTTCCATGCATGTATGCATGTGATACTATTACCATGCATCATATCCCTACAGCTGTGACAGATTACAGGACAGTCCTTGAGGCGTGCTGGTAGTGTGACAGTGCGCGCGCTCCTCTGTACGACCGGTCCAGAGCCACGTGTCACTCCTTGGGTGGTTGATGATGCTTTTTCTTCAGCAGTCGTAGCAGTGCTTTCCTTAACCTCTTTTGGGTCCTCATTATCACCATAATCCTCATAATTAGCATCATAGTCCGCATCATTACACCCCTCTTCCGCAAACGCCTTGTCCTCAAGGCGGTGATCTTCCCAGGTGGCCTCTTCAACTGGCCTGCCCTCCCACTGGATAAGGCGTTGGGGAACTGTGTGGACGTGATCACTATCGTGCTGTGGCGCAGAGTTGGACCTGGGCGTAAGATAGGGTGCTGGTCAACGAATGTGGTTGGAAGAAGGGACTGTTGACTGTGGGGATCGCCGCGGCAAAGCTTCAAGTTTGAGATGTGGAAGACGTCGTGTATATGTGCGAAGGGGGGAAGCTCAAGACGATAGGCAACGCGCCCAATACGCTCGCTGATGCGAAATGGCCCAAAGAAACGCCTTGAAAGTTTGGTGGTGCGACGGTGTGCTGTGATGGAAACCTGGCGGTAGGGTTGGAGCTTAAGGAAGACCCAGTCGTCGACTTTGAACTCGACGTCAGTACGGTGAGCATTAGCCTGGTTTGCCATTCGGGTCTGGGCACGCAGCAGATTAGTGCGCAGAGTCGTCAAGATTTCAGACCATTCCTTTAAGAGGTCGTTGACAACAGTCACCGTGGTGGAACCTTCGACGTAATCAAAGAGAGAGGGCGGTGGCCGGAGAAAAACCGCTTCATAAGGTGTCATGCCAATTGCAGAGTGCCATGCGGTGTTGTAATGCCATTCCGCCCATGGCAAGAAGCTCACCCATTGACGAGGCTGATCGGCGATGAAACAACGTAAATAATCTTCGAGGTATCGGTTCACAACCTCTGTCTGTCCATCGCTTTATGGGTGGTAGGCGCTACTCATAGCGAGTATGCTGCCCTGAAGCCGGAAAAGTTCTCGCCAGAAAGAACTCATAAACAACGGATCCCTATCCGAGACAATGTGGGCGGGGACCCCGTGGAGCTTGACGACATCACGGATGAAGATTTTAGCAACCTGTGGTGCAATAAACCGCGGTCACAGCGCTAAGAAGTGGCCTTGTTTACTGAGGCAGTCGATAACAACGAGGATGGTGGCCTTGCCGGCTGCAGGTAGCAGATGAGTAATAAAATCCATGGAAATTGCCTCCCAGATCTTGCCTGGTATCGGTAGTGGTTGTAGTAACCCTTGTGGCGCCTTGGTAAATGGTTTGACCGACTGGCACACATGGCATGCTGCGACGAAGTCACGGACGGAACGGCGCATCCCTGGCCAGTAAAAAATGCTGGCAAGCCGGGCAAGGGTACGTTCCGCTCCTGCATGTCCGCCCATCGGGGAAGAATGAAACTTTGCCAAAAGAAGCGGAGGGAGAGCTGAGTCTGGCGGAATGTAGGCTCGTCCTCTGTAAAAGAGTAGGTTGTCACGGACGTCAAAGTGAGGATGCCCTTCTAGGTTCTGTTGCACGGACCGGAAGAGGTTGCCTGACGCTGAGTTGGTCTTGTAATGTTGGTGGAGGGCTTCCCAAATAGCCGCGATGGGGCCAGACTTGGAAACCAAGGAGTTAAAATATGCCGCCGGGAGGCGGGACAAGGCATCGGCTGGGCCGTTACACACTCCAGGCTTGTAGACTATCTCTAGGTCATAGCCAAGGAGCTTCGTGAGCCAGCGTGCTGTTCTGGAGTCTGGATGGTCTGGTGCATGAGGGCTCGGAGGCTTTGGTGGTCTGTCTCTACCGTGAAGCGGCGGCCGAGAAGATATTGACGCCACTTTTTGACCGCTTCTGTGATCGCGAACATTTCACGGGCATAGGCGGACATTGGGCGCAGCTGGTCCAGCAACTGCTTGTTGAAAAAAGCCAGCGGTCGTCGATTTTGCAGGAGCATGGCGCCGACGCCAGACCCTGAAGCGTCTGTCTGCACAACAAAGGGAACAGTGAAATCTGGCAAGGAGAGGACAGTGGTGTGGAGCAGCGCGTGCTTCAGTTGCTCGAAGGCTTCAGTGGCGGCCGGCGTCCACAAGAAGGCATCCTTTCTCAGCAGAGCTGTAAGTGGGGCGGCGAGTGTGGAGTAGTGAGGTACGAAGCGCCGGTAATAGCCGGTCAACCCTAGGAAGCCTCGCAAGCTCTTCAGTGACGTGGGGGTTGGCCATTCTTTGACGACAGCGACCTTGTCTGCTTCAACGGCAACGCCACGGCCGGAGATGGAGTGTCCCAGATAGCCTATCTCTGTACACCCAAACTCGCATTTGGTTAGCTTAGCAAACAGGGAGTGAGAGTGTAATACCGAAAGGACGTGGCGGAGATGCTCGATGTGGGCCTCCCAGGTTGGGCTGTACACAAGAATGTCGTCGAAAAAGATGAGGACATAATGCCGGAGAAGGCCGTGAAAAATGGAATTCATCATCGCCTGAAAGATGGAGGGGGCGTTGGAGAGGCTGAAGGGCATTACAAGAAACTCGCAGTGCCCTTCATGAGTACGGAACGCCGTCTTCTCGATGTCTGGTGGGTGGATCCGGACCTGGTGATATCCCCGCGGCGGAGGTCCGCCCGAGAAGAACAGACCGGGCGAAGCCTCGTCGAGTAACTCCTCCACAGTTGGGATAGGGAAGTGGTCGCGGACTGTGATTGCATTGAGGGCCCGGTAGTCGACGCAGAAATGCCACAAGCTGTCCTTCTTCTTCACCAAGAGGACCGGCGAAGAGAAAGGGCTTGTGCTTGGCCGGATGACGCTGGTGGTGAGCATTTCGCCGAAGAGTTTCTCAATCTCCTCCTTTTGAAAGTGAGGGTAGCAGTATGGTCGGATGTTTACTGGGGCTGTCGCTGGGAGGAGGGGGATTCGGTGGTCGCGATCGCGCTGAGGTGGGAGTCCGGATGGTTTGGAGAAGACGCTCTGGTACGTGGTCAACATGGCTTGTAACATGGACTGAAAAGCTTCAGGTGCATTAGATCCAACCCTTGGGGTTGGGCTCACCTCATGGGCGGGTACGGTTAATTAAAAGTATTCAGGTACATCAGATGACGCAGCTGCCTTGATCAGGCTAGATGGGGACATGTATTGGAGTGTAGGTTGCTGGACCACGTGGAACTGCACGCGAGACCCTGCCCATTCAAACTCCATCCAGAGATGCTGGTAATCAAATAGGATTAGACCCAAATAAGCCATCCACTAGGCGCCGAGGACCATGTCAGCTCCATATATTGGTAAGAGAACCAAGTCCACGTAGAAGAGGACCTGGTCAAGCATCAAGGGAACTTTGAGGCAGGCGCCAGAGCAGCGGGCTTAGTCGCCATTGCCCATTATCACCTTTAGATGGCGAGAGGGCTGCACCGTGAGGCTCAGGTGTTTGGCCAACCTAGCTTGAATAAAATTGTTCGTTGAGCCACCATCGATGAGGACCACCACTTTGTGACAGTTTATTGCTCCGGCCAGCTTTAGGGTAGAAGCAATGGTCTGACTTGTGAAGGCCTGGAATGAGATTGCAGGTGTGATGCCTCCGTCCGGCAGAGGTGGTGGTTCTGGGTCCATGAAGGCCTCAGTTGCCGGTGGGGGCTCAATCACCTCCAGGTCAGGAGGTTCACTGTCGGGCTCTGTCAGAAGACAAAGGAACTGAGGTGGCTTACATCGATGGACAGGTGTAAACCGAGCATCGCAGTTGAAGCACAGGCCCTTCTCACGGCGTGCTAGCATTTCGGCCTGATTGAGACGCTTGACCGGGAGTGATGACGGGCGGCTAGCCGTAGGTGCTGGAAGTGGTGGTTGGGAGGGTGCCCTTGGGAAGACTGGGCGAGGAAATAACGGCTTGCTTGCGTTGGACTTGTCTTTGACCAGTCGTGCCATTCCCATTGCATCATGGATGTTCTGTGGTTTTAGAAGGAGTAGTTCGCGTTGAATATCCTCCCGGAGGCCAGACAAGAAGCAGTTTAGCAAGTTTGAGTGGATAAGGCTTCGAACTCACCCATGAAGTCCGTCACCGAGGTGCGCTGCTTAAGTTTATACAGCTGTGCTTCATGGTTGATGAACGACGAATGCCCGAATCGGCGTTCGATCTGGTGGGTAATGGCGTCCCACGTGCTGAGCTAGTCCATCGCGTGGAGCCAATGGTACCACTGGAGTGCAGGTCCAGTCATATAAAAGGCAGCGATCGTAAGCTTTTGGTCGCCGGGGGTTTGATGGTACGAGAAGAAATGGTTGATCTGGAAGAGCCAGTCAACCACTTTGTCACCGGAGAACAAGGGTATTTCAAGCTTTGGTAGGTGAGAAGTGGGATGAAGGTGGCCACTGAGGGCTGTGGTGTTTGGTAGTGGTGGATGTTGTTCGTGGAGAATAGGGGGTAGTGGTGAGGGTGGGGATTGTAACAGGGGGGAAGATGACGGGGTTTGAGACTCAAGCGGGAGACTTTAGCAACCAGGTCAGTCATGACCGTTTGATGAGCCGCCACATTCTCTGATAGAGTATCCAGCTTAGCGAGCACGATTGCCATGTAGTCCTCTATTGTGCGCTCCACAGCGCGAGATCGGGTGACAGGGCCGTCTGCCATCCGAGAGCAATGAAAGCACCTGTTGATGTTGGCCAATAGGCCAGGCACCAAAGAAGCTAAGTAAGGGAAGAAGGGAAGAGGGAGAAGAAGGGGAGAGAAGAGAAGAAGATGAGAAGATAGAGGATAATTCTTGCTTGTTTTTCATTCTTAACAACCTACTGCCGTATATAGAGCTACAAGGGTACTGTACCCAGCCCCTGCTCCCTTGCTACTACGTTCTACAACCTTCCATGCATGTATGCATGTGATACTATTACCATGCATCATATCCCTACAGCTGTGACAGATTACAGGACATAGTCCTTGAGGCGTGCTGGTAGTGTGGCAGTGCGCGCGCTCCTCTATACGACCGGTCCAGAGCCACGTGTCGCTCCTTGGGTGGTTGATGATGCTTTTTCTTTAGCAGTCGCAGCAGTGCTTTCCTTAACCTCTTTGGGGTCCTCATTATCACCATAATCCTCATCATTAGCATCATAGTCCGCATCATATTCTCTAGGTTCTTAACAGCAATATATTCTCCTTGTGAAAGCTTTTAATATATATATATGGGTCATGATATGGTGTGGTCGGTCTTATCACTGTGCAAGTGCGATCGCCTCTTTTTGGCCCACTTGCACAATGTTTTGAGAAAATCCAACCTTATGGATGGAAAGAACATTGAAAAATAAGCAAGCATGTTAATTTTCATACAATTTGGGAACTTGTAGGGTCTTCATCGTAACGGGTGAAATTTTAAACCGGTAAGATTTCTATGAAAAGATGAAGACCCTAGAAGTACCCAAATTGTATGAAAATTGACATACTAGCTTTTTTTTCGATGTTCTTTCCATCCATACGGTTGGAAATCTTTCAAACATGCTCCAGGTGGTCGAATGGGAGGCGGCCGCAAATAAACAATGTCTCCGGCCGACCTTACCTTATATATATATATATATATATATATATATATATATATATATATATATATATATTGTTGATACCAAAAAAAAAAAATGATGATGATATAAAAAAGAGGAGCCTTGAAAATATAATATATCTCAGTGGGCAATATGAAATATTTCATATAAATTATGATGAAATATTTTAAATTATGATGAAATATTTTAAATGAAATAAATATTTCAAAATATCTTGAAATTAAGATGGTCTGATCTCGAGGTGAACCCGAATACAAATCTCGAGGCGGACCAAGACATACATATCTCGAGGCAGGTCGAGAGTATAAAATTCAAGATTGTCCTAGAACAAATCTCGAGGCAATTTTAAATCTTGAGACGGCCCAGGAACACATATCCTGAGGCAATGTCGAAAATTCAAGGTGTCCCGGGAATAGCATATCCCGAGGCAACCTCAAATTCCCAAAAATTGCCCCGAGAATACATATCTCGAGGCAAACCCAAATTTCAGGATATTCTGAACACATATCTCGATGCGATCTCAAATATCAGGATAGCCCGAGAACACATCTCGAGGCATGCCTGAGATTATATGCCAAGGCGATGCTAATCCTGAGGCATCCTCCCCAAAACACGAATCCCAAAAGCAAAATTTAATTAATTAATTAATTTAATTAAATTTTCAATTCAAAAGTTTGGGATTCGGTCTTATCGGCCGGGTTGAGATTCAACGGGGGATTTTACGGACAAACTTCTCTCATGGGATAAGAACAAAGGGGCTTTTAAAAGAAAGAAAAAGAAAGAAAAAGGGAAAGAGAAAAAAAGGAAGCAAAAAAAAAAAAAAAGGACAAGGAAAAGAGAAGAAGAGAAAAGGAAAAAAAGAAGAACAAGAGGAGGAGAAAGAAATAAAATAAAAAAAAGAGAATACAGCCCCCTTTTTCCTTCTTTTTGATCTCTGCCCGGAACCGCCACCAAGCACCGCCACGGCCAAGAAGTGGTCCCGACCAAGAAATTTCGGCCCGCCTCACGCCCTCATCACAAGCGCCCCTCGCCAGTGCGCGGCGACGCTAGCCGCCCACTTGTGGCCACGCTACAAGATCACCCTCGCCAGAAGCGCGAAGGCGTTGCCCCGCCAGCCAAGGCAGCGCCGCGCAGTAACGCCAAGCGCGCGGCCTCAGTAGCCACGCGCGCGCCTCGCCAAGACGCTAGCGGCCCTCGCACCGCCCAAGACCTGCGGCTGCGGCAGCCCAGCTCTTCCCTAACCACGCCCCAGCGCCCAGGTGGCCTTCAGCCGTGCCCCAGCTCTCCTGCAGCCTGCAGCCTCACCCCCTGAAGCCTGCAGCTGCGCCGCTGTCCGTTGAGATCTGCAGCCGCCCAAACTCGCTGCTGCAGCCAACTCCTGCCACCACGCCGCGCTGCTGAAATCTTTCGCTGGAATTATTGTTGATCCTCCAGAAGATGGTTGCTGATCCTCCAAAAGATGTTTGCTGATTCTTGGTTGCAGACGAAGACATGGTTGCTGATTCTTGGTTGTGGACGAAGACATGGAAGCTGATGGTTGCTGTCCCAACTGATGGTTGCTGTCCCAAGACCATGGATGCTGCTTGGATGCTAATGAAGCTGATGGTTGCTGTCCCAGCTGATAGTTGTTGTCCCAAGACTATGGATGCCGCTTGGATGCTGATCATGGATGCTGATAGTTGCTGTCCCAAGACCTTGGATGCTGATTTGGTTGAAGAATGGATGTTGATGAAACTGTTGCTACCGATGTTGCCGCCAGAACTGCTGTTGCTATGTTGTGATTGACTTCTTTGCCCGTATTTGTAGAAGGCGCCGGCTGCCAGCCGAAGTTGATTCTTTGCCCAGAATTGCTAAAATGCTACTTGATGCCCATGAGCTGCCACGAAAGAAGGCTGTTGCTGCTGAATTGAAGCCAAGGCCGCTGCTGCTGTAGCAATGAAGGTTGCTGATATGAAGGATTCAAGAAGCTGTGATTACATATGAATGAACATATGAATGAATATATGAATGCAAGAATGAATGTGTGAATGCTTGTATAAAAGCTAAAGCCCCAAAATATAGAGGAAACTCTGTCAAATTTTTTTTGCAAAAAGAGAAGAAGAAGATAATGGCAAAGAGTTGCTAATTGCTTTTGAACCTAAGTATGAAGAATTAAATTGACAAGCTACAACGATTCCATGAAAGAAGAGAAACAAAGTACAAGGACGAAGCGAAGAATAATTTCGTCAAAAGGACACTCCAAATGCAAAGCGCACACAACTTGTACGATTTAATGATGGATACTCAAGAAGCATTGAGATGCATGCCAAGGACTTCTCAAAAGGGGCTGTTAAAAAACTGCTGCAGAAGTGGCTGCTGAAAATACTGAAAATTGTTGAGATTGCTGAAGAAATAGCTGTTATAAAGACCCATTTTCAAAAATTAATAACTTCTGCCCGAGAACTCCAATTGAGGAGAAGTTCGCGGCATTAGAAACTAGATATCAAGATCTTTCCGAACATATATGGTGCAGCTCCTTTCGGTGGCCCAATCGGCATAGATTTTGATAAATAAAAGGGTCAATTCCAGCAATTCTGTCACTAGCAAATTCTGCCAATCTGATCACCGATTTTCAAAAAAATTGATAACTCATTCCAGAAAACTCTAATGGAGGTGAAATCTATGGCACCGGAAACTAGATACTCAGATATTCAACAGTCATATACAGCACAGACCCTTTTGGAAGCTCGGTCAATGCATATTTTAGTGGAGAAAAAGACTAATCCTTGCAGCCTGGCCAGCTTGACTACCCTGCACTCAAAAATTGATAACTTTTGCTAGAAAGCTCCGATCGAAATGAAATTCATGGCATCGGAAAATAGAATTTCAGATCTTTCCAACCATGTGTGGTACACCCCCTATCAGTGGCCTAGTTGAGAGCAGTTCTTGATGGAAAGGGAGTCAATCTCTGCAGTCCTGCCAGCTTGACCACTCCTCGTTAAGAAATTAATAACTTTTGCTCGAAAACTCCGATCGAGATAAAATTCGCGGCATCGGAAAATAGACTTCCCAATATTTCCAACCATGTATGATACGACTTCTATCGGCAGCCCAGTTGGGAGCAGTTCTCGATGGAAATGAAGGCTAATTGGCGGTCAAGTCGATACGGACTCTAGTTACAAAGCCTTCCAAAATCTCAAGGCCATGATATAATAGCGCAAGGCGACCGGCGGATTGTTCCAAATGGCGGGGCACAAATTCCGAGGTAGAAGGCGATGTCATAAATAAACAAGCAAATAAATAAATAAATATATATATATATATGCTGATATGTAACAAGTCACATTATATTGCAATGAAATAAATTATTCTTTCTTATCCTCTCTACTTGTACTTTTGCCCTTAATCGGAGGTTCCCACGACATTGTCTGGGGTAATTAATAATAGGGGCTTGCCTCTATTAGGAATAAAGGAACCCACAACAAATAAAATATGATATTTGTGCTTCGATATATCGTTTGGTGTCTACACAACGTCAGGCGCGTATTTTCGATCCCACATATATATATATATATATATATATATATATATATATATATATATATATATATATATATATATATATATATATATTATAGCAATTGAACATTGTGAATCCCCTTAAACATTCTACAACTTCACCTTCTTATAGTTCTATAAATCTGCAAGAATCTCCATGGTTCGAGGCTTGTTAGATTGCCTTGAAATGGTTGCAAGTGCTGCAAATCAATCTTTTGCTCTTTACTCTGTTAACTTGCTTGCTTTGCCATTGTTCAACCTGCACTTGCTTCTCTTTCTTGAGAGCTTCAAAACTGAAATGAAGCTTATAAGATTTTATGGGATTATATCTTCTCTCCGGCTGCTTGGGCTTTCACCATACTCCTTTGTTCTGAAACCATATGACGATCTAGCGGGGCTTCAAATCAAATTCCTCTTCATTGCTTTCTTTTTTATCGCAGCAAGGGATTAACACTCTTCCCTTTTCTTTCTTTCTTTTTTCTTTGTTTATCCACCGGTGCTTAACATGTTCGTAAAGCGCGAGTTTGCCACCGACGTCGCCTCCTTCTTTGGCATCTTCTATATTCGTGGTCTTCATCCTCTGCTCCTTATTCCTCCTTTGGTTTTGGCATTTTGAGAATGATCCAAGGACTTCACTTATCAACAGCCACATTTGGGTGAATCAAATATGGCGGGTCCCGCTACTCCTCTTCATCCATCGAGATTGGCAAGTACCTTGGGGTGAATCAGGTGAGCCCTGCTTGTGGCGGCAACAACGATATGGCAGAAAGCTTGCAGCTCTTACTTTCTTCTCAAGAAGTGTCAGTGATGGTGTCCACAAGGGAGGCCCGGCGACGACGGGAGCTGACGGTAATGGCGTCCACAAGGGAGGCCCGGCGACGACAATGAAGGCTGGCAGCAAGGCGTCCACAAGGGAGGCCTGGCAACGAAGAGGGTTAGGTTATATGAAAGAAGATGGGGAATACCTTGGTTTTGTTCTCCTCTTCATCTTGCTCAAGTCCTCTCTAATCTCTCAAAATTTCTTCCCACTCTGAAAATTCTTCGTTTTAATAGCAATCCTCCCGCTCTATCTCTTTTGAAAGGATCTAATCTTTCATCCCTACTGGATCAAAACCCTCCGATCGTTTGTAGCGTCATAAGATTCACCACCCAAATGAGGATAAGATCAACACCATTTAAATTTGGATTTGATCAGGTTTGATTTGATGATTTTATTTTATTGTATATTTTATTATTCTTATTATTTTTTATCCCTTTTTTATATTTATATTTTTTTCTCAGGATTCGTACTCTCGGATTGCCCTGAGATTTGTACCCTCGAGATGCCTCGGGATTTGTATTATATATATAATTTCTTATATATATATATATATATATACATATTTAGACTGCCTCGAGATCTGTTCTCGAGCTATCTTGGAATTTAGGATTGCCTCGAGATTTGTATTCTTAGGCTATCTCAAGATTTGTGATTTTTAGATCGCCTCGAGATTTGTATTCTCGGGCTATTTCGAAATCGTAAGATTGCCTCAAAATTTATATTCTCGGGCTATCTTGGGGTTTAAGATTACCTCGGGATTTGACCAGATAACCTCACATCAATTTATTTATTTTTTCGATCGAGATTAGGATCCACATATTTAAATTTATTAAGATTAAAATCCCAATTATATTAGGATTGAGATATATATTATTTTTCTTATATAAACAAGTCCCATTACAAAATAGATCTGACGGCCTTTTATAGAGCTTGATTTTACTTCACACGACCTTTCATTCATCCTCAATTTCCACTGTTTTCCCCATCGTTTCTTCATTTTTTGATGTTTTTTTTCCATTTTTAGTAATACTTCGTATGCCAATTTAGGATAGGATATAAATCCGAGTTGAACTCAGATTTTTAGAAGTTATCTGATTTGTTTAGTTATTTTAGAATTAGATAAGTTTTTCTTTTGAAACAAAATTTGACCATTTGGACAAATTTGGATAAGAAGATAGGTTTTCTAGGTTATCTAGGTTAGTTTTTTTCAAGATATTTAAACCCGGCTTGTGGGTTGAATTTTAGTCATTGATTATTGAATAATATTTTTTCTTTGAGGTTTCAGAGACTTTCTTCTCTGTTTGTCTTCCCCTTTCTTGTTCTTTCTCAATCCCCTTGGTTACCACCGCCCGCAGGTTAATCACTACCTTACCCCGCGTCAGTTGGTATCAGAGATGGTCCTCTTCTTATGGCATTGACATCAATAGATGGAGGTCGTGGTGGTCATTATGGTGGACATGTTCTGGCAGAGGATGGTCCGTCTCGAGACCCAATCGCCTTGGAAGAGATGAACGAGGATCTACAGAGACAAATAGCGGAGTTGACCCAACGGTTGGCGGCGCGAGATTTGGGGGATCATGAGGTTTCAGACCACGACTCCGAGTCTACCTTCGTTAAAACTTATTGCCGGCGTGGTCAGTCCAGAAAGCACTGTGCATGAGAGTAGCGTCACGAAGATCTCAGTTTCCGTGTGGAGTTGCCCGAATTTACTGGAACCCTACATGCTGAAGTCTTCATCGACTGGATGAATGAGGTAGTGAGGATATTTAAGTACAAGGAGGTCCCTAATTGTCTGAAGGTGAAGCTAGTTGCCATCAAGTTGAAGGGTTGAGCATCTGTGTGGTGGGAGCAACTGCGACGTTCACGAGATCGGCAAGGCATACCAAAGATCGCAGATTGGGACGAGATAAAAAAGAAGATGAAGGGGCACTTCCTCCCCTTTAGCTACACCCAAACCTTGTTTCAACGGCTTTATACGTTGAGGCAGGATGCAAGATCAGTATATGAGTATACAAAGGACTTCTACCAATTAATCGCGTGGAACGACTTATCCGAGACGGAGGAGCAACTGGCGGCTCGATATCTGGAAGGTCTACGCCAACCACTGCAGGATATTCTCAGTCTACACACATTATGGACTGTTTCGGAGGCATACCATCGCGCTCTCACTGTTGAAAAGTAGTAAAATAGAAGACCACTACTCAAGAGCGATCAGAGTAGCCGGACAGCTCGCCCTCAGGCACCCCGCCCAGTCCAGCAACCACTGTCAGGTAGTTCTAACTCTGTCGTTCTTTGTTATCGATAGGGTGAGCAGGGGCATAAAGCACTTGAGTGTCGGAAACCTGCTAGTCAGAAGGGCAAGAACCTGATGATTGAAGAGATCGAGGTATGCGAGGCTGAGGAGGCTGAGGAACCAGTTTATGATGATTATGGAGATGATGATGATGGGGCTGGTGATGTGCTGATTGGGGATGGCCATGCGACTCTCATTGTTCGCAAGAGTCTGCTAGCACCCAAGGATGAATCAAGGGACGACTGGCTGAGAAACAACATCTTCCACACCACCTGCACAGTGGCTGACAAGGTGACGCCGTGCAGGGTAGTGATTAACCTGCGAGTGGTGGTAACCAGGGGGATTGATAAAAGAACAAGAAAGGAGAAGACAAACAGAGAAGAAAGACTTTGAAACTTCAAAGGAAAACTATTATTCAATAATCAATGATTAAAATTCAACCCACAAGCCGGGTTTAACTAGCTTGAAAAAAACTAATCTAGATAACCTAGAAAACCTATCTTCTTATCCAAATTTACCAAAATCGGCAAATTTTGGTTCAAAAGAAAAACTTATCTAATTTTAAAATAACTAAAGAAATCAGATAACTCCTAAAAATCCGAGTTCAAATCGGATTCATATCCTATCCTAAATTGGTATACGGATTATTACCAAAAATGAAAAAAAAAACATCGAAAAACGAAGAAACGACGGGGGAAAATGTGGAATTTGAGGATGAAGGAAAGGTCCATCGAGCATAGATGATGGAATCCACGTGCTTTTCGAGAGGAGCTTTCCGAATTGGGGTTGAGTGCGTGAATCTGATGCCTGTAGCCAAAGTTATGGCCAAAATACCGAACCACACCCAAAATCGACCCAATCTTGGAATTTACTCGACCATCTCTCATCTTTACGTTGACCCACCAACCTGGCAACATAAGACTCAAGCCTCCTGCATCAGTCACCCCAGGTTGGAAAGAACTCGACCCCGAGTTCGACTGCACCTCTGTTGGTAGGTCAGGATCTCCGTGCTTGATCCCGCTCAAAACCCTAGAGATAGAAAGTAGGTTAGTAGTATTGGTTACCCGGTCAGGAGGGGCTTCATCCAATCAAGATGTCACCAGAATCTTTCTCCCTTTGATGGTAAAGAAATATGTATTCTTTCTCCCATCATGAATAACACTACGATCATACTGCCAAGGCCATCCCAACAATACATGACAGGTATCCATAGGCACGACATCACACCAAGTATTGTCAAAATATTTTCCGCCAATGGAAAAAGACACGAGGCATCGTCTGTATACTTTTACCTCACTACCTCTACTCAACTATGACAACTTTCTCGGCTTGGGATGTCGCTCTATCTTCAACTGTAATTTCTAGACAGCCTCCTTGGACACCATATTCTCACAGCTGCTGATATCAATGATCAACTTGCATACCTTGTCGGTAATTGTGCAGGTCGTGCGGAAGATACTGTTTCTCAACAAGTTATCTCTTGAATCTTCCTTAGGGGTCAGCAGACTCCTACAAGCAATTAAGGTCTCACGGCCGTCCCCACACAACACATCACCAGCCCCGTCGTCGTTATCCTCTTGAACATCATAAACTGGCTCCCTAGTCTCCTCAGCTTCGTCCACGTTGTCCTCTTCAATCTACAGCTTCTTTCTCTTCTAACTAGCGGGTTTCCAACATTCAAGTGACTTGTGCCCCTGCTCACCACATCAATAACAACGAACAGCAGAGTTAGAACTACCTAACGTTGGTTGCGGAATGGGGCGGGACTCTTGGTGGAGAACTAGTTGGTTGCTCTCATCGCTACTGATTGGTGATCTTCTTTTCTGCTGCTTTTCAACAATGAGGGCACACTGGTATGCCTCCGAAACAGTCCATAGTATGTGTAGACTAAGAACATCCTGCAGTGGTTGGCGTAGACCTCCCAGATATAGAGCTACCAATTGCTCCTCCGTCTGGATACGTCGTTCCGCGCGATCAATTGGTAGAAGTCCGCTATGTACTCATCTACCGATCTTGCAACCTGTCTCAACATATGAAGCCGTTGAACAAGGTTTGGGTGTAGCCGAAGGTGAGGAAGTGCCCCTTCATTTTGTCCCAATCTGTAATCTTCGGTTTGCCTTGCCGATCTCGTGAACGCCGCAGCTGCTCCCACCATGCAAACGCTCGGCCCTTCAACTTGATGGCAACTAGTTTCACCTTCAGATGATCAGGGACCTCCTTGTACTCAAATATCCTCTCTACCTCATTCAGCCAGTCGTTGAAGACTTCAGCATGTAGGGTTCCAGCAAATTCGGGCAACTCCACCCAAAAGCCGAGATCTCCATGACGCTCCTCTCGTGCACAGGTCCCTCTGGACTGCCAACTCCAGAAATAAGGGTTAATGAAGGTGGACTCGGAGTCGTGGTCTGCAACCTCACGATCCCCCAAATCTCGTGCCGCCAACCATTGGGTCAACTCCGCTACTTGTCTCTGTAGATCCTCGTTCATCGCTTCCAAGGCGATTGGGTCTCGAGACGGACCTTCCTCTGCCGGAACATGTCCACCACGACGACCACCACGGCCACCACGACCTCCAGCCATTGATGCTGAGGCCACAGGAAGAAGATGATCTTTGATACCAACTGACGCTGGGCAGGTTAGTGATTAACCTGCGGGCGGTGGTAACCAAGGGGATTGATAAAACTACAAGAAAGGGAAGACAAACCGAGAAGAAGGTCTCTGAAACTTCAAAGGAAAACTATTATTCAATAATCAATGACTAAAATTCAACCGACAAGCCGGGTTTAAATAGCTTGAAAAAAACTAACCTAGATAACCTAGAAAACTTATCTTCTTATTCAAATTTAACCAAATCGACAAATTTTGGTTCAAAAGAAAATTTTATCTAATTCCAAAATAACTAAATAAATTAGTTAACTCCTAAAAATCCGAGTTCAAACCGGATTCATATCCTAACCTAAATTGGCATACGAATTATTACCGAAAATAGAAAAAAAACATCAAAAAAATGAAGAAACAACGAGGAAAAGAGTGAAATTTGAGGATGAAGGAAATGTTTATCAAGCATAGATGATGGACCCCACGTGCGTGTCAAGACGAGCTTTCTGAATTGCTGTTCAGCGCGCGAATCCTATGCCTGTAGCCAAAGTTATGGCCAAAATACCGAACCGCACCCAAAATCGACCCAATCTTGGAATTGACTTGACCATCTCTCGTCTTTACATTGACCCGCCAACCTGGTAACATCTGAATCGAGCCTCCTGCATCATAAGGTGTGCAAGGTGATTATCAACAGCAATAGTTGTGAGAACGTGGTGTTTGAAGACGTTGTCCAGAAGTTGCAGTTGAAGACAGAGCGACATCCGAAGCCCTACAATCTATCATGGCTGAGCAAAGGCATTGAGGTAAAAGTAGATCGACGATGTCTCGTGTCTTTCTCTATTGGGCAGAGGTACTTTGACAATGCATGGTGTGACGTCATGTCAATGGATGCCTGTCACCTACTATTGGGGTAACTATTGCAGTATGATCAGAGCGTAGTTCATGATGGAAGAAAGAATACTTATTCCCTCAGCATCAAGGGAAAAAAAGGATCGTTTTGGCACCCTGCCGGAAAGAAAAGCCTCCTACCCTAGTAACCAATACTAACCTACTTTCTATGTCCAGATTTTTAAGCGGTATCGAGCAGGGAGATGTAGTCTATGCACTACTACCTTACATGCATAATGCCACGGACATGGATCCAGATCTACCAATAGAGGTGCAGCAGTTGCTCCTGGAGTTCGCGGACTTGATGCCAAAGGAACTTCCCCCGGGACTACCACCTATGAGGGACATTCAACACCAGGTAGATCTTGTCCCAGGATCGAGCTTGTCAAACCGACCGGCATACCGCCTCAGTCCCAAGGAGGCTGAGGAATTGCAGCGGAAAGTGGAGGAGTTATTAAGAAGCGGCTACATCTGAGAGAGCATGAGTCCCTACGCAGTTCCAACCTTGTTGGTGCCAAAGAAGGATAGCTCGTGGCGCATGTGTGTAGATAGCCGAGCAATCAACAAAATCACCATCAAGTACCGCCACCCCATCCCGCGCCTAGACAACATGTTGGACAAACTATCCTGCTCAAAGGTCTTCTCAAAAAATCGACCTGAAGAGCGGATACCACCATATCAAAATACGGCCTGGAGATGAGTGAAAGACGGTGTTCAAGACACAGCATGGACTGTACGAGTGGATGGTGATGCCTTTTGGGCTGTCCAACGCCCCAAACACATTCATGCGATTCATGCACTTGGTTTTGCAACCGTTTATGGGCAAGTTTGTGGTGGTCTATTTCGATGACATCCTCATCTATAGTCCGAGTTGGTCCTTACACTTCAACCACCTTCGCGCTATCTTTGAGTTGCTAAGAACGAAGAACCTGTTCGTCAGCCGAAAGAAGTGTTCCTTCTTCACCACTTCTGTGACCTTCCTTGGCTTTATTGTTTCTACTGATGGTGTTCATGCATATCAATAAAAAATAGATGCGATCTTGGAGTGGCCTAGACTGAGTACCTTGCATGATAGTCAAAGCTTCCATAGGTTGGCCTCGTTCTACAGAAGATTCATTCAGAACTTTAGCAGGCTGATTGCCCCATCACAGAGTGTCTCAAGGGGTGTGATTTCAAGTGGACGGATGAGGCCGAAACTAGCTTCCACCTGGTCAAATGGAAGATAACTCAAGCACCAATTCTAGCACTTCCCGACTTCGATAAAGTGTTTGAGGTCAACTGTGATGCATATGGAATTGGCTTTGGAGGTGTTCTGAGTCAGTCAGGATGACCGGTAGCTTTCTTCAGCGAGAAGCTGTCTGGGCCTAAAAGAACTACTCCACTTATAACCTAGAGTTTTATGTCATAGTTCGGTCACTGAAGCATTAGCGCTACTGCCTCATACAGAAGGAGTTCATCGTTTCACCGATCATGAGGCCCTGAAGTACATCAATGGCCAACATAAATTGAGCAGGCGGCACGCTAAGTGGGTGGCGTACTTGCAGGAGTTCACCTTTATCTTGAAGCATCAGGTAGGAAGCCTCAACCGTATAGTAGATGCTTTGAGCCGCCGCAGTTCTCTTCTCACCATAATGAGCGCCAAAGTTGTAGGGTTCGAAGCCTTCACGGATATGTATACGGATGATCCTTCCTTCTGGCGGATACTTTAGGAGGTAACTGATGGGCATCATCACGACTTTATTTTGCATAACGGTTACTTGTTTCGCGGCTTGTAGCTGTGTATCCCCGACTGGACATTGCGACAACAGATCATGAGCGAACTCCATAATGAGGGGCACTTTGGTCGTGATAAGACTTACGCCCTCATAGCTGCAGACTTTTGTTGGCCGACGCTGTCTAGCGACGTGGCACACTTTGTAGAGCGCTGCTTTGTGTGTCAATCGGACAAAGGAGTTCTCACCAACGCAGGCCTATACACTCTCTTGCCAGTCCCTGAAGCCCCTTGGCTTGACGTCAGTATGGATTTTGGTTTGGGCCTTCCTCGTACCCAGCAGGCCTCAGATTCTATCATGGTGTTGGCTGAAAGATTTTCCAAGATGGTCCATTTTGTAGCTTGTCGGAAAGCTATGGATGCGCTCTGCATCGCACATCTCTACTTTCGGGAGGTTGTCCGCTTACATGGTGTCCCTCACTCTATCACATCTAATCGTGACACTAAGTTCGTCAACCTATTTTGGAAGAGCTTGTGGGGGAAGTTGGGGACGAAGTTGAACTTTAGCAGTGCATACCACCCCTAGACAGATGGCCAGACTGAAGTGGTAAAGCGGAGTTTGGGCAACCTATTGAGGTGTTTAGCTGGAACTAAGCTGAAGCAATGGGATCTGGTACTACCTCAAGCCGAATTTGCCTACAATAGATCGAAGAATCGGACACGGGCTTGAGCCCATTCGAGGTTGTCTATGGGCAGAACCCATCAGGAGTACTTGATCTGACCCCCATCCCACGAATAGGGTGTGTTCACCCCCGAGCTGACGAGATGGCTGAGCATCTTCTGGTTATTCATAAGCAGGTCAAGTTACTATTTATGAGAGTAATACCAAGTACAAGGTAAATGCCGATAAACGGCGACGTCAGGTGCTATTCGATGAGGGTGACTTAGTGTGGGCTATCCTCACTCGAGATCGCTTCCCTGTGGGTGAGTATAACAAGCTCAAGGAACGGAAGATCGGACCCTGTGAAGTGCTACAGAAGATCAATGACAATGCATACTGGTTTCGCCTCCCCAATCATTTGAAGACCTCTGACATCTTCAATGTGAAGCATCTGAGCCCTTACTTTGCAGAGTCGACTGATCCTATTATGAACTCGAGGGCGAGTTCTTTCTAACCCGAGGAGGCTGATGCAGGAGAGCCCGAGTCAGTCAATGTCGAACTGTTTTATTGCACTATGAGAGCTTTGGCATACCATGGCTTGGCGGACCGACGTAAAGGCGGAAGGTGACGAGCCAAGTTCTGAATTGGGGAGCACCTTGGACACGTTTCGGTATTTTTGCCATAATTTTGGCTACAGGCATCGGATTCGCGTGCTCAACCCCAATTCGGAAAGCTCGTCTTGACGCGCACGTGGGGTTCATCCAGCTTTGCTCAATGGAACTTTCCTTCATCCTCAAATTCCACTGTTTTCCCCGTCGTTTCTTCATTTTTCTTTCTTGTTTTCCATTTTTTAAAATACATTGTATGCTAATTTAGGATATGATATGAATCCAATTTGAACTCAGATTTTTAGGAGTTATCTAATTTGTTTAGTTATTTTAGAATTAGATAAGTTTTTCTTTTGAACCAAAATTTGCTGATTTGGGCAAATTTGGATAAGAAGATAGGTTTTCTAGATTATCTAGGTTAGTTGTTTTCAAGCTATTTAAACCCAGCTTGTGGGTTGACTTTTAGTCATTGATTATTAAATAATATTTTTTCTTTAAAGTTTCAGAGACTTTCTTCTCTTTTTGTCTTCCCCTTTCTTGTTTTTTATCAATCCCTCTGGTTACCACCGCTTGCAAGTTAATCACTACCCTTTCCGGCATTAGTAGAGGTGGTGGTAGTGGTGGTCACTGATTGTGCTCAAAGTTTTTTCAGCTCTCCGGTGGCTGAAGAGAGCACAAGAAGATGGAGACAAGGGTGGCTAAGATTGTGGTGGTTGTTCAGTCAGCTTTGGTTGTGTGCCTTGTGTCATTGGTCGAGGGGGAGGATGGTGGTGTCGCTGTAAGGCTGAGCTTCAAGGGTCCTTTTAATGAAGAAAAAAAAGGAACCCAATCACAAGGAATCTCAGACCCTTGCCAACACTTTTATGGTTTTCAACATGCAATTACCACGAAGTGGCTATGCAGCCATTTACTTCATTATTTATTGTTTAGATTGAATCTCAGTTAATGTGAGTCTTGGTTATCACATGAAATATGAGATGCTTTGCAAATTAGCCCAACAGTTTTCCCTCCTTTGTATGCGACCCTTGGCTTTATTATTTCATGTGAAAATTTTGCATAAAAGCCAAAGGTTCCAATGGCTCAACATATAGGCCCTTGAAGAGTTCAGTTCTCTCACTATATATATGAATCCCTTTTACAGATTAACCATCTCTTTAGGGGTTTATTCGTGAAGATGATTTTATTAAGCAATTTAATACTTTTTCTTAATTAAAATTAGTCCAAGATGAGAGAAAAATCAACCCAAGCTAAATAAAGGGTTTAAGTATTTTATTAGCCCTAAGCAGTGAGGCTGTTACAGATTCTCCTGACTCTTCTTCTATTTGTACTGTACATCTGTATTTTTTAGGGATTTTAATTTTTTCAAAAACTTGGGTCATTACAAGGGTACGTTGAATTAAAAGTAATTAGTTGGTTCTCAAGAAGGTTATTATTCAAAGAAGACAATCTGAAATTCAGGCTCAAATACAACTTGGACATTCCCCTGGAGAAGAGATCATTGAATGGAAAAAAGAAAAGAAAAGAAGAATGGTTTACTACCCATACTTAGGCAGCTTGCATATATTGGCTGATAGATCTTGACTGATAAGCGTTGTTGGGACATATCAGGAGAATACTGGTAGTCATTGTTCAGGTTGTGCATGGTCTAGTTCAGTCCCAAACTGATCTTAGAACCGGACCAGACCAGTTTAAATGGTTTGGGAAAATTTGGACAACACCGAACCAAGTAAGAGGAAAAATTGGACTGGTCCAAACCGTTTTGGACCAGTCCGATCTGGTCTGGTCCCGATTTGGACCATTTTTGGATAATACTCTTTTTACAGGCTATTAACTTATACTTTATTGAACAGATAAGTCAACACGTTTAAATCCAGAATGAGTAATAATACTTCATTACAGACTAATAACTAGTATGAAGAAATACAAGTGGTGCAATTTTTCTAAATCTCATCTATAGCTAGTAATTAACTAATTCATAGCTATCAGGACTGTATATATTACTATCACTAATTCATAGTAAAAGGAAAA
The DNA here is from genome assembly GCA_026586065.1 of Dioscorea zingiberensis. NCBI lineage: Eukaryota > Viridiplantae > Streptophyta > Magnoliopsida > Dioscoreales > Dioscoreaceae > Dioscorea > Dioscorea zingiberensis. The sequence goes on along the minus strand of CM048819.1, from coordinate 16,365,625 downwards.
GTTTCATTTTCTCTGCTTACACACCTCTTAGACTAAGCAGAGAAAAGTATACTACAGCTATAACAAGGGACAAGAGACAAGGAAACTTTTCTTTAATATATAGTAGTCCTAGAGTCTTAATAGAGCAGATCTATTGAGTAAATGTCAATCAACTATTGTTTTTTGGCCATAGTCTCTCAACCATACAAACACAATATTCCAATATATATATATATATATATATATATATATATATATATATATAGGGACATGTTAGTGTTACGTCGGCCACACTTATTGCCGGCCCTCTATGACAATGTATTGGGGCCAGGCCCGGGCCCCTCGAGACCCAGCCCGATAGTGCAATCACATAGCGAGCCAGCTGCAACTGCGGCCGGCTTGACAACAACATTTCCCTATATATATATACGGGTTGATACTATGCAGCCGGCCTTATCACTGTGCAAGTGTGGTTGCCTCATTTTGGCCCACTTACACAGTATTTTGAGGAAATCCAACCCTATAGATGGAAAGAACATCAAAAAATAAGCTAGCATGCCAATTTTCATACAATTTGGAAACTTGTAGGGTCTTCATCTTAAAGGGTGAAATTTTGAATCGGTAAGATTTCTATAAATTTTCACCCGTTAAGATGAAGACCCAACAAGTTCCCAAATTATATGAAAATTGACATGCTAGCTTATTTTTCGATGTTTTTTCCATCCATACGGTTGAAAATTCTTAAAACACTGTGCAAGTGGCCAAATGAGAGGCGACCTTACTTGCACAATAATCCGGCCGGCCTTATATTATCACTCCCGTATATATATATATATATATATATATATATATATATATATATATATATATATATATACCGGTCAGACATCTGGCCGCCCCATTGTATCATATCCCATAGATGATATATATATTTTTATATATATTTAAAATTTTATTTTAACTATAAATATCCATTAGTATTTATCTATAAATTTTTTTATAATATATATATTTATTTATTTATTTATTTATTTATTTATTTATTTATTTATTATATTATCTTATCATCAGAATACATATATATATCTACATATATATGTAATAACTATCTATATATATAAAAATTTTATAGATAAATACTAATGGATATATATAGTTAAAATAAAATTTTAAATATATATAAATATATATATATATCATTTATGGGATATGATACAATGGGGCGGCCAAATGTCCGGCCGGCCCCATTGTATCATAACCCTATATATATATATATATATATATATATATATATATATATATATATATATCCATGTGAACATGCTAAGAATACAACTGTACTTCTCATTGATTTACTAGTATAAGCAACACCCATCCATGAACCACACAAAAAAGAAGTTCATACAAAAAGAATATTATACACCATGAAGCAAATCCAAAGCATCACAATCCATATTTCTCCCATTTCCTGCACATCCTTCTACTCCAACAGCAAGAACAACAGGGGCTGATATTCATAATGTCTCAAAGGATTCAATCCCTCAATCGTCAACGAAAACTCAATTTTACAAAATCTGTAATAGCTGAAACACATTAAGAAAAAAATCACAAAATTCGGATATATATTTGGCATTCAAAGTATTCATTTAACCAATTAATAACTCGAAATTGTCCACCATAACCACCACAAACCACACAAAACCACAAATAAATTAACCAAATAAAAAAAAAACAATATCCAAAACAATCCAAATACTATCCTAGATTCATAGTATCATCCAAGTAGTAGAGTCATCCAAACAAAATAGTTTAACATTAACCGAAGTCTCATAAATTCAAAATCCATCTTTGAAGTTGAACAGTCAAACACTAAAATAAATAAACACAAGATCAATCTGAGCCCTCTTCACTATCATCCTCTTTAGAGATTGTGGAAGATAATCGTTCCCCAAGTGAATGTGAACCTGTTGACCTTGCTTCCATTTCTGAAAAAATAGTAAAGAAGAAATAAGAAACAAGTTTAAAATTTTAGTAATCAAAATTATGAAATAAATATATAAAGGAATGAGGTTTGAAGATAACCTGTCAAAATTGATTAAGAATTAGTAAGTTGTCCAACTCTTCTTTGCATTCTTCATCCATAATAGCTGGAAGACGATTGTCAAATAACCAATCACGCGAACACATCAACACCTCAATCATCCTTGGTTGCAAAGAACTCCTAAATGAATCAAGAATTCTACCACCACTAGAAAAGGCAGACTCAGACGAAACTGTAGAAACTTGTACGCTTAATAACCCCCGAGCTATGTGTAACAAGATTGGGTACTTGTAACAACTCAACCTCCACCAACTGAGAATATCAAATTGTCGAGAGCATGGTTCACAACTAGGGATGGCAACGGGTCGGGTCTGGGGCGGGTTTTGCCTACCCCGCCCCCGACCCGACTCCCCCGCCCCCGCCCCCGACCCGCCCCCGATACCCGCCGGGTTTTTAAAAACCCGCCCCATACCCGAACCCGCCGGGGAATCGGGTACCCGCGGGTATCCCCGCCCCCGTCCGGCTCTAGGCCCGGCCCACATAACATTAACAATAAAATTTTAAAATTTCAATCCTAAGTAAAAAAAAAATGCATATTTAAAATCTCATAAAACAATAATAACTTCAATCCAAAATCTTAATGTTTTTTAGATAAAATGACCACCATTCATCATCATCTTCAAAGAGATCAAACCAAAATAATAAAATGCACATTCAAACTTATACAAAATGATACTAAAGTAAAAATTGAAAAGTTTAATCCAAGGAACATAGCCCTTTAGAACCCCCATTCATCACCATTCATCATCAAATGATCAATCATCTTCTAACCCATGAGTAGCTCCACTTGCCAATAATTCATCTACATTAAACAAAAGAAGTTTAGAATTGAAAATATAAAAATTATATATTTTTTGTTACGAATATCATTAAATTTGTAATTTTTTTTACCTTCATCTTCAGAATCTATCTCATCAAGTAAATTGGTGTAGTCTTCCATTGCTTTAGAACTCATTCCTATATAAACCACATGAAATTTAATGAGTTAGTGATAATAAAACCATAACATATTAAAACATGAAACCATAAAACATGCAAATAAATAACTTTACCTTTATATTCTTCATTCCATAACCAACTTCTAGCACACATCAAAGCCTCTAAAGTATACCAATGAAGTCGACTACGATGCGGGCTTAGTATTCGACCACTAGTACTGAATGCACGGTCCGGAAACAGTAGATATTGGAATGACTAACACATCCTTTGCAATTGCTTGTAGTGTTGGATATTTGACTCCATTCACCTTCCACCACATTAAAATATCAAAGGTTGCAGTTCTTGGTAGAATATCTTCCTCCAAATAAAGATCAAGCTCGACTTAACATGTGATGTTTTGCCCTTTTTGGCTCTTCACAAATGCATCAAAGTCATTCAATGTATCATCAAGTGTAGAATTATTATCTTCACATGGAGAGCTAGTGGATTCTTTATTCTTCAACTCATATTCAAAAACCAAATCATAGCAAAGCTTTCGAATTCTATTAGCTTCAACTTTAGCATCAATGGAATACAATTTTTGATAATAATATTCAAGCAAGCTCATCTTGTATCTTGGATCCAACACTGTAGCAACTCCCATGATATCATGAATCACACTCCAATAACAATTAAACTTATCCATCATTTTTGTTGCCATTCTTCGAATCACCTCATTAGGAGAAGTAAGCCAACTTGATATTGTCAATTTAATTTCACAAACTTTGGAAAGTAAATATTAGCAGTGGGATACTTAGTGCCAGAAAATAATTCTGTAACATTATTAAAAATCTTCAATTTATCACAAACTTCACTTGCAAATTCCCATTGTGTTGTCGTTGGCAAACAAGTATATTTGTCATCCCGCTGTTTTAGCCTGCAAAATACTTCTTTATATGATATGGCAACATCAAGCATTTTATAAGTCGAATTCCATCTAGTTGGACAATCCAAACATAAGCTTTTACTGTAGATCATGCGCAATTGTCTAGCCGTTTCCTTAAATTTTTCCACTCTTTTAGGAGTTGCATTCCAATAAGCTACACTGTCACGAATTTTTTCTACACCATCTTTCACCACCTCTAATCCATCTTTCACAATTAAATTCAATATATGTGCGCAACAACGCATATGAAGTAAAGAACCATCTTTTAGCAAAGCCCCAAGATGCAATTTATCTTTGATTTTCTGAATCATGGAATCATTTGTGCTACAATTATCCAAAGTTATTGTGGATAATTTACCATCAATATTCCAATCCAACAAACATCCAACCAAGACAGTGCTAAGTCTATCACTTGTGTGAGGAGCAGGGACATAAATGAACCTAATATAAAAAAAATATATTTAATCATTCCAATATATATATATATATATATATATATATATATATATATATAAGTAAAGAACAATTATCACTACTATTGAAAAGTAACATGTAATCATAAAATAAATTTATATGTACCTCAAAATGTGACTTTGTAAATTCCAAGACGAATCAATGTAGTGGGCAGTGATAGCCATGTATCCCTTCTTTTGGTTGCCTGATGTCCACATATCTGCTGTAATTGCCACTCTCCCTTCATTAGTGTCCATCAACTTCAATGCCAAGGATTTCTGAATATCATAAATTTTTAAAATTTCTTTCTTCATGGTGTTTCGAGATGGGACTTTAAATAATGGTTGAAGTGCAGTTGAATATCTTCTGAAACCGATATGATCCACTATCGACAGTGGATATTCATGCATAATAATTGCTTGACCTAGCTCTTTCTTTGCTAATTCTGGATCATAAATTGCAGAAGTCATTTCTTGTTTGCCTTTACTAATCTTGGATGTGATAAGTTTTTGCCCCCTTAAGCTAATCTTGCGTTGTATGCATGACTCCATATGTTGATGCAAGTGCTTCGTTCCATTTTTCGATTTCGCACCAAGCAATTTCTTACAATAATTGCATTGAGCTTTGTCCTCTCCATTAACTTGAGTCTTTTTAAAATGACTCCACACAACACTTTTGAGCCTCCCAGTTTGTGTAGTAGAATCTGTTTGATCCCCTGCATTTCCTTCAATGGCAATTTCATTTGGAACAGAGTCTTCCGGATTAAAACTTCCAATTTCAGTTGATTGAGCTGAACTTCCAACCGGGTTAGATATTGATTGATGAGAAGCAATATCGTCACCCATCTAAAAAAACCAATTATTCATATAATGAGTATATTATAAAAAAAAACAATCAAGGCAAAGAACACCAATTCAGAGTATAAAAACATAAATGGAATATTGGAGACTAAGTTATAGATCAGTAAATTACAGATAGACTAAGTTATAAAAACATAAATCTCTATCTATAGTTATAAACAGTTAAAAGAACCAAATGCTCTGTTGTTCCCAAAGGGCACAACTAATAAATTTAAAAATCATTCTATTTCTTTAATTACAACACGTGTGTGGTTTCACATAATGGAGCCTGAAAACCTGATTTATTTTATATTAAAAATACTCTTCATTGTACAAACTATTAGTTAGATACACATAGCTTGGATTAAAAAAAAATAATAATAAAAAACCTTTCAAATCTCAAAACCACCCACAGAAATATACAGAGATATATCTCTGATCAAACTTGAGCTTGGGATTCAAAGTTTGTTCATGAGCAAGTCACATCTCCTACAAGATTATTTAATGCCCAACATTCCAAAACAAATCAATTGATAAAAAAAAATATATATAAACATATATAGTGAGAGAAAAAGATTCTAAGGTTTGAGAAATATCAAGTGACGGGAATGACTATATTTCTCCCTATAGCAATCCAGAAAGTTTTGGAGATTGATTGTAGGTGAAAAAGGAGAATATCACAATCCATGTTATAAGATCAATCAGCTATTATTCACAAAATGATCAATTCCGATTCTTAAAGACCAGTACAATCCTCCAAAATTCTACATGAAGAAAAATTTTGGAAATGCCCTAAATCTAGACATAAAATTAAAGCAAAATATAACTCATTGGGAGACACAGAGGGAAAAAAAAAAGTAAACAGCCAAATTTAAGAATTCAATGAGATAATGCAATATAAAAGCCAATTTTCAAGCAAGAAAGAGAGTCATATACAAAAACATTAACAATTAGAAAGCCCAAATTTTTCACACAAAATTTGCCATCGTTAGCATAAAATTCACAGATACAAAAGCAGACAGCACCAACACAATTTTCAAGCAAGAAAAGAGACTCACGTTGAGATAGAGCAATAAAAAGTTTAGGAAAAAAAAAACATTGCAAAGCCCAATTTTTTACAGACGGAACAAAATCTACACCAAGAGAAAAAAATACCATCTTTAGAATAAAATATTCACCACCAAAGAACAATTCAAGCAATTGTCAAGCAAGAAAAGAAAGTCAGATCACCATAGAACAAAATATATCATTAAAAAGATGGTATTTACAAACGGCACAAAATATACCCAAACTAGCAACTGTAGCATAAAATTAACAAATTAAACAGCATTTAGCGCCAGGGAAACTAAAAAAATAAAAATCGTACCTCCCCGATTCAAAAAAGAACAACAATAATAAATGCAAAGAACCCCAAGTACCTGATAAATCGATGGAGGAGCTGGAGGGGAAGGGGAGGCAGGAGGGGAAGGGGCGGCAGTGGACTGTGGAGGAGACTCAAACCCTAAACCCTAACTTACAAATGTATATATATATAATGGGGGTATTTTTGTAATTTTACATTTCGGGTCGGGTTCGGGTTCGGGTTCGGGTCGGGTATCAAGTTTCCCATACCCGCCCCGCACTCGCTTTATATTATTCGGGTTTTACCCGAACCCGACCCGAAACCCGGTCAAACCGGGTTTTCCCCGTCAAACTCGGGTCGGGTCGGGTCGGGTTTGGGTATAATTGCCATCCCTATTCACAACTATAATTCAAGTATTTATCAACTTCATGCTTACTTGATGAAAAATCATCAAGATCTATGCATTAAGCAAAAAAATCCGATTCTTGATCCGTAGCTTCAACTAGAACGCTTAGTGTGCTCTGCTTATCATTTGAGACTTTGGATTTTTTTTGTCATACAAGCAGAACAAATCCTTAAGTAGCTTCTCAACTTTTTGGCACATAGCTTCAATGTAATCAAGCGGCTTTTGGCATTTCGCATAGAAATGTCTAAGTAGTTTGAACTTGAACCTTAGATCAAGAACAACAACCACAAACAACACATCACTGATTTTCTCTGCATCTCCCCGGTACTTGTCAAACTTTTTCTTCATTCTAATAGCTATCATACAATGTGTGGGATTCCCATCTAGTTGATTTATCATCTTATCCAACTTTTGGGATATATCAAACATTTCTGAAATAAGTTTGATGTTGTTGTATATGATGGCCCACTAAACTTTTTAGTAGTCATATAAAAAGTCTACAAAAACTCTGTATATTCCCTTGCCTTCTCCCAGTCATCATAAGTAGGTGGTTGTTGATCCTCTTCAATGAAATAGTTATCATAATTCTCATTGCCAACCATCCCGTCAAATGCCTTTTGGAATCTTATTGTTGTATCCAACATAAGATAGGTTGAATTCCACCTAGTAGCCATATCTAAACACAATAAGGCCTATGATTGAATTCCTTCTCTAATATTTTTCAAATGATTGCTTCCTCACTGTTGAAGACCGCACATATTTGCAAGCAAGTCTGATGTGAGCAACAAACTTTTCGATCTCCTTCAAACCTTCAATCGCAATCAAATTGATAATGTGAGCACCACATCTTAAGTGTAGAAATTTTGGTTCTAAAACAATAGAACCTGGACCATAACCAAATTTCCTCTTCAAACTGTTTTGTGTCGCATCATTAGATGATGCATTATCAACTATAATAGCACATAGTTTTTTTTATCTTCCATTCTTGCATGCATGTCTCAAGCTGTCTACTAATGGTATCCCCCTTGTGATTCGGAACTTGAAAAAAATTGATGATTCTCTTATGCAAAACCCAACCCTTGTCAATAAAATGTGCTTTGACACAAATGTAGTTTATGTTCTGAATGGACTTCCAAGTGTCTGTGGTCAAGGAAACTCTATGCTTCTTCATACTCCTATCTACTTTTTTCTTCATGTCCAAGTACAGTTGGTAACAATCTCTAGCCACAGTTGTCCGAGATGGTGGCTTAAACCTTGGTTGTAGCTTGAAACAGAACATCTTGAATGCCTCATTTTCGACATGCCTAAACGGTAACTCCCCGCAAACTATGTACTCAGAACAAGCTATTCTACAAACTTTAGGATTAAAGTTCACGGTTACTGACTTACCATTTTTAATTCCATCTACCTTTTCAAAGGCTAGAGTTTTTTTTTTGTCTTTTATTATCATTATTTTGGTTCTTCGTGCTCTTTCCTAGATTCTTACGCAGAGTACTAGTGTCATTTTTGCCTGTATCACACTTGTAATGCTTCCCACAATGTTTACATTCAACCCTATCAGTCCCCTCTATTTCTCTGACATCTTCCCAAACATCAAACCGGAAAGAAGATTTCCTCTTTCCTGAAACAACACTTGATGTTGTCTCTGTTATAGTTTAGATGTAACTTGATTTTCTTCCACCATTTAATTTGCTAAACCAAAAAACAATGAAGTGAAAACAATGATAAAACTCAAACTAAAAATAGATAGCGAAAATTCAATAGAAACTATTCAAAATATAAGAAAAGTATACAAATTGTCAACACCAAAAACATGCATGATATACACAATCTACAACCAACAAGTGTATGACCCATTACCAATCAAACAATAACTAAACACAATATTAAAAAAAAATTGCAAAAGCAGCACAACTACATAGGTAGCTAATAAAAATTTCATAATTCATCATAAACTGTAAACATAAGCAATCACACTAAATGAGAGCAAATTCACACAATAAAAAGTTTACTGTGAGATAATCCACAAAAATAGAAATCCACACTTAAATTACTTTAGACATTCACAAAATTAAAACAAGAATCATTGATGAGGAAAAAAATGAAAACCCTAAACATCAAGAAAACAGATACACGATAAAAACCTCATTGTTCATCACGGAAACATTAATAATCACACGAAATCAAAGCAAAGGCACGAAGGAAAAGGTTTCGGCTGAGATAATTCACAGAGAATAGAAACTCATTCTTCAAAAACCCTCAAACATGCTAAAAAATAAAACATGAATCATCAAAAAAGTAGAAGGAAAAAACCTAAGAAAACAAACATTAGAAAGGTGAGATGAGATACCATTAATAAAGGGAAACGAAATCTCTGCAGAAAACTCCAATGATAACTCAACAGTAACTGAGTTTATCCCCCACAATAGCACAAAAAGAAACATGTCAATATAAAAAAATCAAGCCAAGAACCATGAAAATGAATAGGAGGCCATGAGAGGAGCGAGAGCGAGAGGTAGAACCTGAGGACTAGAGCCAAACAGGTGGAGTGTTCATTAGAATTAGCACCGCAAACGTGGGGGTTTGAACTTTGAACCATCACGTCACTGTTCACACGCTGCCACTGCCACACAACAAGCTTGTGTATTTTCAATTTTGTATTTTATTGCCAACATGTTTGTTTTGTCTTTTGATAACCCTAAAAAAATATTACAACCGAACCGTTCTGGAACCGGTTCCAAAATCGTACTAGACCAGTTAAGGGTTGAACTGTTTGGAATCGGACCACCGGTTCAAAAACTAGTGGCTCGGTCTGGTTTATAGTTTTATTGGTTTTTATGCACAACCCTAGTCATTGTATGGTATTTCCACAAAGTTATTTTCTATTAGCTAAGAGATATGATTAGAACATATACTAGCATATGCAATCTAGAGAACAATAGAAATAGAAGTGTTGAATTATAAACTCTGCATGATCTTTAGCTCCACATACTGCAGAGAGTGACTACTTATAGAGAAATGGGAAATATTACAAAATGAGCAATGTTTGGCTTTCAAAGTTGTTTGATAAATTGAAGTTAGTCTGATAGTTTAAGATGGAGTTTTGTTGATTTAATGTAGCATCATTGTTACTACAGTAAACCAAGCCCTATAAGCCTTTAGAGTTTTTTAAATGCTTCGGAACAGGTCTTCTAGTATTCCTATGGTTCGGGGAAATGCAAGGAATGAGGTTGAGATGAATGGAAAAGCCACCAAATCCGGTAATACATTAAAGAAAAAAATCTAGAATCATGAAATTCATTGGAGTAGAACATATAATTAGGGAAATAGTGCGGGCAGGTATTATAAGACCCGGGTTCGTCGGTTATAAAATAAAAAGCTGACATTTCGGTGAATTTATGATTAAAGTGTTTAAATGTATGTCATGCATTCTTATTGTTATGACTTGTTGTTTAATGAATATTTATCATGTTTAGGATGAGGTAAAGTGGTCTAGGACTGGATCAGAAGGCTTGTACCTGAGTAGGTCTTAGGAATGAAGAGGTAAGTATTCCACAATATAAACACTGTGAGTATTTTCTTTATAAATACATTGCATTATGATTTTTGAAGTAAAGGTATGCTTTACTTAGGTTACCATCTTTAACCAAATTATTTTCTTAAAGTGGAAGTCATGCACCATGTGTTATGTTCATTCTGATTTCTATGGATTTCTGTGAGTTTGTTAGCATGGAATTAGGATTTAGTAGAATTATATTGGAGAAATGTGTTTTCACAAGATTTCAAACATGAGTATGTTGTTAAGTAGCCTTGTACACACTGTTATTTCTAACACGAGTTACTTTTGGACTTAAATGTTTTTACTGAATTATGGCATGAGATTTCCTTTGTTTGTGAGATAGATCCACGTTTGGAATCATTTTGGATTTTTATTCCTACTTTCATATATAGCCATATCTTCTTCTGTCCCTAGTCAGTAAATATGAGCACTGGCCGTGTTGACATGTGTTTGTATGTTAGCATTGTCATATTATGCTTTCCCGAAAACCAAGTGTATATAAATAACAATCTAACATCTGTTTGTTCGCAGACCGAGGGTGTATAAATTTGTTCGGAGACCGTGGGTACATAAATAACAAATCTAACATCTGTTTACTAGGAGACCGAGGATATATAAATTTTCTCGGAGACCGAGGGTAGATAAATACAAAGCAAATATTCTGTGATATGCTCTGGCCATAGCATGTTTGTGAGATTGCATTCCATTGAATGCTTGGAACAATGTGAGTTCTTGAGTTACTTTAATTATGTGTATGAGATTGCATTCTATTAAATGGTTAGAAATATGTGAGTTCCTTAATTACTTTGATTATGTGTGTGAGATTGCATCCCATTGAATGGTTGGAATAATGTGTGTTCCTAAGTTGCTTTGATTTTGTGTGTGAGATTTCATTCCATTGAATGCTTGGAACTATGTGAGTTCCTGCGTTGCTTTGAATATGTGTGTGAGATTGCATTCCATTGAATGCTTGAAAATATGTGAGTTCCTGAGTTGCTTTGATTATGTAGATGAGATTGCATTCCATTGAATGCTTGGACTATGTGAGTTCCTGAATTACTTTGATTATGTGTATGAGATTGCATCCCATTAAATGCTCGAAACTGCGTGAGTTCCTGAGTTGCTTTGATTATGCGTGTGAGATTGCATTCCATTGAATGTTTGGAGCTATGTGAGTTGCTGAGCTGCTTTTATTATGTGTGTGAGATTGCATTTTATTGAATACTTGGAACTATGTGAGTTCTTGAGTTACCTTGATTACAGTTTTGTGAGGAGCTTTTCCTGATGTAGAGCTTGCAATCTCTTCTAAGTCTTAAGTTAACTATTTATATGATATTCCTGAGATTATTTTTATACAGTTTTTACTAATGTATTAAACGAAACATTTTATAACTTATGCATGACTTCCGTATTGTTTTAGTAGATTCTTACTGGGCTTTCGAGCTCATTATGTTGATTTTTCCCCCTTTCAGATCGCAATGTGTAGGGAGTATCGAGCAAGTAGGAGGTGAGTTACTTGCTACTTAGGGCTTGTGTTTGGTGTCCTAGTGAGGCTGGTAGTTCCTAATATGGGATCATTGTACTTTATTTCTCAATAAGATTTATAGTACCTTGTTCAGGAATGATGTAACCTTGTAGCCTTGTACGACTTATGATATTTATTTTTGTTAAACCTAAGAACTTTGGTGATGTCATCAGGTTATGTTATGTTGTATTATTATTACATTCTTGTTTTAGTGAAGCGTAATCAAGTTTTGAGGCCTTGCATACAAGTGGGGCCCGTCCCTGCTTGGATGCGGTTGGTATGCCGATACCCCAGTCGAGTTTGAGGCGTGACAGCTATATTGAAAGCTCTTAGGTTCAAGACGCCCCACCCCCCATACTCCTTGGGTCTACAGATCCTATCCCAGTTGACTAGCCTGTATGCTCTAGTCTCTCTTTCAGTGTTATTCCATAAGAAATTTCTTTGTATCTAATTTATCTTTTCTACCACCCATTCTCGCAATCGGTAGATAGATAGCCAATAATTTGGAATGGCCGAGAATACTGAGTTAATGAGGATGATTCTTCCTCCTATAGATAGCAAGCATCATTTCCAAGAGTTGGTTTTGGCCTTGATTTTCTCCACTATTGTCCTCTAGTCCGCCTTTCTGGGTTTTCTACCTGAAATTAGCATGCCGAGGTGGGTGCTTGTGTAACACCCGGGATTTTTCTAAATAAATAATCAGTAAAATTTTTAATATAAAATGAGGTTAATTAGCATAGAAAACAAATTAATTATTTTAACCTCAAATTAAAAGAAATTCGGGAGTTAATGGACCAGAAATCCAGCCTCACAACTATAGGGCCAAGAGAATGCCTTATTGGGTCAAGCCACTTTTACATAGAATAGTTGGAGGTAGATAGACAGCAAAGCCAGATTAATTAAATAAGAAATTATTTAAGTGTTAATTAATACAGATTAATTAAGTGAGACATACCGGACAAAAGTTAAAGTCCCGGTAAAGTAGATTTGGTCGAGTGAAAGGCCGGTAATTAAGGATCTGGTCTCGTGAGAGACAAACCCCATGATACCACAGCACGCCTATGACTCTGTAATCGGATCTAGGTCGGGGACAGAGATGAGCTAGATAATTATTTAGTCACCCACATGACGGCATAGCAACAAGATAAGATCAAATAAAGTCGTTTGGTTTTTAATGGGAGATATTTATGAAGATAATATTTATTAATCGAATAGAATAATATTTAAGTAAATATTATTAAATTAAAATATCTTTATAATATTTCTTATTATAAAGTAAAGGTGAGAGAGAGAGAGAATGAAAAATTTCTCTCTTCTCTCTCTCTCGTTTTCAGATTCACGCCGCGTTCATATCCCTCTCGCGATTTCGACCTAGCTCGTCGACGGCCACCGCGGGCGCCTCCCCTCCGGCTTCCAGCCACCGCTCGAGCTTCCTCGCCGGCGACCAACCACCCATGCAACAACAACCCCTGCTCGGCGTATACCCTCAGTCGCAGTCGTATCCCCAGCTTGGTTCCAACGCCGCCCGGCAACCCATCTCCGGCCAGCTTCTCTGCTGGCTCTCCCCCTCGCCTGACCCCGGCCAGCCGCCGCCGACCCCGAACCCAGCTCCGCCCAGCTTCACGGCGAGCGCTGCAGCCCCTGCAAGCTTCCTCCGACCTGCAGCCCAATTTTTCCCTCTCTTCCGATGATCTGAACGCCGACGAGGTCCCCTCCTCCTCTTGTGAGCTTCATGGGGAAAACTCTAGTCTAATTAGTTGATTGAATGTTAAAATCGGGGGAAACCCTAGGTAAATGATTTCATGAATTAGGGTTTAGAATTTCATGATTGATGTGCAAGTATAGGGCTATGAAATGAGTGGGGATTAGGGTGGGATGGATGGAATTAAGGTTTGTGGAATGTATTAAAGCATGTGTCATGTTGTTATGAATATCATGTGTGTATGTTTGTATTAATTTTGGGAGCCTATAAATAGGGGAGATGCTACCCAATTTTCTTTGAAAATACAAACTTAATTCTCCATGATTTTATATAGCATGTGATTACTATTAAGGAGCATGTTAGAAGCCCCAAGTATGCTTATGTTAATTATATCTCTTAAGAAGAGTAAATTTCTGTATTCTCTTGCGTTTAGAAGCATGTATTATGTGTTAAATAAGACATCATGCTTAGAGAGCTTAATGTCCTTACCGTATTTCTATCGAGTTTAAGTTAGAGTTAAGTTAAGAATACAGTCTCCGTATCCATGATTTCCCTATATCAATTACTAGAGGGAAAAGTAAGGGCAAAGGCAAGGGAAAAGCAGGAGCTGCTGAAGGACCAAGCGAGTCTTAGAGCTAACTAGACTCAGGTGAGGGAACTAGTTGTACAGTTCGTGTATTTACCGTATTTTCTTACAGTATTGATTTCATATTGAAAAGCATGAGTTAGAAATTTTATAAAAATTTCCTGAGTTTTGGAAATCATTTTATGCATGTTGATACAACCCTAGTTGGGGATAGACTCCCCTTTCAGAACTCGTGCACAGTAATCAGTAATAGAAAAGAGAAATAGATACATAAATTAATAGACTACACTTTATCGATTTACTTCCCTGAACCAGTGGTGGCTCGTAGAAAGCCAGAGAGTACAACATTAGGTTAGGAAAGAGGCAATTTATAACTCTGATTTTTAATACCGAACTATCTATTTTAAAATCTCCCATTTTTATAAAATTAAAACCCCCTTTCCATACTCTCAGAGTGCCTAGTGTACGTATATAAGTATAGCCCGACGGTAGCGAGTCAGATACCGACCGGAAGGCTCAAGTATGGGATGAGCCCACTCGCCCCCACTTTGGCTCCGCAGTATTGAAGTAGATGTGTAGTTAGTAACTATAGTATTGTGATTATCAGATGACTCCATATTACCCACGTCCCGGTAGGGATTAGACATTCACCGTAGAGGCTATTGGTACAGATTACCAAGGGTAATTTCGGAATTCATTCACAAAACAAAGAAATAGATAATAAGATACGCATACATGAGATTTCTATGCAAATTGATATGATTAAAGCAGATTGAAGATAATGCATTGACCAGCATCTTTAGTTGCTCAGCATTACTTTCAGTTACAGTATTTATTTTCAGTTATTTATATATGCATAGTTTTATGCTTTAGCTTTTACAGTTTTATTTGATATACGGGTATAATTCTATTCCTGGAAGTACTGTTCCCATATCACTGAGCTCCAGTAGCTCAGCCCCTTTTTCGTGACATTTTTATGCAGGTGAGACAGCAGTCCAAGTAGAGGATTTTGTCTACTCGCGAGAATATTTGAGGAGTATCTATAGCTGGCTCTGACTCCCAGTGTTATAGTTCATGTTTATGTACTGTTGTGATTGTATTTAAGATAAATAAGTCTACGAGGGTATTTATATTTGCTATTATATTAAACAGTATATTGAGTTTGAAGTTATGATATTAGTTGTTTCCTTTAATAGCTTCTGCAATTATTTTCATTACTCTTAATTACCAGTTTTACAGCCTTAGGCTCAAGGTTCACCCCTTGACCTGGCTGGTGTGACACGTGTCCCAAGATAGGGAGATGAGTGTTATAGATTGGCAACGACCAAATACGACAGTTCAGGATCTTGGATAACTCCTGTGGGGTATGATTAACTGTATGTATTGGTACGAGAAGGCTTTTGTCAAAGTTGATTTTGAGCCCAGAAAGTCCCTTAAATATATAGAATAACAACTAGAGGTTCTGAAGTGTGTCGTGTCCCCCGTACATAGGATGAGGAGGTTGCCAGCATACTGAAGTGAGGTTATCTCCTCGTCTTCGTTTTTCCCACAATGGACACCCCTGAATAAGTTTGCCCTCACTGCTGTTGATAGAATGGTTCTAAGTACGTCCGTCGCGAGGACAAACAGTAGTAGAGGTAGTGGGTCACCTTGGCGTAAACCCCTTTTATGTCTCACATATCCTGTAGATTGGCCATTGATGAGGAACTTTGCTTTAGAGGAGTATAGGATACTTGTGATCCAGCATATCAATCTGGGGTCAAAACCCTTGACCTGAAGGGCATCTATGAGGAAGTCCTAATCAAGCATATCGAATGCCTTTTCAAGTCAATTTTGATTAGTGCCCCATTTGAGTTGCTTTTACTTATTCTGAAAATTAGCTCCTCAGCCGCGGCTACATTGTCTTGTATGCATTTGCGTTTGATAAAGGTTGTTTTTTTTCACATCTCAACCTATTTGCTAGAACTTTAGTGATGATTTTCATGGAGCAATTAAGCAGGCTGATGGGTCTATAGTCCTTGATGGTAGTCAAGGAAGGCTTTTTGGGGACTAATAGGATGTGGGCCCAATTTAGGTGTTCTAGAGATGTGTGCCCCCTATGGAGATCATCAAATACCCTCATCATGTCATCTTTTTTGAAAACCCAGCATTGCTTGTAACGACTTGATTTTTCTGAAAAACTGAAAAATCCACTTAATAATGGTAAAATAGACCATTTAAGTTGTGATGAGGTTAAAAGAATTAGTTATTTGAAAATGGGATTAATAAGTTAATTAAGAAGATTAAAGAAGAGAATGGATTTTTGGAAAAAAAACAGGACTTGTATGTAAAGGTTTGAAGATTAAGGACTAACTTGGAAATGTACAAAATAAAATATCTCCACTCATGTAATCCACTATTTGCTCTAAAACTTTCTGTAGACCCTCTTATTAGTTGCTTTAAGATTAAAGCTTTAGTTAGAAACTCATTTAAAGCCCTTATTTTCAAGCCTTTGATAAAGGTTTTAAATGTTTTCTTTTAAAAGAAACCAAGCTATGGGTGGTGTGGCGTGCATGCATGTGGCCACCTCCAGTCAGCTTAAAGGAAAACACCACCATTCTCTTACTCACACATAACCTCTCCTTTCACCCTTAGTCGGTGACATTGAATATTTTGATCTCTTATTCATTTCTCTCTTGGAGTATAACGATCTCTTTAAAGTGTAGGAGGGCGTGTTGTGGACTATGGAGATGGTGAAGAATAGGTGTAGCTTTGGCTTCTGATTTTCTAATGGGAATTTCAGTTCAAGCCCGGAACTTTCAACCTACAACAGTCCCTGAATAGCTAGTTGTCTCATCTCATCTACGGTGAGTGGTGGCTTGTATTCACTTCTTTTAGTTCACTATCTTTGTCCATTTAGGTAGCGTTTGGTTGTTTGTAACATTTGACCCACGGATGGAGAGTTACATGCATGAGGAGTTACAGTAAGGGGACTTACACTTGTATGTTTGGTTAGTTATTTAAAAAGTAATGGATGTAAGTGGAGGTCCACCTTTTTGTGTTTGGTCGTAATAAAAGATGGATTTAATGAGGGATATAGTTACCTTTATTGTGAGTGGTGAGGTTACCACTTGTTAGAAAATTAAAGATATTTAAATTTTTTTAATAAAAACTAATGAATAGATAATTTTAAATCTTTTTAAAAAAATTAATTGATGTAAATGTTGTATTTAAATTTAAAATATTTATATTAACTTAATAATATATTTTAATTTAATATATAATATTATTTTCAAATAAAACCAAATATAATTTTTTTAATTTAACATATATGAGGATATACAATTCTTTTCAAAAAAAATAAATAAATAAATAAAATTTGAGTATAAATATATATCAAACTCATTTGTTAGGAAAATAGAAAAACCTGAAATATTATTTATTTAAAAAATTATTCAAACTTAATTTAACATAAGTGAGAGTTGATATACAATACTTAAATTTTATTTATTTATTTATTTTAATTTAACAATATTCAAAATTAAGATATTTTAATTTAATATATTATATATATATATTAAACAAATGATGATCTTAAAAAAAAGTTATATGAAAAGGTGTGTCACTTTTCATATTTTCTAAAAAGCTTGGATGGGGAGTGGGTGTAACTTCCCATCCAGCCAATTTTGTTGTAAGTGCTCGTACACAATTTTTGTATGAGCACTTACATATCCAAAAAAAATAACCCAACCAAACAAAAATTTTGTATGGGGACTTACCCATCCCTGTGTGAGGAGTTACACACAGCTAACCAAACACTACATTAGTGTTAGCATCCCTAAGTATCTTCAGTCAACCTGAGAAATAGAGCTTAATTTCTTATGGATAGTATATTTTCCTACTATCTTTCATGCTTAGTACTCTTTGACATCACCTGCTATTATATTAAACAGTATGTTGAGTTTGAAGTTATGATATTAGTTGTTAATAGCTTCTGCAATTATTTTCATTACTCTTAATTACCAGTTTTACAGCCTTAGGCTCAAGGTTCACCCCTTGACCTGGCTGGTGTGACACGTGTCCCATGATAGGGAGATGAGTGTTACAGATTGGCAACGACCAAATACGACAGTTCAGGATCTTGGATAACTCCTGTGGGGTATGATTAACTGTATGTATTGGTACGAGAAGGCTTTTGTCAAAGTTGATTTCGAGCCCAGAAAGTCCCTTAAATATATAGAATAACAACTAGAGGTTCTGAAGTGTGTTGTGTCCCCCGTACATAGGATGAGGAGGTTGCCAGCATACTGAAGTGAGGTTATCTCCTAGTCTTCGTTTTTCCCACAATGGACACCCCTGAATAAGTTTGCCCTCACTGCTGTTGATAAAATGGTTCTAAGTACGTCCGTCGCGAGGACAAACAGTAGATAGAATGGTTCTAAGTACGTTCGTTGCACAGCTCACATTTTGAATATTATGGTTCAATATGGTCTTGAAGAGATTGAGAGCATCATCAAAGATATCCGTGACAGTGTGGTCCACATCAAACAATCTGAGAAACGATTAATTATGTTTTCAGAGATTGTACAACAATTGCAGTTGCCACATAGAAAGCTTGTTATTGATTGTAAAACAAGGTGGAATTCGACTTGTGATATGTTATCTACTGCACTACAATTTAAAGAGGTGTTTCCAAGATATAAAGATCGTGATTCCACCTATGAATGTTGTCCAATCAATGAAGATTGGGAAAAGGCGGCAAAGGTTTGTGAAATTCTTCAAGTTTTCAGTTCTATCACCAATATTATTTCGGGAAGTGAGTATCCTACCTCAAACTTGTTTTTAAATGAAGTTTATCGTGTGAAGGTATTGTTGGATAGAAAATATCAAGAAAGTAGGGATAAAGATAACTTCATTTTTGACATGGTTGCAAACATGAAAATTAAGTTTGACAAGTATTGGGGTGAATGCAATTTGTTGATGGCAATTGGTGCTATTTTAGATCCAAGGTGCAAAATGAGGGTTATTGACTTTTGCTTTCCTAAAATATATCCTCCATTTGAAGTACAAACTTACATTCTTGAAGTGAAGAATTGTTTGTATGAGCTCTACAATGAGTATGTTGCTGAATTTCAATCCATTGGTTGTGAAAATAGTCCTGAAAATTTAACAATTAGTGGAGCTAGTTGTGCAAATATTGTCAGTGACCAAAGTTCTTCCTCAGGATGGTCTGAATTTTCAGAGTTTGTGAAAACCATTGAAACCATTGCCCCACAAAAATCAGATTTGGATACTTATCTTGAAGAGGGTTGCTATATTTGTAAGGGAGATTCAAGTAACTTTAATGCTTTAGATTGGTGGAAGGCAAATACCTTGAAATTTCGTATTTTGTCTATTATGGCTCGGGATGTTCTTGCAATACCCATCACAACTGTAGCTTCTGAAGCCAATTTTAGTGCCGGTGGAAGAATCATTGACTCATATCGTGCTTCATTAGCTCCTGAAACTGTGCAAGGTTTAATTTGTGGAGGTGATTGGTTGCGTTGTCTTCATGGCGTCAAGAAAAAGAGCAAGGTATATTGATTAAATTTTCTTTTATTTCATACTTGATGTAATAATATTTTAACATTGTTCTTTTTCATCTTATAGAAAAATGACAAGGTCAAAGAAATTACTCTTCCTATCGAGCCTTGAAGAGCTAAGCTTGAGGTTATAGAATGATAGGTGAAATAAACTTATGTTATGTACAATATTACTTCTCTTTAAGTTATGTATAATAGCTAATGATCCTATAACCTTTTATGCAGGAGCTTTTGCGGTGAGAAGTTAGTAAGCTGTGATTGTGAGCAATGGGCATTCTACGTGTTGACTTGTTGTGTTGGTTATTGTGTTGTTTCACTTGTTTGTGTAATTGTTGGATCTTGAATCCTTGTTCTAACAAGGGAGGTTAACTGTTAAACTGTGTTTATTTTAGAATTTGTTGTTAAACCTACTTTTTGTTGTGTTTCAGAATTGGCATTTGGCACATAAACTATGTTTTATTAGATGATTGTGAGCATTCTACTTGTTGTAGATAAATAGATGTGTTTTTGGTTGAAGCTTTTTTAAGTTCATATCTTTGTTTTAAATAAATAGATGTGAGCATTCTAATTCTTGTTGTAATTAAATATATTTGTTGTCAATAAATAGATGTGAGCACCCTACTTGTGAAATTGTAAATACTATTTTTTGGGGCTTTTTTAAGTATATATATTTTTCATTACTTTTTAAATTTTTTTAAAATAATTTGGTCAATATGGTAACGAGCCGAGCTTCACGAGCTTGAGCAATTCGAGCTTCACAAGTTCGATTTATTGGTAATTCGAGCTTCACGAGCCGAGCTCGAGTAGCTCGATTAATACACGAGTCAAGCTTGAGTAAAAAAATTAAGGCTCGAATGAGCTCGAGCCGAGCTTCGAGCCTCGAGCTTTATTCACGAGCCGAGCTTGAGCATGACAATATTCGGCTCGGCTCGGCTCGTTTACACCCCTACTAAGAGGTTGTAGGCCAAGCGGGATGAGTTGGAGTTAAAGTCAGGGAGGAGAAGTAAAACCGGAAAGCCATTGAGATAGTTAATTTAATGTTAGGTACACAAGTTCCCTTGAATATTTGACTAGAAGAACCTCTAGTTAGGAGGTTGTGATATGGGTACAATGATAGTTTCTGCTAGCAGGTTGATTTATTTAGGATGCGGTAAAGGCTTCAAGGACTCGATGGAAGAGCCGGAGTCGGGTAATTAGGTGAGTGACTATTACTATACTTGAATATATTTTATGATCCGGTTTTGTCACCGATTTTATTTAAATGATTCTACATGAGTATTTATCTCAGAGTTTGTGCGATGTCGCTGATTTTATATTTACTATATTACTAGCGCATTTATTGTTCCATTCTTGTATTATGAATGAGTATACATGTAAAAAGAGAGATGAGGATTCCTAATTATATACTAACAAACTCAACCAAACCGGATAACAATTCATAATTAGATACTAACAAACTCACTTAAAAACTAAACATTATCCCATGATAACCTCCCCGGACTTGTTGTTGGAGTGACGCCTGCATCATTATTGTAAAGGCCGCAAAGTTTATGAAGTGATTAAATCTTTAATTACCTCCTAAGTACAATTTGTATTAATTAAATCTCCTCGAATAATAGAAGCCAATGATTTAAATAAATAAATAATAAAAGATTGGAATAAGATGCAAAATGGGTATATATATATATAGTATAATCGGAATTTAATAGAGATTTAATATACTAAAGTGGGGGGGGTGAGGGGAGGTGCATGGCATGGCTTGACCAGATGGCTATTTCTCTCTCTCTCTCTTTTTCTCTCTCTTTTTCATGACTCTCTATAGCTTGGGATATATGTATAGATATATAAAAGAATGGCATGGATTTAAAAATGGAACATATGAACGGCCTGAATTGGATGGGCAGAATGTAACAAGAATCGCAAGGCAGAGGTTTGGAAATAAAATCTATGGGTTGGAGTTGATCAGCACACGTGAACTTTTCTCCACCCACCCAACGTGAATCCAAGTCGTGTTGTCTCGCGCTATCGTCGCCGGGCACGGAGAAATTCTGCAACGTCTAGTAATTTCAAGCTACAGTCGTCTCGAAGCTCTCAATGCCACCTTTCCTGGTGAAATAAGAGGCACAGTCTCTTCCCTAAGAGCTTTACATGTCATTCTATCAGAAGAGACCAGGAAGGAAGGGAGAATTCTGACTTCTTTGAGTGGACTGTGCTTCACGGCGCCGCTTCAGAGAAAGAGAGAAGCGGAGAGAATACTGTCTGACTCGACCCAGCGACAACACCAAGAGGAGCACGAGCTTCTAGTACTGAAGATACCAAGGCCTTTCTCGTGACCAAGAACAGGAGGCGCAGCACATGTGACGGCGAGCTCACACCATCGAGGGACCGCCAGGAGGAGCGTGGAGATCCACAAGGCGATTTCATCCCCTACTTTCCTCCTGAGAGCTTTGAAGGTCCTTGATAGCACAGTGAGAACTCTAAACCTCCATGTGATACAGTTGAAGACATGAAAAGGTTGTAAGGTTGCATGATCGGTTAGAGAGGGAGAGGAACAAAAGAAGTTAATTTTCATTAACTGAGAGAGACCACTTGTTCACTTAGGTTCAGAGGGATATTTCATTCAAGTGATAATGAAAGACATTTTCTGATTAAGTGTTGTGGCTTGGCTAAAGGATAAAGCTTTGGTTTAAAACTAATGAAAATGAAAAGATTTAGGTTCAGTGGAACATGGAGATATAAACCTTGAAATATTAATCAATGAATGAATGTCAACGCCATCAGGAGATATTTAACATCTCCACGTTCCCTATATATTGATGACAATGGGAGTCAGGGAAGAAGACCCACATTCATACATGATTAATTAAATAGAGAGGGTAACAAACTACAGGCATACACAGGTTGGGACGAGAGAGAATTTGTAGTTATGAATAGCAAAGCATGAGAAGTGATTAGATCTGGGCATACATAACCACTGAACCATGTTGAGTTTCACTTAAGCAAGATTTATTTAATGAATCATGAGTGAGTCAAAGAATGAGTTGATTCAGTGGACTCTTCATGTTTTGATTGTCCATGAGCTTCTCTCTTGTGGCCAGTTGCATTTCTTAGATCTATTGTTACACTGTGAGAAATCATGTATTCAACATTATTGGTTTATTGCTATGGTCAAAAAGTAGGTTTGTGTAGAAATTTAAAAGGAGTTATGTGGGCTGAACCCAACCTATTCAAAGGTATATGAGGTTAATTGGGTTCATGTTATCATGGGCATGGCTATGTAGGGTGTTGAATTAATAAAACAACATCCTATTATTGGGGGGATAGGGTAAGCCTAGGCTTAAGTATAGATGAACCCGATTTGGGGTATATACTTTTGATGTACTTGGGAATATACTAAGCATAGGCTTTACTGATCAGATATCGGCGAGGAGCGTAGAGCTGCGTCGAGAGGGACTTGTGACTGAGTTGGAATATCTTGGATACAGGCAAGTACCATCTCACTCCTTCTTTTATTTAATATATATGATATTTGTGTCATGCCTCCCTGATGCTTGGATTTATTGTGGTATATGTATATTTGTTTCATTGGATATTTGTGATTCCATGTTTGTACACATATCTTTGATTACTTGATTGTTTGCTGGTATATATAATATATACCGCTGAGCGTGTTTCATTAGCTATCTTGTCGTTGAGGATTCTCCCGTAGCAGTACTGATGTTCAGGGTTGAGGACACCCTGTGCAACCAATTTTCCTTGTCAAAGGGACGATACTCTAGCCGTCCCGTATTCCTTGTCAGTGGGATGAAGCACTGGCGGTGTACGTACATGTTGTGGAGATGGCGCTACCTTGCTGTCGACTGAGTCGATTACGGTTTCGGCCATGTTTGCCTGGGGAAAGGACTTGCAAGTTATTGGTTTGCTTGTCATGATTAGTTGTACGGTATGTTACTTGAGGTTTGGATTCTCCTACCACTTGCTATTTGCGTGTTCTTGGTAGGACTAAGACCCTTATCTCCTTGTTTTCATGGATTTCTTATTCATATGTGTGTAGGTTTGAGACCCTGTTGTTGAGGTGATCATTGGCATGCTTATCATTCTTGGTTGTCTTCCCATAATCCTTGTTATTATTCATGAGGCATATATATATATATATATATATATATATATATATATATATATATATATATATATTCAGTGGGTACTTGCTGAGCTTTCATTTCGAAAGCTCACTACTTGTTGACTCCTGTTTTTCAGATCCCGAAGAGTAGGACGCAGACCGTAGGATCACCGCGTGAGACTTGTGGGGATTCCCTGGGATTGCTGAGGTCGGTCACCTCTGATCTACTTGTGTGAGGGTATATTATTCTAGGTTCCTGTGTAGGAGACAGTTATGTTATGACCGTATGGCCTACAAACCTATAGATTGTATTTTGCTTTAGTTGTGTACTTATGACATTAGGCATATTTATATCTTTAGATTATATTATTCCGTTGTGGATTTTATATGTGATTACTGATCATTGAGGCTTCGTATCCGGGTAGGGCCCATCCCTATTCGGGTACGTGCGGTCTATCGTGTGCCCGTGGGCCCAGGATTTTGGGGAGGGGAGTGACAATTAACCCCCTCTCCGAGATTCACCTTGTCCTCAAGGTGGGAGCCCGGCAAACCTGTGCGAAAAGGAAAGGTTGACGTTAACGGCCTCGCCGTTTGGCAGACAAGAACCTTGTTGCGCTACACCGAGTGTCAGATTGAGGACGGGAGGAAGGTCTTCGTCTATTTCGGCCAAGAGACATAAGAATTGGGGAGGATGACACATGTGTCCCAGCGTAAACTTCGCGACGCAATTAAAGCAAAGGCCTCATTCTCATTGTGATGCCATCCCAGCCATAGGCATTGGTGGGAAAGGTCAAATCTCAATGAAAGCACCAAATGTTGCAGGTTAACTAATAAAGGACTTGGGATTCTATGCAACTAGAGGAGAATGGAACAAAGGGAGAGATATGGAGGAATTGAGGAAGGGATGAGATTGAGGCAGAGGAGAGGAGAAATTAGAGGAGATTGGGAAGAGGAGATGCAGGGAAGAAGGAGATGCAGAAGAAGGAGACGAAGATTAGGATAATATTCTCCAGCTATCTTTGTCCTTCATTTCAATGTATTTATAATAGGATTGTAACAAACTACTAACCCCTTGTAACAACCCAATAGGATAAGGATTCCTAATTACATACTAACAAACTCACTTAAAACTAAACATTATCCTTTGATAACCTCCCCGGACTTGTTGCAAGAGTGGCGCCTACATCAGTGCATGTGAGGTCGATATGATGCTTGTATTACTTGGCATGTTTAAATGAATTAAAGATAATGCATATGATCAGCATTACTTCGGGTTTTCAGATATGTGCATAGACTATTTTGTTAGCTACTAGACTTGAGATACTTTTCAGTACACTTATAAATTTTCTTGTACTAGTGATTTTCACACAATTGAAATATCGGTGCATGTGAGCGGGAGTGACTACTCCATAGATGGCTTAGACATATCAGATGTGGGTAGAGTTTGTGTTCATGTCGTGTTGTATCTATGGCTGCAATTGGCCAGATAGAATCATACTCCCTTACAGAGGGTAATCATTCCCCCTGATGGTAAGGGAATGATTACCCTCATACAAACGGGCCCTATATTTCAACAAAGGTGGTGCAATGTTCTGGCCTGACTCTCTTGGAGCCGGTTACATATACACAAGACTGGAGGCATGGCCCATGGGCAAAGAAATATGGTGATTTCTTGAGCCTTATAATGACTTTTTGGAAAGATGACATCCTTTTAACCAAATGGTGAATTGATGCAGAGTGCCCTAGTTTAAGCCAATAGAAACAGAGATTCAAGCATATTTATTCAGGCTAATATTATGTATATGTTTATTGAATGTGTAATGAATAATGATTTCAGAATTATTCAAAGAAATTTGTATCATCTCAAACACAGCTCTTGAATAGCATAAAGAGTCAGGTTGACTACATCCACATGTTCTTTTAACCCAACCATTACAACTTGATAATAACTACAGGCAACATGATAGTAGACTAACACCATCCACAAAATAATCAAAGATTCAGAGAACCTAAAATCTTTTGGCACAGGGGTCCCCCTTAGTGAGGAGTGATTATGATAGCTAACCACGCGGTGATAGCATGCAGCTTCATTTTCTCTCATCCACTTGTCCGTGTTTTCCTCCACTCCTCTCAAAAGTTTCAACTATGACCTCTATATATACAAAGACATCAAGGATTAGAACCATTCTTTAACAGCAGTGCAGAAGTAATGGCTCATAGTCTTCTTGCCAACACCAGCCTTGTTAGAGCAATCCTAGAGAGCACCAAGCTCAGTATTAGCAGGTACATGCATTTATACACAACTTTGTAAATGAATAAGCGATACTGCAAACAATTGATCTAACTTTAGGTTTGGGTTGTTTTACGAAATAGCAGGAGAAGTTACTCTGCATCAGTGGCAGCAGTGGCAGCTGTCGAGGAGAAGACAGGGATGATGAGCAAGAAAGAGACTGCTGGTCCATCTACTACTACACCTTCGTCTTGCTGGGTGCCGGATCCTGTCACAGGATATTACCAGCCTGCAAACAAATGCCAAGATGTTCATGCTGCTGAACTGAGAGAGGAATTCCTGTCCAACAAATCAGCTTGAGGCTGCATAAATCATATTAAGCTGAATCCATGATGGAATCAAGTTCATGTAACGGTGTACTTCTAAAGCTGCAACTCAAATAAGAATTAAAACTTCAAGAGGCATTAGTTCAAGAGAAGCATCGTAAGTGAAATCAAACAAATACTATTTTCTTAGAGAAAGAAAAATGACAAGTGTTGTAGTAACTTTATTCTCCAAAAGGATCTCTGGATCTGCATAGTTCTATGAATGAGACCTGTATTATGGCAAAAGGTTCACAATTTCAACAGGAACATTAAATGGAACAGTTCTATGAATGAGACCTGCATTATGAATCAGACCATGCACCATAGAAATCTGGTAATTTACATCACCGAAATAAAATAAAGGGACCTTGCAGAATGTGTTGTATACAATCTCATCATACAGAACAGGTAAACTACAAGAAAATGAGAAGCTCAGGGTGCGATGAACATGGAAGAGAGCATAAGGATTGACGATGCTGAAATGTCACCAAGTATGACAGGCTTCCAAAGTCCAAACCAAACCTGAAGGAAAGTAGGATTTAGTATTAGACCAAGAGAAATCACAAACTTCAGTCTGATTGAAAGTGGCAAATAAAAAAAAACAATTAAAAAGAATGTCACTGTTAAAAAGTTCTTTGAAGACAAGTTCAAAACTGCTCATCTCTGTTTGACTAGCACAAAAATCAAATATTTAATGTCAACTAGAATACAAAACTAAGCAAGCATAAGTCTTCTAAATGTGGATAAGGATTACTTGATCAACCGTGCAAGTAAAGGATTGTCCTAACAACAATAGCTAAATATTTAATAAGAATGAAACAATGGTGATGATGCACGAACCTTTCTAAGGCATCCTTTTAGATATGGATTGTAAGTTTTCAAAGAAGGTATTAGGCATCACTACTCTTCCAAGTGGGGATTGACTGACAATTCAAAGAACCAAGTGGGGATTGACTGACAATTCAAAAAACCAAAAAGTAACATGAACATGCTACCTGTATTACAAGAATGTATTAGTATGCACATAATATTTACACTTTACAGAAGTAATTTTGCATTGAATTTTACCAAATCAACTTAAGTGATTTATCCTCTTGATGTATGCTACTGATGGCTCTTAGATGGTAAATCAAAATATAGTGACTTGAATGATGCATTAAAGAACATACATGTGTGATTTGGTTCAGAGATAATCCTGGTTATCTCCATACCTCTAACCAAACACCAAAATATGATTAGAGTTTGATTTTTTAACAGAATTTAATTAATAAATTAAAAAATATTAATCAATATTTGAAAATATAATAAATATCTATCATTAATTTAAAAATATAAATTTAATTAACACTATTTATTTTAATTAGTATTAATTAAGCTATTCAACTTAGCTTAAAAGTTTCCCCCAAACAAAAGTACAAACAAGCAACTCCAAATCTCAAACACAACTTAATCCCATTAATCAACTCACAAAAATTAGATTAGGCTACAAACCTCATTTGTTAAGGTCGTGTCAATTGACATGTTCAATGAAGGTAGCAGAAATGTTCATCTCATAACTGGCTTTGATGCGTGCACACGTAAAATTATTCACCACTAGCCTTAAAATTTTGATTTAACACAGTTAAATCATTAAGCGTATTAGCTATTCTTGACTGTTCTCCAACATCATATATACATCTTATTAATTCTTCAACTGCCTCTTGAATTTTCCCAGTGTCTGTGAGTTGCTATACCAAGCACTATTGATAACTGGATGAAACCCTATAAACTTCATTTCCAGATGCTCAAAAAAATGCCAAACTCCTTTATACTAATGTCCATACTTGAATTTACACTCTATCATACTTGAATTTTCAAGGCTTATATAACTCATCCCTCCAAATCATCTCACATATGCATTTCATCAGTACTCAGAGAGTGAAGAATATAAAGTGAGTCCAATTTCCTTATACTTCTGCTATTAACCATCCAAAGTTCTGAGACAACTCGTGGAAACATATTGTTTTCCAATTACAATAACAGTGTGCTTTTTCTACTCGCCTCCTTGTACTGAAACATATTGCTTTATCCTCCATCAATCCACTTGCAAAAAGACTGATTCAAGAAGTTCATAGCTCTAGATACCAGACATTGATTCCATCTCTGCCCAGTGTTCTCTTTCAACACCCATGCAACAGTACCCAAGCTTACCAGAAGATCTATCTTCAGTAGGGCTTCTTTCTTAACTAGATAGAAATTAACCAAAAGATAAAGGAAAACAACAAAAGGTCTTCCCCTTATCAACCTCAAAATCTTAAAGCAACATCCTTTGTTCCAAAGGAACGGATCAACAGATGATCTTAACTTATCAAACCAGAAAAAATTAAAAGAACCAACTTTATTCCAAAGAAAAACAAATTTTAAAATAAGAAGCAAAATAATGTAAGGAAAAGAAAGAAATCTTTGACAAAAATGCTTTCTACCATTTGCTAATCCATCTTAATTTCTTCACTTAAACACAAGATAACAAATTTCTTTCTTCATTTCTTTTCTTCTCCTCTGTGTTGCCTAACAACCTAAAGCAACCACGTCTACCCTAAAAACATTACAGTAACAAACAACTTATGCTGAATCACAGAAACAATTCAACCATAAAGTAACCAAACAAAAAGCAATCATAAAACTATAAAGCAAACAGTTTCAATTTCAAAAACCTTATCTTGTAGAAAAATATGTATATATATATATATATATATAGATAGATGACGATCTGAAGTTGATACAAAGAAAATAGCCACCTTTATTTCGAGGGGGGAACCTAACCTTGAACCCTAAGAAATCCAATGGACCCATCAAGAGAGGCGCCTCAATGACATCCGATCAGCGTCCGGCAATCCCAACAAGCGATCGCAATCCATCCCGCACCCGCACTGCGGGCACTCCTCGAAATTATCAACCCCGAAGTTAGCCGACGCGATCCCGACGGAGAACTCGAGCTGGTCACCACGGCGGTCGACCTCGACGATGCCGATCCAGAAGAGCAGGAACTTGACGCTGACCCCCTTCAGGCTACGCAGCTTGCCTTGGGATATGCGACCGGCGATGGTGGACTGGTAGCGGAGCTCGTAGGATCCTCGAATTGAGAAGGCGCAACTGCCGTTGAGGTAGGCCTTGAAGGCACCGGAGGCGGGATCGAGCTCGTAGCCGAGCGCACCCCGGGGGAGGAGGCCGATAGGAAGGCCATAGGACTCAAGGACCTCGTAGGCAGTGGGCGTGGCGGCTGAGAGCGCCGGTAAGCACACCGAGAAGGAGCAGATGCAGATGAGGAGGAGAAAGAGGGCAGAAGGGGACATTTCCGGGGTTTAGGTTTGGTGTGCTGTGCTCGGGCACACGGGAAGAATAAATATGGGCCAGCGAGAAAGCGGCGGGCGTATCGGGTTTGACACGTGCGTGGCACGTGTTAGAGGGATTGATTAAGCGGCCCTCGTGCCTCGAAGCAGCATACCTACCCGCAGGGGAAATGATCCGCTGTTTAAAGCAAAACAACGTTGCCGTTTTTATGCACATATTGACTATTAACATTGCCTTGAGATCACGCTGTTCAAAAACATGAGTTAAAGTGTTAAATTAATATTGCCGAGCAGGAAAGGTCCTTTGCGTAAAGGGTTCAATACCAGAAAAATCCGGGGTTGAATCCCCACCGCTTAAGATGAGGGAGCAGGGCGTGGATTACCTAGTGGGGTGCCCACATACACACGTGAGTCTTCTTCGTGTGGGCTTCATATAGCCACGGGCGATAAAATAAATGCATGCTATATGAAACTTTCGGACAGTAAAATAAGTTGCGATGTGTGAAATCGTGGTGAGTCGAGCTATTACGCACCTCCTATCTAACTTATCCTTGGGAGGGTGCTTGTTGCCTTGGTCAAAAAACAAATGTTAAAATCATTTTATCGTTGGGTTAATTATATCTAATTCAGCCTTAATTTTTCACTAATTCCTAAAAAAAAAACCCAATTGAAACATAGATCTGTGAAGCAGTTCTAATCGTCTGATGTAAATCGTGATGATAAGTTCTTTAAAAATCAATTGGGTGAAGATTTATCTCGCAAATAATATAGAAATACAGTGTTTAATTGAAAAAATAAAATTTTCAGAAGCTAATAAGGAACTTAAGTTGTACTATAGGATTCAAGCATAATTTATCGAATTCTTTCTCTTAAAGTACAATCAAATGAATGTTGATAATGAACATCAGACCGGATTTATCAAACAAATAAATTTTGAACAAAAATATAAACAAGTTTTCTTTTGCTTGTGAGAATAGAAACAAGTGGGTGAATAACACTAACATATGATGATTTTCAATCTATCTATGTTGCTTGTTATTCGAGTTATGTTCTTTCTGGTAAGTGCCTTCAAAATACATACTTGGATTGGTTGGTGGTGGGTGATCTCAAAGGTTTTCCTTTGACATATTCATTGTCATTTAAGTGTATTAGATTGCTAATGTCTAAATGGTGCTTAATAAGGCCAAAATGTCTAATTCAACCATAGAGTTGTGTAATTGATGGAATTACAATGTGTTATTTAATAGATGGATGAAGAATGCGTAATACCCTCACAACTCGACAAGAAAAAGTGATTTCATCTCTATCTCAAAGTGAAGGAAAAAAATCAAAGCGACTACCACATGACAAGGGTGTGGAGACAAAAGGTAGTGTTGAAAATTGTTGGAGGAAGTGCTCTAAACAGTGTGACTGAAGGTTGCACTAACCTTAAGAACAATTTCACCTCCTCTAAGGGTTTAACTCGGTACAACAGGATCATAATGGTGATGTTCTCCCAAGATATAACAATCTTCATCCTCAAATTCGTGCACCCGAATTGAGAACAATAAGTGCTCTTTGATTTGCTCCGACAGAAGAAGAGAATGAAGAAGGATAGCATGAGGAAGAAGAAGAGAGTAGAATGAAAAAAATCACTAATCTAAAAGGTAAGGATGAAGGTCCTTTTATAGAGTAAAATCCAAAGGGACACAACAGTTTGAAGCATAAGTTCAAAACAAATCAATGAAGAGAAGCATTAGTTCAAAACAGTACAGTTGGTTGTTGGGGGGAAAAACAGTGACCGTTTGGAAAGAGGAACAATCGTTTGAATAAGTTGAGAGTCCAACAGTCACAAATAATAAAAGGAAAATTAAAACAAAACCAAGTTACGAGCAAGGTGAACTATCAAACCGGTGCATTCATGTGCGCACCATGCACCTACGCGAGTATGGAAATTTCAAGGCAAATGAACCCGAATTTGCACCCGGGCCCCCTGTGCACGCGCGTAAGATAGCATGTGCATTAATGAAGTCTAAAGAGCTACTAGAGTGGATCATATAAAAGGAGGATGCATGGTTTGTGAATATCTAATGTGGTACTAAACAAACTACTATATAAATGTTTTGAAACCCATAAGAAGGCCCAAAACTATATGGACTTCTAATAGGTAGATCCAATGAAGCCGAAGGAGAATCAACCCGAACGAGATAATGGCGCAAGGAGAAGTAGGTGCATCAAGGAGGCGACCAAAGCAACAGACCATCGCCTGGCTCTACTCTAAGCAACACGAAAATACAAGGCGTCACCCTCGTATGCCGACAGCGGACACCCGGCAAGATCACAACATCCAGCAATCGATAAAGCATACACAACAAAATCCTAACAGTCAGTTTCCTCGTACATGAATCGTCTCCTCATAGCTAGACATGAGCACGTGGCAAAGCAGACATCCTCTGACAGCAGAGCATTTCCCAACTTCACAGAGCCAATCAGAGAGTCGGATGCTCGTGGGGTTAACCAAGAGGACCAAAGAAGAAGGTGGATAGTGGATGATTTGGTGAAAAGGAGACCCAATCAAGAAGAGAAAAATATTGCAAAAAAGGAAGCCCACTCACGTGGAAGAGGGTCAACAATTGAGGGTGAGATGGCCGATGACTCAGCTTTACCCAAAGAGGATGATGCAAACACCCACGTTGAAGGGAAGAATAACATAGAGGCTGAGCTAGCAAATTAGGTCAATGATGATATGGATGTAGCAATAGAGGCCATGTGGAGGGCTACTTTGAAGTGGGTTAGCGCCCACCTGAAAGACATGATGGCATATATAGAGGACCTATAATTTGGATGACCATGTGAAAGCAGAGGCTGACTTGGTGGCTGCAAAGCTGCTGACATGGCAAATGATTTGACAAGTGAAATGGATGTTGACATGGTAGGTGACATGACCGCCAACATGGCATGGGCGTTTGACATGAATGTTGATGTGGAAGACCTCTTAGATGACACATGGCAAGATGGGGTTGTAGAGGATGACATGGCAGAAGCCCATGGAGACGACATGTGGCAAGATGCTGATGGGACAGATGCCCACTTGGATGCCACATAACAATCTGAGGAGGCCCGTGAAAATGACATTTGGCACACAGGGATGATATGGCATGCTACGTGTGTACCCAATAGGGACTGGGATGTGTCATATCAACAATAGTGTTTGTGTCTAAAAAATGTATATATATATATATATATATATATATATATATATATATATATATATATATATATGCATTTAAAACACCAGTTGCCAATATTTTAAAGGGTCAATGATGAAATATTTTCAAATGAAATATATCTTGAAATATCCTGAAATTAAAATAGTTTGATGTGGCCTGATCCCGAGGCAAGCTGAGGACACATATCCCGAAGCAGGCTAAGGGCACAAATTCCAAGGCGGGTTAAGGTCACAAGACCCAAGATAGACCGAGAACACAGATCCCAAGGCAACCTCAAGTTCCAAGATATCTTGAGAATATAGATCTCGAGGCAATCTTAAATTCTAAGATAGCCCGATAATACAAATCTCGAGAAAATCTCAAAAATACAAATCCCAAGATAAGCCGATAACATAAATCTAGAGAAAAAAATAATAAATTAAAATTAAATCCAAATTTAAATTAAATTCAAACTTTTGATCGGTGATGAGATTATCTAGATTATCCCGTGATGATTAAAATTCAAATTCAGATTTTGACGAGATTATATCTATCTAGATTATCTCATGATGATTAAAATTCAAATTATATTTACTCTCATTATGATTTAAATTTTTTATCTTATCTAGATTCAAATTCAAATTTTGAATCTTATCATCATGGTTATCTTATGTTACGGCGTTATACCTGAATCTAGATTATGATTCTCTGATGGCTTTGCCGAAGGATATAGCCTCGGGTCCGTCGATCAATTGTAATATTGCCGAAGGATGTCATCATGCTGTCACCGCCAGAGATGATTCTTCTCCCCATCATAAAAAAACTGATCGTGGCCGCCAACACCAAGTCTCCGGCTCCCTTGTGGAGGTCGTCGCCGCCGATCGTCACCGAACTCTGTGCCCCTTCGGCGTCTCCCTTGTGGATGTCGTTGCCGGAGAAAGAACACCACCCCAGAGTGTGATGGTGTTGATCTTATCGCCGCCACCAAGATGAAGCCCTCTTCTCATGTTTTCTTGCTTCGTGAAGCCAGGAGCCATAAGTGAAAGCCGGGAGCCATAAGCGGGAAAAAAAAAGAAAGAGAAAGAAAAGAAAAAGAAAAAGAAAATAAAAAAAATATGAAATATATAAATAAATAAATAAAAGAAGAAGAAGCAGAGACACGTCAAGCCAAAAAGAAAGAAAAAATATATGCAAAGAAAGGATGAATCAGAAGAGGGACGTCAAAACAAGAAAAAATAAAATAAAAGAAAAGAAAAAAAAAGGGAGAACGGAGAGGAGAGAGAAAAATATATGAAATAAAAAAAATGGAAAAGCTGCGGATGTGAAAAAAAAAATGGTCAGAAGTCAATCAATGATTGAAAAAAAAAACTCTTATATATATATATATATATAGATATAGATATAGATATATATATATAGAATAAAATAAAATAAAATAATACACATATCTTAAAGTGCTTCAAATCTTAAAACGGCCCACATCTCGATGTGATGATGAAATACACATCTCGAGACGGCCAATAAAATATATTATGAAGTGTCATATTTCGAGGCAGTGGTGGAACACTTATCTCGAGGAGGCTGATAAAACCTAAATCTTAAAGTGGCACACATCCCGATGTGACAAAGTAACATGCATCTCGGAGTGGCCGATATAAAATACAAATCTTAAAGTACACGCATCTCGATGCAATGATGGAACACGCATCTTGAGGCGGATAATGAAGTACAAATCTTAAAGTGACACACATCTTGAAGCGAATTATGAAATACAAATCTTAAAGTGGTATGCGTCTCTCGATGCAACCGATGAAGTACAAATCCAGAATTGACGCAAATCTCAAGGTGGCGACGAAGCATACATCTTGAAGCAACCGATGGAACATAAATCCAAAATTGGCAAAGCATACAAGACAACGTCATATATTTATATATAAATAAAAAAAATAATGTATATGTGATGATATGTCTATATGCATATGTAATAAAAAAAAATTATGATTTGCAAATAAATGAATTACGTTTATTCATTGCCTTTACTTGTACTTATACCCTTAATCGGAGGTTCCCGAAATACATTCGGGGTAATAAATAATAGAGGCTTGCCTCTATTAGGAATGGAAGAACCCATAAAATAAAAATAAATATGACATTTGTGATTCGATGTATCGCCTGATATTTCTTCACAAACACGATGTCAGGCGGGTATTTTCGATCCCACAAATAGGTGGAAAGGGAAACTTGGAGCCAATTGGCAACAATGGGACCCATGCCAAGGATGTGGGTAGGAAGAGGGAGGCCCTCAATTGGGTTGGGCCAGGGCCAAAGCTAAACAACCTACCCGACAAACCCAATAATGAAACAGTCACAGGGGTGAAATTAGCCCAAGCCCACCTAGCGAGCCCATTGCCTTCATTGGGGAGGAGCCCAGCCTGGCCTCCATCTAGAAATGCATTGAAGCAGGCCTAGACTCGGAAGTAGGCCTGACCTGCAAGCTGAAAAAATGGTTTTCTCTATGGATAACAACATAAATTTAGACCTCTCCAAGCTCTCTCTCACATTCATTCGCGAATCCCGGAACCTAATTTCGAAAGAGACATGGGAAGATATTAGCTCAAGACCACCATTTGGAAATCACAGTGATAAGAGAACATAGGGGCAGGAAGGTGCTGTAACTAAAACCAATGGAAAGGAAGACCTCAGAAAAAAATATAAAAATAAAAAATAACAATAAAAAAAGAGGGGGGAGTATGGATTTCACAAGCTCAAGAAGCAACAAGGAGAAACAAAACAAGAAAGTCGTTCAACTTGAGGTTGGAGAAAGAAGGCTTCATTGCACCCCCCAACTTCAGCAAAAAAAAGAACAAAGACATAGGACCCTCTTTCTACACAAGGTACATAACCTAACTTAACCATTGTTCCACTAACACTTTCCGCTTGGCTAAACAGGGAACTCTTAACGACAACTCTTCTAGTAAGAGTGGACCTTGGCTCTTCTGAAGAAGACAAGTCCTCTTACCTCAAACATATGAGAGAAACATAGGAAAAGAGACTAAAAGAATGGGAGGGGAGCGAGGAAGCCCCCGAGCCACGGCTACACACAAAAGGGGATAACAAAATGACCAATGAAAATCATATCTTGGAATGTGAGAAGACTTGGTAAAAGAAAAAAGAGATACCTAGTAAGGGATATAATGCAAACTACACAAGGTAGACATATATATTCTGGTTACAAGGAACAAAGTTATCAAATATAAACATTACTACCTGGAGAACAGTAGGGGAAACTTGTTAGACAAGTGGATGGTGTTTCCTGCTATAGAAACAAGAGGTGACTACTATATTGGATGGAAGAGTGCACAATACAACCTTAGGGATGTTTGCATCAATCAATATAACATTATGGTAATATTTGAAGATAAGGCAAATAACAACATCAAGGACACAAACAAAAGAACATGGTGCTAGGAGCATCTTAGAGCAATCAAGTAGAGATAAAAGGTCCATGGATGTTGTGCGGAGACTTCAACAGTATATGGAAACCAGAAGAGTCTAGCACAACATCACACAACGCAAAAGAAAGGGAGGAGTTCAACCAAACAATACAAGATGTATTAATTGTTGATCGACTCTCCACTTTTAGG
Organism: Dioscorea zingiberensis; assembly: GCA_026586065.1. Classification (NCBI taxonomy): domain Eukaryota; kingdom Viridiplantae; phylum Streptophyta; class Magnoliopsida; order Dioscoreales; family Dioscoreaceae; genus Dioscorea; species Dioscorea zingiberensis. The sequence continues at coordinate 16,328,832 of CM048819.1, read as the reverse complement.
ATGACAATACACTTGGACTAACGGACTATCCACACCGGTCTTTGCATGACTAGAAAGGTTCCTTTGATCCACATATGGAACCTGGGCTTCCCTTGACTATGGCAAATGACCCTACCAAGGGTAAGATCAAATCACACACCAATTTGCCTGAAATGTGGAATACACTCCCCCCAACTAACTTCATTCCACTACAAGAGAGATTGGGGGAAGGCAAAGGGGTTCTAGAAAATAGTGGAAGATACCTTGCAACAACAACGACTAATTGCAGAGGGGGCCTAAATCTTTGCCCAAAAATTAGGTATCGTAAGGAATAAACTAAGATCGTGGCAGAAGGAGACGTACAAAGAAAAACTAATAGGAAAAGAGATATCCTACAAGAGATCGAAAAGCTAGATGTGATCAAAGAAGCAAGGGAGCTCACAAGAGATGAGGAGGAAGCAGACACAACTAAGAGAAGGGAATACGAAAGGATGATACTAGAACAAGAATCATACTAGTGGAAAAAGTTAAGGATAACATGGCTACAACAAGGGGACCTAAACACCAAATTCTTTCACATGGTTGTTAACCAAAGAAAAAACAGAAACTGGATAATTCAATTGCAACATGAGGGATTTACACTTAGAACACATGACCAGATCACGAGGGCCATAATATTACACTTCACCAACCTCCTCACGAAAGAGTGAGACATGAGGTACAAAACCTCTTGGGGCTGACTGTTTGCACACAACACAACCAAGACCTCTCACACCTCAATATACCTTTTCGAGAAGACGAAATCAAAACAATAGTGAACGAACAGGAAGCAGAGAAGGTACCGGGACCAAATGGTTTCCCTATCGCTTTTTACTAACAAGGGTGGACATAACTAGAAACAACATTCTCCAATTGTTCGAGGACTTTTTTTTCAAGTAACAACAAACATGGAAAGGCTAACTGGGCACAGTACATCCTCCTAATCCCTAAGAATATCGCGTCGAAAAAAAATAAAAGACTACATAGCCATAAGCTTAATCAATTGCTCCGTTAAGATCATATCCAAGATACTTTCAAACCATTGGGGACCTGGTAGAAGGGTCACAAACAACCTTTATAAAAGGGAGACTAATACACGATAACATTGTAGCATCGGAAGAGCTTATCCATAAGCTAAAAAATTATAACACTAATGGAGTACTGGTCAAAGTTGATTTCGGAAAAACATTAGATATAGTAGATTGGAACTTTCTCCTAGCAATTTTACAAGTAAGATTCCTCATCAACATAACCCCCTCGGGATTTGCCAGAAGCAAAATAGAAAACCCTCTCACCCCACTATTATTTATACTTGCAACAAATGTGTTCTCCACCATGTTCAACGAAGTGGTCAAAGCAAGCATCTATAGTAGAGTACAAATATGGCAAAACAAGGAAGACATAGTGACATCCCTCTAATATGCAGACAACCTCTTAGTTATTTGTATCGAAGACCTTGCCAAATGAGAGTAATGAAATTTATCTTCTACCTACTTAAGGGCCTATCAAGACTGCGAATAAATTACACCAAAAGTGTTATCATCCCAATCAGAACATAAGGATATTCTACTCAGGATATGGCGCAATCATTAACTACCTAATAACAGTCTTCCCAATCAAGTATCTGGGAGTATCAATCTCAAGAGGGAGACCAAAGAAGGAAGACTGGATGGAGCTCATAAAGAAAATTAGAAACAAGTTGGCTTCTTGGAAAGGGAAATTCCTTTTCTTGACAGAAAGACTTATCTTACTCAACTCAGTGTTGTCCACAATGCCAATCCATTAGATGTCAATCTATCTTACCATAATGGGTAATGCTTAAGATAGATTATACCATCTTGTGAGCTGGGAAAGATTATACCAAGCAAAGGCATAGGGAGATGGAGAATCCTTAACCTACGAGAATTCAATGGGGTATTACCAAGCAAATGGTAGTGGAGGATCCTTACCGGAAAATGTGGGATATGACTCAAAATATTCAAAGAAATATACTTCTGAGGAAGATTTATTGTCGCCTATAAAAAGGCCCCAGGACGTGCATCTAACTTTTGGAAGGGCATTTGCATGGAAAGCCCAGCTATACTCGCCAATATTATCTCCAATCCAAGACATGAAAGCTCAATAAACTTCTAGATGGATAACTGGATAGAGGTGTAGTTACCTTGGAACATGTACCCAAACATCCGACCCTTAATTCTCAAAAAATCCACATCAATCCTGGAAGCCTGGGAGGAGATATAAAGAGGGAAGCCATTGCTCAAAGCAGGGCCTCTACAGGAAAGGAAACAAAAGAGTTACAATACCTACTACAATACCTCATAGGGGTTCAAATACCCAACCCTTCATCCGATGAAAGAACATGGAAGCTAATGTTATTACATGCATTCTCAGTTAAAACACTTCACTCTTTTAGGGTTGATATCTGTATTTGTGTAACCTACAAAAATACTTTTGGAAGAAACAGTGCCCTAAAAGTAAAATTATTTGCATAGTTGGCAAATGAGAACAAAATCCTTACCCTGGATAATCTCCATAAGAGAAATTGGGGAAGGACGCGCACACAATACTTCTTGTGCGAAACAGAAGTAGCATCAGTGAGCCACCGCCTCATTGCTTGTCCATATACATCAAACATATGGAGACACTTCCAAGGTATCTTCATCATGTCTGATGCACTAGTGAACCTCCCTGACCTTTGGAGCTACATGGGGACCCCCCTAAGAATAGACAGAACATTGAGAAGGGGATGGGATCTCACAACCCTGGCTATCACCTGGAGCATATGAGGAGAACAAAATTCTTGATGTTTTCAAGACAAACGACGTGTTTTCTTAAAACTTATTCATGATATCAATTTCCTCATATTATCTTGGTTTGATACAGCTCCTTATCCAAGCGCAAGAGATTGGAGGTAGCTTAAAGCCTAGTGAAATGAAGCCTGAAATTTTTTAGGGGGAGCCCACAACAAGCCAACGAGGGTGACGAGGCCTTCAAGGACAACACTCCAAAAAGAGAAGAGAACTGAGAAGATTTAATAGTACGACCATGATACCTAACCAAAATGTCTCATATACCCTTGTATCCTAGTTGTATTATATGTACTTTAATTCCAAATCTATTTAAAGAAAATATGATTTATCTATCTTGTTCAAAAATAAATAAAATAAACCTAAAAAAACTCATTCTACTTAGAGTTGTCAATTCGGGCCGAGCCCGTCCCGCCAACAAAAATAGTTGGGTTAGACTGGTCTTTTGTAGGTCCGTTTGGGAGCGGGCCTAAACAAGCAAACATGCTTGGGTCACGGGTTTGGGCGGAGCGGGGCGGGTTTTGGGCTGGCCAGCCCGCTTCCCCTCGAACTTCTCTGACACCACCTCTACCTTGAAGCTCACTCCGCACCTGCAATCCAATCTCTTTCAATAAAATCCACATAAAAAAGAAAAATTAGAAGAAAAATGATAAGTACCCTCTTGAGATGTCGAATAAAGAGAAGAAGAATCAAAAGATACACTAGTTAGGGCTTGGAAATAAGGAGAAATTGAGGGGAAATGAAGGAGGAGAAGGTGGTGATTGGTATTATGAGATGAAAAGGGTTGAATTTGGAGGTGAGAGCTACCTTGACGTCCGTCTTTGTGACCAACATGCTAGAGCTCGATCTACGGAGTCTTGCTAGCAAGAAGGAATCTAAGGTGCAGCTTGTAGAGCGATAGGGAGATAGGTTTTGGACTTTAAAACTTGAAAGATTGAAGTTTTTTCAAATTAAATCTTGGAAAATTCAAAATTGCTTTATTTATTTATTTTTATAATATCATGCTTTTATCTTAATTTTTTTATTTTATTTATATTTCTGATGAACTGGCCTGCCCGCCGGTTTTGACAGTGTTAATTCCACCTCTGATTTATTTCCAATTTCTTATTTTGTCTACTCAAAAGAATAAAATGTTTGAATTAAAAAGGAAATCGCCGTTGCCGGGGATCGAACCCGGGTCACCCGCGTGACAGGCGGGAATACTCACCACTATACTACAACGACTTGATGCGCTTGTTGATGAAATTAAGTTATTAGTTTAATAGTCACAAAAGAATATATATAAGTAGGGTAACAAACACCGAACTTCCTCATTTTCCCGCATTCTCCGTTCTTGGATTCACATTCATGGCGCTAGAGTGGGTGGTGCTCGGCTACGCTGCGGCGGCAGAGGCGGTCATGCTTCTCGTCATCACCCTCCCCGGCCTCGGCCGCCTCCGCAAGGGCCTCATCATCGTCGTCCGCCCCATCCTCAAGCCACTGCTGTCCGTCGTCCCCTTCTGCCTCTTCCTCCTTATGGACATCTACTGGAAGTATGAGACACGGCCGACGTGCGATCAGGAGCACGCCTGCACGCCCACCGAGCATCTCCGCCACGAGAAATCCACCCTGAAGAGCCAGCGCAACGCCATCCTCATCGCGTCAGCCCTCGTCCTCTACTGGCTCCTCTTCGCCGTCATCAATCTCGCTGTCAAGATCAATCAGATCGAGCAGCGCATTGAGAACCTCAAGCGCCAGGATTGATCGGTCGATCCGATCTTTTCTCAGGCTCGGCTACTCCCCCTTTTTGTTATTGATCTCTAGGGTTCTGCTTCGTGTTTATTAGATGCATTGATCTTGACTCTTGTAAATTTTTTATCATGTGCGGCTTTTGATGAGATATGCATCTCTTTCAGTGCTTGTACGTGGATCTTGGTTATGCTTTCCAACTCTTTATAATGTTTCAATAATTGAACTGATAAATAAAATTATAAGACCTTGGATTTGGATTGAGATTGTAGTTTAGATAATTTAGTTTTTTTTATATATATATATATATGGGATTTGAAAGGTGGCATATGATTGTGAATTCTAAAACCTACGTCCAAATATGCCAAGATTGGAATTTTTTTTTTTTTGTAATTACTAATTTGGATTGGAGAGGCGCTCAAAATGGAAGTTGAAACATTTCATGCACTTTGCTCCCTGGGCTTTTTGCAAGATGGAGGTACTTTCATACAAAACTTCGAGATGAATGCATGTCTTTGACATTGAGATTTAAAATGCTATACTTGATGGGAAAATTGCATGAATTAAGCATTAGAGAAAAATAACCACCTGAAGGGCATTGTCAGTCATCCTTTGGCAAGTGATAGTTAAGGTGTTGCCTTCTTACATTTATGATCTATTGTTGTCAATGTGTTGCCATAGAAGTTTCTATATGTTGCAATTCATGAAGATTTATTGCAGTTTTGTGTATTCATGTTGAGACTCTTTTTCATCCATTGTGTCTTGAATCCATTGAAATGTGTAGCTCTTATATGTGACAAGTGGTGAGTTTGTGATCATAAAGCTTTTGCTCTGGGTATACTTAATATTTTTGCTAGTTATGGGTTACTTCATTAATTAAGGATTTAAGAAAAGTAGCTACATGAAGGCCATTGTTAGTCTTCCTATGCTAAGAGGCTGTTTAGGCTTTGCTTTTTCATAATTATGACCCATTGTTGTCAATGTATTTTCTCAACTTTTTCATTGTGCAGTTCTGTTTCTGTATTTTGCTTTCTATTGATTCATTTTGATTCCTGTTTACATTAATTAGGCATCATTTGAGTATACTGTTTAGAGAAAATTGTAGAAACGTATAGCTCATATATGTAGCAAGTCATGTAGCAAGTCTTGAGTTTGTGATCATTGAGCTTTTGCTCAAAGTATACTTAATATTTATGCTAATCATGGCTTAGCTAGCTACCCACTTTATCAAAACCCTAATGTCCTATATGGTGTCCTTACGGTAAGATACTCCCTTCTTTTGTATGAAAGTTGGTTAATATATGAAAATGCAAGACAGAAGTCCATGTTAGGAATCCGACTACAGTGGAAATACCCGCCAAAAGCGTGGCTGGGTGTTCGGTATGATCAGGCTTCACACAACTCAACAGTCCACATTGGTGGAAATTTGCTCATGTGCGCTTTATTGGATCACTTTTCATTCTTTATAAGTTTGGTAAATTTTTATCTACATTTGCCTTATATATTTGCATACCTTTTGCTATATGATTTCTCTATCTCCACCTAATGTCTGTTTCAAACTGTAGTTCTTATATTGCCTCAAATATATTAAAATGCTTAACTTCAAGTTTGAAATGCAACCTTAATTTTAGCATTGTTTTTTTCTTCCTTAAGCTACGAGGTGTACAATTGCTGATGGAGAATTCTGGTTGAATTCACTCTTCGGTGATATTGTAATGGTACATTACTAGAATTTTTCATCTCATTTAGAAAAATAATTGATGTCTAAGGACCTACGTTTATTAGATGTTGATCTATATATTGCCTTTCACAGAGCTATATGAAGACAGAGAATTCGTATAGCCGACCCCATCTAGTATGGGATTAAGGCTTAGTTGTTGTGGGATTAAGGCTTAGTTGTTGTTGTTGTTGTTGTTGTTGTTGTTGTTGTTGTATTTAGACTGCAAAAACTCGTTTACATCCAACCCCTGATCTTAGAACTTGCTTAATTTTGTGATATATACACAAGGCACACTTATGATGAGCTAACTTCTAATCAATGTTCTTATCACGTTGTTCAAGAAGTATATGTTTCAGTTATTCCTCAATGTGTGGATGTGAATGTTGTCTAACTATCTATGCCAAGGAAGATTATATGGCTGATGATGCGATATTCTTATTATGATTTGTTAATGCATTCAACTTTGATAACTAATGGATCTCTAAGACTAGTGGTTTCCTTTGGAATGAGCAAATATGTTTGTAAATGAAGATTGCCTGTGGTGTAATTACCTGGTTTGTTCATGTTGACTGAAGTGTTAACGGGTCGGGTTAAAAGTTTAACCCGAATCCGATTACATAGGCTTTTGTATATATACACACATTTAGGGTTTTGTAACTTTTTTTGAGATTGAATATATTGTGACAAGAGCCGCCGTTTGTTGGCCTGCTCGTTCACCTCCGTTCATCTCCGTTCAACTTGGTATCAGAACTTGTGAAGGTCCGACGACGAGCTTCGGTGAACCAATGCTTCTTCTCTGAAGCAAGGGGAGCAGCCACGACTGTAGTTTCACTGTTTTTTTTTTTCAGTGATTTTCCAGACCAGGAGCTGCTGCTGTTTGCTTGGGTTTAACACCACCAAGTGTCCGCCGGGGCCGCTGGCCGGGCCGGTGTCTTTGGTGGAGCTCAGTGCGCAGGCCGCAGGTTCTCCAGGTGTTGGCGTTGGTGTGCTGCAGGAGGCCAGGTGTTGGCGTTGGTGTGCTGCAGGAGGCTGCAGGCGAAGTGACGTGGTGGAAGAGCTCCGGCTGCCAGTGCCAGCGCCGCTTGTGTTTCTCGCGCTTCGTGCGCCTTTGCTGTGTTTTTCCTTGGTCTATTTGCCGCCATGTACTCCGTTCTGGCTTTGAACTCGTGAAGAACTCCTAAGACCTGATAATTTGTACTACAGTCACATCTAAGTGACTTGTACGTACTGAGCAAACAAAGGAGAGGCAGTGCTTCTTTTTCAAAATTTTTCTTTGAGCTGTCACCTCAATCAGCTGTCAGCATTTAAGTGCAATCCATCACTTTACAGAGAGGAGGCTAGGAATTTGTGGGTAAAAGTCAACAAACAAAAAAAGGAAAAAAAACACACAGCAACTTATATATATATATATCATTGCTGTGTTGCACTGCTCTTGTGACTTATTATAGGTGACCAAAGAAAAATGGACTCCAGTGATACTCCTCGAGTTGTTCTTCAATCGGAGAGTTCCAATTTTAATATTGGATTAGTGTTGGATGAAAGAAACTATGATTTGTGGGCTCCACTCATGGAGATGCATATTGCCGGGCGGAGGAAGATGGGATATCTTCGGGGTACGGTTAAAGCCCCACCTGAAGACGATTCGAGCTATGAGGACTGGTTTTCTGAGGATCAGAGAGTTAAGAGCTGGCTTCTCTCTTCCATGAAGCCTGAAATCATGAAGCGCTATCTACGCTTACCGACTGCAAAGGAGATTTGGGACGCCTTGAAGACAGCCTTCTTTGATGAGAATGATGAAGTGAGGGTGTATACCCTAAATCAGAAGGCTTATCGTCTAAGACAACATGGCAGCTTCCAAGATCTATTTACTTTGGCGAAGTTGATCAAATCTTCCAAGAGCCGGATCACTATAACAAGATTACCATGTCTTGTGACAAAGACCTCCAAGATTTACCTGAATCCAAAGAAGCGGCGGAGAGTCTATTTGTTTTGGGTGGTCTTGATGATGAGTATGGAACAAGTCCGGTGGTGAAATTCTCCGCAAGGATCCCCACTTGGTCTACCCTCCTATGCTTATGTCCGGCCGGGAGTCCGGAGCAGGGAAGGAAGCTATGAAGACCGAGGAGACAAGACCAAGCAATGGTGGCTCGCAAATGGGTTCCTCCACAGTGTGGTCGCACCGGGCTCATCTACTCGGCCTAGTTGATCAGGTGGCGATCGCTCTCCCTCACGATATCCGGGCAAGTGTGAAAGCATTGCGAAAAACCGGCAGCTAGCAGGTGCTTTGAACTTGTGGGTACCACGAAGTGGGACAAGGGTCGTAACTCAAGCGTGCTCTAACAAGAACCGAAGCTTCGGCGGGATGGTGAGAACTTGTGAGCCGAGAGCTGAGCCCTCAAGCTTTCACCGGCAAAATAGCGTGGGTAAGGCTTTAAAGGTTTCTGCTTCTGTTCTAAATAGTACATGGTTAATTGATTCGGGTGCTACAACACATATGACGTTTGATTCTAACCTAGTTACATCCTTAAATCCTTCTACTCAAACTATTGTGACTACTGCAGATGGCACCGCTCCTCGTTATTGGGAAGGCACCATTTACTAACAACCTCATCTTGATAATCGTCCTTGTTGTTCCTTCTCTTGACTATAACCTCGTTATCTATTTCCAAAATAATCGCCAAGCTCTCAATTGTGTTGTCATTTTAAGCCTTCTTCCTCAGTGTGGTTTAAGGGGATATCCAAACTCTAAGACGATTGGTTATGGCACTAAACGAGATCGACTCTACTACTTGGACTTGCAAGCGCATAAAGAATCAGTTGATGCAAGCCCTTTCAGTTGGAAGTCCTCATGGGAGAAGCTCGACCGTAGTGCTTTCCGATATTTGGTTATGGCATCACGACTAGGACACGCCTTTGATACTCTGCGTAAACTCTTTCCCTGGTTTATTTTCCAAGTGTACTATTTCTCAATTTAAGTGTGATGTTTGTGAACCGCCCATACCATCGTAGTACTTTTCTCCAACTTTCGAAAAGTTCTGCTCCTTTTATGGTGGTGCATTCCGATGTGTGGGTCCATCTAAAATTTACTACCCTCGTGGTGCACATTGGTTTGTAACTTTTATTGATGATCAGTACCGGTATGACTTGGGTGTCCCTTTTGAAATCGAAGAATGAAGTGACTTCGCCTTCGTAAATTTCACAAAATGGTTTCGCTCAATATAAAACGCCGATCCAAGTTCGTAGTGATAATGGGGCATTGAGTATGTGAATTCCGATCTCCGCGGGTTTCCTCGATCATACGGGATTACTCATCAAACAACTTGTCCCTATACCCCCAACAAAATGAATTGTTGCCGAAGGAATCGCCACCTTCTCAACAATGTGGTTCGTACCTCCTTAATTGAGGCGCATGCACTATCCTTTGGGGTGAGGCTCTTGTCTCTGCAGGCTTACTTGATCAACCGCGGTACCCTCCCCGCAGACGGGTGAATTTTCGGGACACCACACGCACTATCCGCCTCTGCTCTTATTGTTTCACCACCTAGTTCCAATTTGCCTCCTCGTGTTTTCGGATCGCGCCTTTGTTCATCTTCATCCCCACCAACGGCAAGTTAGAACCTCGTACTCAAGTGCGTGTTTATTTGGGTATGCATTACGCTTGAGAAAGGGTACCGTTGTTATCACCCACCTTCCTGAGGACGATTGTTACTATGGATGTGACCTTCCATGAGTGTGATATATATTATTCACCCCAGCCTTCCCAGCCGGAGAGGCAAGAAGTTCAGTTCGGACTACAAATAAGTCCCCGGCCACAATCTTTGTAGATCTTGTTGATATATCGAATGAGACTAATTGTGATGCGCACGTAATGACATCGAACCCGGAGAATTGCTGGCCACGTGAGCCGATAACGGATACAAACCTACAAATTGAAGGATCAATGTGAGTCAGCCAATGGCGTACTCGCTAATGATAACCAATCGCTTCGCCTGACATCCCACCACCACAAATACGTCTTGCTCCACGCCATAATCGAGGTATACCCAAACCCAACTATGAGCGATCCAAAAATAAAGTAAAATATCCTATGAGTAATTATGTGTCTACCGGACACCATTTGAATCAAACAAGTCATTTACCCATCAATTATCCAATCGTATCTATTCCTAGCTTTAAGTGTGAAGCTTTGGCTGACCCCAAATGGCAGGAAGCAATGAATGAGGAGTTGAGCTCACTAAAGAAGAATGCCACATGGAAGATAGTTGACTTGCCAGCTGGTAAGAAGCCTGTGGGGTGTAGATGGGTTTATTCTGTGAAGTACAGAGCAGACGGTACTATTGACCGTTACAAAGCGAGATTGGTAGCGAAGGGATACTCACAGACATATGGGATTGACTACACGGAGACGTTTGCGCCTGTAGCCAAGATCAACACTATACGTGTACTGTTGTCTCTAGCAGCCAACCTGGACTGGCCCTTACATCAACTAGATGTGAAGAATGCCTTCCTACATGGAGACTTAGCTGAGGAAGTGTATATGGACTTGCCACCAGGATACAAAATTCGCACCTCTAGGACAAGAAGGTTCAGAGGTCGTGATAAGTCTCAGTATGGACTTAAAATGGTCTCCTAGAGCCCGGTTTAGTAGATTCACAAATGCTATGAGAAGGTTTGGATATGAGCAAAGCAATTCGGACACACTCGCTTATAAAACGAAGAGGAAGCAAGATCACGACTCTCTCATTGTATATGCGGTTTATATGGTGTTACTTGGGGATGATGCAGAGGAACGATTGGCACTTCAAAAGTACTTATCAACAGAGTTTGAAATGAAGAACCTAGGCTCTCTCAAGTATTTTTTGGGATTGAAGTTTCCAGACGAATCCGAAATTTTCTTGTCCCAAAGAAAATACACACATTAGACTTGTTGCCGGAGGGCATGTGGGTTGTCAACCAGCTTGATTGATACGCATCGAGGGAAGGCCTAAAGCTTGGAGTGGATTCAAACCAGGTACCAGTGGACAAAGGGAGATATCAGAGGTTGGTTGGCAGGTTAATGTACTTGGCGCACACTAGACCTGATTTAGCACATGCCTTGGGAGTGGTTAGCCAGTTCATGCATAATCCTGGAGAACAACATATGAATGCAGTGATGAGGATACTGCGATATCTCAAAGGAAGTCCAGGAAAAGGGATACTATTCAAGAAGAATAACCATCTCAAGGTTGAAGGGTATACGGATGCAGATTGGGCAGGAGCAATTGATGATCGCCGTTCTACGTCAGGCTACTTTACTTTTGTGGGAGGTAATTTGGTCACATGGAGGAGCAAGAAGCAAAATGTGGTTGCTCGCTCTAGTGCAGAGGCCGAATATCGTGGTATGGCATTGGGAATTTGTGAAGTGTTATGGATTAAGAACCTATTGAAGGACCTAGTGCGAGAACATCAACATGAAGTTGTTTTGTGACACTCAAGCTGCTCGTAACTTTGCACACAATCCAGTTCAACATGACCGAACAAAACATGTCGAAATTGACCTGTTCTTTATTAAAGAAAAGATTGATGATAAAATCATTGTAGTTCCACCAATGAAGCGAGAGAAGTTAGCGCAGCTACTCCACCAAAGCAAAGCAGTGGCGGGGCATGTGTTCTCACAATTTGTATCCAAGTTGGGCATGTGTGATATATATGCACCAACTTGAGGGGGAGTGTTGACTGAAGTGTTAACGGGTCGGGTTGAAAGTTTAACCCGAATCCGATTACATAGTCTTTTGTATATATACACACATTTAGGGTTTTGTAATTTTTTGAGATTGAATATATTGTGACAAGAGCCGCCGTTTGTTGGCCTGCTCGTTCACCTCCGTTCATCTCCGTTCAACTGTTCATGATAATGAAATGGATTCCCTGACTTAACTTGGTTCCATAAACATAAAAATACATCAGCTTTGGTCTTTCTAAGGACTATCCCTCACGTTGAATTTATGGAAAGTATTTCTAAGGTATAATTTTGTTTCTTTATTTCCTTTCCTCTATGTACCTATTACTTTCTGAACATTTCTTTAGCATTTTCAGTAATGTTGGCAAAACTGGATGAGTTTGGGCTTGCTAAACATTCCCCTGTTCATGCGTACGAGAACGCCCACATGAAATTTTCGTATATTAACCCTCCTTTTAATGCTTGTGTTTGGTTGTTGGTAAGCATGTATGTGCAATGAATTTCTTGTTGCTTTTTGTGGAAGAATTTGATTCTGGCCTCTAAAATTATACAAAATTCCGACTTATTTCAAATATAAGATAAATAAATAAAAGAAATAACAATTTCTCTTTTGAAAGATAATGAAATAATAAATCAAATCCATGTTCAGAGCCCTGAAGTGTAAGGGATTCCAGTAGACGGGATCCAGTTATCTCCTAACAAGAAGTTCTTGACCGTGAACTTAGCCGCCTCTGACGCGTCGGCGATCACATGAAAACCCGGCCACTTCACCCTGCCGGCAGTTCCCGCACCGGCACCGGAGTTCATGTACTCCCCATCAATGTTTTTAAACCCGGACCGGGAAGCGAACCGGTCTCACAACTGGGTCACGGGTCAGTCGGTCGGACCGGATGACCCATTTCGGTCGGACCGGATGACGTCATATATATATATATATATATATATATATATATATATATATATATATAAACTATAAAGAATAACCATTGTCTAACAAAACATAATCATCATTACAAAACATAATAAAAATTAAAAACAACAAAACAAAGACAAAGACTACCAAGTCAACAAAAGTTAAAATAAAACAAGGAGTAGTCATTGCTTAACAAAACATAATCATCATTACAAAACAATGAAAACATAATAAAAATTAAAAACAACAAAACAAAGACAAAGAATACCAAGTCACTAATAGCATAATAAAACATAATAGAAATATTTTCATTTAATTTGTTCAAAGAGGTGAAAGCCAATCTTCTTCATCTAAATCATTGGTAGTATTTCCTTGGACACCAACAAATGCATTATCATCATCATTCTCAATTGCCACCATATCATCTTCATTACCACCTAAAAAAACATATATAAATTAAGCATCAACAACATTAACTATTGTAAAAATAATAGTTTAAGAAATTAATAAAACTAACCATTAGATAAGTTGGTTGATTCTTCACCCATTATTGGTTGCTCTTCTAACATAGATTCCAATTCATCATAGTTAAGTTCTCCTTCCGGTTCCTCTTCCACCACCCAAAATTCGGTTTTATCAATACACTCATAATCAATTGGATCATAAGGTTTTTTTTTTGAAGCCAACCTAGGGAAGAAAAAACTAAAAATGTTAAATCAATGACTCAATATCATATAGAGTATTTTAAAAAGAAAATCAAAATAGCACAAATCTTCATACCTATGTTGCAACCGTAGGTTGTAGTGAACATATACCAAGTCATTGAGCCTTTGGTGCTCCAATCTATTTCTTTTCTTGGTATGAATACGTTCAAACACACTCCAATTACGTTCACACCCCGAAGAAGAAGCGGTTTGACTAAGAATTCTAATGGCCAACTTTTGCAAATTAGGAACATCACAACCGAAGAATTTCCACCATTCATCTATGAAATTATATAATAAGACTACATAAGTATGTTGAATAATCATAGAAATGTAAACAATTTATTATTATCATATAATTTAAAATAAAGTAATTTCATTCTTACCGGGAGTAGTAGTCTTGCAAGTGCTTATAGCAAGTGGCCGAGCAAAAGTCTTTTGTCTTTCTCTAAATACTTTCATCTCTTCCATTAATTCACTTGATTTAAACAATGTTTGTCGCTCAATCACATCAAGTATTCCTCGTTGAACCTCCAATTTTTGGCACAAGTTATGCTCATCATATTGAAATGCGGGATTCAACCAATATGCCAAAACATGAACCCCGGTACGTAAAGTCCTACTCCACCGATCCTTGATAATGGAAGTATAAGGCTTGTACAAGTGCTTCTTTCTTTTGAACAATTCCTTAATGCCTTTGCGAGCCCTATATATCCCATCATACACATAACCCATTGCCGGTTTTTCATCCGAATCACAAATTCGCAACAAACGAAACAATGGGCCCATTATCTTCACCACTATCAAACAATTCCTCCAAAAATTTTCATCCAAAATAATTTGCTTAACTTCTCTCCCTTTTTGCACATTAAGAAACTTTTTGAAGTCTGAAGAAACAACCAAAGATTGCAAGTAATCTTTATGGTCATATAAACTCTTCAATGCAATAAAAGTGGTGGCAAAACGAGTAGCTCCAGGACGAATAACTTCTGACCAATTTGGTTGTTTTCTCAACCAATTCAAAACCCATTTATGATTGTAGATGAAAACTGTTACCTTTGAAGCAAGAATCGCCAAACTCTTAACAGTAGGCATTTCACCAATATCTTTGAAAATCAAGTTTATGCAATGTGCAGCACATGGAGACCAATAAATGTCAACATATTTCTCCTCAGAATCATCCTTCCAGCAGCCTTATAATTAGCCCCATTATCTGTCACCATATGAACTACATTTTTAGGACCAACCATTTCAATGATTTCAGAAAAAAGATTGCATAATGTCTCTGCATTTGTGATAAAGCTTGAAGCATCAACTGACTTAATGAATGAAATCCCTTTAGGAGAATACACCAAGAAATTGATCAAAGATCTTTGTCTGATATCTGTCCATCCATCACCCATAATAGTGCATCCTGTTTCAGCCCAAGTTCTTTGAAAACCATCAATAATCAACTTCATTTGTTGCTTGCAATCTATTAACATCTTAGTTCTCAATGCATGATAACTAGGACCAGTATACCCATGGCCCATACTTGCTATCTTGCTAATTGCAACTTGGAAAAAGGGAGAGTTGACAGCATTCAATGGAATACAAGCATGATAAAACCACATGGCAATTGACATATCAGTATCATGCCATTTCTCCTTGCTTTGCAGAGAAGCCTTTATACTAGGTTGGGTAGGATCAGAAAGTCCATGCTTGAAATATGATTCAATACCACAAGAAGCCTTTCTTTTTCCTTTGGAAGCTGCACTACTTTTGGCTACTTGACCAGAAATATCTTCAACATCATCACCTTCAAATTCATGCATAGATTCACCATGACCAACAGGATTGACATCATCAAAACATCCTTTTTTCTCTTTAGCCTTTTGAGCATTCTCTTGCAATGACCCTTGCATTAAAAACCGAACATCTGAAGGTATTTTTTTGCATGAATCAACATTTCCTTTTGATCCAGCTAGATGTTGCTTCATTCGGTTGATTCCCCCGCCAGCATTTTGCTTACCACAAAAATTACATATCAAAATCCTCCTTCCTTGAGAATTTTGCATCTCACTTATATATCTCCATGCAATGTCCCTTTTCTGTCGAATATTTACACCGGTAGAACTAGATTGCACTTCATTAGATGGTGTCGATCCCGATTCAACAGTATCCATGTTATTACAATCTATATAAGAAAAAAATCACATTAATTATTACATTTAAAACCAAAATATAATTGGAGGAAAATAAAAAATCAAAGTTAGAATTTTCACAATTCACAAATAGATTTAAAAATAAATTTACAATTCACAATTCACAAATAACTGTCATGTTTCCTTACACTCACTGGTACAAATAGGTTGGTAGACCAAAAAACAGGGGCATTTTTCCAATAACCAAAGCCAATGAAAGCACATAGAACATAACTGCTAATCAACACATAAAAACAAAGCAAGAAATAGACAAGTAGTGACAAAGAACATGAAGATAATAAGAGAACAGACAGACATCTATAGAATTATGGATTAACCACTAATCCTATATTTTTTTTATTTTACCAAATTCACTATCACAATCATTGATATTCAATATAAATAGTACTAAAAATGGACCAAAAGAACATTAAAACAAAACATGACATAGACTACTTAGTTACTAAGAATCAGATGTAGAAAAATACAAACATCTAATGACAATTAACCACTAATGTGTTGTTAGAATCAAATAAAGAATGAAAGGAAAAAACCATAAGTTAGTGAAGTGAAGTTCAGACTCTTCTTTTTAACAGCATTGACCTATGGCTATCATGAAACTTTTAGTAAAGCTCACAAACAGCAATATTCAATGGATCCAAAAGAAAAAGAAAAAGAAAAAAAATAATCAACAAGAATAATCATATGAAAATATAGAGATTATTTAAAACTAAGAGCTATGTTCAGAGCTCGTCATATTATTATTAAGTTCCAGGAAAAGGTCTAGAAGCAACACCCTACAGCAACACCCTACAGCACCCTACAATGAAAGCAATTCTAATTCACTGAAAGCAACAAAGATCCAATGATTTAATACAATGAAAGCAATTCTAATTCACTGAAAGCAACAAAGATACAAATTCACTGAAAGCAACTAAGAATAATCAACAACCTCCTTAAATTAATACAATGATTTAATACAATGAAAGCAATTCTAATTCACTGAAAGCAACAAAGATCCAAAACATTACAAAAACTCAGATACATATTAATACAATGAATTGCAATCTATATATATAAGTATAACTCACGTATCATCAGAGAATCAAAGATTCAAAAGGAAAAAAGTCAAAAACTGGAAAAATACATCTCCGGCGAACAAGCTTCTTCTCACGGCGGAGAGGGGAGGAGTTTATGGACGGGAGTCGGGGACAACTCTCAAGTGCGCGAGCCCGTGTTGTTCACCGGTGAGAAGAGGCTGTTGAGCCGTTGAGGGTTGAGGTCGAGGCTGTCGAGCGCCGACGTGCTAGGGTTTCTGCCTTTTTGACTGAAATTGAGAAATTCGCCTCTCGTGTCAATTCTTAGTCTTAGACGCGAAGTTTTTTTAAAAAAAAAAACGGAAAACCAGTTTTCGGGTTCGGTCGGCAAACCTCATTCGACCGGGCCAATCGGCCGGCCACGTACCTAGCTTTGACCGGTTTAAACTTCAGTCGGTTTTGGGTATAAACCCGGACCGGCCTGCCGGCCGGTTCCCGGTTCCGCCGGTCCGACCGGCCGGTCCGGTCCGGGTTTAAAAACATTGCTCCCCATAGTACAGCGTGCTCAAGGCGAAGTCACCGTCCCACTCGAGCCACCCCGCAGGATCGATGAGGCCGCCCAGAGATGTCTTCATGAACGCAGTCCTCGAGTACTCCTTCCACGGCCGCCCGAGATACGTCCCGAACGAGCCTTGCACCGGCTGGAGGTCCGACGCGGCGGCCACCGCCGAGTCATGGAAGGAGAAGCCGGTGTTCTCGTTTGGGTCCTTCCGGCCTTGCGCCGTGACCGTGTTCTTCTGCTGGCTCAGTGGTTTCCGCAAGTATATGTTGCAGTTCTGGAAGACAGCGGCTGCGTCGCCGAATATGAAGTCGACGGTGCCGTAGATGTCGCTTGATTGCGGTACAAGCTGCCGCAGCGAGTGGGCGTACAACGTATCCTGGTATCCCTTGAAGCTGCATTCATAGAACACCGACAGGTCCGACCCAGACCGGAGTGCCACCGCCGGTGCTTCTCGAGGACCAGCCGTGTTCTCGAACGTCATCCCCGAGCTATGAATCCTTCACCGGGTGGCCATGGTAAGCGAAACAAATCAATGAAAAAATGTTTTAGATCAGCGCTGCATGTTGTCTTTTTCATTTTTATCTCTTTTTGAGATTAATTAATCATAATTCACACACACACATATATATATATATATATATATATATAGATATAGTTGGTAAGGAATATACAGAAATGTTGCTGATCGGAAGGTGGTGGAGCCATCGATGACGTTCTTGCTGCCGGTGACGATTGTCTTGTCAATCCCGTCACCGATGATCATGAGATTCTTCATGGATTTAGAGATCTGGACGTTCTCTTTGTAGACACCGGCTTTCACATGGATTACAAACCTTATGCTGTTGCTACTCCCAGTACTTCTGAGCTTGTTTGAAGCTGCAACAGCCGCAGAGATGGTCTTGTAATCTCCGGAACCGTCTTGAGCCACCACAATGTTCGCCTTCACTGCAGAGCTTGAAGACTGGAGGAGTTTCCTGTCGGTAGCCAAGACCCAGCGCGGGAACTCCTTGACAGCGAGCAACCGGCGATTGCCGCCTCGGCTGCCGGAGTTCGTCTTGGAAGCCTTGTTTATGGCTAGCAAGTTGCTGATCATCTCCGACATGTTGGTGGTGACGGGGAAAGGATTAATGTTGGAGGATGCCGCTGCTGTTGAGTGGTCGAGTGGTACTTCATTGAATCGATCGGGGCATGTATGCGCTCGTTGGCCATGGCGGCGCTTAGCCATGTCTGAGCATCTTCAGTACTAATGGACCCGAGCAATATGGAACGGTTGAGATGCGAGATGGTTTGGTCACAGAGCTCCAAGCAGTCAGCCCATGCAGTGGAGCCAAGGCTGTTCATGGATGACGCCAGCTTGTGGGTGTGCACAGCCCTCTGCATGGTCGCTTGGATAGCTGAGCTCCGAAAATGGAATGGATTAGTACTAGTAGTGGTATCGTCGTGATCATCATTATCTTCTAGAGATTGGGGAGTGACAGTGGAGGCAGACTGCTTCATTATGGAGGTGCATACTAGAGGATAAGGTGTTTGGCTGCATGATGACATTGCCTCACTACTACTGCATGTGGAAACCCTAACAGAGACCATCACGTAGAGGAGGAGAAGGTAACTTCGTAGTGTTATTGCCTTCGTGGTAGCCATGCATGCAATTGATGAGGCAGAGATATAAAGCTAGTTGTGGTGAGGGTTGTGAAATTAAAGGTGGTAGAATGATCTTGTTTATATAAGAGGATAAATGGCACGTTTAAGTGCATGCGCGGGGCGCAGCAGCCTTAATTGGATTTGAATGCTTGCAAAGGTTTGGTATTGTCTGAATGTTTTCTGCTCTTGATCTTTAAGAAGAAGAAAAAGTCAATGTTTTGAAAAGTCAATGTTTTCTGCTCGAGTGCTGTTCATCAGAATTAAAAACACAAAGAAACACCTTACAAAGAGGGGGACGCCTTCCTTGTTTTGATTATTTTCTCTCTTCCCTCTTTTGGCAAACTTTCTCACTATGTTAACTCCTACATATTCATGAATCAATGGCTTAGATCTTATCCCTATTAAGCTTTGTAAAAGATGTCAATCGAATTCTTCACTCGGTTAATCTGTAACCAGGGGAGGACCTATATATACATTTGGGGCCCTTCTCCCCCCAAATGTTGAAAAAAATTTATTTATTATCTATATTATGTATATAGTTAATTTAAAATGTTTAAATTGGCCCCGCCAATATAAAACAGACCTTAGTTCAGTTGGTGAAGTGGAGAACTATAGTGATAGGTTGCTGGTTTGAATCCATTTGGTTAGAATTTTTTCTTTTTTTTTGTTTAAATTTTGTTCTCATTTTTATTACAGCATTACATCTATAATACTATTTTTTATATTATTTAATTTAATATTAATAATTTTTATTAAAACATATCCTATTTATTATTATTTATCTAATAATTTTATATTTTAATAGCCAAAGCATAATAAAAGTATAAAACAAAGTAATCTCTTATTCAAATTCCATTTTTAATGAAGGTCAATCAAACAACCACCTCTCAGATTCTCTATCATATTTTATTATAACTTTTTTTTGAAAATATGAAAAAAATCATAATTTATTAATATATTAAAAGAGTTTTACATATAATCCCTTGTTAAATGATCATTACAAATAGTTAGAAAAATCATAATTTATTATATAAAAATGATAATCATATAAGTAGCAAATTTGTATTTTTTTATTGATAATTTTAATGTTCACTTATTTTTGAAATTATTTATAATTTTTTATATTTAATATATTTTTAAAATATATTTCATAAAGAATAATTATTTATATCTAGCTAAGCAGCAAACACATGATATGGGTCTAATAACAAAACATGCCACTTTATATAATTATGAAAATTTTCAAGGGATCAAATAGAAATATTATTTTTGTTTGTGAAATCATAGATTTTAAAATAAAATTTGGTCAAGGGGATGATAACTAAAATAAAATTAAAGAAGAGGGTTATGGGGTATTATTGAAAAATGAGGGGGTGATAAGTGATTTGACTATTTTTGAGGCTGTGGCAAAGTAAGAAACAATTTCATTCCCCTTGTTCCTCACTTCAAGGCTTACCTCATGATTTTTTCGGTTCAATTCTTGATTATTTTGCGATGTTAAAAGAATGTCGCTCACAATTTTAAGTATGTGAATTTTTTTTATTTGTCCGTTTAAGTATGTGGACGGGTGCGAGTAAAGAAATTAGTCTATGAGAGTAGGATTAGGATTGGTAGTTGGAATATAGGATCTTTGACAGGAAAATCTATAGAGTTAGTTGACACTCTAAAAAGGAGAATGATAGATATAGTATGTTTGCAAAAGACTAGGTGGATAGGAAACAAGGCTAGAGAGATTGGTAACACATGTTATAAATTATGGTATTGTGGAGGGGATAAATATAGAAATGGTGTGGGTATAATTGTGGAACCAAAAATGAAGGACAAAGTGGTTGAAGTGAAAAGGGTAAGAGACGGGATTATACATTTGAAGCTATTGTTGGGAAAAAAAATAATTAACATAGTAAGTGTGTATGCCCCTCAAGTAGGCTTAGGAGAATAAGATAAGGTCAAGTTTTGGGAAGATTTGGATATGGTAGTTCTAGGGATTCCAAGTGAACAAGAGCTTTTTATTGGGGGTGATCTTAATGGACATGTAGGTAGACTTAGTGATGGCTACGAGCAAGTGCATGGAGGTTATGGATATGGCAACAGGAACGAGGAAGGAAAATCTATATTAGATTTTGCTTTGGCTCATGATTTGGTGTTGACCAACACTTGCTTTAAGAAAAGGGAATCACACTTGATTACCTTTAAGAATTGGGGTAATTGTAGCCAAATTGACTTTCTTGTTACGAAAAGAAGGGATAAATCTATTTGTAAAGATTGTAACATTATACCTAGAGAAGCATTAACCACACAAAATAGGTTGGTGGTGTTGGATGTGAAGAAAAAGGGCATAGTAAAAACAGAAATGAGGGTTAAGCAAAGTAGGATTAGATGGTGGGCGTTAAAAAGAACCAACCAATTAGCATTTAAGGATAAAATATGGGAAGAAGGAGGCACAAATATGAACGATGATGCAAACACCTTATAGAAGGAGATGTCGAATCGTATTGAGAAAATAGGAAGTGAGCTCCTAGGGGTCTCTAAGGGACGGGGACCTCGACCACAGGAATCATGGTGGTGGAATGAAGAGGTTCAAAAGGCTATTAAAGAGAAAAGATATTGGTATAAGAAATTACCCACAGCTAAGGATGGAGAAGTCTTTGAAAAGTATAAAAAGGCAAAAAATAAGGTAAGAAAGCGGTTAGCGAGGCCCGAGATAAATCCCTAGCTGATTTATACCAAAAGTTAGGGACACGAGAAGGGGAAAAGGAAGTATACAAGATAGCAAGGCTAAGAGATAAAAAAAAGGAAAGACTTGAACCAAATCAAGTACATTAAGGATGAGTCTCAACAGTCTTGACAGGAGATAAGGAAATCAAGGAGAGATGGAGAAACTACTTTGATCACTTGTTCAATGCAAGTCATGAGAATAACTTTGCCGATTTTTATGCATCAACGATAGAAAAAAACTTTAGCTATACACGTAAGATCAGGCCTAGCGAAGTCAAGGAGGCATTGGGAAAAATGAAGGCTGGAAAAGCTTGTGGCCAAGATGGTATCCCGATTGAAGTTTGGAAGTGCCTTGGAGAAGTAGGGGTAGAGTGGTTAACCAAACTCTTCAACTCTATCCTAAAAGGGGGGAAAATGTCAGACGACTGGAGATAGAGCATTTTGGTTCTTATTTATAAGAATAAGGGAGATATTCAAAATTGCACCAACTATCGTGGTATTAAGTTAATGAATCATACGATGAAACTCTGAGAGAGGGTAATAGAGCATCGACTCAGGTATATCACGAAGGTGTCAGAGAACCAATTTGGTTTTATGCCAGGTAGATCCACGACAGAAGCCATTTTCTTATTAAGAAACTTGATAGAGATCTACAGAGAAAAAAAAGAAGGATCTCCATATGGTTTTTATTGACCTAGAGAAAGCATACGATAGGGTATCAAGACAAGTCCTTTGGTCGGTATTGGAGAGGAAAAACATTCATATAAAATATATAAATATTATTAAGGATATGTATGAGGGAGCGGTTACAAGTGTGAGAAACAAGGAGGCGTCTGAGAGGAGTTTCCTATAACAGTGGGTCTACATCAGGGATCGGCCTTGAGCCCATACTTGTTTACCCTAGTACTGGATGAATTAACTAGTTATATCCAAGATGACATCCCATGGTGTATGTTGTTTGCAGATGATGTTGTCCTAGTGGATAAGACTAGAGATGGAGTAAATCAAAAGCTAGAATTATGGAGAAATACTTTAGAAAGTAAAGGCTTTAGGTTAAGCAGAAGTAAGACAGAATATATGCACTGTAATTTTAGTCTAAGTAGGAGAGATGAAGGAGAAGTGAAACTAGAGGGATTATAGTGCCTAAGGTTAACCATTTTAGGTATTTAGGTTCCATTTTCTAAGATGATGGGATGATAGATGAAGATGTAACATATAGAATCAAAGCTGGATGGTTGAAATGGAGAAGTGCCACGGGGGTGTTATGTGATAAAAAGATGCCTAACAAAATAAAGGGAAAATTTTATAGGACGACAATTAGACCAGCCATGCTATACGGGAGCGAGTGTTGGGCAACTAAAGTTCAACATATGCATAAGATGAATGTGGCCGAAATGAGATTGTTAAGATGGATGAGTGGTCATACAAGATTGGACAAGATTAGAAATGAACGCATCCGACAAAAGGTGCATGTTGCACCAATTGAAGATAAAATACGAGAAGGGCGTTTAAGATGGTTTGGACATGTACGCCGGAGACCCCCAGGTGCTCTAATTCGAAAAGTCCAAAGGGTAGAGGTAAGAAAAAGGGTAGAGGTAGGCCTAGGATTACGTGGAGAGAGGTGGTATCTAAGGACCTACGTATGTTAGACATTGAGCCGGATCTTGCTTTTGACAGAGCGATATGGAGACAAAGAATTCATATAGCCGACCCCACCTAGTATAAGATTACCGATAAGTCGGCTAAAAGGTTTTCCTTCATTAGCTTAGCTTTGTTTGTAGGGATACTGTTCTGCTTCTAACATCCCAATCTCTCATAGAATTATTTGTTGTTATTATTATTTATTTATGTATTTTTATTTTTCATTTTATTTCATATTATTTCAGTTTATTTCATTTCATTTTATTTTATTCTTCATTTCATATTTGAGAGCGACATGAAAACAGAGAATCCATATAGCTGACCCCATCTAGTATGGGATTAAGGCTTAGTTGTTATTGTTGTTGTTGTTGTTGTTGTCCGTTTATTTATATATAGTTTTATGAGATTTTTATTATTTACTGTTGAATTTTTTGGCCCCACCAAGACTTAATGTCAAGATCTGCCACTGAGAGGCTTCAAGGATAAGAAACTCCTTCCATAGGTCTTCCAATATTAGAAAGGAAAAACAAAATTTGGTTAGCACTTAAGCTTGCATGACGTGTTAGCATGCATGGACGCCAACCCACCCACTATCCGCATGAGATAATGAGAAATCTAAAGTTGTTTGATGGTGAATTCTAACATAACGTGTGCATTGTTCACACGGTATGAGACCATATGGGTCCTAGGATAATGTTTTATGGGTTCTAATATTTGTGTTTTGGGTTTCGTGTGAACAATAGCGCCGCCATTTTGCTACAGTTCCATCGGACCTAAAAATAAAATATTTGAACCCTAAACAAAAGCATTGAACCCAACGGTCTCATATTGTAGATACAAAACCCATGGTACTGTAGCACACACCGTTGTTCAATATATTTAGTTTTGTTTTACAACTTTTCCATTAAGTCTCTTATTTTACAATTAATTACAAATAAGCTTTAGATTAATGAATCTATGAGTATTATAACAGGTAAATGCTATGAGACCTTGGGGTCTATCCCAAGGCTTTTTGCCTTGCCCTACACCTTGGGTGTTGGTGTAGGGTTGGGGGTCTATTTTTTTTTTTATAAAGTTTTTGGGTTTTTTTTTGGGGCCAAGGCAACCCAAGGCCCCAAGGCATGTTAGAAGGCACTTATTATAACAATATTGTTTTGCTAGCCATTTTTTTCAATTTAACCCAAAAATTATAATATTTCCCCTGCAAGTCATTTCTCCACAATCTTAATTTAAATCCCTGAGTTTAAATATTTTACACATATGTTCCCATAGCACTATATTAAAATCCTTATCATCAAGATTATATCACCATGTAGTCCCCAGAAACTTAAGTCCTAGTCCTTATTATCCAAAAAATCTTACATGCAAATCCATAATTCCCATAAATTTATTTTCTTCTTTTAATATTTTTTAAAATTCTTAATTAATTCCTATTTCCATTTTCAGCTAATTATTTCTTTTAATCCTCATCATAATTTTAATTACCTATTTTACCCTTATTAAATGGGTTTTTCGGACTTTCAGAAAAGTCGGGTCGCTACAGTAAGTCCTAGGTAACCAAACAACCCCTAAATGTACAAAGTTTAAGAGTTTATAGAAATTTAGAAGGTCGCTTTGAATTTAGTCCCGGGCGGAGCGATTTCCGGCGAGCGGCTGAGAACTCCCCGGCGAGCGGTGGTGAGCTCCCCGACGAGCAGCAACGAGCTCTCCGACGAGCGGCAAAGCACAACAGTGAGCGGATAACAACATGTCAAAGGTTTGGAGGCGAGAGTGCACCCCGGAGCAGGATGCGGTGGGCATCTACGCACCACCGCCCCCCCGGGGAGCGACAGGAGCACACAACAGTCCACGAAGAGATGGGGTCACCTACGCCGACGCTGTGGATGGAATGAGACCCCGCTCCTTCATCATGGAGGCGTTGGCAACCCCCATCCCCCCCCACACATTACTCTGAGGACGACGAGGGCTGGGATGACGTCTACTTCAAGCGTCGCCGACGGCTGGACGAAAGCAAAAGAACCCTTCCGAAGGAAACGAAGCGCACCTCACCACCCTTGGAGCCTGGCGATCCCCATACATGGGGACACCCGGTAGGTTGGTGGAAGTGCAGTGGCCGTGCCTCAAACACAGCCACATGGCGGCGATACGCAGGCCCATCGCATGCGTGCTTGTGGGGAGCGGGGACACACAAGGGTAGGGACTGTCGCCGGAAGAGCTCTCCTGATGTGATGCGACGACCAACCCGCCACACCTCACCGGAGAGACGGAGGGATCCCCAAAGGCCTGCAGACAGAAACACATACACCCATCATCAGACTGAGCCACACCAAGTAAAACACATACAAGAAAGAAGAACTGAGAGGAACCCTGCCCAACACCACAACATGGAGGAGATACATACTCACACAAAACAGCCAGTGAAGCATGCAAGGGTAGACAACCAAAAACGAACATCAAACAGGAGAATAGAACACTTACATGCATCATTGGCACTGGACGGAGACATGGTCGCCGGGAAGGAAGAGATGAAGACATTCACTGTAGCCACAGTGACTAAGATCAGAGAGGGGTATGTAACAGAACACAAGCTGTCCATGGCCCTGAAAGAGGCCATCGGAATGGACTGGGAATGGCCAGTTAAAGAATTCAGGGATGGTCGTTTCATGATCACCTGTAGATCGCCGGCTGAGGCAAGAGAAATGGAGAAGTCTGGTGAGCTCCACTTCCCCACCTTCACTATAAGATGTGAGCCCTGGTCTGCGGACATCTGGAAGGTTGGCCCGGCGGACGGTGAAATCCGGTGGCTCAATATCAGGCGCCTCCCCACCTTCTGTTGGAATAGAGACTCTGCTGGAAGAGTGCTGAAGGCTGTGGGCGATTTGCTGTTTGTGGACCGTCGTGGAGGAAGCTACGTGGATGACATCCGAGCTCTGGTGAGGATTAGGCGCGGTCGCACATTGCCATGCATACTGTGGACCAATATTGGATCGAGGAAATATAAAGTCCTCGTCGGAATGGAGCGCGGGCAGGACCAGCTACCATGGAATGGCGGGGAGATGGGGGAGATAGCAGAAGACATGGAGGATGAGGAAGAAGGGCATCATCAGAGAGCAAGGAAGCCAGATATGATCCAAGAGAGGGGCACGGAGAAGGAAAACCACAAATCTGACAAAGGCGAAAAAAGCGAGGTTTGCGGCTGGAGTGCGGCTTCCGAGGAGGGATACGACCACCAGGGAGAGGCAACGAGGCTTCGGACGGTCCGATATCTAAAGCGGGACGGTCGAAGGCAACCGAACAGGTGAGTACGTCATAGGAAGTTATAGCGGAGGAGACTGCTTCGTCCACGCCAACCCCTGCGTCCGAGTGACCACTGCGGACATCCCGAGCAGCGGCGGCGTGAGTTCGCCGCGGGGAAGCGCCATCTCCTCAAAGAAAGACACGCAGCCCGATCCTTTACATGAAAATGGGGAAACAATGGGAGGCAGCGATGCATTACGGTAGCATACCGCGAGAATAACCCGCGCTATAGGGAGAGGGGAGGGGCGTGGAGCACTGGGGCAATAACGTCAAAGAACAGGCCTCACATGATGTAGAGAATACAAAAAAATCAACTCAAAAACTCAGCCAGAGCAGCTTGACTCGGACCGGTTTGGCTCAAGCTATGCAAGATCGAGCCCAAAGGTCCATGGGCCCCATTCACCCCAACCCAAAACACATTACCAGCACTGAAAAGGGGGAAACATCAGGTGTAGCAAAACCTGGGCAACCTGATCAAGTCAATCCGACCAGCATGCTTGACCAGACCCATACATTACAATTCCAGGCACAACCTGAAGATGACACAATAGACACCACCCAATGTACCCAAATCCATGCAACCAGCCAACACAGGTGGGTCAACACATCATGTCACGTTGGCCCATTGGACTTGGCCAAGCCCTCATTGCACATGGAACTTTTGGACCCCCCAAATAAAGCACCCATACCACCCAGCAAGGAACTAATACAAGACCCCCCGAGACCCATATGCAACCCAACCAATTTAAATCCACAAGCTCTCCATATTTAATCTTTAATCAACCATGGTCTTATTGATCTAAACAATACCATCCCAAAATATATGAATGGGGGTTGGAATTTAATCTCCAATATTACCTGGAACAATACACCGAATCTACTCGGGAAATCATCAATATTTGAAGCCGGGGAAAGGAAGACATGCGCAAATCAGCAGGAGGAACCCCTACTCATTACACAACAAAAGGGAAAAGGAAAGAATACGACAACCTCAAGCAAGCCCAGGGGTCGGCCAAAAAAAATCAAACTCAACCCGGAGCTGGAGGAAGTGAACAACTCCACCGCCACCACCACCAAAAGAAGATTGGATCGCATAGATCCCCAAGGTATGAACTCATCTCTCTCCCCTGGAATCTTTGATTTTGATTGGTCTGACAGGGATTTACTATCGACTGCGATCACTGTGGGGGTTGACCTCGACCAAGCAAATGATGCAAATGCCTATCTGCATCACATGAGACTAAGGGAATCAGTAAGGGCGGGCAAAGCCAAGGAAAGCACTTAAGCTCTCCTTGGGAGATGGTGAACCAGGGCAATCCAGAGTTTAATAATGAAGTTAATCTCATGGAATGTCAGGGGGCTGGGAAAGCGTAAAAAACGCTACCTAGTTCGGGATTACCTAGGAACACATAAGCCAGACATTTTCTGTCTACAAGAGACAAAACTGGCGAACATAGACAACCGCATATGGAGAAGTCTGGGAGGAAATAAATATGACACCAGGTTGGTCCTCCAGGCAAACAATACCAGAGGTGGAATCTGCATGGGATGGAACAATAACAACTTTCAACTACTCACCAGTTACATTGACAACTTCAGTATATCGGCGATACTAGAGGACCGCTCCAATCATAAAGTTTGGATGTGCACCTCAGTTTATGGCCCATGTGAACGAAATCTCAAACAAGCTTTCTGGGATGAACTACGACTCGTCAAATCTCGATGGAGCGGATTATGGATAATAGGGGGAGATTTCAACGCCACACTGTCAGAGGAGGACAGCAACAGAAACACACAAAACTCACAACTTAGAAGGGACTTCGGGGAGATAGTTGATGAGCTCCATCTCTGGGACCCCCCGCTGATGGGACAAAAGTTTACCTGGACAGACGGCCGCCATGACCCACTTCTTATTCGACTAGACCGTTTCCTAATTTCCTCCACATGGCCTTCTGAATTCCCCCAGATATGGCAAACGGCATTACCAAGAATCAGATCAGATCACACACCAGTAATGTTGGAATGTGGGACACACACTCCACGCGGTTTCCCATTCCGCTTTGATAGATCGTGGGGATCCATGGAGGGTTTTTGGAATATGCTCAAGAACTGGTGGGTGGAAGCAGATTTCAGAGGAACAGGAGACTTCATTATGGCAAAGAAACTAACCCTCACGAGAAACAGGTTGAAGCGGTGGAACACACAGAAGACTCAAGAAAATGGGGCACGGAAGAGAGAGATTTTGGCCAAAATACAGCTTTTGGACCAAAAGGAGGAACTCGCCACTCTAGACGTCGAAGAGGAACAAATTAAATGGAACCTAAAATCTGAATATGAAGGTTTCATTAGAGGGGAAGAAGCCTATTGGCGCCAACGCTCACGGATCACTTGGTTGAAGGAAGGAGACAAGAATACCAAATTCTTCCATGCGGTGGCAAATGAGCGGAGAACCCGTAATTGGATACACAAGATACAAGTGGGAAATACCACACTGGAAGGGCAAGAAGAAATCACCACAGCTTTCAACACATTTTTTACCCAGCTATTTGGCACCAAAAGACAACATAGACTGACCACACATTGGGGAAGAATGTTCACCCATAAAGAACAAGTCAACCTCCAGCATCTTGACAACCAGTTCACAGAAGAGGAAATATGGGCAGCAATTGGGGAACTAAACCCAGAAAAGGCCCCGGGACCGGATGGCTTCCCAATATCACTATACCAGCAAGGGAGGAGTTTCTTGAAAGAAGACATCAACAAGTTATTTAAAGACTTCTATCACGGACACACATCCATGGAAAGACTAAATTGGGCCTACATCGCTCTGATCCCGAAAACAAATTCCCCCACTAATGTAACGGATTATAGGCCGATCAGCCTTCTAAACTGCTCAATGAAGATCATCACTAAGGTACTGGCCAATAGACTTGGAGGGGTGATAAATGAGCTGGTAGATCACTCACAAACAGCTTTTATCAAAGGAAGACACATTCAAGACAATATCGTCGCCGCAGAAGAACTTATACATAGGATGAAGCAAGGAAGGACTGATGCATCTATAATCAAGGTAGATTTCGAGAAAGCTTTCGACACGGTGGACTGGGATTTCCTAATAGAGATGATGCATGCCCGGGGCTTTGGACCGCGGTGGATCAACTGGATCAGAATAATTCTTACCTCGTCCAAGGCCAAACTCCTCATCAATGGCATACCGTCAGGATATGTACGGCAACAAAGAGGCCTACGACAGGGAGACCCCCTATCCCCCCTACTCTTTGTTCTCGTCACGGATGCCCTCAGTTCAATGATGACAAATGCCATGAGGGCAAACATATACAGGGGCATAAGGGTTGGAGAAGGAGAAGATGAAGAAGTATCTATCCTCCAATATGCTGATGACCTACTTGTACTGTGCTCCGGGGGCATTGATAATTTTAAAATATTAAAGATGATATTCTTCCTATATGAAGGACTAACGGGGCTCAAAATCAACTACCATAAGAGTGCCGTCATCCCTATTAAGACGATTACCTACACATCTCGCGACCTAGAGCTGGTGCTAGGATGCAATGCTAGCAGTTTACCGATTGAATATCTCGGTTTACCAATATCAGGCTCCAAGCCAAAAAAGGAGAACTGGAGGACAGTCATTACAAAAATGAAAGCACGACTAACAACTTGGAAAGGGAAATTTCTTTCCCTGGGGGGGCGAATCACGCTACTTAATGCGGTACTTACAACAATACCGAATTACTGGTTATCCATCTACAAACTACCGGACTGGGTCATACATCAGATGGATCAGATTAGGCGGAATTTCCTTTGGAAAGGCGCTGAGGAGGAAAGGAAGGCCTATTCCCTGGTAAACTGGGAAAGAATCTGCAGACCCCAGGAACTTGGCGGTTGGGGGATCATCAACCTCCGTTGTTTTAACACCGCAATGTTAGGGAAATGGTGGTGGCGTCTACTCACGGGAAGGGCTGGCCTCTGTGGAAAAATTCTGAAACACCAATATTTCAGGGGGCGTGAACTAGACCCCTACACCCCCCCCTCCCTCACGAGCATCGTTCTTCTGGAAGGGGGCCACAGGGCAACAGGAAGCACTACTCCATAACATTATGGCAAAGGCTGGAAAAGGGAATACAATCTATTTGTGGGACGACAACTGGTTCGATGGAAATGCTCCCCGAAACCTCTTCCCGACACTTTATGCATTGGCCCGAAGAAAGAAACACACAATACAAGAAACAGTAGCCTCGTTAGCCTAAGGATCCTCGGTACTAGCAGAGGGCCCACTACTCGAGGAAGGACCCAGAGAGTTAGAGAAACTCCTCGGGAGACTACAGGAAACCCAGAGAACTGAGGATGATCAAAGAAGCTGGAAGCTAACTGCACTAAAAACCTTCACAGTGCAATCATACTACAGATTTATGATTGATGGAGGTATTCAAGCAGAAACCGGTAAGAGTTTCTGGAGATTACCATGCCCTAACAAGATCAAGGCCTTCCTTTGGCTCGCTTTAGATAACAAAATCCTCACCTTAGATAATCTAAGGAAACGAGGATGGGCGGGGAACAGGACTACCTGTTATCTATGTGAGGTTCAAGAGGAAACGGTACAACACCTTCTCCTCCAATGCCCATATACAAAAAACATATGGCAACACTTCACACAGCTATGTCAGCTAGGGCGCCTACCCTCACAAATACAAGATTTGTGGGGACGAACCGCCCTTGCTAAGCTCCTGCCCAAAGAGGCCCGAATGGGATGGAACATGCTATCTATGGCCATTACATGGACCTTTGTGGATTTGAGCATAGAGGAGATGCTTTCATGATAAGCAGTGGCGTTTCATGAAAAAAATCCGCGATATTGACTTCCTAACATTGTCCTGGTTTGATGCAGCTCACACATCCAAACGGCCGAAGCTGGTGGCAATGGAGTCTATAGTGAAGAGAAGCCTTGCGTTCACTCGGGACGAGGACTCACAACACACACCGGGGAGGGATTTCGAGGACACCCAGGGCACCTAAGATTACCCAGGAGGGCCCCGGAACACAAAGATGGGCATACAGGGCTAATGGGGTTGTTATCACAATGTAACGCTCCATGATGAATGTACCGAACCATACTGGTTCCAACTATGTTAACTTTATGAATTATCAATAAATGAATGTGGTTTATCCACTTTTATCAAAAAAAAAAAAAATGTACAAAGTTTGTATAAAAAATAAAAAATCTCAAGAAGCCATATTTTTTAAGGAATTTTTAGGCTTTTGTCATGTTAACATGCCACATGGCAGAGGTGTTAGCTCTCAGAAGAGAGCTAATTTAGAGGTGTAAACATGACAGAGAGGGAGTGTTGCGACAATGACTCTTAGCATCCCGACGAAGATCGGGAAGACTGAATTTTAGCTTTGCCGTCGCCACACCGCATTCCTGGGTTGCGACTCTCGTCGTTGTCCCTATATAATTGTTGCTAATTTCTAGGTTTTGGACATTTTGAGTCTTGGACTGACTTTCGGGCAGTGAACAGAGTAGGCCGTCAACAATGGAGGGAACTGTCCTCACATGGTCATCCCGAGGTCCCTAAGGTGGAAGGGAGCTTCAAGCCCCTAGAGGAGGGTGTAGGGCCATCAATAGAAGTGGAGTATTGAATGCTTGGATATCAATATCTTCTTTATTTATTACCATCATATATTTAGGCTAATTAAATCCCCCGCTTCGAGGCCTTGTATGAACTCCTTAGTATGAGAATGAGTTAAAGTCTTGATTTTGATGGATTGGTGTTAGTGTAAATGTACTTGTGACACGTGTCAATTCAACCACGGTCCGAGAAGAAGTGGCATATCCTACTTCTCTCTGCGCGAGAGCGAGAGAGAGGCCGATGTATGTTCATAAGGTTGAGTCTACGACTCATCTACTTGAGGTTATTACCCATTGTACGAGAAGAAATGACAATCTTAATTAGCCCTGTCACCATGAGAATGGGATGAAGGCCGAACTGGGTAGATGAGGTAACAAGTGTAGAAGTCCATGATAGAGATAGGAAATAGTGTTCGTTAACTCTTAGTGCCATGCATAGAGATATGGTGTCATTAAGGGTATTCATGTGACGACATGAATCATAATTAATGCCCAACATTAAGATCCTGAAACCTAGTCTCACACACTTGTATTCACACTAATAACAGTCTAGACAGAGGATCGTGATTGATTACCTTTATAGTGCTAAGGAGGACATACAAGCCCTAGTATTAGTGCTTGAACTCCCGACCCCACCTATTTATCTTACTTGTTTTCTAGCTTAAGATTAATTATAGTTAAACTTCTTTGGATCGATTGATTGAACTACAGCTTAAGAGTAGTTGGTACTTAGTTAGAGTCCTCACTAGTCCCTGTGGATTCGACCCGGTACTCACTGGTTTATTACTGTAATGGTACGCTCAGTACTTGCTTGTGTGTAGGGTCTCCGTGCTCAGAAACAAGAGGGTGGTATATATATGTCAACAGTACAGGTCAGCTGTCATGTCATTTTTGGGTTTCCACATAGGTAATTAGTTCGAATAGAAAAATGACTATTTTCAAACCGTATGCCAACTGGCCTCCACGTCAGCAATAGGCAACATAATGAACAAAAAACCAAAAGTATAGGGATCACATTGAACATTTTCATTATATAGGGACCAAAATGAACATTAGGTTATAGTATAGAGACCAAAAATGGCTTTAACCCTAAAAATAAATAAAAAAGGCTAATTCCTTATTTTATTGGTTTATAAATTAAACATAAATTTATTTGTAGTCCTCTTAATAAAATCATAGTTTATTTATAAATCCTTTCAAAATATTTTTAATTGTTTATTAGTCATAAATAAATATTAACCATGAAAAAAAGAGGGTATTTAATATTTTACTTGGCTTTTTAAATTGTTTTTAAAAAATATTTAAGACTTTTTGTTGGGAAAACAAACTTAGAAGTGGAAAGTAGAATTAAAATAACATAGCT
Organism: Dioscorea zingiberensis; assembly: GCA_026586065.1. Lineage (NCBI taxonomy): Eukaryota > Viridiplantae > Streptophyta > Magnoliopsida > Dioscoreales > Dioscoreaceae > Dioscorea > Dioscorea zingiberensis. Next base: position 16,295,134 of record CM048819.1, on the reverse strand, counting down.
ATTTTAGGGGGTGACAAATAATTTTATTATTTTTCAAAGTGTGGCAAATATAAACCTCTAAAGTTAATGACATTTCCCAAGACGAGCGGCGACCAAGGTGGAACCTGGCGCACGAACAGGGTAGCTCCGAGGCCCAAGAGAGTATAGAGAAGTAGCTGTTGGTAATGGGCAAACAAAGCTCAAGTATAGACCCACATCCGCTGTGAGAAGAAAAATCAAGGGGCTTAAATAGAGTTGATATCACTTCATAGTTGTGAGGTCTTTTCGGTAAAACGGAAAACAAAACCACTTGGATTTCGGCCCAAGGGGACAATATCACAACTAGTGTGAAGTGGTGGGGTACCCCCGGGTTCATCAATAGCATCATCAAATGTTAGAGAAGCACCACCGGTCATTCACAGTAGTGATGTGGCAACTTCCTTGACACCAACACTGCTGCCACTCTCCATGCTGCTACTTGTCTGTTGAAATTTGAGAAGGAAGATGGAAGAAGAAAGATGAAGAGAAAAATAACTCAAAATATCAGAAATTTTATTCCATAGAAATTCATCCAAGTAACCTACTTATATAGGCTTACAAAGTTCATTAAAAATATATAGATAAGATCAGATAAGATCTCCCTAATTAATAAACTAAATAACAAATTAACTAATAGATAAAATTCTACTAAAAGATAAAATCTTAAAAACTAAATCTAGTTTTGAATTAATCTCCAACACACCCCCTTAATTCAAAACACATAAAAAAATAATTCTTATTTGATAGAGCACTTCTCTCTAACATGAAACTTTATGGAGCACCTCTCTCCAAAAAAAAAATTTGTGAAGCACTTCTCTCCACTAATGATGCACTTCTCATCACACTCACTACATTCTAACTTCAAAAAGGAGATTCTTCTTCGATCACCAAATTTGTACGTTCTTCATTTATAAACCTGCAATTCTTTTGTAGATGCCCAAATCTTTTGCACTTGAAACATTGAGGTTTTCCCTTGTGCCAACAATCTTCCTCTTCATGACCTGGCTTCTTGCAATGGTTGCATTGAGGAATTCTTCTTTTTCCTTTTGAGGATGAATTCTTTGCTAGAAAAGCTTCCATATTCATCTGTTCTGCTCCTTCCTTTCTCATAGATCTTCTTTGCTCTTGAGCTTGCAAAGCATTAATCAATTCCGGCAAAGTAATTTTACTAATGTCTCTTGAATCTTCCAAAGATGAAATTTTTGCCTCAAATCGTTCAGGTAAACTTACAAATACTTTTTCAACAATCCTGCTATCAGGTAGCTCTTAAGCCCATCGGTCTAATTTTGTTTACCAATCGTCGCTGACCTATCAAAATACTCTTGTATGCTTTCTTGTTCTTTCATGCTTAGAATCTCAAGATCTCTTTTGAGATTTAGTATTTGCATTCGCCGTGTTCTTTCATTGCCTTGATATAATTCCTTCAGCATATTCCAAGCTTCCTTCGCTGTTTCACAAGTCATAATTCTCGTGAAGATTGATTCTGAGATAGCAGCATGAATAAAGGATAAAGTTCTAGAGGCTTTTGCTTCTTCTTCTGCTTGAGCCTTGATTTGATTGATTGTCGGATTGTCTCCTAGAGGTGGTATGCCCTTTTCATCTTCAATGGATTGCCATAAGCCATGACCTTTTAGATAAGCTTTCATCTTGACAGCCCAAACTTGGTAGTTTTCTCCATTGAAAATTGGTGGTGAGATAGCGGATGCATTGCTAGACACCATGATGAATAAAGCCTTGCACTCACAGGTCCTTCAAGATCTATATGGCTCTGATACCATGTTGAAATTTGAGAAGGAAGATGGAAGAAGAAAGATGAAGAGAAAAATAACTCAAAATATCAGAAATTTTATTCCATAGAAATTCATCCAAGTAACCTACTTATATAGGCTTACAAAGTTCATTCAAAAATATATAGATAAGATCAGATAAGATCTCCCTAATTAATAAACTAAATAACAAATTAACTAATAGATAAAATTCTACTAAAAGATAAAATCTTAAAAACTAAATCTAGTTTTGAATTAATCTCCAACCATAACTTCAATGTTCATCCTTGCTAGAAGAAAATGAGCATCACCTGAAATCTAATGGAAGCTTCAACGTCAATATTGTTGCCACAATAACATCACAACAAAGATCATTAATGATTACAATGCAGTTAAGTACTACTGAAACAACAAAGAGAAATAAAAACTGAACAACCAGAAGCAAAAATAGGCTTCTAATGCTCCAATGACTTTGTTGCACCTGAAGGAACTTGCAACACTAAGTACCCCTGTGCTTGTGCCTGTTTGCTTCCATGGTTTCCATCATTCTCTTAGGCTATAATAATGGATCCACCATCTACAACTTTGACTAGATCATGCAGCACAACATATATACTCATCTACGCCACCTCCATCTACGTCACCAGCGCTATCCTAATGGGCTTCGTCACCAACTATATATGCTTTCCTCATGGTGGGTATCTTCGGTGTTAACATGGGCTTCGCCATGATGATTATTGGAAATTATGGGATAATGTTTTCCTTTAATATATAATTCTATTCAAAATCAACTTTGAGCTTGAGCAACCTATAAATACCTTTTCATATGATATGAAGAATTTGATATAGACATACACATACATATTTGATATACCAGGCTTACACAAAAGTACTTTTCTTTTTTGTTTCTTGAATTTTTCGTGTTTCTTTTAGTCAGTACTAAAGACGAGAGAAGATTTGATAACTCGGCTAGCATATGGAAGGAAGAGATTTGCGAAAGAGAATAGTTGAATCTTGAAAGAAGGCATTGTGCTTGAGGGGTGTAAATATCTAAATACATACAACGTGTGTCTCTCATCTTGGCTTTGAGATCGAAAAGAGATAAGATATTTCTAATCTTTCTACTATATCTTTTCCTAGCAATGATCACCCTTGTCTACACAGCCTAGGTCTCCCTAGTGTCCTAGTGTCCTCCCATGGGAAAATTCTTTCTTGCACCAGTAAAAATGTAACAAGTGGTAAGCAACTCTCTCCACTCCTACCCTCTAACCTATAGGACTTTTGAAAGAGAAAAATAAATAAATTTACTTGTCACTTGTCTAATTTTTATTTGCCTGTTTTAATGCACTAGGTTGAGGCAAGATTTACTCCATTCGGTGGCTTACTCATGACCTGCATCCTAGAAGTCTTCATCGACCATGACATCCTCTTGAGCTATGTCATTTATTATAACAAATTTATGCATGATAAATAAAATTGATTGTCACTAGAGGTGTTTAGTTTGGGAGACCCGCAGGAGGTCAGGACTCTCCAAGGTCGGTCATAAGAAGAAAAGAAAAATTTGTCTTTTCATTCATGAATGAAAGATGAGGCTCGAGCTAGAAAAGATTTACCACCCCAGGTGGAGAAATAATACCAACCTGGGGATGGATGAGACCTCAGTTAAAAAAAGGAGACGAAAGCAATGAATCGTCGACTCGTAATTGAAGTATTGGAAGACCATGACAAACCCGTGCAAAGGACCCTCTATGAGTTGGGAACTAATTGGGTATTGTTATGGAATGTTGAAATCTCGCGGAACAAGGGAGGAAGGGGAAGATGAAGACCAACGACTAAAGAATCTAAATAAATCATGATTTCACCATCCCTTGGAGAGTTCGCTCTCTCATAAGGTGAAGGGATTCTACATGAAAAGGAGGAGGGAATGGTAAAACGATTGACAATCTGGTGAAGCTCATCGGAGTTGAGGGAACTACTAACAACACTTATCCCTGCGCCCTCAGAGGCCCAGCTTCGGCCTCCGCCATCCTAGTAGCTTAGGAAGGAGTTTCCATTACCTCAAGAGTGAGAACTAAGGGATGCAAGAAGATTGGGAACAGAAAGCACTAAAGAATCCTCAGAAAGTGCAAGCAAACTAGATAAAGGAGAAACCCTAGCCGGGTGCCTTGTTTAAAACCCATTAAATTCTCTTCAGGGGGGGACAAGTGCACATGCGTTTGCACATCCGTGCCTCCTGTAAAGGCGACCTGGATCCCAAGAACCACCCTACCACCTCTGTAGTAGGGTAAGGTCGCTGTCACCTCAGAGGCAGAAAGGATGTCGGCACGGAAAGGGTCATGATGACTGGTAAGGCGACTGGGAATGATGGAACAAGGATCATAGCCTGAGGTACACGAGGAGAACAAAAGGGAGGGGACCTCGGTACATAAAGGAAAGGTAATATATATTTATGATGTGATGCTGACAATGCTTTACCGCAGCTTTTATTGAGTTTTTCCTATACTTGGCATTGTATCCCGATTAAAGATATAGAAACTGATCAACGTGCCTATCATGATTTACAATATGATTATGACCAACATATTCGCCTGATTATATGCATAGGACTGGCATGTTTCCTAGTGCATGAAATAATTTATGAAATGATATGCTTTCATATGATAACCCCTAAGGGGGATGTTTTCTCTCACTAAGCTTGCAAAATCTCACTACTCTCCTCTATTAGTTCACAGGTACAACCCAGAATAGAGGTCAGGGAACCCCGAGGTGAGGCATGTATCGGATGCACATGTTTATTATAGGAGAGTAGTAGGCTTTGAGTAGTGTGTTGTAGATATGATGTTTTATTTACTTGAAACACATGGTGATGTCTAGATTGTGCACTCTGATTTATAATATATATATATCTCTTTTGTAGACATGCACCCTTTGCAGATATGTATATATGATAGAATGTCTTGTGATAAATGAAAATTTTAGGATTAAAGCCAATTTTGGGCCCTGTACTTTGACCCAATGTTCATTTTCATCCCTGTACTTTAAAAATGTTCGATGCGGTCCTTGTACTTTAGGGTTTTTATTCAAATACGTCCCAAGTGCTGAAGTGGCAGCACATGACTAGTATTTCTGATGTGGAGGCTTACATGGCAGGGTTTGAATGACGTGTCATGCTTACATGGCATAATAAAATGGATTTCGAATAATGTAATTTTTTAAATGATGACATGGCATGCTGACATGGAATGCCATCTGGAATAAAAAAATATTAACCGTATTCTGTTTGTATGCCACCTATGCTGTCATATCAGTACCAGGGACTTATTCGAACAAAAACCCCATAGTACAAGGACCATATTGAAGATTTTTAAAGTATAAGGATGAAAATGAACATTGGGTCAAAGTACAAGGACCAAAAATGACTTTAATCCAAAATTTTATTATGGTTATTTCCCTGTCATATATTATCATATAGCAGGAAAATACAATCTAACTGCAGTTGGATGTGGTGGTCCTATTGTAGGTGAGAATAGGCGTCACACAACTAGTAAAACAACTAATTAAGTTTGGGTTAATTTTTTGGGTGGGTACTGTAGTTTACCCTTATTTTAAATCGAGCATTGAACTTCAATGTCTATCAAAACTGTCACTCAACTTCAATTTGTATCAAAACGGTTACTCAACTTCAATTTGATTTCACCGGCTGGGTACATTGGGGATTCCAGTTAAAATCTGCTGACGTGGCTGCTAGAGGTCCACATCACACAGTGCCACATTAGCACTTATGTCACGTGGAGAAGGGGGAAAGAGAAGAGGGAAGCCACGTGACATAAGTTGGTGACGTGACACTATGTGATGTGGACCTCCGGTGGCCACGTCAGCAGATTTTAACAAAAATCCCCAATGTACCCGGCCGGTGAAATCAAATTGAAGTTGAGTAACTATTTTGATACAAATTGAAATTCAGTGCTCGATTTGAAATAATTGCAAACTACAATACCCACCTAAAAAATTTACCCAATTAAGTTTAATTAGACACTGCAAAACTAATATCTTGTCTAGTTTTGTTGGATAAAAACATAAGTGACCCAATGATTTGAGTATGATTTTATATATATATATATATATATATATATATATATATATATATATATATATATATATATATATATATATAGGATTATTATGATTTTTCAAAAGATGAACACTTTCAAAAGTGGTGGAAAGGGTTGAAAAATCATAATAACTAAATTTGTCAATTATCATCTTGGTATAATGAGATTGAGTTAGTAAAATAGATTCAGAAAAGGAATTATTTTCATGAATAATTTTGTATTAGCTTCTCCTAAATCTTTCATATTGAAGTGATTGGAGAGGAAAATTTTGACTTCATTAGTCAAATCAAGATTAGGAGCAAGAATCAAGATAGTATCAACATAAGGACAATGAAGAATGTAGCAATCATTCACCTAACCTATTTTTAGGAATATTTTATGTAAATAAATTTTTATTTTTTATCATTCATGAAGACATGTGATTATATTTATATTCAAAACTATAAACTTGTTTGGGATGGAATGGGTTTAAGAAATTAGATATAGATTTTAAACGGGTTTGAGTTTGGGCATTGTACCTACAACATTATAATCCCTAGCTAGGTATATGTTTATGAGATCAACACTTTTGGAGCTCAAAAAATAATCATTTGATTATGTTTTTATTCAATTTCCGCTAAAAAACACGAGGAGTAAATGCAATATTAGTCATTACATTATGGACATTTGTTCCATTTGATCCCCAAACTAAATATTCCCCCACAAAGAGACTCATACAAAGAGTACAAAGACTTTCTACAAAGAGTTTCAGCTTGCAACAAATAGGTGCCAAAAGTATAATAGAGACGAGCAAATATTTCTGTGAAAAGCCTATGTGTTGCTTGCAGTCATCATCATGGACCTGCCAATATCGATAGAACAATCAAATGTAGGCCTGCTTAGTTGTACTTTACTGGTCACCAAAGAGAGAGAATGGATCAATTTTCAATCCGCCTTGGGTGGCTAATTCTGATGAGTGCTGCTGGAAAAGAAGAATTCTGAAATCTTTTGTCAAGAAGATGTTGGAGTGAACCATCATCGTTTTGATTTTGATGAACAATAAAACAAAGAGCAATGTGAATCTTTGAAATTACACATTTTAATAGCTAATTTAAGACAATTTTCTAAGCCAAACATAAACTAAAAAACACAACCCTTGTACAAATCATAGTTTGTAAAGTAATTTGCAAAAAATAAATCCTAAAGGACTGAAATAGTATTAAAATGCAAAGAAAGGTAAACACGCTGGGATGGAATCCAAGATTGTCTCATATGGAGAACGTGTAAAAACTTTTGCTACTAAATTAGATGGCCATGCAATAAATGGTTGCCAAAAGTATACTGAAAACCTATGTGTTGCTTGTGGTTATCATTGTGGCTTTCAATGTAGGGTTACTATTGGAGGCATTCCGGCAAGAAATGCTACCACCCAAACCGGTGAAACTTGTGGGTGATGATCAAAATAACATTATACCGATTTAGCAATCAAATGCTAAGCCACTTCGATCGTACTACGCTGATCGTCAATGGAAAAAAATGAATGAGTTTGCAACCCAACTCAGGTGGCTAAAACTGAGCAATGTTGTTGGAAAAGATGAGCTCCAAACCTTTTGTGAGAAATTGGAGTGAGCATCATAGTCATAAGGTATGGATGAACAACCAAAGGAATAGATGCTAAGCCACTAATGAAGGGTTCGATTGAAGACAAGCTAATCTTTGTTTTATGTTAACATTCTTTGTTTCTATCTAGTGTTCATTTTTCAAGTTGTTTGGTTTTGTGTTAATATATTGTTTTTATTTGTTTTAAGTTGCATCAATGTAAAATCTATGAAATTTGTAACAGATTTATCCTTGTTTGATTGGAAATAGCTTATTGATTTCAATGCATTCTTATCCATGAGTATCATTTGCCTTCTAAAGGTTATCTCTAGCAATTCTTTTGATATACAACATATATAATGTACTTTTTTTAGGGAATTATTGATTACATTGGTAGTAGGGAAATGATACACTTAGCTTGTTATTTCCAATCAAACAAAGATGAACTTTTTTTGTTACAAATTTAAGAGATCTTATATTAGCGCAACTTAAAGCAAATAAAAATAACAGATTAACATGAAACCTAACAAAATGAGAAATAAAACACACTAAAAAGAAACAAAGAAGTTAAAGATCAAATAGAGGTTACCTTGCCTTAATGCAAACCCTAGAACAATGGCTTACCGCCTATTACTTCGGTTATTCATCCAAACCTTTAAACTGTGATGCCTCCCTCCAACTTCTTCACAAAACGTTGTGAACTCTTCTTTTTCAACAAAATTCCTTAGCATTACCTACTTGAGCAGAGTCGCAAGTTGATCAATAGCCTTCTTCTGATGATCAGTGAAGCATGATCTACCTGGCCTTACATTCGCCTGCTTAATCGATGTATCATCATTTTGATTACTCCACTAGTTTCACTTTCTGGCCTACCGACACTACTCTCGCACCATATTTCACTCCCCCTCTGTGAATCCTTCTCTAATAGTAGTTACACAATTCTATGGCCAGTAAGAACATCGTTATATAGGCATAGAAAGACATGTAGAATTACTATTTTGGTCAGTGTAGAATTAATTTCTGCAAAAATTAGTAATTACTGTATGAAGATTAATGGAATACGAGCCAACATGTGCTGGACCAATCAAACCACGAATAGTTCACGTGAATAAACCGGTGTAATTAAGTGTATCAAACCAAAACTAATAGTCACATTTTTGTTCAAAGATTTTTTTTTTTTTTTTGAATTAAAGCTCTTTTCCATCTTCATTTTCATCCCTATACAACCAAAATGTTCAATATGGTCCCTATATATTGATTTTTTGTTCATTTTCATCCCTATTGCTAATGTGGTGGCCAAGTGGCCTATGGTTTGAAACATGGGTAATATTTTATTGGTTTTCATTACTCATTTGGCAGTATTAGTTGACGTGGTGGCTGACATGGTATGCTAACGTTGACTCTTATCCTTATGCAACATCAACGTTAAGTTTTTTGGAAAAAAAAAATTTGGCAAGCTCATGTGACATGTCAGCATAACCTTTATTATTGAGTGTTCATGTGGCAGTTTTTATTCACAAATCAGTGCAACATCAACATAACTCCTCTTGGTGGGGTCTATTCATGCATAACTTTCAACCTTGGAGTCGCATGTTGACATGGCATGTCAACCTAACTTTTATTGTTGAACGTTGATGTGGCGTACTGACTTGAAAATTTTTTAGGTCTACAAAAGTATTCTTGTAAAGAAAAAAAGGTAATATGTTTTTTTTTGGATTTTTAGTATTTTTTCTAAATTGCCAAATCAATATGCCACGTCAGTAAGATAGACCACATCAGCATGCCTGACATTTTCACAAAAGCTTGATGATAATGTGGCACACACTACAAAAAAATAGGTGTTTCGCGATGAACATTTCGTGGCGGTTTTAGAAAATCACCCCGAAATGCGACACTAGCGGCGGTTGGTGTGGTGGCTTAAAAAACCGTTGCTCAATTCATGAATTTAGCGGCGATTTTGGTCAAACCACCACTAAATTCATGCATTTAGCGGCGGTTTTATCAAAACCGCTGCTAACTTCATTCATTTACCGACAGTTTTATTAGAACCGCCGCTAAATGCATCCGGGAACTGCCAAAACCCTAGACAATGCGCGACATCCCCACTCTCCCACTATATATAAATTTAGATTTTCCTGCAAATCCTTTCCCCACTCTCCCGTGCTAGATTTCAAGCCCTATCCAACACCTTCTTTCACTTTCCTCATCCCTCCCTCACTCTCCCATCTCCCTATCCAAAGATCTTTGACCTTGAGCTTTTCATGGATTCGCAGGTCGTCTTTACTTGGAGGAAAAGGAGGGATTCGTCGCCGGATCCGGTGGGTTCCCCTGACGATTGGCTAGGTATGTGCTCCTAGCTTTGGAAGAAGGACTTGGGGGTTGGTGCGGCGATCAAGGGCGCAGTTGTGGCGATGAATTAGGGTTCGAGCTAGTGCTCAGAAACAAACGAGGAACCTTGTTTGGTTCGAGCTAGGGCTTTTTCTAATTCAAGCCCCGAGAGATTTGTTTAATATCATAAAAAAAAATTACCAAAGTTTATTTTTATTATTATCAAGTATTTTAAATATTATCAAATCAATGTTTAGTGTGAAATTTGTTTCATAATACTCAATATATGGTCTCAATATAAATATGATTAAATTTTGACCCTTTTTTTTGTTTAATTCATTTTTATGCATAAATTAAGTTAGGGTTTATAGATATATAATAAAATTGTTAAAAAAAATTTCTATATATCTGCATAAATGATTATTATTTAATAATAATAATAATAACAATAATAATAATACATAAATTGTGATTATTCAACATTCTGTTGGTGATACCCTGAAATTCCGTTAGTAATATCCCATAATTCTGTTATTACTAATATAGAATCCCGTTGGTGATAGCTTGAAATTCTGTTGGTGATATCCCATAATTTCGTTGCTAATAATATAGAATTCCGTTGGTGATAGCCTGAAATCCTGTTGGTTATATCCAATAATTTCGTTGTTAATATTATAGAATTTCGTTGGTGATATCCCATAATTCTGTTGCTAATAATATAGAATTCCGTTAGTGATAGCCTGAAATCCCGATGGTGATATCCCATAATTCCATTGCTAATAACATAGAATTCCGTTGGTGATATCCCATAATTTAGTTAGTGGTATCTATAATTTTTGTTGGTGAAAGCCAAAAAGTCCGTTGGATCCCTACAATGCAAATACTCGAGAGCAGTTGAGTCGGTAGTAGCGATTCACGGTGTGGCGTGGCGGATGGAGGACTTTTCCACAACTGAACAACACTAACACTGAAGCAAGAAACATGACTAGGGTTTGGAGGCGCGAACCCTCCCCGGCACCGGCGACAGTGGGCATCCAAGCACCACCGCGCCACCGGGGAACGACGGGGACACATAATAGCCCGCGGAGGGAGGGAGTCACCTACGCTGAAGCGCCAGGAGGCATGGGAGGAAACCATTCCTTCATAATGGAGGCCCTCACCACCAATCCGAGCTCCCCTACACAGCTGAGTTCTGAGGATGAACGGGGCTGGGAGGACGTTTACTTCAAGCGGAAGCATCGCGTAGAGGACAACAGACACGAAGCTCCGGCGGAGCAGCGGCGAACTTCCCCACCACATGGTGCAAGACTGGTGGAGGTCTGCGGCCAGTGTTTAAAGCCTGGTCACATGGCGGCCGACTGCAAGCGGGCCATCACCTGCAGAGTCTATGGAGGTATAGGCCATAAGGGGAGGGAGTGCCGCCGGAGAGCTCCAAACCACCACCAGACGACAGGAGCAGCAGAGACAAAGAAGATCACATGCCATGCCTCGCCAGAGAGAAGGAGGGAACCTCCAAGGACTGAGACTCAAGGTACCAGCAATCGACGACGACCGGAACCAGAGGTACACCAAGAACACCTGAAGGAAAGACACACAGCCCGGACGATCAGCCATTACCACGTCAAGGTGGAGGAGCTACACAAAGCTGGACACCAAAAGACGCACGTTGAACCTGAGAAAAAGACAGCACCAACACATCGGAAGATAGACCACCTTCATGCCTCGCTAGCACTGGATGGAGATATGGTGGAAGGGAAGGAGGAGATGAAGACCTTTACAGTGGCAACGGTAACCAAAGTCAAGGTGGGCTTCGTAACAGGCCGGAAAATGTCCATGGCTCTCCAAGAGTTCATCGGAGATGGTTGGGAATGGCCCGTGAAAGAGTTCAGGGACGGGAGGTATCTGATTACCTGCAGATCGCTGGCTGAGGCGAGGGAGATGGAGAAGTCCGGCGAGCTCCACTTCCCCACTTTTACCATGAAATGTGAACCCTGGACGGCTGATATATGGAAGGTAGGCCCTGCGGATGGTGAGATCCGGTGGCTCGAAGTGAGACGTCTCCCCACTTTCTGCTGGAACAGAGACTCGGCCGGTAGAGTCCTAAAGACAATTGGCGACCTCATGTTTGTCGATCGACGAGGTGGTTGCTACGTTGACGACATCAGGGCACTGGTAAGGATTAGGCGCGGTCGCACCATGCCCTGCATCTTGTGGACCAATATCGGCTCAAGGAAGTACAAGGTACTCGTCGGCATGGAAAGGGGGCAAGACCAACTACCATGGAACGGTGGCGAGTTGGGGGAGATCGGAAACGACATGGAGGAAGAGGAAGAGGGTAAGAACCAGCCAAAAAAACCAAAAAGTAAGCAAGAAACAAAGCAGAAGCAAGGGCTCAGTGTAAATAGAAGGATGGAGAAGGGGAAACAAATTGACAGCTCGCCGGAGAAGGGGAAGAAGACGCACGCCGGTGAAGACCATCACCATGGGGCTGCAACGAAGGCGGACCAGTCCTGCATCTAAGCAAGACCGGTCCGAAGGGCTTGGACCGTTGAACGGTCGTACTACGAGCGTGATGGGAGGGGCTCGCCATCCATACCACAGACTAAGCACGCAGAGCATGTCGCGTGTTCTCCAAGCGCCGCTGCAACAAGGTACGTAGCAGCGCCCAAAACCCTACATGATTTCCAAAAGGAGAAAGAGAATGAAGCCTGCATGGGAAAAGTCTCTGAAAAGGAATCCAATTCTGATCTTGGTGCGACCCAACCAGCAGCAAAAACACTCGCACAGGCTTTGACCCAAGGGGAACCAGCTCCGAACCGGACACAAGCGCAGGTTCAAATTCAAATATTGGACCAAAGAGAAACGGTCCAAGGCGCGCCAACATGGGTATATGGAGAGAGCTCAGGAATGCCAATCCCGAGGCGTCCTGAACCAAGTCAACTAATCTCACATTGTGACATGATCAATGCTCCTTATCTTCATGGCTCAATGGAGCTGGCACAACCCTTAATTGGGAAACCAGTTGGCCCACACACCATGGCCCATACATCAAGTTTTGAACCAATTATCATGGCCCATACACCAGCTACTAAACCAACTATGGAAGCAACCATGACTAATCCAAATGTTGAACCAACCATGGAAGCAACCAAGACTAATCCTCACATTGAACAGAAGGAAATTCAATTGCACCCATATGTTCAGGAGCACAATCAACCTACAATGTCAGGAGCCAATTTGGACCCCCAGGGACCTATATGCTTCCCACCAAACCTCAACCCACAAGCTCTACACATTGTGGATTTAATTAATCATGGGATTATTGACTTAAACAACACTATACCAAAATACATGAACGGTGGTTGGAACTTGATATCAAACACTACATGGAACAACACACCAAACTTACTTGGGAAGGGGCAACATGAAGCCGGGGATGGGAAGCCTTGCGGGGATCAAACCGAGAAAGCCCAACCTAATACACAGGAAAAAGGAAAGAGAGCTGGAGCACAAGTCAAACCCAGAGGGAGACAAAAAAGCTAAATCTACTCCAGAACCTGGAGAAGCGGCCAACCCCTCCACCAACAAGCGAAGAATGGATCGCATAGACCCGCAAGGTATGTCCTCATCTATCACCCCTAATCTTATTGATTTTGACTGGTCAGATAGGGATCTGGTATCAACGGCAATTACTGTGGGAGTTGATATGGACCAAGCAGAAGATGCAGAACTATACCTACATCATATGCGACTAAGAGAAAGTGTAAGGGCGGGAAGGACTAGGGGAGGTAACTAAACCTCCCTAGTCACTAAAACCCAGGGCAAACCAGAGTTTAATAATGAAATTAATCTCATGGAATGTCAGGGGCCTGGGGAAACGTAAAAAACGTTTCCTTGTTAGGGATTTCATATCAACACACAAACTAGACCTATTTTGTCTACAAGAGACAAAATTGACTGATCTGGACAACTGTACATGGAGAAGCCTAGGGGGATCCGCATATGATACCAGATTAGTCCTCCAGGCCAATAATACCAGAGGAGGCATTTGTATGGGATGGAACAACAATAGATTTAACATGACTAGCAGCTACATAGATACCTTCAGTATAACAGCAATACTCGAGGACCGCTCCAATCAAAAAGTTTGGATGTGTACCTCTGTATATGGGCCATGTGACCGCAACCTCAAGCAAGCCTTTTGGGAAGAGCTACGCCTCATCAGATCTAGATGGAGGGGGCTATGGATAGTAGGCGGGGGGACTTCAATACCGCCCTCTCAGAGGAAGACAGTAACAGAGCTACAACGAACACACAGAGTAGGAGAGAATTCGGCGATGTTATTGACGAACTCCACCTCTGGGACCCCCCGTTGATGGGTAATAAATTTACATGGACAGATGGACGAAACAATCCACTCCTCATTCGACTCGACCGATTCCTTCTATCCTCCACATGGCCATCCGAGTTCCCCCAGGTGTGGCAATCGGCTCTGCCAAGGATAAGGTCAGATCACACACCAATTATGCTGGAATGTGGAACAAACCAGCCACGGGGCTTTCCATTCAGATTTGACAGATCATGGGGAACAAAAGAGGGCTTTTGGGAAATGGTTAAAGACTGGTGGGAAAGATCCAATTTCAACGGTCAAGGTGATTTCACCCTTGCAAAGAAACTGACGCTGATACGAACAAGACTGAAGCGATGGAGTGCACAGAAAAGACAAGAGGAAGGGGCACGAAAAAGGGAGATTTTGAACACAATGCAACAACTGGACCAAAAAGAGGAAACCTCCATGCTTTGTGACGCGGAGGAGTAAACCAAACCGACCCTTAAAAAGGAATACGATGACATCATTAGATTAGAAGAGGCCTATTGGCGCCAGCGCTCCAGAATCACATGGCTAAAGGAAGGCGGCCAGAATACCAAATTCTTTCATGCGGCGGCCAATGAAAGAAGAACTCGTAACTGGATACACAACATACAAGTTGAGGACATGACAGTAGTAGGCCCAGAGGAACTTACCACAACACTCAATATGCACTTCACCAGATTATTTGGCACCAAAAGGCCCCACAGATTAACCACCAACTGGGGGAGACTGTTCGCCCACAAAGGACCTATCAACCTTCAACACCTGGACAACCCGTTCACAGAGGAGGAAATCTGGACCGCAGTTAAAGGACTAAACCCGGATAAGGCCCCGGGCCCGGATGGCTTTCCTATGATATTATACCAGAAAGGATGGAACTTTATGAAGGAAGAGATCACCAATCTCTTCAAAGAGCTCTACCTTGGGCAGGCAACCTTGGAGAGGATTAATTGGGCTTTTATCACCCTGATCCCAAAAGTAAACTCACCCACAAACCTCTCAGACTACAGTCCTATCAGCCTGCTGAATTGCTCAATGAAGATTATCACCAAGGTCCTGGCCAATAGACTTGGGGGCGTAATAAATGAGTTGGTGGACCATTCACAAACAGCCTTCATTAAAGGCAGACATATCCAAGACAATATCGTGGCGGCGGAAGAACTCATCCATAAGATGAAACAGAGTAGGAACAATGGGGCACTGCTCAAGGTAGACTTTGAAAAAGCTTTTGACATGGTGGACTGGGATTTCTTGATGGACTTGCTACAAGCCCGGGGATTCGGACCAAGATGGCTATCCTGGATCCGCATCATACTCACCTCATCCAAAGCCAAATTCCTCCTCAACGGACAACCGACGGGCTATGTGCGACACCAGAGGGGCTTAAAACAGGAAGACCCATTATCCCCCTTACTTTTCGTGCTCGTCACTGATGTATTCAGTTCAATGATGACAAATGCCACAAGAGCAAACCTTTTTAGGGGCATTCGCTATGGCGACTCAGAAGAAGAGGAAATCTCCACCCTCCAATATGCAGACGATCTTCTGGTACTGTGCTCCGGCGGTATAGAAGATTTTAGAGCCTTAAAGATGATCTTCTTCCTTTATGAAGGCCTAACGGGACTCAGAATTAACTATCATAAAAGCGTCACCATTCTCGTTAATACAACTTCTTACGCACCCCAGGACCTAGAGCAGATGATGGGATGCAAGATTGGACGGCTACTTATCGACTACCTAGGACTACCTATTTCGGGGTCCCGCCCTAAAAAGGAGGACTGGAGATCAATTATCACCAAAATCAAGAACCGCTTAGCATCATGGAAAGGGAAAATACTATCTCTGGGGGGACATATTATATTACTCAACGCGGTGCTAACAGCAATCCCAAACTACTGGCTCTCCATATACCGCCTGCTAGAGTGGACCATCTATCAGATCGATCAAATCAGAAGAAATTTCCTGTGGAGAGGAGTTGAAGAAGATAGGAAAGCCTATAGCCTGGTGAGCTGGGAAAGATTATGCGGACCCAAGGAAGTAGGCGGATGGGGAATCATCAACCTTCGCTTATTTAACACGGCAATGCTGGGAAAACGGTGGTGGCGACTACTCACAGGACGAACGGGCCTCTACGCGAAGATACTAAAAAACCAACATTTTAGAGAACGTGAGTTCGACCCCCACATATCGGCCCCTCCTCGCGCATCTTTTTTTTGGAAGGGGATCACACAACAACAGGGAGCATTGTTGCACAATATGACCGTCGAGGTGGGAAGGGGGAATACTGTATTCCTTTGGCAAGACAACTGGCTGGATGGGCAGGCACCTCGCAACACCCTCCCATATTTACACACTATGGCCCGGGAAAAAGAACACACAATCCAAGAATCATTAAGATCTCTGGCCCAAGGAGAATCAATATTCTTAGAGGAACCGCTCACTGAAGAAGGAACGAAAGAAATGGAACAGCTCAACAGAAAACTGCATGAGATCCAAGGAACAGATCACGACAAAAGAAGCTACATGAGATCCAAGGAACAGATCACCACAAAGAGAGTTCACAGTACAATCCTATTATAGATTCTTGACAGACGGGGGAGTCAGGTCAGAAATCGGGAAGGAATTCTGGAAACTACCATGCCCTAACAAAATCAAGGCCTTCTTCTGGCTAGTGTTGGATAACAAAATCCTCACTCTAGACAATCTAAGGAAACGCGGATGGAATGGAACTAGATCAACCTGCTACCTGTGTGAGGAACACGAGGAAACGGTACAACACCTACTCCTACAGTGTCCATATTCAAAAAGTATATGGCTACACTTCACACAGCTATATCAGTTAAATTGTTATATCAGTTAAATCGTCCCCCCACACAAATACAAGATTTGTGGGGCCGATCCGCCATAGCCAGACTTCTAAACAACAACATCCAGATGGGATGGAACCTGCTATCCCTTGCCATTACGTGGACAATGTGGCTGGAGCGCAATAGGAGATGCTTTCATGATAAACGACGCATTTTCAAGAAAACAATCCGCGACATTGACTTCCTAACACTATCCTGGTTTAATGCAGCTCACACATCAAAAAGGCCAAAGCTGGTGGCAATGGAATCAATCGTGAAGAGGAGCTTAGCATTCACAAGGGAGGAGGATCGACAACTTTCTCCAGGGAGGGACTTCGAAGATACTCAGGCGGAGTAAGGTGATAGGAAGAAGGGCACGTGAGATCCGTGCAGGGCTTACGGGGAATCAAGGGGATCACCTATTGTATTAAAACCAGTAGGGGGGCAAAATTTGTGATGTTCTCGTGTGAAGGACCCACAACGGGTTCAATCTATGTTTTATCATATGCTTTATAATAAAAGAATGTGGTTTATCCACTTTTATCCAAAAAAAAAAGTCTGTTGGTAAGAATATAGCATTCCGTTGGTGATAGTACCAAATTCCGTTAGTGATAATCCAAAATTCCGTCCCTAATATATAACAACGTATTTTTAATCTTAGAAAACAATAATACTTTTCACCAACGGAGTTGCGACCAAAAATCCGTCGCTGAAATGTTAACTATTTTTTAGCATGAAGTTCCATGTTTTTATCCAATGGAATTTCTGACAGAAACTATCACCAATGGAATGTTCCGTTGGTGATAATATAATATTCTGTCACTAATATGCTTTGAGGTGCCAAATCCTTTCCGTTGGAATTCCTTCACAAAATCCGTTGGTGATATTGACTTTCACCGACTGAAAAATTCTGTTGGAAAATTTTCATCTCTAATGCCCCTATTTTATTGTAGTGACCATGGTGGCATATGTATCGGAAAAATATTTTCATAGGTGACTGTTATAGGATAAACATGTTTGAGGGGGAATGCCAGGAGCTGCTCTGCGTTCTGGAAGGGCATTCTAACCGTGAGGGACATCTACCTCAGTTGTACGAGAATCCAGCTCGGGGATGGCCGGGGGAGCTCGTTCTGGTTTGATATGTGTGGGCAGGGGACATTGAGCTTCGCCTGGTGTTCGTGTGTTAACCCGCATAGAAGGGTGTCTGACTGTGTGTATCCAGAGCAAGGAGTCTGGTGGGTATCTCAAGTCAAGCAAGAAACGGTGGGGCAGGCAAGAAAGGAAGCTAGGGAGATTATGGCAGCTCTCGCGGAGGTCAGATGGGAGCGCAGGGGGGACTGCAGACTATGGAGGTTCACAGAGTCAGGCAAGGTCTCCGTGAAAAGCATGTATAACCTCCTTATCGACGGAGGAGCCAGATCGAGGTTACATGAGGGGTTCTGGAGCGTAAGGGTTCCCATGAAGCTTAAAATGTTCTCTTTGTTAATTAGTAGTGCATAATAGGATTCTCACGAGAACAAACCTTCGTAAACATGGCTGGTCGGACCTGGACGTCATGTCTCCCATGTATGGGTTAGCAGAAGAAGAGGTTGATCATTTATTTCTAAGATGTAGGTATGTGGATGGAATGTGGTGTTATTTGGAAAAGGTGTGGGAGTTATAACTTCGACCTCCTTCTGTTGAGGATGCCTGGGACTCATGGTGTAGAGGGAGGGTGAGGGAGAGTGGTCGTCCCAAATGGTCTACTGTGGTGATGGTTGTATGGTGGGTGATTTGGGAGGAACGAAACAACAGAGTTTTTGAAGGGAGGAGGAGGCCGGGAGCAGCGTAACTTGTTGGGCAACATCGCAAGACTGTTGTTCTACTGGAAGCTAGAGGCGGATAGTATCGGACAAAGGCTGAGAGGGAGGCTCCTTGGCACTGAGATGGAAGTGGGGGAAAGGGGGCGCAGAGAAGGGGAGGGAGAACCAAGTGGGCAAAGAGGGAATGAAGGGAGAGACGTGGGAAATGGGGAGTTAAACGCCACAATATTGTAAGGGTTTATAAATGTAAAATGCTCAATAGCTCGAGGAGCGTGAACCGAGGGAGGCTGGGGGTGTACGTAAGGGGTAAGGTAGGTCTTGTAGGTCTTGTGGTCTGGTGGGAGGCGTAGGGGTTGGCCTGGGCTAGATTAGAATGCTCTACTAACGGGCTACAACTACTCGATGCAGCCCATAGTAGAGTCCCAAGTGTAAGCGTTGCATTTGGTTCCCTTCCTTAATATAAAGGAATTTTAAATCAAAGAAAGAGAGATGATGAACTTGTTAAAACAGCATTGGGAAGATCTCGACACTCGCTGTCCGATGTGTGGATTAGAGCCAGAAGAGGTGAACCATCTGTTCCTGAATTGTGGGGTATACCCAGGAGGTTTGGTCGTGCATGGAAAGGAAGAGTGATCTCTTCCTTCATACAAGCTCAGTTAAGGAGACTTGGAGTTCTTGGTGCTAGAACTACATATGTGACCGAGAGAGACATAGGTGGGCAACACTGGTGATGGTCATATGGTGGGGCCTAGGGGAGGAGAGGAACCTAAGGGTGTTTGAAGGGAAAAAGAGGGAGATGGTAGGAGTGGTGGGGAGCATTACAAGGTTATTGTTCTATTGGAGATTGGATGAAGGGGCACTCTAGGAGGCAAGGGAAACAACAAATGATCCTGGAGAGAGCTCGAGAGGCAGCCTAGATCTGGGCATCCAGGCGTTGGGCGAGGGGAGTGAGCTACAGGGACAACAATAGAAGGATGTAGAGTGATAAGGAGAATATGAACAAAGTCTGGGGTGGAGGCCTTGGAGAAGGCTTTGGGATGATAGAGAGAACAGGTTAGAAGCCCTTATTTTAAAGTAACATAACGCAGTGTAATGTAATGTAGTGTAAGGTAACTTGGTTGGTGGACCACACCGGCTCGGTGACTGGCCTCTAGTCGGGTCCCAAATGTAACCCATTTGGTCGCTTGCCTAAATTTCACCCAACATGTTTATCACCGATACAATGATTTTTATGTTTTAGCATACAATCAACAATCATGGAAAAATTTTATACAAATAAAACAATATAAATGATTTCTATATAAGTTTATCATTAGTCAAGTGTTCTGCCTGTTCAAAAGAAAACCCTTTCCACCAAACCATGCGTGGGATTACACCTTTTACTCGTAAAATTATATCAGCGAAAAAAAGAAAAGAAAAAAAAACCATGAAAATTAAATAACACATGCTTGCATGCATGCAATGCAAGTCTTTGTAACTTTGTTGAACGACTGAAATTCACAAACACGTGACAATTCCTATCCAAAGCTTTGTTTGACTTCAACGGTATTAGAAGGAAGAAAGAAATTA
Organism: Dioscorea zingiberensis; assembly: GCA_026586065.1. Classification (NCBI taxonomy): domain Eukaryota; kingdom Viridiplantae; phylum Streptophyta; class Magnoliopsida; order Dioscoreales; family Dioscoreaceae; genus Dioscorea; species Dioscorea zingiberensis. The sequence goes on along the minus strand of CM048819.1, from coordinate 16,274,743 downwards.
GTTCACGTAAGCCATTCTATACCAACAACTTTCAAATCAACGCTGAGCAAGCTTGCACTCATGCAAGCTTTATATAAACCATACCAAACAACCTTCCTCTTCGTCACCACCACAACGTACCATCCTTTTCTTCTTCAACTAAAACCAGTGTCTGCTTCATCAATTGCATGCATGGCTACCACGAAGGCAATAACACTACGAAGTTACCTTCTCCTCCTCTACGTGATGGTCTCTGTTAGGGTTTCCACATGCAGTAGTAGTGAGGCAATGTCATCATGCAGCCAAACACCTTATCCTCTAGTATGCACCTCCATAATGAAGCGGTCTGCCTCCACTGTCATTCCCCAATATTATCTAGAAGATAATGATGATCAGGACGATACCACTACTAGTACTAATCCATTCCATTTTCGGAGCTCAGCTATCCAAGCGACCATGCAGAGGGCTGTGCACACCCACAAGCTGGCCTCATCCATGAACAGCCTTGGCTCCACTGCATGGGCTGACTGCTTGGAGCTCTGTGACCAAACCATCTCGCATCTCAACCGTTCCATATTGCTCGGGTCCATTAGTACTGAAGATGCTCAGACATGGCTAAGCGCCGCCATGGCCAACGAGCAGACATGCCTGGACGGATTCAATGAAGTACCACTCGACCACTCAACAGCAGCGGCATCCTCCAACATTAATCCTTTCCCCGTCACCACCAACATGTCGGAGATGATCAGCAACTTGCTAGCCATAAACAAGGCTTCCAAGACGAACTCCGGCAGCCGAGGCGGCAATCGCCGGTTGCTCGCTGTCAAGGAGTTCCCGCGCTGGGTCTCGGCTGCCGACAGGAAACTCCTCCAGTCTTCAAGCTCTGCAGTGAAGGCGAACATTGTGGTGGCTCAAGACGGTTCCGGAGATTACAAGACCATCTCTGCGGCTGTTGCAGCTTCAAACAAGCTCAGAAGTACTGGGAGTAGCAACAGCATAAGGTTTGTAATCCATGTGAAAGCCGGTGTCTACAAAGAGAACGTCCAGATCTCTAAATCCATGAAGAATCTCATGATCATCGGTGACGGGATTGACAAGACAATCGTCACCGGCAGCAAGAACGTCATCGATGGCTCCACCACCTTCCGATCAGCAACATTCGGTATATTCCTTACCAACTATATCTATATATATGTGTGTGAATTATGATTAATTAATCTCAAAAAGAGATAAAAATAAAAAAGACAACATGCAGCGCTGATCTAAAACATTTTTTTCATTGATTTGTTTCGTCACCAGCGGTCACCGGTGAAGGATTCATAGCTCGGGGGATGACGTTCGAGAACACGGCTGGTCCTGAGAAGCACCAGGCGGTGGCACTCCGGTCTGGGTCGGACCTGTCGGTGTTCTATGAATGCAGCTTCAAGGGATACCAGGATACGTTGTACGCCCACTCGCTGCGGCAGTTGTACCGCAACTGCGACATCTACGGCACCGTCGACTTCATATTCGGCGACGCAGCCGCTGTCTTCCAGAACTGCAACATATACGTGCGGAAACCACTGAGCCAGCAGAAGAACACGGTCACGGCGCAAGGCCGGAAGGACCCAAACGAGAACACCGGCTTCTCCTTCCATGACTCGGCGGTGGCCGCCGCGTCGGACCTCCAGCCGGTTCAAGGCTCGTTCAGGACGTATCTCGGGCGGCCGTGGAAGGAGTACTCGAGGACTGTGTTCATGAAGACATCTCTGGGCGGCCTCATCGATCCTGCGGGATGGCTCGAGTGGGACGGTGACTTCGCCTTGAGCACGCTGTACTATGGGGAGTACATGAACTCCGGCGCCGGTGCGGGAACCTCCGGCAGGGTGAAGTGGCCGGGTTTTCATGTGATCACCGACGCGTCAGAGGCGGCTAAGTTCACGGTCAAGAACTTCTTGTCAGGAGACAACTGGATCCCGTCCACCGGAATCCCTTACACTTCAGGGCTCTGAACATGGTTTTGATTTATTATTTCATTATCTTTCAAAAGAGAAATTGTTGTTTTTTTATTTTATTTTTCACGTAAATTAAGTTTTTATATTCTTACCCATTGTAATTTAATTTCGAAAGTTGCATCGGAATACAAAACGTTATACGAGTTTTTTCTAACAGGTCTTTCATTACTTATTTCATTCTTTTCGGATCAGTTAACTGATCTGACTATATACTTTGTATGTGAAATTGATTCTATATTGGTGTTATTAACTTGACACCAAAAGGACTATCGGTCTTGCGGTATCTCGGATCCCTTGATTGAGCATACTCTCATGTTCGAATCCCCACCCCCGTAAATAGAAGAAGCAACTAGTTCAAGTTCCCATATCTGTGCAAGCAAAGTGAGAAGTCAAAGATATTTGTCACCTAAGATCACGCCTATTTGACATGCCGACTTAGTATTTGAGGTTTTTATGGCCTATGTAAGAAAAAAACAAAAAAACAAAAAAATTAAAAACTTAACATCAAATATAAATATATACATATAATATAAGGCAACCAAATGAGAACTGAAATTGTGATTCTGTGAATAGTATATAAATATATACATAATATAAGGCAACCAAAAAACGATCGCAAGGATGTCTTCATTATCTGTTTACAACAGTGGACAAAACATGTGAAAACTTTCTCATTTGGGCATGGTAGCAGAAAATTTACATGATTTCAGAGACATGCTACAACTCTTCAACTTGAACAGAAAACCCACATGGGCATCGCTTTGTCCGAACAAAGCTCTCTTCGTCGAAACTTTGGTCCTCAATAGGGAACACATGTGCATGATTATGAATTGACATACCTGTTGCAGCATCCTGTGCTAATCCGAACTCAGATTCCCTCTGCAGCATATCATCAAAGGATTTGTTGTTTTCTTCTTCAATTCGAGGGTTGTTTGGCTCATATGAGGATGAAGAGTCCACATAAGAGTTTTGCAAACGCTGCCTGGTAACAATGGAAGACAATAGCTGAAACCATCTGGATACTGCTTGTGATTCCTGCCGCCTTTTCTCTTCAGCTTCTCTCCTGTCTTCCTCTTCTGCATATGCCTAACAATCCCATGTGCACATTCGGAAACAAAACCATCAAGAAGAAAACTAAAAGTTTCAGTAATAAAGCAACATTTGTGCACAACATTACCGCCAAGATAGCATCTTTGAACTCTGAGCAGACAACAATCCCTTCAAAGATGGGAAAAGAACGGCCATTACGAAATTCAAAGCCGACCATGGCAGGTGCAAAATCAATTTCAAGTCTCCGGACAACTGGAACCAATCTAGGAAACTTCAAGTGTACTGTACCAGGTGGGAGGCACTTCTCAGACCATACGTCTACTTGACCACGCTCATTCTAGATTGATCAGTATGATAATATGGCAAGACTTACAATCAAACAGAAAAACAGTAGCAAAACTCATTGGAATCAGATAGTTAAAAAAAAAGAGAGTATAGTTTGGGTAATACCTTCGGCACAACACCATTTTTAGCACAAGGAAGAGATAATGGCTCCACTTGCCACTTTCCAAAGAGTTCCATGGTTGCTTGACCATCATCTTCTCCAGGAAAACTAACATCTTCGGATCTTTGCATTTTCACAAATTTTTTAGAATGTTTCACCACCTGAGAAAATAATCATTCAAATATATCACACAAATTAGAGAGAGAATCAGCATAAATATAGTAGTCAGAAATTTAACCAAACCTTAGCAGGAATTTCATTTGCTATAACTTGCAGACCCTCCCGCAACCATTTCTGTCTTGTTTGCAATATCTGAACACAAGATCGAGGATATACAGGATGACCAGAACAGTGACCAAGTACCGGACCCTTTGGATGAAGAAATTGATACTTGGTGAGCCATCGCTCCAGAACATATAGGTGGTGGTTCTTATAGGCCTAAATTAGAGAAATTGAGCTTCAAATAAATTTGATTCATGGACAAATAGTTCAAGTAACGCATATGTTGCTTGATCATACCAGTTGGTTAGTTGGTAGAGGCTCTGTCAACGCTCTCGTGTCTAGTTCCATGTCTTCAAGAGAGTTCCTGGTGGCAACTCCAGAACTCAGATCAGTAGCAACCTTCTTATATGAACCTTCAAGAATATCATCTTTCGTGTTTAAAGGATTTAAACATTCTTGATGGGGCAATTCAGATCCCATTTCCTTTAGATTTGATGCTTCCATACGAATCATGCCTCCAGTTGCATCAGATTCCAATAGCTTCAAAGGTGCCAATACTTCATCCCACCACTGTGAATTTACTCGTCGGGGGGCAATCTTATACCAATGCATGCAATACCTAAGTATTCATTGGTAGAATTGTGTGAATCATTTTATTTTGAGCAAAGGATAACAGGAAAATAAAACTAAGACAGTATAACATTACAATCATCATGGCTAGCCATAATTTCCTCAGGTATACAAGCAGTTTAATTAGCCTAAACGATGGTTATTTTACCCGTCATGACACAAAGAAACAAACTATGAGATAGCTACAATATAAAGGGTGTCCATGAACTACAGTAATATCTTGCCTAAGTATACTCATAACTCCGATGCCATACCCTTGGCTTCATGTGTCCTTCCCTCTATTTATGTCATCTAAAACACCCATTTCCTAACTTTTGAGAAAAAGGAAAAAGAGAAAAACCTTCACCAAATATATAGACATGGAGAGCAAATAAAAGCAATTAGTTCAAATCTCAAGTCCTTCAGGCATTGTTTCTTCTTTCATTATTGGGTTAAAGTCATTTTTCATCCCTGTCATTTACCCCATTGTTCAATTCCATCCCTAGACAAACAAAATATTCAATACAGTCCCTATATTCTGAGTTTTTTTTGCTCACTTTCATCCCTATTGCTGACGTAGGGACCAAGTGGAATACAATCTGAAATACGACCCTTTTTTTAATTTATCCCAGTGCCTCATTATTTCAGAAAATTGCCTCCATGTTATTAAGCATTTAGGAAGAGAGAAACAGATAGCCTGGCATTCTACGACAGCTACCCCAAGTGTTGTGCTGAACACTCATGCTTATATTCCTTCCATTCATCCACCATTGTTACCACTTATCCGAACCATACTTCCTCTCTGAGGATCTCTGTGCTAGTATCATTGGCATGTTGTTCAGTATGAAATCTAGTACCGTAATGATGATGTAGCATGCTGCTTTTTCCCATTATCCATATGTTCTCAATTCATTGTATATTTCTACTGGCTCTGGCTTACACATACCTGCAACTCAGTATAGCACTAAGGCTAATCAGACAACATCAACTAGACATGACCTAACAACCAATAAATCCGCCGATATTACTATTTTCAATAGTTGGCTGCTAAGTTTCCAAAGCTCCATCCTTTTACTAAGGGCAACCATTTGAAAATTGATCTAAATTGCAAGTTCTAATGAATAATTAGCCAGATATCATTTCTGCAAGAAGATCCTGTCAGAAGTAATCTCATCATTATGTAAGTATGGCAGTACACATTAGAAAGATTGTGAACTGTAGAAGTTAGCAGGACAAACCTGCGAGTCACATCTTTAGCCCCACCACCGGAGAATGCAACTACATATTTTAAAGGCTTTCTACCAGCAGCAGCAGCAGCTTCCACATTACTCTCGCCATCAACTATTCCATTCACCGCATCAACATGAACCCACCTTCCATTCAGTGTCTCGCCACTACAATAGACTTCAGCCCAGTATGTCGGAGGTCCTAGTTTCTGTGACCAAACAGCACTTGAACTACCATGATTTGTGATAACAGATTCATGTTGGTGAAGACTAGGTTTCTTCAACTTTTTAGATGGAGGGGATGGAAGCAATGAACTGCCAGATAATTCATCCACATGTGACCCTAAATTACTAGCACTGACCCCAGCTGCTGTGGCTGAAAGAGCCATTTCCAACTGTAATTCAAACTCAGCATCTCCTTTTCTTTTTGATCCTACAGGAAACTTGGCTGGAAGAGACTCCAACTTGTCACTGCAAAGTTTGTTAGCTATTGAGTCGCCGGATATCACAATATCTAATCCAGTAGTAGAAGCTGAACCTTTGAGTGGAGACTTCTTGATGATTGGTCTGCCATCCTTTTTATGGTGCTTGCCCCTTGCTAAAGTTTCATGAGATATGTCATTTGAACATGTGCTGCTCGGTAAAGGATGAAGAAGATTTGAAGCAGAAACCTGATCCGAACTCGAGGCAACAGCAGACGAGAATATATTGGTGTCCAACCTCGGTGAATCTGGGTTTGAGCATCCAAGCACATCTCTGTCTGGCTTTAGAGAAGCAACATCCAGAACAGACAGAAACCTAGAACAAAATACTCGATGAAACATCTGAACATGAAAGTTTGCATAAGAAACAAAAATTCTGCTTGCCAATTATATAAAAGCTTGAGGTTCTACGAAAAGTTTCCAACTAGATCAAATGCTCATGTACAACAGAATAAGTTGAAAATGCGTCCACACGATAAAAGAGTAATAAAAAAAAAAAAATCATTAAATCCTGCAAGGCTTTGTTCCCCATGACCTTGTCTGGTAAAAAGTTGCTTGAACCTTCTTATTAAAGTAATTTGGAAAAATAATATAAAATACCATCATTCACTTTTTAGAAAAATCAACATATTAAGGCAGTTACCATGTATTCCAAGTAAAGAAGATAATATGAAGAAGAGTCTCAATATCAAACAATATTTTGGGTATAAAGCTATAAACATGAAGGCATACTACAAACCGCGTGGTTAAATTGAGAGCTCTGAACAATGCCACAGAAAGTGCGGTAACCTGCATAAACAATTGCTGTATTTCATGAGCTACAAGAAAGTTGCGTCAATGAAAACATTTGATCATTCTCCTACCAACATCCATAATGAAATTCATGTCTTATTTCTACATTATTCTCCCACCTCAGAGAGAAATTAATATATATAACTAGTAAAAATAAAAGATGATTTTCTTGAAAAAACAAAATACGACAGAAGTATCAGTAATATCAAATTAAGAGTCAACCATTTCACAGCATACAACTTGTCATATTAAGATGTAAATAACACAGAAAAAGCAACAAAGGGACCTAATTCTGCTGTTGATCCATGTGGAGCACAATTGGATGGGTAGATCTAAGCCATTAGATATTTTAATTTATTTAATTTTGAAGGAAATAGGACAACAATATATCAATAGCATTTTTCTTTATATTTCTAATCTACTATGACTTGCTATCAATGGCAATAAATATGAGTTGTGTGCAGCTTAACACTTTGTGTTTTTAAAGTAAAAATATATATAGTGCAGCCATTAATGTACTCTCTAACTTTGAACAAATTTGATTTTTTTTTCTGCAAGCGCTATATAAGAAAAGAATAGCATGTATTATTAGTTTGTATTGGTGTTCAAAATTTTCTCAGTGTTTACACGTTCACATTTGACATCATTAGGAGACAAAACACACTATACCACACACTATACCACAAACAAATAATAAACTAAAATAAGCTTTTGGCATGGAACAGAATGCATCCTTAAGAAAAAAAAAATTATATCATATTAAAAATTAGATAACAGGATTTTCACGAAAAAGATCACAGGTAACACGCATAGTATTTAGAATGTTATCTGGTAGAGTTGACAAGCTTCTCATATACAAACTCCATACCATGCGGTAGATGATAACTGCTCAAAATAAAAGGAACCAACCAGCAACACAGTTCAAATTCACATCATATAATAGGGGCATTTCAATTTTCAGCTTAAAAAATGCAGATATTTACTCAATAATGTGCCTCTCTATAAAAAACATGGAATTTTGCAAAGACAAAACATATAGACAACAGAAGGCAAAGGAATATGAAACCTCTTCAGCAGTTCCTAGACGAGATTCAAGAGCGAAGGCAAGATTTGATTTGAAAGATCCTCTATCAACGTCATGGCTTCGAAGTTGAAAGTTGTTATGGAACTATACAAAAGATAAACACTCAGTAAAAGCATCAAAAGGCCAGAATGACAAATATCTAGGAGTAACAAAAATAACACCACTAGTATATAAAATACACAGGTCTTGAAGTAGCATGAAATACCCATTTTACAAGCGGACCCAAAGTAGAGCCTGTAAGTTTTGGGATCTCAGCTATCTCCAGTAAGCTGGGTGGTAAAAGTGAAAGCAAAGATGCCTGCAATTTGAACTTTCTTAGTACTTCAGTATCATTTACATTGTCAATCTATAAGTTATAATGAAAAAGCTAGGTGCATCATATGGAAAAAACCTAATAATAGAGTATGATATTTACAGCTCTAAAAACATGAGGTTTTAAATTAATATACCATTATACAGTTAATTTAACTCTTTTCCAGTCCACAAGAAAAAATACTTGTTAAATAAATAGCCTACATCATGTATGACACTTAAAACACATAATACTACTAAAACATCATAGAAGAGGTCAAAGAGAATACTAACATCAACCACCAATTTATTTGATATCTCAAGAGATAAGATTTAGTTGGGTCATGTATAACATTTCAAAAAGGAAAGAAGTAAATAGCCACAAAAAACTAATGATTGTGTTAGGATCAAATGACTCCACCTGAATCAAAGGATCATTGCAAACCCGGTCGACCAACCTACCCCTTGACAATAGACACAACAAATGGACCTTATGCACAAGCTCCGCTAATTCCTGGAGACAAAAAAAACACTGAATTTAATAAAACTACCATGATACCCAACTTCACATCTATGCATTCAATCATAAGATCCACTATTTCCATATGAAATTCTTATGATTTACTTGCCTTCTCCTCGGCTGTAGCCCTTCGAGAAGTCTTCCGCTGAGTGGTTGATGGAAAGTCAGTAAGTTCAACAGTAATTTCCTTCTCAGAATCATGGGAGTAAGATTCTCTGGATTCTGAGGCTAAAATATTTCCATCTTCCCACTCTAACTCATTTGCATCACGATGCACACTAACTTCTACATCTTCTCCTTTGTTTGATATGGTTCCTACCGCATTCCCAACATTCCCTTTATCTTTTTCTTTAAGTATTTCCTCAACCTAAGGAACAAACAAATCTTCAGAGCTCCTTCAAGAAAAGATAAATCTTTTAAAACAGGATTGAGAAATAAAAAATTATCAAATCAAAAATTTTCCAGGCTGAATCTTTTACAATGTTTTTCATGTTCAACACAGTTTTGTTGAAACAAATGTAGAAATATGATTAATTCATCTCACCACTAATCAAATGCTGCACTACATACAAAATTCAATAGATTTCACAAAAAAAGAAAAGAAAAGAAAAGAAAAGAATGAAAGAAAGAGAGACTGATAACCAGTATTTAGGGAATAAAGGTGGCTCCTTTTCACTCGCAGAATGGGGGACATCAAAAGAACAGAGCTTTACCTTGAATTTAGACTCCTCGACTGAGATGGGATCTTCTTGCTGCCCTTTTTCCTTGGACCCTTTCCGTGAACTCGCCCGCTTCAGTAGCTTGCCGACGGCCTCCTTCGACGCCGAAGCAAGCGAACCTATCAACCAGAATTCCAAACATTTCTCTAACTCCACACTCATTTATATTCAATATAAATAAAAAATCAAAAGAAACACCAAATCTATCCCAATTACCACAAATAAACAGGAGCAAAATAAGGATTTGGAGTTTCATGCGGTCAAATACTGAGATATAGGAGAACGAACCGGATTCCGATTCCTCAGGGCGCTGGGACTGGCTTCTGGTTCGCATCACTGGGGTTCTCCCTCTCTATCTCTCTCTCGGACGAGCGGAAGGGCACGGCGCCGTTCGTGCATTTGCCCCGGGGTCTCGCTTCTTTAGATACGGTGAATTCTAAGATACCTGGGGGTATTTTTCCCCAAGTAGCATATTTATGTGCGCAAGATTATACAAATTATGTGTAGCACTATAGAAATTGTGTGCAACAGACTTGAATTATGTAAAACGGGCCCGTTTATGATTTGTGTGCAGCCTTATAAAAATTGTGTCTTATTTGCGTATGTAAATTATGTCTTGAAAGATGCTACTTTGCAATCTTATGTGAGGTAACTTAGAACGCACCGATAGATACGCGAATGAACCATGAGGATTTTTTACATATATATCCCTTCAAAATACTAATATTATACATTTTTATTTATTCTATGTGCATACATACCCTCACAAGTCGAAAGTAATGAATAATCTCCCAAACTTCTGAAATCCCTATATAGTCTTTTCAGTATCCCTATTTAGTCCTTTCTTTATCCAGGGACTTACTATTTAGTCCAAACATCAACAAACGGTGTTACTTTTGGGGTGAAAAGACAATGTTGGCCCTGAGGAGAAAAGTAGCTCTGCAAGCCAGTGCTGTCAGCCACGTCCGGAGAGGTGTGTCTCGAAAATCATGCGACTTCTCTCCTTCTTTTATCAGTTATTTTTTCCCATTTGTCCCTTTGTCTTTTCTACGGGTTTACCCATCCCTTTACCTTTCATCTCCTCACGAAGAAGGCAGCCACCACATCGGCCACCACGCTATCAATTCTGCTAGAGCTCCCTTTGTCTTCTCTTCCTTTTCCATTTGCATCAATTCAGCCGGAGTTCGCAAAGGAGGTAGGCCACCACGCCCCAACCCTAAACCTAAAATACGAAGAGATTGGGGCTTCGTCGTCGGTTTTTGATTTCTCTTGCTTTGTTGTTTATTTAGGGTTATATTCTCTTCTTTTTTCTTTCCTCCGTGGTAGATTGCAATTTGTTCATATGGATTGCATTTGTAATGTGGAGATTTAGGGTTTAGGGTTTTTCAGGATTTGCTCTTTTCTCATGTGTAACAGTAAGCCACTAAAGCCATGTACACCGGTGGTGTTGTTCATGTGCTTTTGGTTGTGTGATTTATTGAACTTGTTTCGTTGTGGGTTGTTGTTTTAAAAATCAGTAACAAAGCATTTAAAATCATATATATCTGTTTACTACAATGCATAATCCGCTTGATATTTGCATTTTATGTTTAAAATCCAAGTGAACCATGTGGAATATGAAGTGTTTAAAATCGTATGTATCTGTTTACTACAATACACTATCTATTTTTGTTGTAGATAACTACAACATGGCAGAGAATTTGGTGAATGGAAGTGCTATTGGTTGCCACACTCACAGAATTGAAGAAACACATGAGCAGAAGACACTGGAAACTCATCAACAATATTCCATTTGCACCTCCTTGTCTTGGACAAAAAGAAGAGACAGTACATTCATTACTCATCTCTCAACAGCCGGACATATAACACGGTTGCTAAGGAAATGGTAAGACATTCACTTTCATATTTCGTATTCTCCACTTCGCAGCAGCTTAACCGCCTTTGTTCTAAACACAGTGGGCTTTGTTCGACATTGCACTTTCTATCAAATTAGAGAGCTACGAAACAGAGAAGTATACACTCTCCCATGACCGCGCCTGCCCGCAGCAAAAAAAGGACAGTGTCGATTGCCACGTGTTAGTGATGCGGTTCATGGAGCAAATATTAAACGGTGAGCAGCTTCGCCTGACCCATGTTGAGATACCGCATCTACGATTGGAGTATGTCGCGTGTATAATTGCGGACGGATTCAGTCGAACATCTGCGCCTGGAACCCGGAAGAGACGAGCGACCGAAACATTGTCATAGAATACTAAAGACAATGTTTAAATATCATTTCAGACGTTTATTATTTCCGTTAAATGCTTACTATCGTACTCTAAATGCTTACTATCTTTATTAAGTGTTAACTATCCAGTACCAAGTGTTTACTATATTGTACTAAGTGTTTACCATCCTTACTAAGTTTTTACTATCTCATACCAAGTGCTTACTATCTTATGCTAAGTGCTTACTATCTTGTACTAATGTTTACTATCGTTATTAAGTCTTTACTATCCCATACCAAGTGCTTACTATCATATATAAGTGCTTACTATATTTACTAAGTGTTTACTATCCAGTACCAAGTACTTACTATCTTGTACTAAGTGTTTACTATCATTACTAAGTCTTTACTATCTCATACCAAGTACTTACAATCCTATATAAGTGCTTACTATATTTACTAAGTTTTTACTATCCCATACTAAGTGCTTACTATCTCTAGTGATTATCGTATACTTACTGGTTAGTATAGATCCCTATGCCATTTATTTTATTTCTTCTAGTTTTTCTTATAGCACCATTGATTGGAAGAATGAATGTGCATCATGTAAATGCATTCATGTAAACATTTAGTATATGTCAAAACTGTTTAAAATCAGACTTATTTACTTTGGACACCCAAATATGCATTACGCAATCTATGTGCTCAGCGTACAAAAATTTTCAACCGAACAAGTAAATATTATAGCCTAGATAGAGCAAATTAATCAGCTATTACTGCGTTGCAAGTCCTACGATTGTGACCACCATTTTGGCAGCGGCTGCACCGCAACTCTCTCACGTCTAAAGCTTGTGACTCAATTCTTTTCCGCCTCGGCCGCCCAGGCCGTCTCTTCGTAATAGGTGGTCGTAGCTGAAGGACGTGTGATACATCTGTGATGCAGGAGGCTCGAGTCAAATGTTGGTGGGCCAACGTAAAGACGGGAAGTTACTGAGTCAATTCCAAGATTGAGTCGGTTTTTGGGTGTGGTTCGGTATTTTGGCCATAACTTTGGCTACCGATATCGGAATCAGGCGTTCGACCCCAATTCGGAAAGCTCTTTGTGGCGCGCACGACATGGGGACGTCATATTAGAGAGAACTTTAGTTTATTTTTTTTCTATTTTTAGAAATATTTAATCCGCCGAATTAGGGTTTTTGGTCTTTTTTCTATTTTTGGTATTATTTCATATGCCAAATTAGGATAAGATTTGAATCCGATTTGATCTCGGATTTTTAGGAGTTATCTGATTTGTTTAGAGTTTTATATTTAGATAAGTTTAGTTTTAAATAATAATTTATCATTTTTAGCAAATTTAGATTAGATGATAAGATTTCTAGGTTAATCTTTTGAGGCTATTTAACCCGGCTTGTGGGTTAGTTTTTCATTATTGAGTTTTGAATAAAATTATTTTCTAGAATTTCAGAGTATTTTCTATGGTTCTTTTGGTTCTTCGTTTGTTCTTCCTTGCGGTCCTTGGACTCGGGTAGCCCGCGGGATAATCGCTACCCCGCCCGGTGTCAGTTGGTACCAGAGCTCATCATCTTCCTGGGAAGCGTCGACATCAATGACTGGTGGTCGTGGTCGTCGGGTTGGACAGGTTCCGGCTGAGAAAGTCCAATACCGTGACCTGAGCGCCCTGGAGGCGATGAACAAGGATCTTCAAAGGCAAGTTGCAGAGTTAATCCAACGCTTGATGATCAAGGATTTGCAGAGGCAAGTTAAGAAATTATCAAGGCGTCTGGCGGCGATTGATTTTTATCATGGTTGTCTTGGGCAGTTTCCGGTTGAGGAAGTCCAACACCATAATCATAGCGATCAGAGGTTTGGCCAACCCATCTACCAACCCATCTACCAACCCATCTACGACGATGATGTGGAGGAGGAGATCTCACCCATCTTCAATGATGATGCAGAGGAGGAGATTTTGCCCATCTTCAACGATGATGTGGAGAAGGAAATCTCGCCCATCTACGACGACTACGAGGAGGAAATTGGCGAGCCCGAGAAGGAGATTGGTAAGCCCATCTATGACGATGATGGGACTAGCGTTGTGTTGGTATCTCGATGGGAGCAAAACCCTCCTGGCCAGGTAACCAACACTACTAACCTACTTTTTGTTTCTAGGGTTTTGATTGAGATCAAGCACGGAGATCCAGACCCACCAACAGAGGTGCAGTCGAACTCGGGGTCGAGTTCTTTCCAACCCGGGGTGACTGATGCAGGAAGCTCGAGTCAAATGTTGGTGTCGGGTTGGCGGGCCAACGTAAAGACGGGAAGTTACCGAGTCAATTCCAAGATTGAGTCGGTTTTTGGGTGTGGTTCGGTATTTTGGCCATAACTTTGGCTACCGATATCAGAATCAAACGTTCGACCCCAATTCGGAAAGCTCTTTGTGGTGCGCACGATATGGGGACGTCATATTAGAGAGAACTTTAGTTTATTTGTTTTCTATTTTTAGAAATATTTAATCCGCCGAATTATGGTTTTTGGTCTTTTTTCTATTTTTGGTAATATTTCATATGCCAAATTAGGATAAGATTTGAATCCGATTTGATCTCGGATTTTTAGGAGTTATCTGATTTGTTTAGAGTTTTATATTTAGATAAGTTTAGTTTTAAATAATAATTTGTCAATTTTAGCAAATTTAGATTAGATGATAAGATTTCTAGGTTAATCTTTTGAGGCTATTTAACCCGGCTTGTGGGTTAGTTTTTCATTATTGAGTTTTGAATAAAATTATTTTCTAGAATTTCAGAGTATTTTCTATGGTTCTTTAGGTTCTTCGTTTGTTCTTCCTTGCGGTCCTTGGACTCGGCTAGCACGCGGGATAATCGCTACCCCGCCCGGTGTCAATCTGTCTGCTTAATGTAGTTTGGGATGGGAGAAATATGGTTTGCATATGCGTTGGCGTACATTTCTACCGTGTAGTAGTCATCCAAGAAGCGATGTACACTTGCCTTCGAATGTGCGATTGTCACACAAGCATGCGTACAAGGTATTCCACACACTTCCCAACGTTTGCAAGAGCATGTCCGTGTCCGCAAATTCACCGTGTTGCTGCACTGGTCGATAACTTCGAATTGCTCACCGTCCGAACAGCCTACGCGGAGCAAGCGGCTTGACTCGATAGTGTCCTCGAGCTTCTGATGTATTGCAGGGTAAAGATGTGTTCTCCAGTGTCGGACATGCTTGCTTCGGGCATACATCATATTCATTAGCTTGTACCTGTGAATAGTAAGCGATTGTAAAAGATAATAAAGCTTTCTAGAAAGTAGTAAAGAGTTAAGCTAGATAGTAAAGACTTATACAACATAATAAAGATTTCAAAAGGATAGTAAAGCTTTAAGCTAGATAGTAAAGTGTTATAATGGATACTAAAGATTTCCAATAAATAGTAAAGCTTTAAGCTAGATAGTAAAGTGTTATATGAGATAAAAAAAGATTGAAAATAGTAAACACTTACTACTGTAAGTAAGCACATTTAGTCACATTTGAATATTACCTAATTGAGTCGACCATGTTGGTGACCAGGAGGTGGTGCACCTTCTTGATCCACGCATTGAATGACTCCACGATGTTGGAGTACATCTCACACCATCTTTGCCCCCTAAAAAAAAGTTCGACCAATGGGCCACATCAAACTTTTGGAGTAGCTAACGGTGCGCTTGTGGTGATGCGGTTAAGAGGTCGTTCATTGCGTCATGGAATTCTTTAGTAGTATATGTGTATGCGATGTGTGTAAAGGGGGTCCAACACTCCTCCTTCAATGCTTTCCCAAGACTAGTATTTCCCTTCATGAAGTTGGCCTCTAAGTATCGCAAACAATAAGCGTGCGACGATAAAGGGTACATCCTTGCGATGGCATTAAAGAGACCTTTCGATCTATCGGATATGAATGTAATGACCTTGTCGTAATCGTCATGCCCATATATTATTTCCCTAAGAGTGGTGAGGAACCAAGTCCAATTGTCGTTGGTTTCGTTATCCGCTATGGCGAATGCGACGTGGAAGAATCCCTTGTTGCCATCTTTGCCCGTCGCTCCTAACAAGATGTCACCGTATTTGCCAAGCAAATGTGTTCCATCAACGAACAACAGCAGCTTGCAACCCCGCTTGAAGCCGACGACACAAGCACGGAAACAAAAGAAAAAACCACGTCTGAATAGCTCACCATCACTGTCAATTACAGCAACGCTACCGGGATTTGTCGCCAACACCTTATCTGCGTACCATAACAACAAATCGTAGCTCTGTACCTCACTCCCGTGGAGAACGTTTCGAGCAACCTCTTTTCCCATATCCATGCTTGCTTGTACGGAAGCCACACGTCGTGCTCTCGCAAAATATCTCGTTGAATGTCGACGGCCGGATACAGGGAACGATCCTTGAGCTTCTGGATCACACGATCGCAAACCCATTTTTTTATGCTTTCGGGTGGGAACTCATCCCGATACCACCACCACACACTTGTGTGGGCTGCAGTGTCTTTATTCTGAAGGTATGCAGATTTCCCTCTCGAGAAGCATGGACCCTCCAATCGTAGTCTATCTTGGCACATCTAGCCGTTACCCTTTCTCTATCATTTTTTATGAAAGTAAAGTCAAAATTTTTTCTGATAGCAAAGTCACGGAGGGCATTCTTGAAGTGTTCCACGTTCTGAAATCGTTCGCCGACTCTAAGCACTGCAATCCCGGGAGTTTGAGAAGAACCCAAAATGTTCAAGGCCATGCTCTGCACTAGAGGATCCCTGTTGATTGATAAGAGATTCTTTTAATTGAGACAATACTGAGCAGAACAATGGAATACTAAGCCCATACGGGTAAAAATAGGCACAAATGTATGATGTTAAACACTTATTGTCGATAATAAAGAGATAACAACAATACTAAACGGATGCGGTTGATACTAAAGGCTTAAGGAACATAGTAAAGGCTTATGGGTTTGTAATACATGATTGGGGGAAATAATAAGCACTTTTAGTTTTAAATGGCCAGAGAAAAAAGACAGTAAATTACGTTGGAAACGAAGACCCGTACTGGTCGGCCACGGTCACTTCACCTATGTCCACAATAAGGTCGACCATATTCTTCTTGAACAAGTGAAAAATATTGCACATACGCACAAAGTCTGTAGAAGTATCAATGGGACAAGTTGTTCTATGATCGTCTGGTGTGATATAACTCACTCTTACGCAAGAGGGGTCAAGGTCCCACCTTTCACATATATTATCCATTACTGACTCCCAACAAGTCAGCACTGTGAGCTCCAAGGCTAGACCTTCTCCCCTATATCGCGCCACGACGAAAATGGTTTCCATCGAAATCCTGCAACAAGAACGCTGTTGCAAAAACAACAGAATTACACTACGCAAGCTATGAAAAAACAATGGGAAAGTGAGTGCGGGATAAAACCTTTGTTGTTTGTTATTACCGGCCATGTCCTCAAAGATTTGCTCGACTTCCCCCGGGCACTTGTTCCCCAACGACCGATAGGTGGCGGCATCCAATAATTGCCTCGTCGAGTTATCCAAACCATTGTAAAATGTTCTCACTTTAGTACAGGGGTCTAGACCATGTTGTGGGCAACGCCGTAGCAACTCCTTGTACCTCTCATAAGCCTCAAAGAAGGATTCGGCGGGCCCTTGCTTAAAAGCGGAGATGTCCAACCTTAGATTCGCGGCCTTGCTGGGTGGAAAGTAGCGGCCCAAGAATTTATCTAACATTTCGGCCCAAGTTCGGATGGATCCTGGGGGCAATGAAGTGAGCCACCTATATGCACCTTCCCTCAAGCTAAATGGGAAGTCTTAGTCGAATTGCATCATCGGAAGCCTCATTGATCTTGAACATGTTGCAAATTTGAATAAATTTTGCTAAATGAGCATGAGGATCTTCATCGGGCCTCCCATCAAATTGAGCTGTATTCTGAATCATGCTCATTGTGCTTGCCTTGATCTCAAAGTTGTTCATGTTGACATTGGGGGGGTGCACACTGAACTCCTCCCCGGTGTAATGAGATCTCTCATATTCGGCCAATGTCCTTCTTCTCTCGGCCATGATTGGGATTTCCCTTGCTTCACCAATAATCTCGTTAGGATTGAAGTTCACCGACTCCGAAGAGGATCCCGGGAGTGTTTCTTTAATTTCCTTTAGTCTCCGATGCAAGGTTCTCTCAATTTCACTGTCAACTTCAAGCACTCCTTTAGAATTTTTCTGGGTTATGCAATTTGTACCTCGCAAGATATCCAGAAAATGAAAATTAGTATCTCAAATTCAAATGAAATGACAAACAAAACAAAGAAAAAGAGATAAAATAAAATAAAATGACTAAAGTAGTAAACTCCTATTTTTCTAGTAATCTAATTCTCCCCGGCAACGGCCCCAAAAACTTGATACTTAAAATCTACAAGTGTACGGGTCGTATCAGGTAATAATAATGGACATGGAAGTCGGGTTGTCGATCCATAGGGAGAAAGAAGTACTAGTACCCACTAATTGTCTACTATCTAGTCAATCTGAGAAAGTGGTTGGCTATGCTAATTCTGAACTAATTAAATGAAAACACAAATAGGGGAATTGAATATTTCTTGGAGTTAAATGATCATGAAAAAGGGATGCCCGGACAATTGGATCCCCCTTGGACTTCTAAAATATAAATGCTCTTTTCTACCTCAATTACTTGATTAATTGTTGGCCAAGGGTTCCTATCGTGCTTTTACTCACTCTCTAATCCCGAGGTGAGCTACTAATCCTAGTGCCCTTACCGATTATGTTCTCGAACCTATGTTTTGGAAGGATTATGGGAATAATACGTCTAAAGGGCTCACTCTCCTTAGTACCTGGGTTCCCGGTGTACTCACAATCCTCTCTATTGGAGATGGTCTACACACGGGGAGGCGTTCGCTTCTTCCCCCGTATAGACTATGAAAATCCCTCCGAGCTTTCGCAACGTAGAGGGATTAACTTACATTAAAACGTCCAATAGACTCAAGCAATGCAATCAAACAATCAAAATAGAGAAGTAACATTGATTAAAACATGTCCAAGGGTTCACCAATCATCCAAGCATCTACAAAATGAGCCCTCCATGAAATGGGGGCAACAATCCACAACAAAGGTAAAAGACATCAAGAAAGACATGGAAAATAGAACTTGTGCAATCACCGTTGGTATCTTCTTGATTCTCCTCCTTCGATCTCCCTTCTCTTTGCTCCGATGGCTTGAAGGAGATGATCCTCCAAGCTCTCTCCAAGGTGCCTTTCTTGCCCTAGCTGCCAATCCCCTTCACCCCTCCTTTCCTTCGCTTTTTATACTCCTGGGGTTTAAAGGGTGAGATTTACTAAATTGCCCCCAGACCAGGTCTGCAGATCGCCCAAATTTAACGATGTATGGGCCCGTATACAGGCGTATGTCAGCCCATATACGGGTCAGCCACCTTTATATGGGCCCGTATACGGGCCGTATACATGCCTGTATACGGGCTACTCATCAACCCAGTTGTTGTACGGGCCGTACGATGGCCCGTACCCTCTCCAGGGCTAGTATACGGCTGTATATCAGCCCGTATGTTAGCCCGTATAGGTCCTTCTAGGTGCTTTGGGATCCCAGCTTCTCCCGAAATGCTTTCTTTCCTCCGGGGTCCTCGTATTATGGCCTGTTGATGAGAATAAATCAATTTTGAGTATCGGTGGGCAACAAATCTTCATAATCTCATGCCAAGTATACAAGAATATAGTATGGAATTATGCTCAAATGAACACTTATCAAGGAGTCGGCGGCGAGGAAAGCTGCGGGGACCCTGAAGAAAAATCGCTCGTTCCAGGTGGGATTCTCTTCAGAGGATCGATTGGAGAGGGTGCGGAGTTTAGCAGCGGGGTCACCCGGCCCGGTCACCTGGCCCAGGCGACGACGAAGGGGGCCGGAGGGGGGCTTGAGGCCATGGGCTGAGATTTGGTTTATCTCCAAGAAGAGGGAGTCCATGTCGGTAGAGCCTTCCTCCAACAAGTACCCGGCGTCAGGCGGCGCCGACAATCAAGAAGAAGGAGAATCAAGAGATTCAATTCAAGATGAGAGAAGGGGTAGAATTGGAAATACACAAAAAATTAAATGATAGTGTTAGGTTAAAGGATTTAAAAATAATAGCATTGAAAAAGGAGGGGCTGATTGGAAAATTTAAATATCAGAAGGACTATTTGGGAAATTTTAAAACTTACAAGGATCTATAATTAATTTTCTCTAAATATAATCCTGTTAGTGGATGGAAGGAGAGAAAAATCAATGTTATAAAAATGGGGGATGTTTTGAGAATATATAAGTTTGGGTGGATCATGTTGGATTCATGAAATTTGGAGGGACTTTTTGTTCATTTCTTCTTTTTAAGGGATTTTAGAGTCTTTTATATTTTTGTTATTTCCTTCTTTTCCTCTGTTTTCTGCACTTCTTTGTTTTATTCTAAAATAAAACTAATTAAATCATTTTTTCAATTTTCAGTATTCAGTGACAATGAATTCACATGTATCAAATATATATTATTTATTAACCTTTAATTTAGGTCAATTTTTATTTTTTTTAAAATGAATTATGTACTATGAAAAGTATACTGTAATTTAACTTCACATTTATTATTATGTGATAGCCTCAAGTAATTACTGCATTCTTTTCTGTGCATAAGCATTGGATACATTTGATTCTTTCTCATTAAAGGTGATAAAAAAACATCAAAATAGATTAACTTTCTCTCAATTCAAAAGAAGTGCATTCTTTTATTAAACTTCACTTTGAACACAACATAAGAATTATGGAAACACAGCCAAAGCCAATTCAATGGACATTGTCAGAGATCTCAAATAGATAAGTGTTCATGATGTGTTGATGTCCACTAGTTATTTAGAATACAGAGGAAAATCAAAAAGGCAATGCATCGAAAAGGACCATTATTAGACCACCACAAAGCCAAGTAACAAGACTGATGAAGAGATGTGACTTCACCGTGCAACCACAGAGCTGAAAATCCCCCACAAAAGAAGTTCGAGAAATTTCAATATGCAAAACTTAGGTTGGTTTCCACAGGATGGTAGTCTCAGCGATCATAGAAGTGACGACGTATGGATCCATGTTGGAGGCCGGCCTTCGGTCCTCAAAATAGCCTGAACAGACACAATGACATGAGGATGAGTTTCGTATTTCTATTGTAGGAAACCTAAAAATAGTGGATTAGTAGATTGATATAGTGAGGATTAATGACCACCTTTGCCATTCTTTTCGGTGTCACGACCAACACGGATCGATGCACCACGGTTTGCAACTCCCTACCAACGCACATAAAGATGAGAATTAGCCGATTGATCCAAAACATAAGGGTTGGACATGATAACAACTGTGAGACAAAATATTATACCCATAGGAAGGTGTTGATATCGGCTGTCTCATGTCGTCCAGTGAGGCGCCGTTCATTCCCTTCACCATACGCGGCAATGTGCTCCTTGTGCCTCAGGCCAAGCTTTTCAATTGCCTTCTTAATGACTTCATATCCTCCATCATTCCTCATGGATTTGGTGCTGGTAGTCATACAAAGAAAATTTTAGGTGAAACCAGGACCAAAAATGCAGAACTTACTTATTTCTTTTCTCCGTTTATTGACAAAAAGGAAAGTGTATCTACCTATAGTTTGTGTGGGCACCAGCACCATTCCAATCACCCTGTTGGCACCAAGAAATTCCCAATTAATAATAGACTTGATACAAAACCGATAGTTGTATTGTCAGCATTTTAGGAGTATGTAAAAGTTCAAAGAATGAATCGAACCTCAATAGGTTTAGGGTCAAATGAGACAACTACTCCTGCTATCTCAGTAATTCTCTATCCACAGAACAAAAGTAAGCATTAATGTACAAAGTTGTAATATAAAAGCATGATTTCAAATTACTGAAGAATGGAAGAAACAAAGATAAGCAATTCAGTAAAGACGATTTTACCTCAAGAATGTAACGAGCAACCCAAAGTTCATCACCAGCAGAGATGCCTATAGAAGGCCCAACTTGAAACTCCCACTTTATCAATAAAAACCAGTCAGAAACAATAAGAAGAGCCTTTGCAGCAAGAACGAAAAAGCATGAGAAAGAATTCCAGTCCTACCTGTCCAGGCATGACTTCACCATTAATGCCTGAGATATTGACGCCGGCATAAAGACAGGCCTTATAGTGAGCATCAACAATATCACGACCAAAGGCTTTGTCTGCACCAGCAGAACAATAATATGGACCCTGATATGAAATCACATCATTAGACCCATTGATCCTAAATTTGCATGAGAGAAATCTTTCAAGGTTTTAGAATAGTGTTCCCATCACTGAACAAATTTAGTAAGCAACATAGCAGTGATCAACAGATAACAAAGAAAGCAAAATTTCTTGTTTCTTTAAGTTCATCAAGGAATTTCAGATAACAAGATAAAATTCAAAGTGGATGTAATGTAAGAAAGTCAAGTAAGATACTTCTGACAAAAACAACCATTTAAAAATTAACTGGTGAAAGAAACAGTGAGGTAGATGGAAAACAATAATTGAAAGAGGAAAGCCACAACGAAAACAAAGTATTGCAGGGAATTATTACCTGAGGGCCAGGGAATCCACCCACAGGCCAACCAAGGGGCCACTTGACATCTTTTTGCAAGAGGGTGTACTCCTGCTCAATTCCATACCTACCAACAAGATTAGGGAAAAAACATTACCAAGAAATAAATAGACAAGCATGGACAATTAACAAAAAATATGGTATGAAAATGTATCGATACCAGGGTACTTCGGCAGTAACTTCAGGAGTGCTGAATATCTTGGCCGCGTTAAACCTTTTGTTTGTGGGGATCGCTTCTCCTTGTGGTGTATAGCAATCACACATGACCTAAACATTAGAACAGATGATAAAATGCAGATTGAAACAGTAAGTTCACAAATTATGGCAAATATTAATTGAAGAAAAGGCTAAAAGTTACCAGGATGTTGTTTCCCCTTCTAAAAGGATCCTTGAAGATGGCTTGAGGGCTGCATATGTACATTAAAACAATAAGTCCAAATTCACATCTAATACCACACAGGAGAAAGATCCAAATACTCACTATAAGATCACTTCACTGTCTTCTCCAGGGGCTTGGCCAGTGCTAGAACCATCATAGTTCCACTTGGGAAGTTGGCTGGGATCAGTGACTGGGCTTGGGAGTGTCTGTTGTTCCCAAGAAAAATTTCATTAGCAAGTAAGAATAACCAAGAAATCAAGAAAATATATGGAAAAAAATTGATTAGCAAAGGTAGGAAAAAAGATTTCACCCTTGCTTTGCTTCTGATGTCCATACCAGATCCTCCAATCCTGTGGAAGATTCATACAAGCATTAATAATCTGAGTACCAAATGATGAGAGAATGAGAGGTTTGCCCTCAAACTCCAGAAACAACCATGGGAGATACATAGATCCAAATGAAATCCCAGATAGAGTGTGCTTAGGGTCATGAAAACAAGAAGGAAAGTTTTCTCAAGAAAGTATAGCAAACCAATGTAAAGTATAGCAAAACAAGAAGGTAACTCCAAATATAGCAAACCAATGTAAAGTATAAACCCTACTACTCTCTGTTTCTCAAGAAAAACAGTGCAACAGAAACATTACACTCTTTCCTCGTGTAAAAACCAAACAACCATCGCAACAAGAACACAAACACAAACAAAACCATGAAAATCTAAAAAAAAAGAAATAGAAACCAAATTTTTGGTTGCCTACACCAAGAACTAAAAGAAATCAAGAAAAGGAAAGCAACAAACTTTACACAACTCAAACAAACCCTCCTAAAAACCCAAAAGAATCATCAAACAAGAAGCCTCCAGCCATACAAACAATGAACAAAACAACTCAATTAGCAAAGAAGCAAGAAGAACACAAAAAGAAACAACTTTTCAGGCACGAAAGCAGGCCCAAAAACATAGCACCATCAAAGAAAACCAGGAAAATGAGACATCTTTGAGGAGAAAAACAAACCATATGTACTCCGCAATGATCTTCTCCATGGAATCAGAGAGGTTGAGGTTGATGAGATTAGAAAGCAACGACATGGCTTCTGCTACTGAGAATCCAAAAACAGAGGACAGATGTATATACTGAAATGAAGAACAGAGTGAGAAACAGTGGAAGTGGGAGAGAGGTTTATATAGAGAGAAAATTTATTAAATATATATTAAAATGGACCACAATGTCACATGGACCCACTGATTTATCTCTATTAAAATTTTATTTATTTATTTATTTAGGAAGTATCCAATTTGGGTTCTTATTCTTAATTTATCACTAATAAAAAACAAATAAATAAAAAGTAAACCAAATTCTTATAAATTATTTTCATCAGATTTATGTTTACAGTTTTTTTAATAAAATGAATTATAAGTCAAAAATATATTAAAGTGAGCCATGTCATGCTTTCTAATTAAAAGTCAATCACTTTGTGTTAGAAAAAAGTCAATGCACTGGTGCTTTGACGAAACATTTTTTTTTCCTTATGACCACTTTATATTTTCTTTTTTGATAAATGTGGAATTTCAACTTAATCCTGTAAAATATTAAAAAATATATTCAATTTAATAATAGATTTATAATTTTTTATTTATTAAGATCTATAGTATTAAGAACAATGTTTATAAACTCATTTGGTTCACTCAAATTTCTATTGATTCTCAAGTATTAATGACTCAAGATGAGTGAATTTGAGAGTTTATATATATATATATATATATATATATATATATATATATATAAAAGCATCTCTAGTTTCATTGGTGAGCCAATTAGGTACAATTGATAAACCATGGCAAAGTCATTGCTTCTTAAAATATAATGTGGTTTGTTAAGAAAAGAAGTTATGAAGAATCAACATAGGGAAAGCAATGGGTTTGAACAACATTGATGAGGACATTGAAATCATTTTCAACCTCCCACTTTGTTTGTCCCATTAATTAAAAGAGGACAGAACAATGTTTTGTTTGAAAATGTTCATGCCTCTGTGGTTCCTTGAAGGGTAGATGATGATGGTTTTAATTGTTCCCAAAGGGTATGTTTGACCCTTATTATTAGTATTATTAAACTTTGAGGCATTGTGTAAAGGATTAGAACTCCTCTTTGTTTAGAATTTGCAATTACTTTTGCAACCAACCATTCGCCAATATATTATTTTGCTCAAAAAAAAAGAAAAAGAAAAACACAATCAAATGTAGACTTTTTATAAATGTTTAATTTATTATTAAATCATGATATATTTTATCTTACCATTGACCCAAAGGGTCTATTACTATCCGGGTCCCTTGTTAAGATGGGGATTCTCCCGTTAAGGTCCTGAGATCGAGTCTCCACTCTTACAAGGTGAAGATCAGGTGTGTTGCTGTTCCCCCAGAACAAACCTGCGGGGTCAAGCGAGCACACTTGTACACATCCTTGAAGTCCCAACGGGTGGGGGGTGTTTATTGCTTTATTAAAAAAAAATGATATATTTCATCTTGTTCTCATACAAAATTTAACTCAAAATATACACAAGTTAGATTAGATAATTCCTCACATAAAACGAGTCGGATTTCATAAATCCTAATCAATTAATATTTTTTTAGACCTAATTTCATTTCTAAATACATAGCTTATTTTTAGTTCAATGAAAAACAACATTTTAATTTTTATTTTATGATCAATTTCAATTGCATGTTGTTTCAAATTTGTTTCCTCTCATATATTCTATTTTGCCTTTTTTTCCTTAAATATCATCTGAGTGACTAACAACCACAACATTAACTAAAAAAATTCTTAACTTCACATAATCTACCAACCACACCATCCCATTTCTATAATTAACCATGTCCTCCCACTACTTGCAATTGATATTGATTTTTATTTATTTAATTTCAATAATTTTTAGACTTTTTTTTTCTTATTCACCTAATCAACTTTGATTAGAATATAATATATAAAAGAGCTTTATACAAACTCAATCACAAAAAATAAGCACATAGATATTTGGATCTATTTCATTAGAACGAGGATAAAAGAACAAAGCTAAATAGAGATAAAATCTTCTCTTTTTTTTTTACTTTAGGGGACAAGCACCCCCTTGAGGGATGTCGTCATGGGACGTGCATCCATGCATAGAACACCCGAAGGCTCACATGTAGTGCGGAGCACCTAAAGGCTCACGCAGCGTGGAACACACACAAATGCCCTCACTCTGTATGTGGGAATTCAAATGTGGGTTCTTCCAAAAACAAACCCCTTAGCAGGGAACCTTGGTACCACATGACACGTAGGTCATTGGTTAAATAGAGATAAAATCATCCCAACAATTTTCCTCCCGTAACTATAATATTTGACAATGTTATTCTTCTAACTTATACTCATTTTTATTTAATTATTTGATAATTTATTGTGAAATAACTCAATTTTTCTCAAGTTTATACTGGTTGAAAGGTCATATAGATCAAGGCATGGTATAAAGGAGCACAAATTGATTTGGTTCACAAAATGGATGGAATGAGGGCCACTACTACTTAGCTTTTGGCATCATCCCAAAGAATAGGTGTTTATGGACAGAGAGCCTTATCCTTAAGAGAGCTAAAAGATTCAAAAATAACGTGTGAGGGTTTCAATGAACCTCCAAATTCTTAATCAAGACCTATGGGGGATGTGTTTGTGTTATGAGTGGCCCTCTACCACCAATTTAAGTGGTTATGTAAAAATGATTGAAGAAATATCTAAAAATATACTATAAAATGTTTTTTAATAGTTATTTAAAAAAAATGAATTGGATATTAATTAATGATTTTATATAAAAGATTGGTTTAATATTTTAAAGATGGAGAAAATGTATAATAATCAAATTAAGATGGCGTTTTGGTATATTGGTGTAATATAAAACATTAATATTTTTTTGAATATGAAGTATGAATCAAAACACAATGTATGTCTTGGAAGAAACAATTTGTATAGCATTGATTGTTTTTTTTTAATATACAAATTGGGGGTTTAAGCATTTAGAGATAATGAGCAACATGTGCTTCCACTTTTCATGAAGACAGTGATGTTGGATTAAATGACATAATTCAAAACTCATGCAAACATTCATATTATTAACATATATAACTATTATTTGTATATAAGGGTATTTTAGTCTACTTACTTTTCTTGTAAACCTAGCTATAAAAGCTTATGATGTGTATCTCTTTCCTAATGAAAAAGCTAATTAGAACATCCCCAGCCTCCCTTTTCTCTCTGTCTTCAATACTTTGTTTCTCTATGTCGTCATGGTATCAGAGCCTCCAGTCATGGATTTTCTTCGATTTTTTGTCTGTACAATTGGTATTTATCGTTTTCCCTCTGATTTGTTGTTGCTCACATTCGTTTGACTGGATTCTGTCGCTTTGGGAGCTTTCAAATTCTGTCGATTTAGGGATTTTGGATTTGGGGATTTTGTATCTGTGTCTTTTTCATCATGGCTAGTCGTAAGGATGATTCGCTTCAGTCGATTAGTGTTCAGTTGGATGGTAAAAACTACACGTATTGGAGTTATGTTATGAAGAATTTTTTGCGTGGAAAATCTATGTGGAGCTATGTTACAGGTGTGCGGGCTAAACCTACAGACGACAAGGCAACCGATTATGCGGCCCTAGTTGACAATTGGGAGGCTGATAACTCAAAGATTATTACGTGGATCAACAATTCGGTTACCCACTCCATTGGTGTTCAATTGGCTAAGTACGAGACGGCTAAAGAGGTCTGGGATCATCTGGCTAGATTGTACACACAGTCTAATTTCGCCAAGCAGTATCAGTTGGAGACAGATATTCGCGCACTTCAGCAGAATGATATGAGTATTCAAGAGTTTTATTCTGCCATGTCTAATCTCTGGGATCAATTGGCTCTCACTGAGTCTGCAACGCTGCGAGATTTTGAACCGTATATTGCTCGTAGAGAAGAACAACGTCTGGTACAATTTCTGATGGCCCTTCGGAATGATTTCGAGGGATTGCGTGGGACAATTCTACATCGTTCTCCTCTCCCGTCTGTTGATTCAGTGGTTAATGAATTGCTAGCAGGGGGAATTCGGCTCAAGTCTAAGGCAGATAAGGGGTCTGTCACACCTACGACTCCATCCGTCTTTGCTGCCCCACAACAGTCTCCACCTAGCAACCAAAACAGGCCAGCTCCTAAAGTCTCTCAGGATGAATGTGCTTTCTGCAAGCAGAAGGGTCATTGGAAGGCTTAGTGTCCGAAATTGTTGAGTAAAGGTAAACAACAGCAACAACAACAACAACGACCGCCGCAGACTGCTCCATGGATGTATCGCCCACTTCTGTCCAACAATGCAGTTGTTGCCCCCTCTTTGGATCCCTATATGTTTGAGCAGTTTCAGCAATTCCTTGCTTCCCAGCCTCATGCTATGTCGGCCTCCTCTCAAAAAGGTTTGTCTTTGTCTGGTACCTCAGGTATATCCTCTCCCTTATGGATCTTGGATTCAGGTGCTTCTCATCATATGTCTCCTGATATTGATTCCTTTGTGTCTGTTAATTCTGCCCCATCTTTGTCTGTCATCACTGCCAATGGTACCCCAATGCCATTAGCAGGAATTGGCTCTGTCCGCACATCCCGTTTATTTCTCTCAAATGTATACCATATTCCTAGTCCAAGTTTAAATCTCGCATATATTGGTCAATTATGTGATTCTGGTCTCTCAGTTCTTTTTACCTCTAAAAATTGTTGTGTTCAGGACCCGCGATCTCAGAAGGTGATTGGGACAGGTCGTAGGGAAGGGGGAGACTACGTTTTGGATGAGCTCAAAGTATCAGATGTTGCTGCCTCTAGTGTGGATTTGTCGTCTTTTCGTTTGAGTCATTCGTCTTCTGATTTTTATCTTTGGCATTCTCGTTTGGGTGATGTTTCTGCATCTCGTTTAAAGTTTTTGATCTCTACAGAAGCTTTAGGTCATTTGGAAAGTCATGATATTTCGGATTGTAGTGGTTGTAAACTGGCAAAATTTTTAGCCTTGCCTTTTTATAAAAGTATTTCCTTTTCCCTTGCGCCATTTGATCTTGTGCATTCTGATGTATGGGGACCCTCTCCGGTATCCACCAAAGGGGGTTCTAGGTATTATGTTTCGTTCATTGATGATTTCACTCGTTATACTTGGGTTTATCTTATGAAACGTCGGTCTGATTTTCTTACCATATTCAGTAACTTTAGAGCTCTTGTGAAAACCCAACACTCATCTGTCATCAAACACTTTCGGTGTGATTTGGGGGGTGAATACACTTCTCATGATTTTTCTCAGTTACTTGCTTCTGATGGGACTCTCCACCAAACCTCGTGTACGGACACTCCTCAACAAACCGGTGTTGCCGAAAGGAAACATCGCCATCTGGTCGAAACAGCTCGTTCATTCTTGTTGTCCCCGAGGTTCCTAGTGCGTTTTGGGGAGAAGCGGTTCTTACCGCTGCTCATGTGATGAACAGAATTCCAATGTCTCATAATTCTGGTTTGTCTCCTTTTGAAAAGTTGTATGGTCATTCACCTGATTATTCCTCATTACGCGTCTTTGGTTGTACTTGTTTTGTCCTACGACCACATGTTAAGCGTAGTAAATTGTCTCCTCAGTCTGCTTTGTGTGTCTTTTTGGGTTATGGTGTTAGTCAAAAGGGATATCGTTGTTTTGATCCAGTTAGTCAAAAATTGTATGTCTCGCGTCATGTTGTATTTTTAGAGCATATTCCCTTCTTTTCTGTTCCTGCTAGTTTACATCATTTGACACAGTCGGATCTTGTTCGTATTGATCCCTTCGATACCTACCCTGATGAAGCTCTGTCTGATACTTTGGTTCAAGAGACATCCACCTCTCATGCCCCTGCTCCTACGACCACACAGTTGCCGGATGAGATTGTGGATAATCCTCCTCTGCGTCAATCCACTCGTACCCGTAAGTCCACTAAACTTCCCGACTTTGAGTATTCATCTTATTCTACCTCCTTTGCTTCTTTTGTTGCGTCTATTCATCGTCTTTCTGAGCCTTCGTCCTATAGAGAGGCAGTTCGTGATCCCCTTTGGCAGGCCGCTATGGCTGAGGAACTTACTGCTTTACACCAGACTCATACATGGGATTTGGTTCCGCTACCGTCCGGAAAACATACCATTGGTTCTCGTTGGGTGTACAAGATTAAAACCAAATCCGATGGATCCATTGAACGATACAAGGCCCGACTTGTTGCTAAAGGCTACTCCCAAGAGTATGGCATGGATTATGAAGAAACTTTTGCCCCTGTTGCAAAAATGACGACTGTTCGTACTCTGATTGCTGTTGCTTCCATTTGCCGATGGAGAATATCTCAGATGGATGTCAAGAATGCCTTCTTGAATGGCGATCTTCATGAAGAAGTTTATATGACGCCTCCTCCCGGTATTGCTCATCAGTCAGGTGAAGTTTGCAAGCTTCGCAAAGCTCTTTATGGTCTCAAACAAGCACCACGTGCCTGGTTTGAGAAGTTTTCCACCGTGATCACTTCCCTTGGCTTTCTTCCTAGTCACCATGATTCAGCGCTATTTGTCAAGCGTACAACGGCAGGTCGTATTCTATTATCCTTGTATGTTGATGACATGATTATTACTGGTGATGATTGCGATGGAATTGAAGCTTTGAAGTCTGAGTTGGCACGTTGCTTCGCTATGAAATACCTGGGTATGCTACGTTACTTTTTGGGAATTGAGGTTGCCTATTCCTCGAAAGGCTATCTCTTATCTCAATCAAAGTATATATCTGATCTGTTTGAACGTGCTCGACTCACTGATAGCCAGACCGTTGATACTCCCCTTGAAACTAATGCTAGATACTCTCCGTCGGATGGCACTCCTTTGGCAGATTCCAGTCTTTATCGTACTGTTGTTGGCAGCTTGGTTTATCTTACTGTGACTCGCCCAGACATTGCGCATGCTATTCATGTGGTTAGTCAGTTTGTTACTGCCCCTACTACCGTTCATTGGGCTACCGTACTTCGCATTCTCAGGTACCTTCGGGGTACTCAGTTTCAGAGCCTCTTGTTTCCTTCTACGTCTTCGTTAGAGCTGCGTGCTTACTCTGATGCGGATTGGGCTGGTGATCCTACGGATCGCAAGTCGACTACTGGATTTTGTATTTTCCTCGGTGACTCGCTTATTTCGTGGAAGAGCAAGAAACAAGATGTCATCTCTCGGTCTTCTACAGAAGCTGAGTATCGTGCCATGGCCTCGACTACCTGTGAAATTGTTTGGCTACGCTGGTTGCTTGCTGATATGGGTATCTCTCTTTGTCACCCTACTCCACTACATTGTGATAATCAGAGTGCTATTCAGATTGCACGTAATTCAGTTTTTCATGAGCACACCAAGCACATCGAGATTGATTGTCACATCACTCGCCACCACCTACAGATCGGCACCATCACATTGCCATTTGTTTCGTCTTCTCTGCAGCTTGCTGATATGTTTACAAAAGCACACTCGGTTTCGCGCTTCCGTTTCTTATCTGACAAACTCTCGATGCTTATTGCTGTAGCCTCGTGAGTTTGAGGGGGGATATTAACATATATAACTATTATTTGTATATAAGGGTATTTTAGTCTACTTACTTTTCTTGTAAACCTAGCTATAAAAGCTTATGATGTGTATCTCTTTCCTAATGAAAAAGCTAATTAGAACATCCCCAGCCTCCCTTTTCTCTCTGTCTTCAATACTTTGTTTCTCTATGTCTTCACATATAAAACAAAGGACAAGTAACTTTTCGGTTCCTTTAAATAAAACATTCATATAATACAAATGACAAGTATCTTTTTGGTTCCTTAAAGATATTGGTTATTATATGCTCTATATTAATGACCTTCTCATATTAATCATATGTTGTATGTTGATGATCTTCTCATCTTATATAGAGTCACTAGAAAAGGAGGTCAGGACACTGAATCTATGTATAAGAATCTGACCTTACTGGACAAAAGATTGATTATAGCAAATCAGAGGCTTTTTTTCCAACTTGGATGAATGTGAGGGGTTAAAAATGCAATCATTGAAATACTTAAACTAAAACCATGGGTCTTCCCTTCCAAGTACCTAGGGTACCAGATCTCCCCACATTGGAAATCAATACACCTATTCATGGCTAGTAAAATTACTCTAGTCAACTCATATCAATGACTATGTATGGACTCAATACTTATGTCATTCCAAATACCACACTTGAAAGCATTTAGAAATGAACTTTATTTGGAGAAAGCACATGAAGGGTAGTGGGGCCTCTCTTATCAATTGGAGCATTGTCTTCAGACCCGAACTTGAGCTGATTTAGGAATTAGAGATTTAAAAATTATGAAAATTGAACTCCTTGTTAAGCAATCCTTAGAATTGTTCATTATTAATTCAAACAAGCTTTGGGTTGTGGTTATAAGAAACAAATATGGGGACCCTAATATTTGGCTAAGATCTGAACTTTCAAGAGTTTTTTGGACATATAGAGGACTTGTAATTACCACTGCAAACAAATTAGGGCACACTTAGGACCAAGTAAAATTTTAATGAGCAATTTTGTTATGTCAGATCCATGGTTATTTGATATTCCAATGCAGATGAAACCTATATTTATAAATATGGATTATGATCTAACAAACCTGTAAGTTAAGCACCTATGTACGTAAGGGAGAGGAGTGGGACACTAATCTAATTAAGGAAATTTTTCATCAAGACTTAACAGAGAAGATTAAGGAAAAGAAAATAGCACATGGACATAAGAGCAATGATTGAAGATGGTTGCCTGGTACAAAAGGAAGGAGTATAAAAAAATAGATTATTAGACTTGGAGAAATAACATGTAAGAAAACTATTAGTCTGGTTGGAGGCTCCTATGAAAGTTGAAGGTGACCACAAGGATCAAGGCCTTCCTATGGAAATTTTTCATCAAGACTTAACAGAGAAGATTAGGGCAAAGAAAATAGCACATGGACATGAGAGCAATGATTGAAGATGGTTGCCTGGTACAAAAGGAAGGAGTATAAAAACAATAGTTTATTAGACTTGGAGAAATAACATGTAAGAAAACTATTAGTCTTGTTGGAGGCTCCTATGAAAGTTGAAGGTGACCACAAGGATCAAGGCCTTCCTATGGGAATTCTTCCATGGAAAACTAACAAAAGAGTAAAATAGGCCCTAATGAACCTTGTTCTTTATGCAACCTAAATAATAAGAATATATTTCATCTGTTTCATGTACGCAAGGACCCTAATCAGGTATGGAGATTGGTAAGCTTTGGAGGATACCTACGGGGGTGGAACTTTGATAAGTTGAATCTACAATACCTAGTGTAACACCCATCCCCGTACATAAGTACTGTAGACCTACATATGGACGGGCGTATCACACCAGCACACTGAGGTTGTCTTTGCGATACTGAATTGTTCAAACATTATCATCTAGAATATGAAATTATGATAACTGAAAGATCTGAATATTAACATCAAAAGTAACATCTTAAGATTCACAAGGAGTACTAGTATCTCCCCTCCTAAAACATCATCAGTAAATGCAAAAGTATCTAAATGCATCACAAAAGTTCATAAACATAATTCTCTTTATACATAGCTCAGAGCACCTACAATCCCCAACTCACTCTATATACTCCACTGATATCTTCCTTCAGGATCTATGTGCTCTAGCTAGGGTTGTACCTACAATCTATGGAGAGGGAGAGTGGTGAGCTTAAAAAAAAGCCCAATAAGCGAACATCATCCCCACAGGGGTTATCATACTGAATATAGCTTTTCTTAAAGTTGTATCATATATATATATATATATATATATATATATATATATATATATATATATATATATATATATATATATATATGCAAAAGCATGCTAGTTCAGTATGTAAAATTTGTTATGTATGATAGTCACATCTCTTCACGAATCTGAATATAAATGCTAGTTATAACATATCTCTTGAATCTAGATAGCATACCATTCATGATGAAAGCTTGATATAATATACGTGAAAACATGACATGCATTATTCAATACATTCAAAGTTATTAATAATAGTCAGTGTGCTATCTAGGGCAGCTTTGTATTTGTTACTTTGATGTCTAAGGAAGCTCTGTATTTGTATCTATGCTGTATAGGGCAGCTCTGTATCTATATCACAACTGTCTAGTGCAGCTCTATATTGGCATGGGAAAACATGCTGAAAAATCACTATAGTCATATCTGAGCATGCCCTAACTAGGGGCAATCATGTCATACTTATGTTGAATATATGTCGTGAAAACCTTCGATAAACCTTTAAAAAACTAATTGTTTTTTAAAACTTTTGAAAACTTGTAGTTCATTCAACTTCCACTCACTTTGGTACTATCGCACCTTAATGTGGCTTCGACGCTTTTGGAATGTCTTCGATGGCTTTACCTCGTCCTAAACATTATAAATGATGATTTTCTTCAATACATATCATCTAAAAATGATTTGATTAAAATAAGTACAATGCTTATGCTAATCCCTAAAATATCAACTTTTCCATTCATAATCGACTCTAAAAGACTTTTATGGGCTTGCTCTAAATGTTTTCTTCACTTCTAGTGCATCCTTGAGTTTACATGAAACTTAGGAACTAATTTAAAGTCATTCCGACCTCTTTCGGAGCTTCAATAACATTCGCGACTGGTCGCCCCCAAATTGGTGACACGTTCTAACTGTTTACTACTCATCTTGCCCAAATTGGCGACCTGTCTTGATTGTTCCCTGACTTCTTCTGAGATTTTGTGACTCAACCTCCCATATTGGTGACTCAACATGCCCACTATTTGCTACAGTAACTGACGAACTTCCTTCACTAAATCAAAGCCTAAATTTTATACAAATCTTTCTAAATCACTCTCAAACATCTAATATATTGTTCCACATTCATTTCCATTCATTTATATTCCATTTCATCCAGTAAATCCATGGATTTCATCTTTAAACATTCAATTCTCATTCAAAACCTAAACATCCATAATAACAACTAAATGCTAATATGAATGCAATAGAGATGGTTTTATTGTGCTTACTTGGTGTTCAATAGGGTCTTGAAGTTCCTCTCCTTGAGTTTCTCTTCAAACCTACATTTAAGGGTTTCCAACCCACACACTTCAAAATCAAACCAAATATAGAGGGAAATGAAGCTAGAATCATCACAAACATTTCCTTACCTTCAATCCAAACCAAAATTTGAATATCCCTTAAACTTTCCTTCAATTCACTATGGTGCTACAGTATGGATCTCGATCTCTCTCTCAAGACTTGGAGGAATTCGAATGAGAATTCCTCTCTTTTCTCATATACTATATATAATCATATGTATTGAACTAGGGGCATAATGGTCATTTTCTCTTCCCTTTTTATCAACACATTTAATCATAAAAAATAACTTAATCAATCTCATTTTCATCTAAATGCCTTTTTTATACATCGACTATAATTTAATTGACTATTTTACCCTCTTTTGGGGTTTTATTCTTTTAATCAGTTTTTTTGAAAAATCGGGTTGTTACAACTGGATCACTAAATAAAGTAATGAGGAATTCAACACATCAAAAAAGAGTGGAGCCATTGCTGTTACCACCCTTTGGCAAATATAAAGAGCTAGATGAAAATACATCTTCCAAAAGAGCAAGTTCAATCTCCATGTTGTTGTAGAGACCAACATTAATTTGGCACTTGAGTACTTAAGAAAACAAAACCAAGAAGAAAGAGCCGAAAAAGGAATCAAGGGAGGGAAAATTAATAGATGCAAACATTAATTTATTTTTGGATCCTTCTTGACAGGAAGGAGATAATATGGGTAGACTGGGATTTGTTATAGTATTAGTAGTCGTTCTTTGATTGTTGTAGGTACCCAACCATGTAAGATAAGGCTGACTTATGAAGGTGGGGCTGTGAAAAGTTGCATGAATAAAAGGAAGGGAGGTTCAAATCTATACGGATAATATGCAAATCCCAAGACTCTTGAAGAGAGAACAAAGATGCACATATTGATATATGGAGAAAACAATGGAGTGTACATAACTACTGAAAAAATCTGAAGATTTGAGACATTGTATATGTCCCAAGGGAAGTGAACCAAATGACGGATTGATGCAGTACGCATAAGGTGCGCGATATCTCTCCGACAAATATACGAGGTTGATTAAGTAATAAAGTACCCTCATGTAGGTTAGTCGAATTCATAGGGACTGAACCTTTGGTAAGCTTGCAAAGGAGGCCAGCAACCAGAGAATTGACTATAATGGAACTCACGATTTACCAGTGTTGCTACATCAAATATATGTTGATTGGCATATGTAATAGTTAGTTTAGCATAGCTTTTTTCTTAACAAAAAAAGGATATTGGTTGTTATGTATATCTCTAATAAAAAATAAAATCACATCAATACAATTTTTTTTTAACATTCTCCCATCTAATGTTGATAATAGAATATATATATATATATATATATATATAGAAATAATTTTAAATTTTCTAAATATCAAAGTTTCCTCTTCTAAACTTACCCTTATTTCATGGTTTTCATGCACATGGACCTTGGTTAATTTGGTCGTGCCATTGACCCATGGTAAGTTGCTAACTAGATAATTTATAATATTTTGTTGAGATGAATAATATAGAGACTCATGCTAAGTTGCTAACTAGATAATTTATAGTATTTTGTTGAGATGAATAGTATAGAGGTGTGTTTAAATCATTGTTTTTTTTTGTTCAAAATAACTTTTTTTATGAATCAATACAACTCTTTTTTTGGTTCTAACTATTCGGCAAATGGTTGGAAGAATCCTAAGGTGAACTTCCTTTCAGAACAACCATCTTCTATATATAAATATAAGTATGAGGTTGGAAGTGTGAGAATCCAAAAATAAAAAATAAAAGTTATTCTACTTTCTTCTACTCATTTCTTCTAAATCTTCTTTATGTCTCTAAAGTTCTCAAGGAGGTCATTAAATTTGATGTCTAAAGATCTAGTGGATTTGTTATATCCTGGAGGTTGTTTGTTGAAAACCCTTTGGCAAATTTTCATAGTGGGGACAAATATCACCTTAAAATTAGTATCTATAACACGCCTTAAAGTTACATACTATTTTGTATTCTAGATGTCACACCCCAAACTCGATCCGGGCCTCGGGCACACTACAGACGCCGCGTACTAATGGGGGTCGCCCCTACAAGCACGCAAGGCTCAAAATCAGATACATATATTTGGTATAGAAATAAAGTAATTAAATTAGCTGAAGGAAATATATATAAGGTTTATATAGAACCCTATATGTCCTAAATAATACACAACTCTCACTCAGAAAAGAATAGCTGCACGCAAACCTCAGCTCAAAATGCCCCCGACGTTGCTAGGTTGTCCTGTGGGAGCTCCCTCCTAAGTCCCGCTCCTACCTACTCATCGTCACCTCAACCAAGTGCATGAGCCAAAAGGAAGGCTCAGTAGAATCGCATGCAAAGCAATAGTTGCGTAAGGCCAGTTTCATGTAAGTAGATAGAAGATCAAGTAATGCAGCAACTTAAAGTCAGCACAGACATAATAGATAATTAAAAATAAATGAGTACATCTTCTTGGCAAAACAAATATAGGCCTTAGCTAGTCATCAACTGCAGCCAGTGGTCGTCCTCTAGCTCCGCAGTCGGTCATCAATTGCAGCCAATATCCACTAGTTCCGCAACTTGTCATCAACTCATCAACTACAACCGGTGGTCATCCACCAGCACGATCCGCAACCGGTCATCAACTCATCAGCTGCAGCCAGTGGTCATCCATCTGCTCCGCAACCGGTATTAGCTACAACCAATATCCAACTACTGACTCCGTAGCCGTATCGACCTGTGGTCGAGGCGAACATGTATGTCCGGTAGCACTACTACAGTAAACTACGTGTGCACACGGCCAACGTATCATCCCCACTAACTAGGCCCCAAAATAAGTATCATGCCAGACAGAAGAGATACATACAACACAAAATACCAAATGTCAAATAGAGTAAAGTGCTCCATAAAATAAACATTTTCAAGCAGCTAACAAATATACAAAAATCTCAGAAGAATAAAGCAGAAAGCAAAAGTTGGACTCCAACATCCATCTAGCAGAGCAGAACAAAATCAATAAAGGATTATGAGTTAGAAATACTCACAGCACCAGTGCGAGATCTTATTTGGCTTATTGGTTTTAGAATTAGGTCTCGCGTTACTGTTTGTGTCTAAAAAATGCATTGAAAATACCATGTGCCGATATTTTAAAGGGGCAATGCTGAAATATTTCAAATCAAGTATATCTTGAAATATCTTGATATTAAAATATTTTGATGTTGTGTGATCCCAAGGCGAGCCAAGGACACATATCCCAAGGCAAGCCAAAGACACGAATTCCAAGATAGCCCGAGAATACAAATCTCAAGGAGACCTCAAATCTCAAGATAGGCTGAGAAAATACATATCTTCAGGCGATCTCAAATTCTAAGATGCCAAGAATACAAATCTCGAGGCAATCTAAAGAAATGCAAATCCTAGGATAATCCATGGGCACAAATCACGAGGCAAATCCAAGCCAATCCAAGGGAAAAAATCCCGAGGCAAATATGGGAAAATATAAAGATAATTTCTCAAAATAAATAAATAAATAAAAATCAATCAAATCCAATTAGAATTTGGATTTTTTTTAAAAAAGAATATCAATCAAATCAAATTAAAATTTAAAATCAAAATCGATTTTGATCTTATTGATATATTTCGAAAGAAAAAAAAAATCAATCAATCAATCAATCAGATCAAAATTTCAATATTCTTGGAAAGATAAGAAAATGAAAGGAAAACAAATCAAATCAATGAGTGATTGATTTTGAATATTCTTGGAAGAATAAGAAAAGGAAAGGGATTGATTTTGAATATTCTTGGGAAAGTAAAAAAAAAAGGAAAGGAAAAATAAGAGGGATTGATTATATAGGGGAAGAATTGGAAAAAAAAGGAGGGGGGAGAGAAGAAGGATGGCGGCCAAGAAGAAAAGAGAAAGATCAGGCTCCCCCCTACGTGTTCTCCTCCTCTTCGTCTTCATCCACAAGCGGATTAATCTCGATCGAATATGTGAACACGGGCATGTCTCTGATGGCTTTGCTGAAGGATACATGCTCGGGTCCGTCGATCGATTGTAATACCACAAAAGTCGAAGGTCATCATCACCGCCAAGCTGCTACCGCTGAAGAAGCTCTGGTGATCGCCGCCACACTAGAGAACACTATATAAATAGATCTATGAAGACGGAGGTCCCTGGCATCTTTGCGCCCGTAGCCGTCAAAGCTCTGACTGATCACCATCGAGCCGTCAGAGAAGAAGTTAAATGGCCATACCTTGTTGCCACCATGAACCTGATCCGGTATATGAAGACGGGGTCTACTGCCACTACCGCTTTCTTCAAGATCCTCCCGGCCCGCGAGGACCTCCTCACACCGATCTCATCGGCCTCCACTTCGCCTCCGAGGCCTCCGAGATGAAATCCAAGATCTTGGAGTTTGTCGCGAGGTATGACAGCCAGATCGTGTTCTTGAGGATCAATGACGTGGATCCTGCAAAATAAGAAGATAGTCCTTCTGTGATCTCTCATGCCCGAAAATCTCATGATGCAAATGTTTCGACCTCAAGCAGTAGCGAACAAGTGCAGACAATATTCTGATGCAAAAGAGGAAGATTATTTGTGGTGGTGGTTCAACATATGTTATGCATTTCGGGATGCCAAACCCAAATGGGTCCAAGGTAATCCGGAAGGGGAAAATACAACTCAATGTGGAGTAAATATTGGTAGAGGTAGAGGAGAAAATGAGCTTGACCTGGGAGTATGGTATCCAACCAGAACTAGTTCCAAAGCTAGCCAAAAGTGAAGCTTGAGGTAGTGGATAGCCTTCCCTAAATGAAGATGATGATGATCTAGAAGCTGTAAGAGTGGTGGATGCCAAGGTCAATGATGCAAAAACTATGGAAGGAGTATAGGTTGCTGTTGCTGCCGAAGAAACTAATGCTATTGTTATAAAGATGATGTGAACTAAGCTTGATAGTAAGCTTATTGATCAGTGTGTTATGCAATCACATTCTTAAGAATGTTAATTAAATGAATGATTGTAAATCTCAAAATATATATATATATATGAATTAAAAAAAAGGAATCAGAAGAGGAACCGCAAAACAGGAAAAATAAAAAGAAAAAAGAAAAGAAAAGAGAAATGAAAGAGGACGAGGAGTGAAATAAAAAGAGAGAGGAGGGCGGAACAGTAAAATAAAAAAGAAGAAGAGAGAGTCGTGACAAAAAAAAACAAAAACCAAAAAATAGGGATGAAAACCGGTGAAGGAGGTAAAAAAAGAGAGAGAAATTAAGAAAAAAAAGAAACGAAGAGAGATGAAATGAAAATAAATAAAAATAAATAAAAAAGAGAGAGAAAAAAGGGGTTTTAAACTTTTTGTAAAATCTCTCTCTCTCTCTCTCTCTCTCTCTCTATATATATATATATATATATATATATATATATATATATATATATATATATATATATAGACAAATCTGTAAGTTCGATATCCTAAAGCAGCATGAATCTGGAGACGGTGATGGAACACGTATCTCGAGGAGGTTGACATGACCCCCAAAGTGGCGATGGAGTACTCATCTCGAGGCGACCAATAAAATATATCATGAAGTGGCATATTTCGAGGTAGTGGTGGAACACTCATCTCGAAGCGGCTAATAAAATCCAAATCTCAAAATGATACACATCCCGATGTGACAAAGTAACATGCATCTCGGAGTGACTGATATAAAATATAAATCTCAAAGTGACACGCATCTCGATGCGACGATGGAACACACATTTTGAGACGGATAATAAAGTACAAATCTCAAAATAAAACGCATCTTGATGCGGCGATGGAATACGCATCTTGAAGCGGATGATGAAATACAAATCTTAAAGTGGTATGCGCATCTCGATGCATCCAATGAAGTACAAATCCTAAATTGGCACAAATCTCACGGCGGCGACGAAGCATGCATTGAGGCGGCCGATGAAACACAAATTCCCAAGTGGCGAAGCATACGTCCCAAAGGGAGGCGGAGTCATTAAATAAATAAATAAATAAATAAATAAATAAATAAATAATATGTATAAATATCCTATTATGATATTCATATGTAATGAAAATTATGATTTTCAAATAAATAAAATCATATTTGTTTTTATTTTATTATTCATTAGCTTTACTTGTACTTATGCCCTTAATCGGAGGTTCCCAAGACTCTGTC
The DNA here is from genome assembly GCA_026586065.1 of Dioscorea zingiberensis. Taxonomy (NCBI): domain Eukaryota; kingdom Viridiplantae; phylum Streptophyta; class Magnoliopsida; order Dioscoreales; family Dioscoreaceae; genus Dioscorea; species Dioscorea zingiberensis. Next base: position 16,233,695 of record CM048819.1, on the reverse strand, counting down.
TGGGGTAATTAATAATAGAGGCTTGCCTCTATTAGGAATGGAAGAACCCACAAATCAAAACAAATATGATATTTGTGATTCGATATATCGCCTTGTGTCTTCTTTAAAGACACGATGTCAGGCGGGTATTTTCGATCTCACAGTCACGCCTCACAGTCCTATGTCAATATATGATAATAAAACCCTTACTCAATATACTTACAGATGTATAATAGGTATAAACATGCTCACTAACCTCCCGGGGGTGTTTAATAAATTTAACACCCCTTAACCATGCTCAGGATGATGTTAACCAATGCATCCTCTCAATGGGTCTGGGTTTAGTTACACAAAGATTTATAAGTCCATTTATGAGGATAGGCCCATTAAATGACTTCCTAGCTTAAGGTCTAAGTGTTATGGGGATGGGTCATTGCCCATCGTTTTTCTTTACTATTAACAGTCATGTGGCTTAAGGCCACTTTACAACTTAACAATACTTAATGAGCAGGCCCTGGCCCGCTAACTTAGCCCATTACTTGAGTTCACAAGTCATACCTTAAGTGTTAGAATAAACCATAAATGTCATGTATGTCCTCCTAACATAATTTTCATTCATAATAATCAGCTTAGTGTGTTGTGCCGTGGCCCATTAACTTAAGTTAATTCATGAACCCAGCAAATGATCTATACACTTCTACTTATAATTTCAGGCCATTGAGCCTTCAAGCCCTCCAAGAATCCACTTGGAACCTGGCCCGATCATTTGAATATAAATGACTATGGCCCATAATTAGCTCCTCAAGGTTCCTTATTAGGCTTCAATGCATCCCAACTCATAGGAGGTGGGTCGTGGCCCACTAGCTTCCCATTGGACCTGCAACACGGGCTCATTTACCATACACTGGTTCTTCATTAATCCATGACTATATATATATATATATATATATATATATATATATATATATATAGAGAGAGAGAGAGAGAGAGAGAGAGAGGACTGGTATAGTGCGGCGCGCCGGCCCACCTATTAGCCCCCTATATGACATTATTATATAGATTTTGTTATATATATATATATATATATATATATATATATATATATATATATATATATATATATATATATATATATAAAATACTATCATTCACTCATTTGGGCCAATATATACATACATATATAATATTTTATAAAGATGGGTGATACAATGGGCCGGCCGCATTGTATCATCCCTATATATATATATCCGGCCCATCCCTATATATATATATATATATATATATATATATATATATATATATATATATATATATATCATTCCTACTAATGCAACCTTCACTTAACTTCCCTGAGCCTTGTTACATGTCATAAACCACCCTTAAGGATTTTATTAAATTCAAATAAAACGAAACCCCTCGATGCCTTTTTTTAACTCAAGCCTGAAATCACTAAGAGCTTGAGTGGGCCGTGGCCCACTTCCACTATTAAACAACTAGGCAAGCCTTATTTATCCATCAATATATAGTTATCTTCTCCTATGCATGCTTATTAACATGTTCATAGTTGTCAGGCTCATCGGTATTAGTTCACAGGATTTAACCCACTTAGCAACTACAACTTGACAGATCCCACACAGGCTCTAGTTTAGCAATTAGCACTCAGTAGAGCATGAACTTTCACTCCAGCCTGTAAGTAAGAGGCCTGGCCTACTCTAGAGTCACCCATGCAACTCTCTTCTTCTTCTTCCTAATAACAAGGCCACCCTCCATGCATGCAACCGAGTTTAACCCTATTCTCACACTATTTGCTAACAAGTTCCTTGGTCTATGATGCATGCATACTAGTACTCCTAATCTACAGGGTTTAGAAGCTCACAGGAAGGGCAGCGACACACAGTACTTGTAACGCCCCGACCCGATCCCGGGACCTCGGGCACGTGTGCAGACCGGTCGTACTCGAGTAGAGACGGGCCCCACTCGGAGAAAAGGCCTGAGTGAGTAAAGCAGACAATGCAATAAAACAACTTAATTATTAAAAAATAACAGAGTTCAGCGGAAAATCATAAAAGGGTTCATATACCCTACAAATGCTAGGCCCTATAAGGGACCTACAAAATAAAATGTCTCACACACAATAAAAGATAAACAAGGTCCTCGGACCTCTGCAAATCCTCCCGACCCACAATCGGCTCCTGCGTGCTAGAATCCTACCCCTCAGGATCTGTAAACAGGAGGAAACAAGTGCATGAACTTTCGAATGGAAAGCCCAGTAAGTACCCTTGCGGGGCTCAAGAAAACATGATATCAACAAGTAAGAATATCAAAAATCAAACTCCCTCAAAAACAATCCCTAGGAGTCTACCACAAAAACAAGCAAGGTAACGACTCCTAGCTACAGAAGCCCTAGGGCTCTGATATGAGTTCCAATGGAAGCTCCACAAATGTCTCCCCCGGTCAACACCATCAGCGAACCTGCTGAGAACATGACCATCCGGTCGTTACGACCCTCGGGTCGTATGTCGGTAGCGCCACCTCTCTACGTGTCGACACGGCCAGCGAATCACTCCCACTGACGGGCAGGACAACCAGAGTATCGATCCCTCTGGCATGGCAATGCTGTAACATCAGGGTGTCCCGTCCCTGACGTTCGCAAAGGAGCTCACCTGCTCCACTGAATCCGGGCTGAAGAACGAACAAGTAGGGATCCCAACATCCCAAAACAATCACTCATGCTAAATAAAGGATTTCCAATAAATCAAGAAGCATGAATGAATACAAGAAGCATGTCAAGAATAAGACATATCAAGAAAACTCCGAAGAGTAGAACAAGGCAAGTGTACTTACCTAAAATCACAGAGTCTCGTATTCCACGGGACGTCCGGACGCATCCACGACAATATCTGATAAAGACAATTCTATTTTTAATAAATATACATGTCTATGAACAACACATCTACTATGCATGTTCTAACGGGCCCAAGTCCGACTTGTTGACCTTCCCTCGCATTCCTGTGTCATTCTACCTTAGGTCACTAAACTTATCTATTTCCATAAATAGAATCTCGTGGCTTGGTGGTTAAGGCCCACTAAGCCCATGTTGGGGGTCCTTGGTTCAAACCCCCATTCTTACACTCCCTTTGTTTATTTATTTTTATTTTATTTTATTCTATTTTATCTTGACTTAGCCCAAATCTTAAGTCAACTTGATTAAACCCAAATTTGCTAACTGGTTGGCCCAAACCCAACTGATTAATTATTTACTTGATTAATTAATTAATTAATTAATCACTTGCTTATCTCCTAAATTAATCAACAATTAATTTAGATCATCCATTATTCTAACCGTTTTTATTTAATCAATCGAATTATAGGTTAACTAGACCAATAATTAGATCAATAGTCCATCAGGTTAGTTAAGTTGATTAACCTGAATCAATTAACTAATCTTATCCATTTAATTAAACCTGTTCCAATTAATCCAAACCAATTAATTAAACTATGGTTCAATCAATTAATTTATTTAATCAAAATAAATTAAACTGGTTCAATATCAGTTTGAACTATTAATTTATTTAATTTAAATTCAAACCTTATCCATGAATTTATTTAATCAAAATCTATAACTAAAGTTTATCATTTAGTTTAGTTAAATAATTAGCCTCTTTATTGTCCATCTGACTACTCCGATTAAAATTCAATTAACTACTTTTAAATTAACTAATCATAACTTTATCCTTTAATTAAACATAACTTCTTAACTAACTAACTTAGTTAACTACGATTATCTTTTATTATCCCGTTTTCTTCTTTCTTCTTCTTAGCTGATAGCCGTTGACAGGGTGGGGCGCTTCCCTCGTGGTCTCTGCCAGTGCCTGGAACCAGACCATCTCCATCGCACCAGTGTTTGGTTGTCAGTGGTTCTGAGAACAACCGCCATTCCATCGCCTCCAGACCATCTGATCCTTCACCGTCGCCTGCGGGAGACCTGCAGCCTCTGATCGGCAGTGGTTCTCTACCCCCCATCCTTTTCCTCCCTTCCCGTTCTAATGTTTTTATGCATGCAATGCTCTGTGCAAAACGTAAGAAGATGGAGGAGAAGAAGAAACTCACCGAGGAGTGGTGGTGCGCCCTTGTCTGGCCGGGGTTCAAGGGTGCCTTCCTGGCAGTGGTGCCTCTCCGCCTTGGCTGTCCGCGGTGGTCCAGAAGGGTCTGAAAACTCCTCCCCTCACTCTGTTTTTCGACGAAGAAGGTGGCTGTGTTGATCGCTCAGGAATACCAAGTTCCTCCAGGCCTCCACCTCTTTATAGGCGCCGTGATGGCATTGGAGCGAGATCAAATCTTGGTGACTGCGGAATGAGACGGGATTGCTGCAGTGTGCTTTCCTTTCCGATCGCCATTGATTGGAGAGAAACTAACCATATCAGGCCCTCCCTTATTTGGCCGATTCCCAGTGGTATTGTTAGGGTTAGGCGCGCTGGCGCTGGCGGAGGAATGAGGCAGTGGGGTTGCCTTGCGATGTGTATTCGTCTAGTGTTGATGGTGGAGTATTCACACTTGGTGATCAACGGTATCCATCACTTTGATCTTCCTCGGACTCGGCACTCATCTCAGATCGAAGGTGGATGAAGTATCAGATGAACGGTCGGATTTATCCCCAATGCCTCGAACTTATAACACCTCTTAAGATGATCTAATCCTGACCGCCCAATCTTGACTTTGCATGGTTTCAACGAAAATTTATAATTAAATCCTTCAACTTTTCTAAGTTTACATGTAGGTCCTTGTCATGTGAGACGAGCATAATTTCTTTTAAGTCCTAAAAATTCTCTAATTACAAATAGGTCCTTATTAGCCCCCAATTAACCCTAATTGGGAATTTAATCAATTTTCTAACTTCCCTCCAATTAAATCAATCACCAACCCTTTCTTAAATTGTCTCAATCAATCACTAATCAATTTAATCCTCACTTCCAATCTTGGCCCAATCATGATCAACTTAGAGGGTTTCTGTAAAATCCAAGATTTTTCTTGAAATAAAGGATTTCAAATTTCCTCTATTTAATTTTTAGATAATTTACAAAAGGGCATTTTGGGGATTAGTATAAGCCCCAAGGGCATTTTGGTAAAATGGTCATGAGAGAGTTTAAAAAAAAAGAGTTAATAAATTATGGAATAATTTATTTAAGTAAATTAGGGATTTATTTAATTAAATTTGGAAGTGATCAATTTAATTAAATTAGGAAACTCTTTTAAATTGATCATGATTGGTCCAAAATGGTAATGGGGAAAATTAGATTAAATCAAGATTGATTTAATTTAATTGGGAATATCCTAAGATGGTTTGATTAAGTTTATTTAAGGAAGGAGAGGGGAATTAATTTAAATTATAAATTTAAATTATTGACTGCCGAGGACCTAAAAGTAATTTTATAAAGATTGAGGACTGCAAAGTAATTATGGTACTCTCTGGATGAAGGACCTGAACGTGAAAATAAGAAGAATGAGGACTTATTCATAAATGGCCGTTTTCTCTAGAGGAAGGACCTGAGAAAGATATGGGAGAAATCAGGGTCATATTTGCAAAACGTCACGAGAGAAAGAGAGAGCCATGCATGATTGTATTAGAAAGTGGTGGATGGTTGAGATTAATCAATCCGTGAGAAAATGGATCACGAAAGGATGATCCAGCGGTTCACACCAAAGGGGAAGAGATGGTACGGGAGCCCTCACCGTGCGGACGGCTCCTAGCCACTCATCCAAGCGATCGGTTCAAGCCCAAGACACAGAGAGAGATCTTAACCTCTCATCAGTTCTCTGTGTCCGGAACGATCTGGACCATCCATCAGATTCGATCGCTTGATCCGAGGCGAGCACCGTCACCGTCACCCGCCAGCGGCCGCGCGCCATTGTTGCCAAACATGGATGCATGGATTGACGCCGGAAAAGGAAGGTGGGAAGGGGGCGATTGTCGCGTGATCTCCTCGCCTGCGCAAGCCGATCGCGTGGAGATTCCCCTTGAGGCCTATAAGAGGGGGGTCGGGGCGGAGGGTGAGGAGGCACCAAGCACCGGCGAACTCCTCCACCCCACTGTGAGGAATAGAGAGACAGAGAGTGACATTCCAGAGTCGCAGCGCTGAAGACCGAGGGAGACGATCGCTGAAGAGCCCCCTATCTGGCCGGAGCTCGACGAACACCTTCAGGGGACTCAGGCGACGGCGAGGCCAGCACACCGCCGGTAAGCTCTCTGTCCTTGATCTGTAAAACCGTTAGCATGCATGGAAGGCCGTAGATAGGGTGACAAACGCCGGGAGGGGCGGCAGGACCTTCCGCCGGTCTCTGACGGGGGACTGGACGCCGGAGGAGATGGCGCCGTCGCGGACCTGAAAACAGGAGGTGGAGGGGAGGTGGTTACAGGCCCGGGAGGATCACGGAGAGGGTTCTCCGGGCACGGGCCGCCGGGGAGCTCACCGACGACCACTGGTCATGTGCTGGAGCACCAAGGCGACGACGGGCGCGATCACCCCTTCGGCGAAGTCACTGCCTGGGAAGAGAAAAGACAGAGAGAGAGAAAGAGGGATTAGTTAGTTAGTTATTTTAATTAACCAATTGTTAATGATGGTTAGTTTAATTAATTAATTATTAACTAAGAGTAATTTGTCTCACTAATTAATTAGTTTATTGATAACTAATTAGCTAACTAACTAGAAACTGATCAATGGGATAATTAATTAACTAATTATGTAGTTAATTGAATAATTAAATGAATGAAAACTAATTGGGTAATTAGTTAAAATCAATTCATCTTGGTTAGCTAGTCAAGTAAATGGGCTTGGGCTAATCAAAAGGTTTGATGATTTGGAATAATCGACGATTAATTAGTTGAATTAATTAAATTAATTAAACTAATTAATCAAGAGACTAATGGGAAAGTAGATAATGGAATTGTTAAGGATTAAGTCCTAATCTAATAAATCGATTAGTCAACTAGAAAATGTGAGTTGAATGACTAGTTGATTTGGACCAACCAACTAGAACCGGATGCATCAATCCAAGGAGATTTGGATCAAATCAAGTAAGATAATGGGCTCAGTCAATACTGATGAGCTGGCTTGAATTGAAATCTAAGTAAACCAAATTATCTAGAGAGGTTTGATTTAATCAATTAAAGATTTGAAGGGGCCTGGGTTAACTAGTTGACTACATGGTTGGGTTTAGTCAAGGTCACGTTGGGTCGGTTATTGTAAAATAAACAAAGGAGTGTAAGAGGGGGAAATTGGAACTTGAAACCTCTCGAGTGGGCTTGGTGGGCTCTAACCACCAAGGCCCCATTTCATCTTGTAACAAATTGGACAGGAGTAACTATTTAAGTTCTGTGGGCCTAATAAAAATGGTTGAGTTAAGTTGATAAATGCATTTTAGATTTGATGCTGGTAGACTTGTATATGTATTAAAAATGGAATTATCTTTATCAGATTTTGACGTGGATGCATCGGGAAGTCCCGTGGAGTACGAGACTTTGCGATTTTAGGTAAGTACTTCTGCCTTGTACGCCCAGTCATTTATTGATTGGTTTCTTGACTTTTGATTGCATGTTTGAGCATGCAAGTACACTTGCCTTGGTCCACTCTTTGGAGTTTTCTTGATATGTCTTTATTGTGACATGCTTCTTGTATTCTTTCATGATTCTTGATTTATTAAAATCCTTGTTTTAGCATGATTGATTGTTTTGGAATGTTGGGATCCCTACTTGTTTGTTCTTCAGCCCGGATTCAGTGGAGCAGGTGAGCTCCTTTGCGGACGTTCAGGGATGGAACACCCTGATGTTTCGCATTGTCATGCCAGAGGGATCGATACTGTGGTTGTCCTGCCCATTAGTGGGGATGATTCGCTGGCCGTGTCGACATGTAGAGAGGTGGCGCTACCGACATACGACCCGAGGGCCGTAGCGACCGGATGGTCGTGTTTCTCAGCAGGTTCGCTGATGGTACTGATGGGGGGAGACATTTGTGGAGCTTCCATTGGAACTCATAGCTAGGAGTCAATACCTTTTTTTTTTGTGGTAGACTCCTAGGGATTGTTGTTGAGGGGCGAGCCCCGAGCTTGATTTTGATATTCATATTTGTTGATATCATATTTTCTTGAATCCCGCAGGGGTACTTACTGGGCTTTCCATTCGAAAGCTCATGGACTTGTTTTCTTCCTGTTTACAGATCCTGAGACGTAGGACTCTAGTACGCAGGAGCCGATCGTGGGTCGGGTGGATTGCAGAGGTCCGAGAACCTTGATTACTTTTCTTGTTCTGAGTGAGACATTTTATTATGTTGGTCCCTTATAGGGCCTAGTAATTGTAGGGTATATGAACCCCTTTTTATTTCCGCTGAACTCTGTTATTTTTTAATAAAATAAGTTGTTTATTTGCATTATCTGCTTTACTCACTCAGGCCTTGTATCCGAGTGGGGCCCGACTCTACTCGACTTTCTGGCTCAGCACTGCGTGCGAGGTCCGGGATCGGGTCGAGGCATAAAGTTTCCATATTTAATTAAATCAATCACCAATTAACTTAAATAAATTATGAAATAATTTATTTATTCTCTCTAAACTCTTTCATGCCCATTTTACCAAAATACCCTTGGAACTTATTCAAATCCCCAAAATGCCCTTTTTGCACTTTAATTAATAGGAAAAATATTTAAATCCTTTATTTCATGTAAAAATCTTGGATTTTAAAGTACTCTTGGCCAGTGAATCCCTTTGACGGCTAGCATCCTCTATTTTCTTCAATAATAGCTTGGCTGGCCTTCGTCCATTATTGGAGCCCAACAGTGGTTCACTTGTGCTCACCGTTAACTGGAGGAATATAGAGCTTGTCAGAGCCTGCTGTCTGACATCGGAGGTGATTCCCGACAGAGTTCAACGGTGAAGGATCGTACGGCTCTCCCGCCTTTCCCTGTCCATTTTGCATATGAGACCTTCATCAGTCTCTCCGACGTGGTGGTGCTCTGAACGTCAGTCGCATAGAGAGTTCCTCTCCAATGCGATCGGGGCTTCAACTCCTTATAACTCCCAGAAGGAAGGCGTTGTGGCACTCGAGGTAACCGGAGATTGAAGCGACAACACACTGCCGCACCCTTTCATCGTCGTACAGTAAATCTGACGGAAGATCTTAGCCGTACGCTCGGCTTATCTTTCTCGGATTCCCTCAGTGACTTGAGGTCAAAGCTGGTGAAGAGGGAGAGAAGAGAGAGTGCTCCTGCCTCAGATCTGGGTTACGTTCTGGATGGATGGCAGATGTTTGCCCTGCGTGGGGAAACTAAAAAACCTGTCTGATTCTTAGGCAGTATTATAGGAGAAACCATTTCACCTTGGTTGGACGACCGCCTGTTCCCCACGTGGTGATTTCGTCCTGCGTTAAAGCCCAGTTCCCTGTGGGAAACTGATTCTCCCCGCCGGAACCCGTTTCTCGAATGGTTGACCAATTTAATTCCTTTCTCTCCGGAATCTCAACGCCACACGTTACCATCTTCTCATCCATTATTTATCATCCACCACCTTCTTTGATCCCAACACTGCAAGAAAATAACGATTTACCCACGGACAATTCCGCGGGTAAAACTATAAATATCCCTAGTAAAATAGTTTACCCAAGGATTACCCACAGATTGGAGCCCCTAGCTAAATCGCTCATGGGTAAAAAATTACCCACGGATAAATCCCTGGGTAATAATTTATATCCTGGGTAACTAATTCTTAGGATTTGATAAAAAAACCAAGAACTACCAACAGATTGGTCTTGGAAAATCCCGAGGTAAACCATTTGTAATACGTAGAATAAATCCCTAGATAATTCCTGGGTAAATCTCCTATTAATAATGAGAAATCCTTAGATAATCACTGGGTAATCCCTAGGTAAAGCTTTTGTTAATAATATGAAATCCCTGGGTAAGCCCTAGGTAAATCTTTTTTTTAATAATAGGTAATCCCTTGGTAATCCCTGGGTAAATCTCTTACTAATATATGAGCTCCCTAGGTAATTTTAATATTAAAATTAAAAAAATTGGGTATTTCATGGATAATTCATTGAACCTATAACCATTAAATCACAAAGTCAACAACAACAACAACAACAACAACTAAGCCTTAATCCCATACACAAATTCAAATATATTTTAAAAATAACAAACTCTTACATTTTAATAGAATATATTATAAGTAAAAATAATAGTACATATATAAGTGTTTACGACATCAATAAATACTTCTGTGTAAGTATTTAGGACATCACCAACAATTAACAGTAAGCAAAATAAAATAGCAAAAGTATAAATGTTTAAGTAAGCCCAAGATCATCACCATCATCTCCATTTCTTGCACCTTCGCCTTCCTCTGGTTGACTGTTACTTGTATTTTGTGATTGATGTGGAGGAGGCATACCAATATGACTGCACAACATCTCTATTGTTCTTCTCAAACCAACTATCAAGTTTCTTGAGTCTCTAGCCGATTTTACACAATTGCTAACTCATTTTGAAGCTTCTCTTGATTCTGTGTCTCAGAAGAGCTTGCAGTTGACTTACTTGCATTTGTACTACCATTACAATTGTCACGCCCTGCCCCCAAGTTCCAGGGCCCACGGGCATGTGACAGACCGGTCGTACCCGAATAGGGACGAGCCCTGCCCGGATACAAAGCCTCGATAAACAACCAACACATAATCATACACACAGCGGAATGCATATAAAACATAATCATGTCTAATACATAAGTACACAACGAAAACAAAAATACATAACATATACATGGGTCCACAGACCCTACAATCATATCATATCCGGATCCTACAAAGAAATCTATGATAACATGTCCTCACACACAAGAAGACAAGAGGCAACCGACCTTAACAATCCCAATAAATCCCCGCAAGTCTCACGCGACCCTCCTACGACCTGTGTCCTACTCCTTGGGATCTGACAAAAGGAAGTCAACAAGTGCATGAGTTTCGAAAGGAAAACCCAGTAAGTACCCCGCAGGGAATAATCACCAGTCATATCAAACTCAATATAAGATAAGCAAATCAAAGAAACATGACAATTAAACCCGGCATGGGAAACACAAACCCTACCGCCCAAACCACCTGGAGTCTCAGACCTACCCCAATGAAACCTATCAATGGTAGGGACTCCATAATCACAATCATGTCATCTCAAGACAAGCAACTCATGCGAAGCTCGCAAATCATCCCTTGGGTAGTCATCATCCTCCGCCAATGTCGACCTACTCGGTCATCACGAACCCGAAAGTCCGGTAGCACTACAACTCATACATGTATGTACAAGGCCAGCGTATTGTCCCACTGTCGGGCATACAGGACGGCCAGAGTATCGTCCCCCTAACAGGAAAACACGAACATGGTGTCCACCGGCCCTGAATGCCAAACAGGAGCCACACGCTCAACTGCACCGGGCGGAAGAATCCACAATAATAACTCACATCGAGTGGAAACAAATACACAACCAATAAACATACATACATGGATATGGATTTATATATCAATGAATAATCATCCAACCAAAACAGAGATGTATATATATGCCAAAGAATCAAGTAATCAATGATGTAAAACATCAAAAGACATGGGATTCTAGGCAAAGGCACTTACTTGATGTAGAACCTATCTGTCAGAATGTGTCCCTCCTGACACGTCTCCCCACTCTACGTTAGGATTTGATAATAAAGATAAATTCTCAGTATATAACTCTCGATTTGGCCCACAATTTCCCAATCTACTGGGGTACTAAATAAGCCCACAACCAAACTCATGGCTACCTTGGTATAATGCTAGGTTTAGTCAATTAATACTATTTATTATCATTATACTAAGTCCAATCGACAACTCTCCAATTCAAATACCAAAATATATTAAGAGAATTACTCAGGGCCTTCTACTCCAAGAAATTAACAACCAAATTCATGAGTTATGTACTCTCAACACAACCATTGAGGTCTTCATGTATGGTTCATCTTTTAAATCAAAATTCAATGAATCATAGCGAAATATTGCTCATGCATTGTGGCCTTACTAACCCAACCTTCTATTAACCATACAGAGTACAATCAACAACCAAGTGATCTCCTCTAGTATCCTTCACAATTCATCTCATCATCCTCATTACTTAAGTTCTCATTGCTACTCATAATTACAACTGAATGTATATGGATGGTAGACTAAACTCATCCCCACATAAGTGATCAGCATCCATAAACCTAAAACTACATGTCTTGTGTGAGCCTCATGATTTAACCTTCTCGGTTTAGTAAGGTGATTCCCTCACCAATTATGCGCGAACACCTGCATGGTTGTAATGTATTTATTCATCTAACCATCTCATTAGTTATTATAACCTCCATGCAAAGCTCTCTATAATCACTCGATCAATTCCGTTATTAAGTTGTGCATGGTTGTATTTCAGATTCACGTTCTCACCCTTAGATTTATCAAGCTAGTAGCCTTCATTAACTGGAAAGGGCTAGGCAGGAGAGTCAAGGAAAACCCTCAGAATTCTCTCCCTCTCACAAGTCCTCACAGTCCCACACAAAATCCACAGAAGTTTAGAAGTGCTCACCGTGAAGATAATGGCGCCTTCAGTGGTCTTGTTAGACTCCTCAACCTTTCTCCCACTTCAGAGTAACGCTCGAACGTCCAGTGGCTCATCAGTGAGAGGATCAAACTGACTACAACTCCTCTGTTTCCCTTGGTCCACCTTGCCTCACTAAAGCTTGATATCACACTTCTCTGACTCTCGCGGTCGTAGGCGAGGGTGGTGTTTAAATAACTCTATACTTGAGCAATGGAGGTGTTGCTTGCTGCTAGGAAGAAGAACTGCTAATCTCCCTTCCAGCGCCTCACAACTGATGCTTCACAAAGATTATGCACCTCTCCTCACTATCCAGCTGTTGTGGCGTTCCATCCCTCTCAAAAGCAAAGCATCCTCAAGTCAAAAAGAAGGCCCAGTCTCTCAGAGGTTAGTAAAAACCACGTAGTGGAAACCTCTCAAAGGAAAGAGAGGACAACAAAATCTCAGTGGATTTGCACAATTCTAAACTAGTCCTTGAGGTTATTTGTAATTAATCCCCTTCATGCACAAGTACATCGAGCCTTTTGCATTTTTACACACAAGTCATATCTAATCAAAATTCCATATAATACCCTTTTTGCACTTTGGTCTCTCCATCCTTTGATATTTCCACCTCATCATCTCATGTGATGACCCATATGCAATTTCACCCCGAAGCTTCTTGAAAATTCCCATGATATTCTTAACCTCCTACAACATTCCATGTGATGTGTTTCTCTTGCATTCTGGCCCTTCTACTCATGATATTTCCATATCAAAATTAATTAGCAGCAATTAATACTAATTAACCATTCAAAAATTTAAATTCCTACAGTACCAAGCATGGGTGGTCTTTACAACAATAATAAGAAGAAACTTGAGAACCAAGACCATACACACCGTTCTCTTAATTTTTCTCACCACCAACTGCCTAGTAATAAAGTTCAACCTCATCTATTGGAGGAGAAATATCATTTCCAGATCCAAAAATTGTCTGAGATGCCTCTCTCAAACTCAATACTTTATCCTATATGTATAACATAAAATATATTAATAAATAAAAATGAATAAATTATTAAAAGTAAAAAAACAAATAAATTACATTGTTTTAAAAAACTTTAAAAACATACCTTAAGTGATTTAGACTTTTCATCAATAAAAGTTTGTCCATCATGCTTCTTAGTATGAGTAAAGAGAAACAACTCAATATACTTCAACAAGAACATGAAACGTAAGACATATATAAAAAAAATTATATGTAAACAAAAGGAAAAACTCAATATACTTCAACAAGAACAAACCTATTGAACATGTATAACATGTAACTAAATTATATTTATACTACAACAATCAGAAACCTGTATAACATATAACTAAAGTGAGAAGCATAAGTTGAGACCAGAAAAAGAACAGACCACTGCTTAGTCTCCGGATCAAATTGCTTTATCACTCTACAACTAGGCTTGCCAATTTTAACTACACATCAAACCCAAAATTTTCCATTAGAATTTTTCTAACAAAGAATTTTTGTCGGAAATAAGTGTAAAATCCATTTTAAAAATATATATTTTTGTAAATTTATTATTTTTTATTTAAAGATTTAAATTTTTAAATGAATTTTGAAAAATAAAAAATAAAATATTTTTAATGTGTAACGCCCCGACAGGATCCGGGACCTCTAAGATCGCCAACAATGCACAGCCAGTATTAAAGAAGAGATAAGCTCAACTCGAATACAAGGCCTAAATAATGTGATAAGCAGATAACAATCCATAAATAAACATAAACTCGAGTTCATAAGAACATAGAGTCATTAGGGTCCGTAGGCCCTATATAAGTCTGGTCCCTATACGGGTCCTACAATAACAAAGCTCACAAAGACAAAGATAAAGAAGACTCCCATAACCTCTGGTCCTCCGAAGTCCTCTCCCCAGGCTCCTTCCCCTCCTAGACCTCGGAATCTGTAAAAAGAGGGAAAAAGAAAACACATGAGTTTTCGAAGGGAAAGCTTCGATAAGTACCCTGCAGTCACGGTGTCATGAGCGGGGAAATATGACAGTCACCGAGATCATAATATCAACAATAAAGTCCTAGGAGTCTACCACAAGCAAGTCAAAGGTACGACCCCTGGTACAGAAGCCCTCGAGCTCTGTTGTGAGTCCCAAGAGAACTCTGAGTTTACTCCCTACCAAGATGTCCGACTTTTGGGATATAAATTTGACCTTGTTGGTCGTTTGACCCTCCAGTCTTATGGTCGGTAGAACTACATCTTCTACGTGTTAACACGCGATCGTGTCATGGACACGGCAGTGTAAGACCTCCAAAGATTTGTTTCTACGGTAGAACAGCCGGGGAAAGTCAGGGGGGTCCTAACCCTGAACATTCCTAAATTGGAGCTTCCCTAGCTCCACTGAGTCCGGGCAGTAGAACACAACAAGCAGGGACACCAACGTCCCGTAAACAAGCATACATGCTTAACAGGATTCAAAAACAGGTATGAACAGCATGTATGGCATCAACAATGCATGTAATAAGAATACATAGCAAGACCAAGAAATCCCGTCACCGGGTGGAAACTAGGCAAGTGAACTTACCTCTAGAGAGACTAAATGCCTTGCTGGTCTCCTTTAAAATGCCTTACGTCTCCCCTGAGAGTATCTGACATATAACGGTTTATTAGAATTATTGTTCCAATAATTTCTATCTCTCTAAGTGTCCATGCATGCCTAACGTCCTTGTTGGGCTTAGGCCCACTAACGGGTCCTAGGGACCTTCTCTCTGGTTACCGGCCCTTATTCCCGTTCCATTGTCCTTTAGTTGACTTGTAGATTCACCTTGGTCTAACCTAGTCAACTCTAGTTGAGTTGGACCCATTTCAAGCCCACTGCACCATTTAAGTTGACCTTAGTCCCGTGAAGGGCTTTTTGGTCATTTGGTAGTTTATGACCCTAAGGTCTATCTCGTTTAGGGCTAAATAGTCCTTTTTGAGTTTATCATGCTTCTTTACTAAATATTTTCCATCACATAGTCAATTTATCCGAATTTACGAAATTAGCTAATTAATTTCTATTTATCCTGATTCAATATTTCATAATAATTATTAATTAATTATTATGTCACATATTCACAGTTCCATATAGTTGTCTATTTTTTCAACTATTTGATAAATAGTTTCAATACTATTAATAGAGACAATATTAATTTAATTGTCGAACCAAGGTTTTAATCCCCTATCAAAACCTTATGTTTCATAATTATTAAATTATGAATAAAAATTTCATAACCTAATAATAATCACGAAACCTAAGTTTTATTATCAATGGAACTAAACACTTTATTCGATTATTTGAGCATGTCGCATTTTCCAAACTTTAATCAATTTCATTTAACCGATTAGCCCTTTTAACTATGTCTCACTATAGTTTTCAAATTATTAATCATGCTAATAATTTGTCACACTCTATAGTCTAAAAATCATTTGAGACTATATCCATAGTTAAATAATTATGGATGTGTCACACTATCTAGTCACTATTAACTAAAATTATACTAGCTATTGCTATATAATTATTTTATCAATAAATCAATTAGGTGTCACACTAACTAAGTTATTCTAATTGATTAATTAAACCCTTAAGTTACTGTTTAATCAAAATAATAACTTTTGTTTATTATTCAAATTTTTTTTTTTCTCTCACCTCTCTTCTCTCCCGGCCACACACGTCGGAGAGATCGCCGGAAATGTCCTGCTCGCCGTCGGTGAACCTCATCGCCCACTGCCGCTTGTTGAGCATCACCACAGCCTGGGAACTATCCAGCTTCTCGATTGCCTCTTGAGCCATCTCCGACTCATCAATTGCTCATGGGAGACTCGTGGAATCCCGGCCGAGACCTCCATCTCCGGTGATGCTCTCACGGACCACCCTAAGCTCTAATACTCTAATTGAAAATTTAAAATGAAGGACGAGGGTCTCACAGTGACAGAGTCGAACTCCGATGCCGCGGACGAGATCCTCCGGTGGCCGGCGCCGCCCTACTCCAATTCCCTTCACTCGGTTGTGTTGATGAAGGGCCCCCCATCTTCGGTCCCATTTATAGGACGAGGGAGACAAAAAGGCGACTGTTCCGCTCGTAACGCCTGTCCAACGGCCTTCCTCGCACTGGTAACGGCCGGAGAAGACGGTGGCGGGCGGCGACACGAGCTGGCGCCTCCACGCGTGAACGGACAGCCAGGATTTGCTCCTGAGCCTCGGATCTCGCTCACAGCTTGGATGGGTGGCCCAGATCGAGTCGCACCGTGCGGTCTTTTTGTTAACCTAATCTTCTCCTGTGCCTCGGATCCATCATTCAATCTGATGGATCGAATCTGGACTCCCCACGTGGCTTCCTTGAGGCCGTAGCATCGCCTCGCGATATAGCGCGACAAGAGATGATTAAATCTCAGCCGTCCATCCTTTCTCTATAGGGTTTTCTCGTGGAAAACTTACCAGAGGTCCCTAACATTTTTAAAATCACATCCAGGTCCAAGACTGTGAGAGGGGAAAACTTCTTTAAGGTCCCCAATTCTTTCAAAATTACTATTTGGTCCCTGCAGACCCCATATAAATTTTTAAATTTCCATTAAATTTAAATAACTCAAATATTTTTCTCAAGGAAATAACTAAATATTTATTTCAAAAAAATTCATTGATTTTACAATCCTCCCCCCTTACAAAAATTTCGTCCTCGAAATTTCTACGCCGTTTATACTTCATACAAACAACTCTGGGTAACGCTGCCTCATATCCTCCTCACGTTCCCAGGTAGCTTCCCGCTCGGTGTGGTTACTCCACTTCACCTTAATAAAAGGAATAGTTCTATTCCTTAACTGTTTGTCCTCTCGGCCCAAAATAGCTACTGGGCGTTCCTCGTAGGACATATTCTCTTGGACTTCCACCGGGACCTGAGGAATCACTCTGGTGGGATCACGAATACACTTCTTCAACATTGAAATGTGGAAGACATCGTGAACCTGAGCGAGGTCCTGTGGTAGAGCCAATCTATATGCCACCACTCCTATGCGCTCCAAAATCTCAAAAGGTCCGATATAACGCGGAGCAAGTTTCCCACGTCGTCCAAACCTTACTACCCCTTTCATAGGAGATATTTTTAGGAATACCAAGTCCCCCACTTGAAACTCCTGATTAGATCTTTTTTGGTCGGCATAGCTCTTTTGTCTACTCTGGGCAGCCTGGAGTCGCTCCCTAATCACCTTGACATGTTCCTTCGTTTGTCTTACAAAATCAGGTTGCTTAAGTGTCGCCTCAGCTACCAGCTTCCTTTCTCCCACATCTCCCCAACAAATGGGAGTTCGGCACTTCCTTCCATAGAGTGCCTCATACGGTGCCATCTTGATGCTTGCACAGTAGCTGTTGTTATAGGCAAATTCTATCAAACTTAGGCGTTCATCCCAAGACCCCGTAAAATCTATTGCACATACCCTCAACATGTCCTCTAACACCTGGATGGTCCTTTCAGATTGTCCATCGGTCTGTGGGTGGAAAGCTGTGCTGAACGCCAATCCTGTTCCCAAAGCGGTGTGCAAGCTCTCCCAGAATCTAGAGACAAATCGAGTGTCTCGATCAGAGGTGATAGTCACCGGTACCCCATGTAATCTGACGATTTGATCGATATATAGCTGGGCCAACTTTTCTAAGGGTGCTCGCGTCCTTAACGGTATATAGTGGGCTGACTTTGTCAGCCGATCCACTATAACCCAGATCGATTCATGGCCTCTTTGAGTGCGTGGCAACCCCGTTACAAAATCCTTGTTAATGTGCTCCCATTTCCACTCCGGAATGGGTAAGGGTTGTAACATCCCTGCCGGCTTCTGGTGTTCCGCCTTTACCATCTGACAGGTAATGCATTTAGCTACGAACTCTGCGACATCTCGCTTCATCCCCTTCCAC
Organism: Dioscorea zingiberensis; assembly: GCA_026586065.1. Taxonomy (NCBI): domain Eukaryota; kingdom Viridiplantae; phylum Streptophyta; class Magnoliopsida; order Dioscoreales; family Dioscoreaceae; genus Dioscorea; species Dioscorea zingiberensis. Next base: position 16,215,156 of record CM048819.1, on the reverse strand, counting down.
CAGAAGTGGTCCTTCAACCCTCTGTACATCTTGGTACCTCCAGGGTGTATGGAGTAGCTCGAATAGTGAGCTTCCTCTAGAATCTCCCTTCTTATCTCAGGGACATTAGGTATACAAATTCTTTCGTCAAATCTAAGGGTGCCATCTTCATGGACTCTGAACCGTGTTGGTTCTTCCTGGCCCATATGTTCCTTGATCACCTCCAGTTCAAGATCTTGTCCTTGAGCAACCCGTATTCTTTCCAATAATGAGGGTCGGATATGCAAGCTGGCCAATGAGACATCCATTGTAGGCAAAACGACCTCTAAGTTGAGCCTTCTCATATCCTCTAATAGCGGCCTCTGAGTTGTTAACATAGCGGCAACTCCATATCCCGACTTTCTGCTCAGTGCATCGGCCACCACGTTCGCCTTGCCCGGGTGGTAATGGACACTGAGGTCATAGTCCTTGATTAGCTCTAACCATCGCCGCTGTCTCATATTCAATTCCTTCTGTGTGAATATGTACTTGAGGCTCTTATGATCGGTGTAGATCTCGCACGGTACACCGTAGAGGAAATGTCGCAAGATCTTTAGGGCAAACACGATCGCTGCTAATTCAAGATCATGTGTGGTATAATTCTCTTCGAAAGGTTTTAACTGTCGTGATGCATAAGCAATCACGCGCCCATCTTGCATCAACACACATCCAAGGCCAGTCTTGCAGGCGTCGCTGTAGACCGTATACCCACGATTGCTTTGTGGTAGCGCCAACACCGGTGCTGATATCAACCTCTGTTTTAGCTCCTGGTAACTCTTTTCACAGGAGTCGGTCCAAACGAATTTGGTACCCTTCCTGGTCAGCTTGGTTAACGGTGCTGCTATTACCGAGAAACCCTCAACGAATCTCCGGTAATAACCAGCTAATCCCAAGAAACTCCGTATCTCCCGTACCGTTGTTGGTCTTTTCCATTCCACAACGGCTTCAATTTTCTTTGGATCGACTGAAACCCCAGCTCCACTCACCACGTGGCCCAAGAAAGCTACACTTTCCAACCAAAAATCACACTTGGAGAACTTTGCGTAAAGCTGATGTTCCCTCAAGGTCTCTAGCACTATTCGTAAGTGCTCCTCGTGGGCCTGGTGGCTTCTTGAGTAAACAAGAATGTCATCGATGAATACCACTACAAACTGGTCCAAATATTGACGGAATACCCGGTTCATCATGTCCATAAAGACTGCCGGGGCATTGGTAAGCCCAAACGGCATTACCAGAAACTCGTAGTGCCCGTATCTAGTACGGAAAGCACTCTTCGGGATATCCGTCTCCTTAATCCTCACTTGATGATAACCAGATCTTAAATCAATCTTTGAGAAGACTTGTGCTCCCTGTAGTTGATCCAGTAGGTCATCAATTCTTGGTAGAGGATATTTATTCTTTACAGTCACCTTGTTTAATTCCCGATAATCAATGCACAACCTTAGCGACCCGTCTTTCTTCTTGACGAAAAGAACAGGTGCTCCCCAAGGTGACATGCTAGGTCTGATGAAACCTTTGTCCAACAATTCCTCTAGTTGGGTCTTCAATTCCTTGAGCTCCGCAGGCGCCATCCGATAAGGAGCCTTAAACACTGGAGTTGTTCCCGGTACCAAGTCAATAGAGAACTCTAGTTCTCTTTCCGGGGGTAATCCCGGTAACTCTTCCGGAAACACCTCGGGGTACTCCCTTACTACCGGTACGTCTGAGACTACGATCTTCTTATCCTTCTTCACCTCGGAAATAGAAGCCAAATAGCCTACACATCCACCTCTATGTAATTTCCGAACCTGGAGAGCTGAGATCTCCTGTACTAGAGAACAAGTGTGGCTGCCTTTAAAAGTAAATTCCTCTTTTCCCGGCATCTTAAATATAACTCTCTTCCCATGGCAGTCTACCACTGCGTAAACTGAAGAGAGCCAGTCCATCCTGAGGATCACATCGTAATCCTTCAGGTCCATTACATGCAGGTTTGCAAGTAATATCCGCCCCTCAATCATTATAGGGCATGCCGGTACCATCCTCCTTATCCTCATGGTAGCTCCTACCGGGGTGTCTACACACAAGTCCTGGGGCAGATCTATTGTAGGCAATGTGTACTTTCGTGCGAACCGTGCAGATACAAAAGAATGTGTGGCTCCAGGATCAAATAAAGTGCAGGCATAGAAAGAACTAACTGAAATGGTACCTGCCACGACATCTGCTGATGCCTGTGCTTCCTCGGTTGTCAAATGGTAGACCCGACCATGGGTCATTGGCCTCTGCTGCTGTTGGGGTTGGTTTTGAGTAGAAGGTTGTCCTGAGGTCGCCTTCCCTTTCTTGTCCCCACCTTGTGATCTTGGTGGTGGTCCAACAGACTGTCGAGAAGCTTGTTGAGATCCCTGGGTTCCCCCTACCACACTCTGTCCTTGTTGACGCTGGGGACATTGGGCCTTTTGGTGATCCAAGGCCAAGCAGTAATAACACCCTCCAGTTATTCTAGGGCATTGGGACCTCTTATGTGGTCCCTTGCATTCAAAGCACTTAATGTTCTGGGTCACACTGGCTGAAGACCCTTTACCTCCAGATGAGGCTGTGGACCTGGTCGGCTTCCCATAGGGTCGATACTTGTTGTCCGGCCTTCGCTTTCCAGTGCTCTTTCCAGATGATTGGCCCTGGCTATTTGCCCCTTTATCCTTTTTATCTTTCTGGGACGACCCCTGGGCGTCCCCTTGACAAGAAGCCTCAGTATACTTAGCTCTAGCCACAACTTCGGTGTAAGTCTTGCACATGTGGCTAGTCACAATCTTTTTTAGTGATGGCCGCAGTCCGGCCTCAAACTTCATCACCCGGCTCTCTTCCGTTGGAACCATGTCAGGAAGGAAGCGGGCCAACCGGTCAAATTCAGTTTCATATTGCTCCACCGTGGAGCCTCCTTGAACAAGCTGGGAAAATTGTTGTCCAAGCTTGTACCAGATGTCCTCTCGAGAAATACTTGGCGAAGAACGCAGTTCTGAATTCTTCCCAAGTCTGGAAGGCCTCACCCTTCCTCAGCCTAATTTCTCCAAAGTACCAATCTTCAGCGGGTCCTTGGAGCATGTACACGGCGGTCCTAATCTTTTCCGCCTCAGTAGTCTGGAAGACCTCGAAGGTCTTCTCCATCTCCCGTATCCATTGTTCTGCTGCATGGGGATCTGCAGCCCCTTCGAAAGGTCGGGGAGAGGGTCTCTTGATCTCCCCTAGTAATCCTCTACTTGTCGTGGGGGTGGTTGGTGGTGCACGCTGTTGTCGGGTCTCTTGAATTAGCCCCAACATTTCCCTCATTAGTTCCATCATGCTCATGGGGGGTACCTCCCCCCTTGGGTTTTGGCCCTCTGCTTGAGGCGCCTGAGCATTGGATTGAGCAGGCACCTCCTGCTCGACTTCCATTTCGTCCCACAAAGCGGGGGTACCTCCCACCTGCGGTTGAGGGACTTCTTCCTCCATAGGGAGGTCAGTGGCATTTGGCATTTAATGCAGGTCGCCTCGCCTACCCCTTCCTCTTCCCCTACCACCTCGACCTCCACGCAAGTGTTCCATAGTTTAACTGTATAAGGATTACAAGGTTACTTTTTATTTCCAGCAAGACAGATGATGATAAAACATATTTTTATTTATTTCAAAAACAACAACTAGAGTCAACATGCTAAAACAAAAGACACTATAGGACATAATAAAAGTAGTTCATACAACACAAAAGTTTGTAAGACTACAATTATTCTAGAAACTAAAACTAGAACTCAGTCCAGATGATGCTCGTCGGGTGACAGTGGGGTGTAGTCAGGGCAGGGTCGATGTCCTCCAGTCCCCTGCGGTCCCCTGCTAGGTCCTGGCGCACCAGATGGACAGTAAAAAGCTAGATGCTCCCGACTGCCACAGCTGCGGCACCAGAGGGCAGGGCGCCTACACTCCGTCATACGGTGCCCGTATACTCCACATCGTCGGCACCAAGAGATCCTAAGAACGGTAGGAGATGGTCCTACAGCTCTTTCCCGAATCTGCACCCCCAATCCACGGCGGTAATCACGGGCTCTACACACGCGTCGTGGAGGAATACTAGGGCTCACGATCTCCTGTGCTAACGGAACCCTGGGTCCTACTGGCCTCTGCATAGCGATGTGGTCCCTAAGTCCCTGGACCAAAGATGGTAACGGTAGTGGAGCACATGCCAACCTTTCGGTTGGTGGCTTCCAGCCGGCCCTCCTCATCTCTCGGCGAGGACCACGGCCAGACTCGGATGAGTCGGCTACGGGTGGTGGAGTGTTCTCCTGACGACTCCACCTCATCATCGCATCTAATCAGCAGTGCGATGGTCCCGGCATCCTGCAAGTAAACCGGGTGTCAATCTAGCGTACTCACTATCTATACTACCCCAGCCCCGCACTGGCCTATGCAACCGCTAAGGGTATCTAGGGTCCGCTATCCGCTCTATCAAGAGAACTCTTGCTCGATACCACTTTAATCAGATACGCTCGACCGGATCCGGGACCTCGGCGTCAATGCACCGCCTTATTAAAGAAGAGATAAGCTCAACTCGAATACAAGTCCTAAATAATGTGATAAGCAGGTAACAATCCATAAATAAACATAAACTCGAGTTCATAAGAACATAGAGTCATTAGGGTCCGTAGGCCCTATATAAGTCCAGTCCCTATCACGGGTCCTACAATAACAAAGCTCACAAAGACAAAGATAAAGAAGACTCCCATAACCTCGATCCTCAGAGTCCTCTCCCTGGGCTCCTCCCCCTCCTAAACCTCGGAATGCGTAAAAGAGGGAAAAGAAAACACATGAGCTTTGAAGGAAAGCTCAAGTAGTACCCCGCAGTCACAGATCATGAGAATGTGAAATATGACAGTCAACGAGATCATAATATCAACAATAAAGTCCTAGGAGTCTACCACAAGCAAGTCAAAGGTAATGCGACCCACAGTACAGAAGCCCTCGAGCTCTGTTGTGAGTCCTAAGAGAACTCTGAGTTTACTCCCGGCCAGTATGTCCAGCTTTTGGATATAAATACGACCTAGTTGGTCGTTTGACCCTCCAGTCAAAAGGTCGGTAGAACTACCTCTTCTACGTGTTAACACGGTCAGTGTACCATGCCCACTGACAGGTAAGACCTCCAAAGATTTGTTTCTCTGGTAGGGCTGTCAGGAAAGTCAGGGGGGTCCTAACCCTGAACATTTCTAAATTGGAGCTTCCCTAGCTCCACTGAGTCCGGGCAGTAGAACACAGCAAACAGGGACACCAACGTCCCGTAAACAAGCATACATGCTTAACAGGATTCAAAAACAGGTATGAACAGCATGTATGGCATCAACAGTGCATGTAATAAGAATACATAGCAAGTCCAAGAAATCCCGTCACCGGGTGGAAACTAGGCAAGTGAACTTACCTCTAGAGAGACTAAATGTCTTGCTGGTCTCCTTTAAAATGCCTTACGTCTCCCACGAGTATCCGCATATAACGGTTTATTAGAATTATTGTTCCAATAATTTCTATCTCTCTAAGTGTCCATGCATGCCTAACGTCCTTGTTGGGCTTAGGCCCACTAACGGGTCCTAGGGACCTTCTCTCTGGTTACCGGCCCTTATTCCCGTTCCATTGTCCTTTAGTTGACTTGTAGATTCACCTTGGTCTAACCTAGTCAACTCTAGTTGAGTTGGACCCATTTCAAGCCCACTGCACCATTTAAGTTGACCTTAGTCCCGTGAAGGGCTTTTTGGTCATTTGGTAGTTTATGACCCTAAGGTCTATCTCGTTTAGGGCTAAATAGTCCTTTTTGAGTTTATCATGCTTCTTTACTAAATATTTTCCATCACATAGTCAATTTATCCGAATTTACGAAATTAACTAATTAATTTCTATTTATCCTGATTCAATATTTCATAATAATTATTAATTAATTATTATGTCACATATTCACAGTTCCATATAGTTGTCTATTTTTTCAACTATTTGATTAATAGTTTCAATACTATTAATAGAGACAATATTAATTTAATTGCCGAACCAAGGTTTTAATCCCCTATCAAAACCTTATGTTTCATAATTATTAAATTATGAATAAAAATTTCATAACCTAATAATCATCACGAAACCTAAGTTTTATTATCAATGGAACTAAACACTTTATTCGATTATTTGAGCATGTGTCGCATTTTCCAAACTTTAATCAATTTCATTTAACCGATTAGCCCTTTTAACTATGTCTCACTATAGTTTTCAAATTATTAATCATGCTAATAATTTGTCACACTCTATAGTCTAAAAATCATTTGAGACTATATCCATAGTTAAATAATTATGGATGTGTCACACTATCTAGTCACTATTAACTAAAATTATACTAGCTATTGCTATATAATTATTTTATCAATAAATCAATTAGGTGTCACACTAACTAAGTTATTCTAATTGATTAATTAAACCCTTAAGTTACTGTTTAATCAAAATAATAACTTTTGTTTATTATTCAAAATTTTTTTTTTCTCTCACCTCTCTTCTCTCCCGGCCACACACGTCGGAGAGATCGCCGGAAATGTCCTGCTCGCCGTCGGTGAACCTCATCGCCCACTGCCGCTTGCTGAGCATCATCTCAGCCTGGGGAACTATCCAGGCTTCTCAGTTGCCTCTTCGAGCCATCTCCAGCTCATCAATTGCTCGCCGGAGCTCCGTGAAATCCCGGCCGAGACCTCCATCTCCGGTGATGCTCTCACGGACCACCCTACGCTCTAATACTCTAATTGAAAATTTAAAATGAAGGAAGAGGGTCTCACCATGACAGAGTCGAACTCCGATGCCGCGGACGAGATCCTCCGGTGGCCATCGCCGCCCTACTCCAATTCCCTTCACCCGGTTGTGTTGATGAAGGGCCCCCCATCTTCGGTCCCATTTATAGGACGAGGGAGACAAAAAGGCGACTGTTCCGCTCGTAACGCCTGTCCAACGGCCTTCCTCGCACTGGTAACGGCCGGAGAAGACGGTGGCGGGCGGCGACGCGAGCTGGCGCCTCCACGCGTGAACGGACGGCCAGGATTTGCTCCTGAGCCTCGGATCTCGCTCACAGCTTGGACGGGTGGCCCAGATCGAGTCGCACCGTGCGGTCTTTTTGTTAACCTACTCTTCTCCTGTGCCTCGGATCCATCATTCAATCTGATGGATCGAATCTGGACTCCCCACGTGGCTTCCTTGAGGCCGTAGCATCGCCTCGCGATATAGCGCGGCAAGAGATGATTAAATCTCAGCCGTCCATCCTTTCTCTATAGGGTTTCTCGTGGAAAACTTACCAGAGGTCCCTAACATTTTTAAAATCACATCCCGGTCCAAGACTGTGAGAGGGGAAAACTTCTTTAAGGTCCCCAATTCTTTCAAAATTACTATTTGGTCCCTGCAGACCCCATATAAATTTTTAAATTTCCATTAAATTTAAATAACTCAAATATTTTTCTCAAGGAAATAACTAAATATTTATTTCAAAAAAATTCATGGATTTTACATAATGATAGGTAGTAAATTCTCACATCTCATTTCCTTTTCCCCAGGGATTACCCACAGTCTCTTTACCCACAGAAGCTCTCATGGGTAATCTATGGGTAAAATTTGTGCAAAAAGTCACATATTCTATTACCCAGGGATTACCCACAGATGTGTTGCCCATGGAACATATCCCTGGGTAATCTGTGGGTGACCTTATGGAACCAAAGTCCCCTTTCAGTCACCTACGGTACCCATGACAGTAGTACCCACAAACAATTTCTCTAGGCAATCCGTGGGTATATTGTATTTAACATAAATACCCATGGATTACCCACAAATATTTTAACTATACAAGATTTCCCTGGGAAAGTCATGGATAATTTTAAGGCGGGAACCATCCGCGTTATTTACCTACAGACTGTCCAGGGATATATTGTCCCTGGGTAAATCGCTAGGTAAATTCATGTCAATTCCCTCGGTTAAGTTTATAGATCTTTATTTATCATTTTCTTGCTATTATGTGGGTATTTTGTGGGTATTTTGTGGGTATTTACCTAAAGAAGGTGTCTGTGGGTAAAACATTATTTTCTTATAGTGCAACTTTTGTTTCCAGTGAATGAAATTCATGCATGGATTTACAAAGGTGTTTCCCAACCGTAAGATGGCGTGACTTACCCCCTTTTTAAATCCTGACCATTGATCCCAAACTAATACAAATTATGTTGTCCCAACCGTAAGATGGCCCACGAGTAACTTTTCTCTCTCTTTTGCAAAAATACACTCAATGCTCTTTAATATTGCATGCAAGCCCTTTCCTTCTTTAACCTATGAGAGAGTGCATCTTTCACTTTAGTCCAATCTCTTCCAATAATAGTAATTAAAGAGGCAATTGAAGTTTTTTATTTACCTTATTTGATGGTATACACAGATTCACACACACACATGCATACACATGAAGTATACATATATACAATTCAAATTTTATAAGAATGTTGTAAACAATGAATGATAAGTTTTTCATTCACTTTTATAGAATTCAATGTTATACATCAGTTCAATATATATACATGAGAGAATATGAGTAGTTAGGATAACAAGGAATTGGTCATGATATGATATTAGTGCGCACCGTCTCAAGTTAGAGTGTGCAAATCACAAATGGCCAACTTGGATAATAATAGCTAAAACTGTCGTTGCCCTAGGGCTTTAGTTAACAAGTCAACTAGTTGCATATGTGTAGATATATGAATAGGAGATATAACATCTTGAATTATCACATTTGGGATGAAGTGGCAATCAACAATATGTTTGCTTCATGGATAACCAAATTAACAACAATGTGACGAGCAGTGTGATTATCACGATAGAGCACAATAGGAGAAACAATGACAAACCCGTTGTTTGGTTGGGTGTTTTTGGAGGGGTGAGGAGGTTTCATACTTGAGGAGGTTTGGGTGGGGTGGGGGGTTAGCATGTTTGGTTAGGGGGATGAGGAGGGGTGAGGAGGGGTGTCACCCCTTAACCCTCTTTTGGGGGAGTGGGTTTTTAAAACATGACCTGAAATGTCTAAACTACCCTCAACTTATTTTCAAAATTCCAACTAAGTCCTATATGAAATGTCTAAATATAACATCATTATTTTGATAAATAATAAAATTATTTCATTTTATTACCGAATAATTAACTTAATAAATAATTTCTAAAAGAATGAATATAAATAATAAAATAAATTAAACTTACTTAATTTGAAGATAACGACAAATAAGAGGCTAATCAAGACTTGCAGGATTGGAAAAATTATGTTTATATATATATATATATATATATATCCATTGCAAAAAGGGCAAAATGGTCAAATGCACATTAAGAAGTCTCTTAAGTCATACAAGCTCACTCACAGTATTGACCATGGAATGATATTCTACTAATAATGAGATATTATGATATGATTTTTGGTTTTCAAGGAAATTGGACAAGAACCAAAGTAATAAAATGATAACTGAGTTATCATTGAGTAATAGGGCATGCAACCCAATCATAATCACAATATGCATGAAAGATTAAATCATTATTACTGAGAAGGAGAAGTGTTGAATTAGTAAACTTGTGCTTTTGCTTACTTTAATAGCTTACTTTATGTCTTGGGATCTAAACTATGAATCATGTGGCTTGTATTGTCTTTTGAAATACCTATGTGTGTAAGAACTCAGCAGAAAATTTGTGTAAAAAAAGGAAATCAAAGTGGCTTCAGGACCACCATCAAAGTTACTCAATATTGCTTGGTGTTTTCCCTGTTTTCTCTAATTCCTATGTTTTTCATCAGTTTGCAGCAGCAGCTATCTCTCTCCAACAAAACTTCATTGACAGCTGATCCTGGTGTACTCTAAACCTTCTTTCAAATGCCCCAATTCTTGTGATGAATGTTAGTTGTTGGTTGGATCTATATGCTTTTGAGTAAATGATGCAATTAGGGTGCATGAATGATGTATTTAGCTTCATAAAGTGGTATCAGAGCTGGTAATTCGGTGTGAAGTCCTCTGATTTCCTGAATTTGGTGGTGGCTATGTGAAACCCTAGTTTTACCCTAAGTTCTTCAATCTTGGTCTGATTCTGCAAATTCTAGTTTGTGTGGTGGTGTGAAAGCCTAGTGGAAGTTGATTCTCCAAATAGATGCAGAAGTGAGCAAGAGGACTGAGTATCTTGTCACTGATCGCTGAATTTGGGAGTTTCTTCAATTATGATTGAAGTATAGAAGGAATTTGAAAAGGGCTTTGAAGATTTAGAAGGCAAAGGAGACATCACACTGAGGAAAGATGAATAATATGTTTCCATTTCAGTTTCCAAAACTCACAAAGGAGAATTATGAAAATTGGTGTATTAGAATCAGAGCTTTGTTGGGATCACAAGATGTGTGGGAAATTGTGGAGAAGGGCTGTGAGAAGCTGGAGAATGAAGAAGCATTGACAACTGCTTAAAAAGATGCATTTCAGAAAGCAAGGAAAAAGGATCAGCAAGTACTCACCCTCATTCATATGTGTTTGGATGAGAGTATGTTTGAAAAAGTTACCTCTGCAACAAGTGCAAAAGATGTAGGATTATTCGGTGTTCAAAACACGCAGCGGAAGGCGAAATAATCCAATGGAAGATCTATTTGCATTTAAAATTTATTTAACTTGTTAAAGATCGGATCTAAAACATACCTTGGAAGCGAATTCCTTTTTCTCTTTAAACCTCTTCGATAATGCGAAGACTCTATGCGTTTCCACACCGAGACCAACCTTTGCTATCAACCCTTTGACAAAATGGAATTGATGAACAAATTGAAACAAATAGTTTTGACTCTCAAAACTCACTTGATGGATTGTATCTCTTCTCTCTTTTGTGTGTATTAACCCATATGCAAGCCTACATATATATAGGCATTTCCATGAGGCTTTTGGGCTTCTCAAAACCTTTTGGGTTTCCCAAAACCATTAAGTGCATGTGGCTTTTGGTTTTCCCAAAGCCATTAAGTGCATGTGGCTTTTGGTTTTCCCAAAACCCTTTGGTCTTCCAAAGACCTTTTGGTTTTCCCAAAACCAACACATCCAATCATTATTCATTTTGTCCATTAATATTAATTATATTCTCTATGCTAGTAAAGAATATAATAATATTCCATTTGGACTAATTTATTTTATTTATTTGATAAATTAAATAATCTAATTTAATCATCAAATAATAAAACAATTAATCCTATAGCAAAGATTAGAACACTTGTTAGTGTGTGACCCCATAGGTTCAAGATTAAGCGGTAGTAAATTAGTCATACTACTTTACTAATCAAGGTTGGCGTCTAGCAACACTCCTTAACGACCGGATAGCATGAAGTATACAATTACTCTCAAGAACCCGTTGAAGAATAATGTAATATTTTCCTTCTGTCTATAAAGCTCCTGGTCAACCCTAGGATATGGTTCAACTGTCAAATCCCAATAGGTTGCCAACTATGTTTCATGTCAATTATAATCGACCAACGAATGACTTAAGAAACTCTTTTCTTCTTCATTCGTTTGCCCTGGCCAAGGTCTTAATTTAGTCGTTATAAATAATGACAACATAGAGCTCAAACTCATTACCAAGAGTTGACAGATTCCTTCTTGATCAATCATTAATTCTACAAGTATTTAATCATACCCACTATCCTTTCAACTATCATCCTAGGACAATAGGTGTCCAGAATCAAAGTATGATAAATAGCTTGTTAATTACTATGATGATCTCAGGTCAAAGAAACTATTATATCTCATTCTTCAAGAGAATATCCTATTGACAGTTTATGGTAATATTAACCATTAGGAATTCTCAATTGAGTCAGTTCAATGATCATATCTCCATATGTATCATCTATATATGTGATTTAGTCAATGAGATCAACTAATCTTTATCTTATAAAGACTGTCACACATATATTGATCTAACCGGATCACTAATATCCTTAATGATCCTGTGATCAAGAACAATTTTAGATTAAATCATTTTAGACTTGACTCTCATTATTATGATCTCTATCATAATGACAAGTCTCTAAATTTAATCAAGGACTTTATCATATTAAACACTTAATATGATAACAAAAGTAAGGCAATGTCATATATTAATCAAACCATATTGTTTGAAATGTGTTCAAATTATTACATAAGAGATTGGGTCTAGGGCATATCAACTATATCCCTAACAAAAGATGCATGGGAAATTCTACAAAGTTCCGCGTTTGGAACACAGGATAGGATAGGATTATTATTTTGGATTAGATGGGATAGGATAGGATGGGAAAATATATATTGTCCAGTGTTTGGTAGCACCGGATTAGAAACTGGATTAGAAATCCTGCATTTAATGGACCTTAGATACGACTATTTTACTGTTTATATTTTAAATTTTATTTTTAAATTATTATTTATATCATATATTTCAAATTAGTTTATAAAATTTTTGTATTTTAATATTTTTTAAATTTATTATTTATGTTGTGTCAAAAATTAATTTGTAAAACTTCTTCGTAAATACATATTAAAAATTATTCATACAAATTTTTGTAAATATTACCCCTTTTCACTTCCAAACACTCTATTTATTAAAATTTAATTAGTAAAAGAATATACAATTTTGATTGTTAAAATACTATACAAATTTAATATGTTTTTGCAAACATATTTTAACATAATGTTAACAAATAATTGGAATAAAAATAATAAGATCGAACACCAGGGGATAGAATGTATATATAACAAGGCAAATAATATATTGACATAATGTTGACAAATAATTGGAAGGTAACTAATAAGGTCGAACACCGGATTTATATATCTAATATATATAACATGAAAATTAAATTAAAATCTCATATTTAAATTTCGATGAACTTTAGAAATGAGAGAATTAATGAATTTGATTAAAAGTATGTATTAAAGGGTTTCCAAATAAATTTTCCAAAACCTAGGGGGTAGAATGTAATTATACTATATATATATATATATATTAAAAAATAGTATGAAAGTAAAAATGTTTAATAAAATAAATAAATTAAAAAAAAAGTCTTTTTAATTTTTATTGATGGTCAGACACTTGATGAAGGTGGACGTTATCCGGTGTAATTCTCCCAAAATACATGGGATAAAATTATTGAAGAAATCGTAATCCTAGGATTAGAATCCCAGGATAATGTTTACATACCAAACACCAGACATTAGATTTTGGATAATAATCCAATCCAATCCCATCTAATCTTGTGTACCAAACACTCCCTTAGGGGTTGTTTCGTTTGATGTAAGTAGCTGTATTGTAAAAAGTTTTACATGTAAAACTTAGTGTTTGGTATGATGTAAAAGTGTAAATATGCAGTAAAATTTTTACATATGGGACTGTTATCATGCATTTCAAAATACAGCTGATTTGGGCGTAAAATCAAATGCAGGGAAACCCTGGCTTAAAATCACCCTCCACAAGCTTCTCTCTCTCGGAAGCCGTTTCTCTCCCTCTCTCTCAAGTCTTGTCCCTGGCGGCCAGATCCCAATCTCTCACATCTCATCGCTGGCATCTAGATCTGAGATGAAGACCCTACTTCGGCGTCGAACTCCAGATCCACAAACTTGAAGCTCTTTTTGGGATTCTCTTGCAAGCCATACCCTAGTTCCACCGTTGCCAACCCATCCTCCGACAACGAAAACGACGGCGACGGCGGAGATGCGGCTGCGACGTGGGATCTCATGTGGCCGCAGAGCGCCCGGCCGGTGGCAAAGCGGCGGAATCACAGCTTGCAAGCGTGCTCCTCCATTTTAGAGAGACGGAGAACCCAAACGAAGCCTCTCAATAAAGAGCATGGAGTGGAAGCGTGAATGGTTTATTGAGCGTGGAGTGGAAGCGTGAATGGCTTCTTTCACATGTTCTCTATTTTCATTTTGAGTTTTTTTGTTTTGTTTTTGTTTTCTCATTTTTATCTGAAAACATTATTATTATTTATTAAAGAGGTAATTATTTATTAGTCCCTGATACTATTTGGTACTATTTCCCCTTTAACCAAACCCCACCCAAAACCCTATTTACTTTACACCCCTACACACCCCCCCAAGGACCCCAAGAGAAAAAACAAACAGTGTCAGGGACCAATAGTTCATTATCTATTTATTTAAATGTGACTGGAAAATGACAATTTGTGAGGAATTAAATGTGAAAAGCATAAATCTAAATTTAATCACAGTAAAACTAATTCTCACTTATGGCTAAATATAAGTAGAAACTTACAAAAAAAAAAGGAAATATTAAATTTTTTAATAAATATTTTATTAGATTAATTATTCTATTTAAAGTAATTTTTATCTAGCGTATTAACTAATTAGTAATAATAATAGATAGTTGGGGTAATCTTACCACCCCACTTACATGGTAACTATATTCTTTAACTTACATCAAACCAAACAAACAAAAAATATATTCCGTATTTCCAGTTACATCTAACCAAACACCAGTGATGTAAAAGAAAATGCAGCATTTCTAATTACATGTAAGTTAAAATACATTGTAATTTAAAATGCGGGCAACCAAACATCCCCTTAGAGGAAAAGTCAAGGTGATTAAAGTTCGCTTGCAAAGTTTGAGAGGTGAATATGAAGCTCTCAAGATGGAGTCAGAATCTGTTGAGGAGTATTTCAACAAAGTGTTGGCAGTTGTTAATCAGTTAAAGAGATATGGAGAGACATTACAAGATGTTCGAGTGATTGAAAAAATTATGCGCTCATTGACTTCTAAATTTGACTCTATTGTGACTGCTATTGAAGAGTCAAAAGACTTGGATTCAATAACAGTGGAGCAATTATTGGGATCTTTACAAGCCCATGAAGAAAGAATGAAGAAAAGAGAAGAAGGGATTTCTCATGCATTGCAAGCAAAATTAGACTTGAAAGACAAAGACAAAGATAATTCACAGTAATATTTTGTTGAAGGTCGAGGTAGAGGAAGAGGAAGAACAAGAGGCAGAGGTCAAGGTTGGTTTTATGACAATCGTGGAAGTGTAAGATGTGGCAGGACCTTTTTTAATAATGAAGAGTCAAGCTCTTGGCAACCAAATTTCAGAGAAAGAAGTAGAGCTGGCAGATTTCAAGGTGGCCGTGGTCGTGGTAGAAACTCCAATATAAGATGCTTCAAGTGTCAAAAGTTTGGGCATTATGCAGCAGATTGTAGATCGAAGCCAAGCAAGGATGAAATGGCCAATTTTGTTGAGACAGGAGAAGTTGAAGAATCAACCTTATTGCTATCCAGAAATGATGAAGAAGAAAGAAATTCCAAGGTTTGGTATCTTGACTTAGAGGCTAGTAGTCATATAACAGGAGATAAAAATTTTATTTTGCATTCTTGATGAAACTGTGAAAGGTAACATATCTTTTGGTGATAAGACTAAAGTGCCAGTAATGGGCAAAGGTGATATCCTTATTAGATTTAAGAATGGTGACCATCAATTCATCTCTCAAATCTATTATGTTCCAGCTTTAAAAACAAACATTTTAAGCATAGGGCAGCTATTGGAGAAAGGATATGAAATAAATATGAATCAGAATGGGCTGAAAAAGGAAGATTGATAGCAAAGGTGCCATTATCAAAAAACAATATGTTCAAGCTGCAAATTAATTATGATAGTCCTATGTGTTTGAAGGCTTTTTTAGCATATTCTTCATGGTTTTGGCATCTTAGAATGGGTCATCTAAATTTTGGTGGATTGGAACTATTGTCCAAGAAAAAAAGATGGTGTATGGTTTGCCATACATAAATCATCCAAATCAGATTTGTGAATATTGCATGTATGGAAAGCAGTCAAGGACCAGTTTTCCAAAAGAATAATCTTTTCAAGCCTCAAAGTCACTTCAATTAGTGCATGCTGACATATGTGGGCTACTCCAACCAACTTCTCTTGGGAAGAACAGGTATTTCCTGTTGTTTATTGATGATTTTACTAAAAAAACTTGGGTTTATTTCTTGAAGGAAAAATCTGAGGCACTTGAAACCTTCAAGAAATTCAAAGCTCAAGTAGAGAATGAAAGTTGCTACTTACTTAAAGCTTTGCGAACTGATGGAGGCGGCAAGTTTACATCAAAACAGTTTAACCAATTATGTGATTATCATGGTGTTCGACATTTCTTTACTGTGCCAAGATCACCCCAACAAAATGGAGTTGTAGAGAGGAAAAACAGGACAATTCTCAACATGGCTCATAGTATGTTGAAGAGCAAGTTAATGCCAAAAGAGTTATGGGCAGAGGCAGTAGCATGTGCTGTCTACTTGAATAACAGAAGTCCCACACAAAAATTGAAGCAAAAGACACCACAAGAAGCCTGGAGTGGCAAGAAACCAAATATTTCACATTTGAGAGTATTTGGTAGCATTAGTTATGTCCATGTTCGTGATGAGACATGGAGCAAACTGGATGATAAAAGCAAGAAGATGGTGTTTGTAGGTTATGCACAGAACTCAAAGGGTTACAAATTTTATAATCCTCAGAATGGGAAGATAATTATCAGCAGGGATGTTGAATTTGATGAAAGGAGCTCTTGGGAATGGAATGTCTCTCAAGATTAAAGTTACAACTTTCTTCCTGTGTTTGATGAGTTTTTGGTTGAAAATTAGCCACAAAGTGAAGATGTTGTTGTTGTCATACCTGAAACTCCAACACATATTAAACAAGCAGATTTAGCTTCTTCAAGTTCCTCTGAAAGACCACCTTGAATGCGAAGTTTGGCTGAAATTTATGATGAAAATGAAGAAATCAATGATGCTACCTTGTTCTGTTTGTTTGCAGATACAAAACCAATGTCCTTTGAAGAAGCTGTACAAGATGAGAAATGGAGACTAGCTATGGATGAAGAAATGAAAGCACTTGAGAAGAATGATACATGGCAGCTAGCTACACTTCCTGCAAGAAAGAAATCTGTGGCAGTGAAGTGGGTTTACAGAGAGAAGAAAAATGCTAAAGGAGAAGTGAAAAAGTACAAAGCTCGTCTTGTGGCAAAGGGTTTTACTCAAAGGGCTGGAATAGATTATAATGAAGTCTTTGCTCTAGTGGCTCATTTAGAGACAGTTCGTTTACTTATTTCATTGGCAGCCCAGAAAAGATGGAAACTATATTTGATGGATGTAAAATCAGTCTTTTTGAATGGAGTATTAGAAGAAGAGGTTTATGTGAAACAACCAATGGGTTATGTTGTTGAAGGAGAAGAAGATAAAGTGTTAAAGTTGAAGAAAGCCTTATATGGCCTTAAACAAGCTCCAAGAGTTTGGTATAACTGCATTGATGAGTATTTTCAGAAGAATGGATTTAGAAAGTGCCCTTATGAACATGCCTTATATGTGAAGGAGACTAAAGATAGAGATATAATGTATGTTTGTCTATATGTTGATGACCTCATTTTCACAGGAAGCAATCAGTTGATGTTTGAAGAATTCAAGAAACAAATGACTAGAAGACTTGAAATGATAGATTTGGGACTTATGTCTTCTTATCTCGGGATTGAGGTCAAGCAAAGTGAAGAAGGAATTTTCCTTTCTCAAAGGGCTTATGCAGAAGCAATATTGAAGGAGTTCAAAATGGTTGATTGTAATTCAGTTTCAACACCTATAGAATGTGGAATGAAGCTTTCTAAGTTTGATGGAGCTGAAAAGGTGAATCCAACTCTTTTTAGAAGATTAGTTGGAAGATTGAGATACTTAAACTGTACAAGGCCAGATATTTTATACGCAGTTGGTATTATTAGTCGTTACATGGAAGCACCAACTATGACCCATTGGAAGGCAGCTAAAAGAATTCTCCATTATGTGAAAGGAACATTAACTTATGGTCTGTTTTACACTACTACAGAAAATGTCAAGTTGTATGGGTTTAGTGACACTGATTGGGGAGGAGATGTAGATGATCGAAAAAGCACAAGTGGCTTTGTGTTTTTCATGGGCAATGCTGTATTTGCTTGGAGTTCAAAGAAACAATCAATTGTGACTTTATCAACATGTGAAGCTGAATATGTGGCAGCTGCCTCATGTACTTGTCATGCAATTTGGTTGAGAAGGCTTCTAAGTTATTTGAAGTTTGAACAACTTGGTGCTACTACTGTCTTTGTGGACAACAAATCAGCCATTGCATTAGGAAAGAATCCAATTTTTCATGAGAAAAGCAAACACATCGATACTAGAAACCATTTCATTAGAGAATGTGTTGGAAAGAAGGAAATTCAGTTGGAGTATGTGCAGTCTAAAGATAAAGTGGCTGATATATTCACTAAACCTTTAAAGTTTGGAGATTTCTGCAGGTTGAGAGCTGCCCTTGGAGTCATCAAAGGTTAATCACAAGTTTAAGGAGGAGAAATGTTGAATTAGTAAACTTGTGCTTTTGCTTACTTTATGTCTTGGGATCTAGACTATGAATCATGTGGCTTGTATTGTCTTTTGAAATACCTATGTGTGTAAGAACTCAGCAGAAAATTTGTGCTAAAAAAAGGAAATCAAAGTGGCTTCAGGACCACCATTGAAGTTACTCAATATTGCTTGGTGTTTTACCTGTTTTCTCTAATTCCTATGTTTTTCATCAGTTTGCAGCAGCAGCAGCTATCTCTCTCCAACAGGACTTCATTGACAGCTGATCTTGGTGTACTCTAAACCTTCTTTCAAATGCCCCAATTCTTGTGATGAATGTTAGTTGTTGGTTGGATCTATATGCTCTTGAGTAAATGATGCAATTAGGGTGCATGAATGATGTATTTACCGTGACATGTCATGTCCAGGATTTGGCAGTGCTCACATATAACATGATTCCAATAGTGAAAGAATTGTTACCTCGCACATAATAACCATTATTTTTAAAAATATCCAAGAAAAAAACCTTCACATGGACACTCCATGATATTCAACTCTATTATTCCTTAACATTCAACCCAATAATAAAAGTTATTAGGAAGTGAAACAGTCACACAATGTTTTATCTATTCAATACAAAAGTATTGAATAATAAAGTATTATTCCTAATAAGTACCACAAAGGCAATGATCATCCCTTCAAACATCACTCCATGTTATCTCCATCCATCCTCTGTCATCTTTTGGCACACCCAATGCCACCCAAACAGCCAGGGAAGCATCAACAATGTTATTGTCACATGGTGGCTGATAATCATGCACAAAATCACAACCCATTGTAGAGTCACACTCATCCACCACCTTTGCAACAACACTCTGGCCATTCCCATTGATCCTTATATACTTAAGACATCTCTTAGTACCATCACCTTTCAACCATCCAGTAGACATAGCAACCACAGGAGTACCATTCGAATGGTACTTATTGTCACACTCCGATGGCGCGCCACCGTCCTCTCCTTTTTCAAACCCGTTTATCGTCAATATCGCCTTCGTATTATTTGTTACGGGTGGTGAGCATGTGTATGTTTGATAAGTTTCACCTTCTTTGCAACATTCTGAGTTGTTTTTCTGGTTGCATTTTCTTGGTGGTGGTTTCTTCCCTTTTATGGTACCTATGAAAATATGAATTATATAGGTTAACATTTTAATAAAACAAAACCTTGAATATACAAGTGTTACAACTATAATGTCTTTATGACACATGAAGTAATATTTTAATATATTTATGAGTATTGCTTAGTCTACGTTAGTGATAAGGAAAGTTGGTAACTCATATTTCTCTCACAAAGAGAGGGTGACGGATTCAAATCATATCTATGGTATGATTCTAATGATTTGTCCACATTTATCAAAAAAAAATAAAAAAAATAAGAAGAGCAAGAAGAAATAAAAAAGAAGGAAATGATAATGAAACATCTCTTGCTTATCCGATATTGGAGATAACTATATATACAAACATAATATGATTTTCTAATATATCTAAAAATACCGCTCGGTTTGCATTCTTTCCCTTCTATCTTCGTGACAAGAAGGACAAGAAGAAGAAAAAGAAGAAAGGGATGATTAGCCATCTCTTACTCCTACAATGTATTTGGCTTTGCTTGTATATGGGGAATCGAGTTTATATAGACACATACATACACATAGGTTAGTTTGTTAGAAGAATTAGCAACTAAGAAGCATTGGAAACCACTGAGGCATTGTTTTCTTCTCCTCTAAGGCCAATGTTCATGGTTGATATCACATGAGAGAGACTTGGGGGAGAATCTCAAGTTGCCGAAATTTTAAAAGCAAACAAGTACTTGGAAAGAGGTGGTGTTTGTGTGTACGTTTCATTTGAGGAATTTTTTTATGAAGTTAAAGGAACACTGTCATTACTTGGAGTTTTTTCAGTGAATCTTTGGGCAAGATGTTTGCTAACTCATCTTCTCTGTATTTATGGAATCTCTCTCAAATTCTTGTTGGCTTGGTCTAGATTGAAGACGGAACAGAGTTGATTCTTGGTTGTTAATTCTTGTAATCAAGTGGGTTTACTTTCATATATGGCAAATTGGCAATAGGATTTAAAGGTATAGAATATTTAGAGTAAATTATTGTTTCAACTGATGAAATGGTTGTTATAATTTTTCCTATTATTATTATTATTATTATTTTTTTTTTTGGGAGATAAATCTACAAACCTAAATTTTTATGACATAATGAACTAAAATGAGAAAAAGCAAACTCTAGAGGTTGAGTTTGCTAGTGCCCTCATATTTATCGTCCGCTTTGAAAAATAAAATAGTGTTGTTAAGAAAATGGTATTAAAAATACTAGTCCAAAAACACATTAGATAGCGACATCAATTTGAGAAAATAGTTCATCGATAAAAGATGAGATGGAACATTAGAGTTGAAGCATAACCATCTAAACTTTTATATATTTCAAGAAAAATAATAAACCTTTTCATTCCCTCATTCTTCTACAATTGCCTGCACACTCACTTGCAAATATCTCAAGTATATATGTATATAATATATATATAAGCAATCTATTTACTTCTTTAGTTATTCATATGTGAATTTCTTTTATGTTGTTGTTTTAAAGATGTAATCTATGTTGTTATTATTATTATTACTCCACACTTTATGCTTACCTAAAATTAAGAAGTTAAGATTTAGATCATATAAATAAAATATAATAATGGAAGAAGAGAATGCAAATTCTCCATCTACTTTCTTATGCTAGGAAATAGAAATTAACAAAAAATTACAAAAAAAAAAAAAAACAAAGTGCATTGGTTGTTTTTAGTATTTGTTATCCTCAACTTGATATACAACACTGCACACCAATTCAATTGAATGAAATGAACAAGACAATCCAATTGAATTAAACATCATGTTATCTGTAAAACATGCCAAAAAGAACTTAAGCATTATATAATCAATCAGAGTTTTAATACAAATACTGTAACAAATGTCATGGGGGTAATAAAATCATAATTAGTATAATTTATCTACATCAACAGCCTCATCAGACCATTACCACTATAATAACCATGAATTAACTTATACATATCCAAAGACAAGAAACCAAAGTTCCCAGTTTTCTTTCTTTTTCGGGTATTTACCCTCAGCCCGGTAAACAACATTGCACATGAATTGAATTTGAATCAAATGAACATGAAGACATTCCAAATGAATTAAAAGTCATCCCATCTCTAAAGCATGCGATAAAGGTCTTCAAGCATTCTGTTATCAATCAGAGTTTTAATAAAAACAGAATAACAATGTCATTGGTGTGAAAAAATTCCATAAAGTACAAATAATCTACATCAACAATATCATCAGATCATCCATGCACATAACTTAGACCTGAAAACGGCGATCAGTTCAATTGCAGAGAAGTATCATAATCCTAACATAGAAAAGGAAGGGCAAGTATCACAATAAATTGATTCTCCCAACCAAAAAAAAGGAACAACTTCGAAGACAAACCCCCAGAGTATATAAAAAAGAAAGAGAAGACAATCCAATTGAATCAAGTGTTATGCTATATGAAAAGCACGCCACAAAGAACTTAAGCATTATGCCATCTATCAGAATTTTTAATAAAAACAGTTTAACATCATGGGAATGAATAAACTCATAATTAGTACACTTAATCTATATCAACAAGATCAACAGACCGTCAAGACTACAATAACCATGCATAACTTAAACATATCCGCAAGCTAGTGAAATCAGAAAGAATCTCTCAAACTCATGAGAGACACTGACATTTCAGGATAAATAAAGTATTGCCTCAGAACTATTCACTGTAAGAGAGAGTTTTATTAATATTCCTGTAGAAATATAAGGCAAGCAGATTGAATGCTAGTATCTCCTCTCTCTTATGTAAAAAAGTAACATCCAATTGGGGAATATTAATATCACAAACATAAAATAAAATATTTAATCTCACAATAGGCTCACAATTAAGACATAACCATGCAAAACTTAAACATATCAAAAAGCCAGTAAAACAACAAGGAGCTCTCTAACTCAATAGAAGCGACTCAATATTTCATGTATCACCTTGGTACTATTCACAGTAAGGGAGACTTGGTTTTACTTCTATTACTGTAGAAACATAAGGAAAGCAGAGTGAATGCTAGCATCCTGGTCCCCCTAATGGAAACAAGTAAAATCCAAATGGGGAATATTAATGTCACAAACAAAAAATAAAAATTTTAATCCCGTACTAGGCTCACCATGCACTTGTTCTCATTTGCCTTGGCTCGAGATTGGTGAAAATAAGGCTGGAAGATGTGCAACACTTTTAAGAAATATCAGAATCAAAACAAACATGGATATCTTTCACCTCGTGTACTTAAATTACCAAATTGCGTCATGATTCTAGGCAGGCACGCCAGCTGGCAGCAAAAGAAATACTTGCACTCACTCATAGGCTTCCTCCCAATCATCCACCGCTTCTTCAACGACCTCCGAACCACCAATGCTCACACTCTGAGCAGTAGAGCTTAAGCTGCCATGATTTTGATCCACCATAGTAGTCACATTTTGACCATCCATGGATTCGGTTGCTACTGGATTTGAGGAAGCATCTGAGTCAAGAACATCCCATCGGTTTGGGGAGGCGGAGATGGGAGGCACTTCATTTCCTTTCCATTGAGGCAATGTCGCATCACCCCATGATTCTGACTCGGTAGCAAGAGCTTTCTTCCATGGATTACAACTACTCTTAGAAGCTACTGCCCCTTCTTTCTGTACAAGTCCCCATGCATTGCTCACTGGTTGCCCAGATGCTCCACCATTTGAAGGGATCATGACAGCACCATGATAAACAGACCCATGATCCAGCCTCCGAAGAGCAGTTGCAGACCTCATTGGATCATTGAAAACAGCTAGAGCATTCTTATTATTCAACCATACCATCTCACATTCACCGCCAAACCTCAGAACCAAGGCACTTATATCTGCATCTCTTGGCAAGTCTAGCATTGAGACCACGAGCCTTGGATCCATGTCAATCAGAGGATCAAAGACCGGTGGATGAGGAGGAGGAGGTACCGGGACACCAGGTTTGGCACCCAAGATCCGAGCTGGAGGCTTGGACTTGGGAGTGACTTGAACTACTACAAAACGTTTTGGTTCCCATCCAGCCGTATGGACTGTGAGCTTCCACCTCTCTGCCATATGCCTAATGGCGTCCCTCTTCTCCTTGACCATGTGGCTGAATACATGGACTCTAAGGGTGCTTGATGCGCTTCCTTTGGGTTTCCCCATAACCAAGAACTTGAACCTCTCCTCAGCAGCCATGGCAAACTTGGGTTCCCTTCTCAAGAGGTCTGAAAGCAATTCTGAATTATTTGAATTCTCCCCAAAATGCAATGCGTCCAGATTTGGAGGAGTTATGTCAAATGCTTCAGCAAGGAAACGCTTCCTCTCCATCTTAGCACACTCTTCATCGCAAGTTAACTTCCTCAAACCAAGAGGCACCTTCTTCCCATCTGCTTCAACAGGCTGAAGAGGCAATGGCAGCTTCTGAATGAATGAGGCTTCAAACACAGTGTCCATATGATAGCCACTAGTGCTGCCTCCAGCACCACATGGAACACTAGCAGTGATCCGGCCGCAGGAACAGGAGATTGTGACAGGAAACTCACATCTCAAATCTGGGCAAGAAGCAGAGGGATGGCATGCTGCCGTACAGGTGTGCTTGCAATCCCTCCTTGGAGCACCACAGACCTGTCCACATGAAGACTTGGCACCAGAACCCGACCCAGATGATGAATCACACGGAGGTGGATGGCAAGTCCTGGAACAAGCATGCAACCCACATTGTCTAGTTTTCCCACAGAGCTGGTTGCATCGAATGTCTTTTGAACCACAAGGTATGTTCCTCAGAAGCAAATGGCCACCAATGCATTCTTTCACTACAGGCACAGAGCATGGTGGGCAATCTCCGAAATGGCAGGTGTGGGCTGCTGAGTGCCCACATGGCTGAGGCACCAAACAAGGATGGGGGCATGACGGTGCCGGAGTACCACAAGGCAGCGGAGGAGGTATGGAAGTCTTCCCACAAGCACAGCTAAGATCAGTGAAGATGGTCTCCAAGCACGGAGGGCAATGGCCGCTGTGGCACAACAACTGGCAAGAATGCTGCCCACACTGAAGTCTCTTCCCACATGGAATTGAGCACAAATGGGGGTCCCAATCATCAACTGCAAGCTGCCCACCAGGTTTCGACAAGGGGCAGCATTTCTCACTGCATCGGTGCCTTCCACAGCCTTTCTTCTTGCCACAGAGTTTCTCGCACACAAACCTATTCTTCTCCTCAGACACTCTAAAGCACTCTACTGTTTGAGTAGATGACCCACAACGACACTTCTGCTCAACCTTGGCCAGGCATGGTGGGCAATCCCCAGCATGGCAGGTCTCTCCGCATTGATGAACACCACAAGGAAGCAACTTTTCACAAGCCTGCGAACAAGTAGGTATCGGATCCAAGCAACTCTCACGCTCCTTCAACAATGTCAACTTCCCGCAATAACAAGTCTTGATCTTCACCGGCAACATCTCGCATTCCCCGCACGGCCCTGGATGGCATCTATCCCGACAATCATGATTTCCGCAAGCAAGCCTCTTCCCGCACATCGAATCACAAGAAAAGACACCATCCGAATCACTGGCGTCCCCCTTCATCGCCATGTCGCCACAGAGGACAACTTCTGACTTCTTGGAGCAAAAGCAAGAAGCCGTGATCAAGACGCGGCAGGGGCTGCAAGACCCCGTATGGCAGATCTTTTCACAACGGTGGCGACCGCAAGAGAGGAGCCGACCACAGACCTGGCCACAGGTGAGCGGAGACGTGAGATCGGAGCAGCGGCGAACCACGGTCTTCTTCCCGCACGGGCAAGGCCGACGAGGTGCGAAGGCCTTGCAGGGAGGGCAAGGGCCAGGGTGGCATGGCAGCACGCAGACATGGGGGCAGCGATCGAGAAACTCGTTATCACCGGGGTCGCTGCGATCGAGAGGCTTGCGGCAGGGTTCGCCGCAGGAGTGGGGGGTGAGGTATAAATCGTTAGGGGGGTCACGGTGGCTGCCGCAAAAGCAGAGGTACGAGAGATCATCAGACTTGGTGGATTGAACGGACTGGCAGCCGGGGCAACGCCAAGAGGAGGAGGAGGCGACGGCGGCAGAGGAATCGCCGGATGTGGGGGAACGAGCCCACTTGCGGATGCAATGGAGATGGAAGAGGGAGTAGCAGCTGGAGCAGGACCAGATCGGCGCCGACCGCCGGACCATATCGTAGCAGATCATGCACTCGACGGTGCCTCGGGAGAGCTTATCCTGGATCTCTTGGACGAGCTGGGGGATCGAGGTATCCGATGGCGATGGAGATTGGGCTGCACGACGAGGGCGAGAATTAGGGTTAGGGTTAGGGTTAGGGTTAGGGATGGACATGGGGATTGGGAAGGCACCTCGAGGTACCCACTCTTGGCGAGGGCGGGAGGGCTTGCGGTGCATGGCCGGAAGGGGAGAAGAAGACGAGGACGATGAAGGGTAGTTTGGGAATAATAGTGATTCCTATTATTCTTATTCGTTTTATTATTCCGGTTTTGGATTGGAAGAAGGCGGTTGTCTTATATAAGGGAAGACTAAACGAGGGTGCCTTGGGGAAGAGGGAAGACGAGGATGGAGATTGCAGACTGGTGGGATGAGCACAAGGACGAATTGGACTTATGGATCCGCCGTTGATTTTAATCAGACGGTTCAGATGATGACATATGGATGGTTTCTCGTATGTTTGTAAAAAAATTTAATAACCTTAATTTATTATAAATTAACATTTATTTATTTATTTATTTTGCATAAACCTCCCTGATTTTTTTTATCTTAGAGGTAAAAAATATTTTGATTAAGTTAATTTTTTTAAAAAAACTTCTATAATTCAAATTAATTATCTTTTTTTCATTTTTATAAACAACAATTAGAAAAAATTTCAGTTAGGGGGGAAGTTAGAGAGTAAAAAATAACAGATTTAGATAAAAAAAACCATAAATATATATATATATATATATTAGAGAGAAATTGTAAGATAAAACAAAAAGACCCATAATAAATTCAATTTCACCGAACAATCAAAAGGAAACGACTTTACAGTGGTTATAAGTGGTTGATCCACCATTACTTCAACCACATGTTGCAACACAACTACTTTTTACAAGCTAGGGATAATAAGAATATTTAGCCATTGTTGACATCCAGAAAACTGCATTAGTTAGAACAAAGAACAAACAAGTAGAAATTGAACAAAGTTTTCATCTATGGTACAATATAACACCCACTGGAAATTCTTACTAGTGGAGGTACATCAAATGTTAAATCCTCAAGTATGATCTGGATCGAGAAAAACACCGGTATTTTGATGGAACGAGACACCTCAGCTCATTTACACAATAGTTTTCGTATTACAGCCAAAGGAAGTCAAAATGGCAGTAAGGAAGGCGGAGCAAGTAGCTTTTCCTCGAGGTCTCGGAAACCCCTGTAGACAGGCTCTGTCTGGCTTTGTGGAATAGCCAATCGTCGCACGTCAGTCATGTACCTGTAATATTATGAAGATCATTAAATAATATGTATCTTACATTAGAAAAGATATATATATATATATATAGATAGATAGATGTATGGATAGAAATTATTTCAAGCCAAACATCTGTCATTTCTGATTTCAAGAAGGCAGATAGTTTTCCCCCACCTTCCTAAAGGGTTTGATAAAATTAAAAGTAAGATCTACACACCAAACATACCACAAGGGAAATATATCAAGAACTTAATACAAATTCGATGGCATTTATAGTTTGGACCCGTCGGACAGCTCTCTGCAGGATATTGGAAATATTGGTGAGCAGTCAGGAATTGTAATGGTTGGTTTTGTGAATATGACAATGCACACCTAAGGCAAATATGGAACCACTTGCACCTCCAAATTTTTCCTAGGTTCTTCCAAAAGTGTGAAACTTTTCCATTATTATTGGAAATATAGAATCAACCAAGACTAAAACCAGAACCAAAACAAA
Source organism: Dioscorea zingiberensis (assembly GCA_026586065.1). Taxonomy (NCBI): domain Eukaryota; kingdom Viridiplantae; phylum Streptophyta; class Magnoliopsida; order Dioscoreales; family Dioscoreaceae; genus Dioscorea; species Dioscorea zingiberensis. The sequence goes on along the minus strand of CM048819.1, from coordinate 16,187,646 downwards.
TAAAAAAGCCTATTCAGTTCAAATTGTAAACAAAACTAACAAGCGCCATGATTACATAATAATAATAAAACTCGGTTGAAAATGAGAAATTATTGGGAATAATCAACTAAACACATATATGAAAGATGCAAACATGAACAAAGTCTTCCAATCATAAACAAATTTAAGGTGAGCTCAAAAGTATGTAATACTAGCTTTTTTGAAATGTACGCCTAGGTTACAAAAACCAAGAAAAAGAATACATTTCGCAGAAAAAGATGGCAAAGCTGACCTGTTTAACGCGCTTGTAATTTTATCCCGAATTCCTTGATTTACAACAGTTGTCTGCTCCAAGGTCGACCTCCCACCAAAGATAAATGAAGCACCCACTGTTGTTGTATCCATTCTATTTGCGAAGATAGACATAGCCCATTCACGAAGGATCACAAGGACTGATCGAAGTAGACGCAGTCTCAGAATTGGTGAAGGCAAAATAGCTCCATTTGTTAACAGTTGGTCATAGATGCTTAAGACAGGTTCTGGTGCACCTCTACAAGCTGCAAGAAGAGCTCTTGCAACGTCCTCATCTCCAACAAGTTCAACACCAGAGCTTAAGCGCTCCTGTCAAAGAAGTTATCAAATAAGAGAACCCAGCTGAAAAATGCAACAATGAGTGGACAAATTAATATTGTCTACATGAGGTGCTGCAAACACCAAAACCAGATGAATTTAGGATTCAGAGAACTGGTACACTGCTTTAGTGCAAGCTTCACTCCTGAGATAGCTTTTGCTCAAAACTTGAATACTGCTATTAAATCTACACAAGCAAACTAATCTTGGTATAAAATACAGTGAAGTTTAGCTAGTTTAGCCTCTGGCTCACTTGTGACAACACAACCCACACAGCAGTACAAGCAAGCCACAATGAACTGAACTGGTAATTTAAAACAACAACAACAACAACAACAACAACAATAATAATAATAATAATAGAAAACATGTAATGGCATCAATTTATTGGATTGTCCACACTTTTTGAAATTTGGTTATCCAGACCGTTCAGAAGGACCAAATTTCATTATAAACAAGCCGAAGCAAAAATGAACTATTAAAACCCCGAAAATGAAGCAAGCTTATACCAAGGACCTAACACAGCATATGCACATTCTAGGCCAAAACATTAAAGGATGCCAGTTAAACATAAAGCTCAAGTAGTTTCACTAAAACTTAAATGCTTCTAACAGGCATAGAAACATTCTTATATACTCTTATCCATCAGAAGTGAAAATGTGGTAACCATATAAAGGGAATCTAAAGATTTTACCAGGGCAGCCTTCTCAAGATGAAGGCATAATGTATCTAAAGGTAAGCAAGCACCATCTCCAGGGTAAAGATTTGATCCAACCCTCTTAAGCACAGAACAAGCTTCAGCAACACCACCTTTTGAAAGAGCCTGGTCAAGAAGTCGTGCCCAGGTTTCCCTAACAATTCTACTGTCAGCATCTCCAGAATAGTTGGCAAAGTTGAGCATTTCCAGGCAGACCTGAGCAGATCAGTAATTACATATTAATTTCTTGAACATCCATATATATTTTGAAGTAATAATAAGACTAAAAACTTCAATCTGAATCACTAGGTAGCTTCATAACCTAAAAGAATCTAAACATAATTTAAGCAAAGGAAAATCGAAAGAGAAATATTATATGAAAAACTTGGATGCAAATTGCAATAAAGCTTCAACAGAAAAGAACAAACCTCCCACAGTCTAAAAGGAACAGCATATTCATTGTATAACTGAGTGATGCTTTTTAAATCTAGTGATAATTCTTTGGCCTTTTCTCTAGCAGCTATAGCAAAATTAGCATCAGTCATGAGGTTGTTACGTGGAAAGGAATTGTTTGGAAGCGATTCACTGATGTTTTGCACTTCATCAACACTAGATGCAATTGAGTCCAGCTCCTGTTTAATTCTCATTTGGAGTTGAAGGACAGTAAGCTTTGCTTCAAGCATGTCTAGCAACCCATCATCAACATTATGTCTGGTTGAGGTTGGTGGTCCAGCAGTAGTGCTTGCACTTTTAGCTTGCAGAACTGCATTGCTGAGATACTGTCGCCTGATTTCAGAAGAAAGAGAACATGCTTAATCAACCAAAATAAGACAAATTCCCAAGTAGAAACAAATCAGTTTACATGCAGACCTCTGTTCTAGTGTAGGGCCTTCCCCTGCATCAGAGCATTGCCTTTCTGCCAACCTGTATAGCACATTAGCAGCAAGAAGATGTTGTCGTTTCAAGACATAATACTTCGCAAGAAGATCAAGATACTTGGTGTGACTTGGAGGAATAGGTGCATCTGAATCACGTAGTGGAGAACCCATGGAATTGATGAAAGTGGAAGCCCGAACCTGTAAAGGCAAAGAAGCATAGATGAAAACAAGTTCACAGGTTTGGACCCCTGCCACTAATATCATCTAATATTAGATGACGAAATGCTTCTCACAAATCATTATGTTGCTTAAAAGCCCTTAGGGTTGTGTTCTGTTGGGAGATAACATGGGATAAGCCAGGTTATCCCACCACCTCCAACCAAAACCCCTTTTGGCTTAATATTTTCTTTTTTGCAAGATTTAATTAATTAAGTTAACATAACAATTAATTAATATTTTAAAAATATTGTACTAAATAATAAATATCAGTCACTGATTAAAAAAATATATTAACATTTATTTTAATTGGTATTAATTACATCAAATTTTAGTCTACTTACTTTAAAATTTACCCTCGAAAATAAATTCAAACAACTGAACCCCAAACCTAATTTAACGTCATTTATTCCTACCTTAGTCAAACACCACCTTAAAGTACACAGACATCTTTATAGGCTACAAGTATTCTTCAAATCTAGACTGAAATTTCATTCAATAAAACAGCCTCCAATTGTCCTTAAAAAATCATGTTTTCAAGGAGATTGGGCTGGCCATTCATTGTTCAGCAGAAAACAAAAGTCACTTCACTTTATTTATCTGTATGGATTGACTATATTGTTATGGATCAAACATTCAGCACATAAGTTCATCCAAATTACCTTTAATTAATTCTAACATAAAATATAAGAATTCATTTAACAAAAAATAGAATAAACCTCTTGTGGTGTTCTTCTGCCTGCGCTCTGCAAGAATGAGACCAAGTCAGAACCGCCATACTCCAACAATTCCTGGCCAAGACCCAACTCAATCAACGTACTGTACATATGCTCATGAAAGAGTGTATCTGGCCATTGAACACCTAGCTGGATGATTTGCCTTATGTATTTATTTCTAGAGGCCTGGTCAAGGACAGATCCTGAGCCAGAAAATTTAGCAGAAGCACTGAGCTCCTGCATTCCATTAGCAACTTCAGCTTTCAGAGATCGCAGGGCGTCCATAATTATCTCATAGCACTGCTCACGCTGGACCAGTGCAGTATTCCGCTTGACTGGATCAATTTTATCATTTACAGCGTCACCATTAGGATCAAGAGCTTGAGCTTTTTGCAGAGGCAATCTTACTACAGCTTCATAAAATCTACAAAGAGTGAGTAACTAGGGTCAAGTTTCAGATGAGTAAAACCGCACAAAGACAATGTCACAAATGAAAGTTGAAAATCAAACAAAGAGAAATAGCAAATAAAACTTCCTATAGGTCATATATCTCCCATACAAAAATACTTGTCTAACTTCAAAGCCTACAATATAGAAAGGAACATGGGTGTCATAAGCAATAGCTGAAAATTGAACAATCAATGAAGAAAGGATACAAATAGAAACATAGCAAAAAAATAAGTAATCCACTACACTAATGTGCACCTCAAGTCTTCAAATCTTTTGCATACAGAGCTCAAGTCAGCTGAGTCAGGAATTTTGCTTAAAAAGTTGTAAGCATCTCTAGCAAGAATTTCCCTCTCACCGACATCTGTAGTAGCAACAGCTCTTTCAAGACATTCTACTGCCAAGAAATATTTATAGTCAGACTCGTTGTAAAAACTTGGACAACCCTCTCGAAGTTTCACACTGATGTCATCTACCGTGCCACGCCCATCTGGACCAATATAGTACTGCAAGAAAATGGGATGACATCAAGGTCTATCACTGATCAAGAATCACAACTTAGCATGATACACACATGCACTAGATATTTAGAATGAACCATTGAAAGGCTCCAAATATATAAATAAGCAAGAACATTCCTCTTACAAAGGCAGCAGTCATAAACTACCAGTTGAGTATGCACAATATACATCTACATTTGAAGTGGTATCTTGATATGCAAAGTTTACCTGCATAAGCCTGGAAATAAGTTGCATGGCCAGTTGGTCACCTTCCTCAGAACACACCAACTGGTGGAATGTCAACTGGACGAGCTTTTGACGAAGATTACTGTCTAAACCCTGAACTAAGCGAGTTACATGATGCTGTGAGATCAGTTGAAGCAAGAAAAGTGCTTCACTCGATCTCCGAAGCAACCTCCTCAGACATTCCATTGCCCTCACCTGCAAGGATTCGAAAAGTTGGAACACACTAAATAAGGATTGTACTTTATACATGTAACTCAAAGAAGAGTTAGTTACCTCCATAGCAGCCAGTTCTGCAGGGTTATATGGAAGCCGTTGTCTTTTGCTTGCTGACATATTATCTCCTGAATCAACATTTCGTGAGTATGACCCAAATAAGTTCCTGGCAGAACCAACAGTGCTAGTTCCTAAATCAGAACGAACCCCATAAAGAATGGAACCATTAAAATCACCTAGACCAGAAACATAACCATAGAGCCCCCTGCTCTGGTTTCTTCTAGACCTTAAAAACTGCTCTAAAGAGCGTATCTTGCCTTCAAGAACTTGCATTGCCCCAGTGGAGAGCCTGCAAACCACCACACCTTCATCAACTCGAGCATCAGAGTCCATTTCCCTCCTGACAATCATAACAGGCAGTTCCCAAATAGGCAACAGAAGCCTGGATGCACATAGACAAAGTCCTTCATGTGCTCCAGAAAATACAGGTTCAGCCTCTTGAACAACCTGTCCCATGCTGAAGCCACCAGGTGTGGACCTGGTGTTTGGTAAAGCAGCATTACCATCAAGTTGAGGCATTCCCACAATCCTAGGATCTTCAAATGCTTCTGCTGCCTTTTCAGCAACTGCATTGCTTATTAGATTTTCTTCAGCATATGCTAACCTTGCTGCCAACAGTAGACACATTGCTGCAGACTCTCCAGCACCAAAACGGTTGAAGAAGTCCTCTATATGTGATCTTGGTGCATTGGATTCAAACAATCTTCTTAGAATGTCCACTGGTCTATTGAAAACTACCTCCATTATGCCCATCGTGGTAAACACAACTATCCTTCTCCTCGGTAAGATATGTTGAGTTTGCAGGTCACCTCTAGCCCAAAGCTTTGCAGATGCCTTTTCACATGATTCTCTTAAACCAGAAAAACCATAAACTTCCACATCTGCGTATAATGACTGAACTGTAATTGCTATGTCTGGTGGGGGTAAAACATCAGAAACAACAAGCATCCTACCATCAACAGGCAAAGATGATACTAATTCACGTAGTGCACGAGAGCCTCTGGCAGAAAGTCCAAAATTGCTAGCTCCAGATGATTGCGTGCTTGAATCCCTGCTCACAATCAGAAGAGAAGACACAGCTGGGGCAGACGAATCTGACAACACAAGGCTTCCTAAAGAGTAAAAAGCTGTTTCCACCTTCAAAGCAAGATCCTCGGGCTGAATTCTGCTAGCTACAGACATGGCACCAAAAGTTAGACCACCTCCGACCCCTAAAGGAGGAGAAGGCCTTGTTGCTACAACTTTTAAGCAGGACGGACTCTGGCGGTGGTTGTCTAGCCCAGTTAATCCACCAACAGAACCATTACTTCCACTTGATGATGAAGTAGAAAGGTATAATCTTCTGCCATCTGATAACACAGTAACCACATGCAGCCATTTAGATTCCATAGTCGATAAAGGGGCAATATATACTATAGATGGTTTTGCTGCCCTGGCCAGTGGTCTGGATGCGGCAGATCTTCTACCCCCATATTGTGTTTCCCGGGGATCAATCAAATTTTTCTCTTCAGCAATTTTCTTAAAGGGACCATCACCATTAACTCCCATATCAAAGGCCTGCAGTTTCATATCTTCTGTTCGGGCATATAAAATATGCCTTTCATTATCTATCACCATATCAACTATAGGATCAACAGCCCCAAACTTGAAGGCATTAGGTAAGACCCACCTGAAAATCAAAAATAGCAAAATAAATGGTGAAATTCAACTTATGCAGGATGTGGCATTTCAAGTATAACTCAAATGGGAAAGGACCCTCAACAGCCTGAGTTGTAGGAATTTCCTCAGCTGCCTACAGTGGAGAGCTAGGGCAAAATTGGCATTCATTGCATGTGCCTGCATTTAATCTTGGACAAATTTGTCATCATCCATAACTTGCAATAAAGCAAAGTTGCTACATGAGCAAGTCAAAGGATGTCCCTGCAACCTAGGAAGTAGAGGATTTGTTCCCAATTAAAACCAACTAAGATAATACCTTGAAATAAGACTGCCCAAGCCTGCAGTCAAACAAACTTTACGGCATCGCTTATGCCAACCAGAGCCAGTCGTGTATTGCATTTCATAAATGTGTCCATCACGTCCAGCAAGAAATATTTGACCTCTATCTGTACATGCAATGGAAGTCATTGTGACTCCATCAGATGGTATCTTGTACTCAGGCAAAAGTTGTAAAGAAAGCTCGTCATATGGATCTGTCCCATCGCCTCTTGCAGTGCAGCATACTCCAACAAGAACCAACTAAATCCACACATAAAAAAATAATAAGCAGAAATAATAAAAATTAAAAATTAAAAAGCACAACTTTTCCATTTTGTGGCAAAAAGTGCAGAGAAGACCTGGATGGAATATTAGGTTCAAAGGAAGCTAAGTAAAAAAAAAAAAAGGGTTAGTTAACAGTTTTCTGTCTCTTTATTACTAGTTGCTTTCATAGTAACACAAACTTTGGATATACCCATGTGTTTTCAAGTAGATTCATGCAAATTTAAGAATCATACAATATCAACATTATTTGTTTTCAGTAGTATTCACAGAATATAAAAAGGGAAAATTAAAGACAAACAGAAATTAAGGTCAAAGTTTATTGCTGCATGAATTAGAAAAATATTAACGCTTGGCTATACATTATATACAAATGAGTTCAAGGAAAAACAGCACATCTACCTCAACAGGAGTTGCCAGCACTAAAAGATATTGAATAGCCTCTACAAAAATGCCAGGCTTTGACCTAACAAGGCCAACAGCGCATATTGCTTGTTCCTCACCACTGTATTCAGGGCACTGACCATCCCTATGATAGAGAACAGGTATAAAATGCAAACAACCCTCACGTTAGTTCTTGAACTTGATTTCAGGTTCAACAGAAAGAAAAATTGTTCCTAAAACACCTGCACATCTGCACATAATGATACTTTGGGAATAACCTTATCAATGTTACATCAAATGAATATTAACGCAAAAAATAAGAATAGCTTGACAGCAATGATAAAAGGGCACCCCGGTGCTACAAAGCTCCGCATTGTGCGGGGTCCGGGGAAGGATCGGACCACTTGGGTTACTTGGGTCTATTGTACGCAACCTTACCCTGCTTTTTAAGGCAAGAGGCTGTTTCCACGACTCGAACCCGTGACCTCTAGGTCACAAGGCAACAACTTTACTGTTGCGCCAAGGCTCCCCTTCACTTGACAGCAATCATACTTGAACAATTTTCAAAACAATTCACAAGATTTTCATCATTGTCCATTCCGACAAATAATGTGAGAGGAGAGAGCAAATTGAGGAAAAAAACAGACTTGAGAGCATTTGTAAGCCTCACCACTTATCAAAACGCCACAAAAACAATGAATTGTCAACAGATGCCCAAGCTCGGCGTATTTCTGGAAATATTCCACAAAATGCTGTTCCTTCACCCCCAGCTGCATTGAATCTTTCAATTAGAGCAGGAGGCAATTCCCGATTTTCAACAACTTCAGATAAAGGAGGCCACTGCACAAATGGACAATAAATGGGTAAAGGAAAGAACTTTAGGGAAAAAAGATGGCAACAAAATAGGCCAAGCAAATAGAATCAGATAGCAGCTACAGTGACATGATAGGCAACAATTTTTTATTATTAAACATTGTTTTAGAACTGGAGTAAAAATCTTTCAATTCACGACACACTATCCTCCAAAATGAGAAAACTCCAGTACTAATGCAGAAAAAAAAAAAAACACTTCTTTTCAGCACAGCTAAAAACATTGCTTTAGAAATAGAGTTAAAACCTTTCAATTCATGATACACTATCCTCAAAAGTGAGAGAAAAAAACACTGACTACACTAATGCTAGAATCTAATAAACGAGAGCAACAGGAAAACATAAAAACAGTTCTATCCAGCGAATTGCAACTGAACCTAGAGCAACAAGGGCAAAGAACGAAACTTAAAGCTTTGAATCCAGAAATAGAATTCCAAAACTTTACCTCCTTGGGATGAGAGGAGAAGGGGTGGCTGGCGTATCGAGACGCCTCCAGAGCCTCCTCGAGGTCGAGCTGGCCAGAGACATCTTTTCCGATGCGCTCGCTGATGTGCAAGCCGGCGATAGCCACATCAGGACCCACTGTTTCATTCTCCCACGCCATTCCCCGCCTCCTTGAATCAGATCCGAGCGGGGGATGGAGTGGGTTTTGGGGGGGAAAACGAAACCCTAGAAAATCCAAAGAAGGGTTTAGAGAGAGAGAGAGACTGAGAGAGGGTGTGGCATTCGGTTCAGTTGGCGGGTTGGGAAACGCGGTTTAAACCGAACCGGGTCGGGTTTGCTAAAGGGTTTGTTATCAGCGCCTACTAGTGTTGAGAAATATATAAATTTAAAAAAGGTAAAACATAAAAATTGTAATAATAAAAAAAAACTTTTTCCTTGTTATCATTCAATTTTCATAGTATTTAAATTTAATTAAAATACTTTTTAAAATTCCATATATTAAAATGTTTCCTATCAAATTTTTAGACAAATGCAACTATACTTATCTACCAAATTAGCCATACAATTTAATACTAAATCCAATACAAAAAATATAATAACTTTCTCTCTATTCTACTTCAATTTTTAACTCATTTCATTTAATTTCCATATAAACAAACTCTACATTTTTATATTATAAATTAAATATTTAAAAATAATAATTTGATATTAAAAATCAAGGAGAATTCAATTGAAGTCGTTATAAAATAACAAAATCACAAATATATAAAACCATAATAATCATCATAAAAAGGAAGGGCCTACAAAGAATTAAATGCTCTGATTCTTGATAGAAATTAGGACAAGTTTCATGAATCACAATCTCTTGTTTCCTCAATAACTCCTTCACACAACCTAAAAATCTTCATATTCAATCAATGAACCGGAAGAAGCAAAGGAGGACTAGCACCAGCTCCGGAGACGACGAGCTCGCCGTTGTTAAGGCTGCGGCGTGGGCTTGGTACCAGCGGGGCTCCGGTAACCAGGGGAAACCGTTTCGTGAGTCCGAAGCCGCCGCGTTTCCCGCCCGTTTCGCCTGCCGTCCCTCACGGTTCAAGCTCGAGATGGAGTCGGAGCTTCTGCAAAGATCCGACCCGGAACCTGGAGGATCCGAGAAATCGTTGTTGGATGTTTATGAAGTGGAGCGGATTACGAGGCAAATCGAGCGGTTCGTGATTGCCACTGCGGACGAACGGGATCGCATTAAGAAGAGGGACAAGGGGACGATTCGGACGACGAAGGGGATGGTTAAGCGGGTTAATGGGTTTTGGTTGCGACACGCTATTGGCATTTGCGGGACCCGTGAAGCGGTCGTGGAGGCGCACGTGCTGTCTAGGCCCGCACGGGCGAGAAAATGAGATTATTTTTGTTTTTCTTTTTTTTTTAAAAAAAAATCAGGTGTTGGATACTTGGATTGGATGTAATAAATAAGCCTTGGACTTGCATACTAATTTAAGATTTCTCTTTTTTGGTTTTTTTTAAAAATATATTACAAATAAAAAAAAATGGAGCGACTAACGGGTGCCCAATTTTAAAATCCAAGAAGGGTAATTCTACCCGAATCCGATAACAAAAAGTTCAAGAACCAGTCCGTACCTCGTCTCTCTCTGTCGTTCTCGAAGTCATTCTCCTTCGTCTCGCCCTTGATCCACTAGGCGGAGCTTCAAGCCGATAAGGTTGATCTCTTCTTCTTTGATCTTGGATTCACGAAAGGTTTTGCTCTCAAGAATCTAGTAGAAACCCTAGTTTACCTTTTATTTATGGAAATCCTTCGAGTATAACTGGAAGAATCCAAATTTTGATACATTTCTGTCATGCTTGAACTTGATTAAAAGTAATATCCTATTCTCAAACCACTGATCCATTTGGAGCCGATGTTTTTCAGGATTTGAGACTGTTCTGGGCATGGAAACCCTAGAAAAAGAAGCCAAAATCGAGTTTGAAAATTCCCACTGCCGTTCTATAAAGTTCCATGAATGGGTGTTTGAAATTTCTCTTAGAAGTTAAATAAGAGTATATTAGTCTCTAATTTCCAGTAATTTTGTGGGTTAAACAGAATTGAACATTTCACAGGATGTCTTCTTGAATGCATACAACATGAAGTCTTTTGTTTTTGAGATTATATTGTATTCCTTTTATACATGCATTACTGTTCTTTTCTTTTTCGTTTTTAAATTCTATTTGTGATGTGTCTGATGCTTTTATTGTTGCTAAAATTCAATTTTGTTTGAGTTCAGCTAAAGCCAATATTTAATTATCAAACTGCTGATTTATTTGTTTCCAATGATTTTCAAGATTTATTTTTTGAGATGTGGAAACCCAAAATTGAGTTTGAAATGACCCTGTCCCTTTCCATAGAGTTCCATGAATGGATGTTTGAAAATTTCCCTAGAAGTTAAATGAGAGGATAATCTCTCTAACTGTCAGTAATTTTGTAGGTTAAACAGAATTTAACTTTTCACAGGGTGCCATCTTGAATGCAGACAACATTAAGTCTTGGGTTCGTGTAATTTGTTTCTCAGAATACATTTTATGCCTTTGATGCATGGACTACTTTTTTCCCCATCCTATTGGTGATGTTTCTGATGCTTTTATTGTTTCTTTGCCCAAAATTTCAGAGCCAGGTAGACTTCTTGAATGCACACAACATTAAGTCTTAGGTTCGTCTAATTTGTTTCTTAGAATACATTTTATGCCTTTGATGCATGGACTACTGTTTTCCCTATCCTATTGGTGATGTTTCTGATACTTTTATTGTTTCTTTGCCCAAAATTTCAGAGTAAGGTAGAAGATGGTTCAGTTATACTTATCGAAAGCAGCAGCTGATATGTCTGGAGATGGAGATTCAGTAAAGGAAAGGTTGTCTCTTCTGCAGAGACTTGAGTCCATTATCTGGTCTATTATAACATCAGGAGGGCGTTATGAGGCTCGCTTGTGGCTTTGCAACACCATATCTTGCATTCAGTGTATTACGCCTAATAATCAACGGGAACTATTTCTGGACCTAATGACATCCAAGCCACCAAAACATGATGTGGCTGCTCAACTCCTACGAATGATCTTGGAAAAGAGCCCCGAAAAAGTAGGCCCTGTCATTGCAAAGAAAAGCTACTTGCTTGAGAAGTTTTTTGAAGGTAGTTTATCTTCTTCACTTTGGTGGTGCCTGTTCTTTTTTTCTTTCTAGGTTTTTACCAATTTTACTGCCTAAACATATTTTATATAAAACTTATACATGTTTATAGTTGTAACTTATTTTGTACAGGTACACTATAGACACATCTTTAATACAAACTGATCTCTTTTAGCCAAAATGATCTTCTTTTTTTTCACCTTATTTTATTTTTTATTTTCTTTTTGTGTATCAACATTGCAACATACTATATTTTTACTACACCAGTTTTTTGTTAAACAGGATCTCTTGGGATCAGTGAAGTATATCCTGATTTGGATTGCTTTGTTTGAACATTCATTGCTCCAGCACATGCTGCTACCTTTCGTTCTTGCAAACTTTCTTAGCTTTTGGCAGATGGTTCAATTGTGCCTCGTCAGGGTTATGTTAGTGATACTACTAACTATAACAGATATATGAAAAGAATAAAATATTGTGCAGACACAATAGAGGACAGGCTTCTATAATTTCAAGTGGCATAGTTTCTTCATTTCTGTTAAGGTCCACAGGGCTTTTGACAGTAACATTCTGCATGCTATATTTTTCATCTGTTCATGTGTTTTGATATCTTCCCTGCATGTTATGGGTTGCAATCGTCACATTTGTGTATATTGTATTTTATTGATGCCTCCTATCAATTACCATAATTTTTTTGTTCAGTTTATGACTAGGCTTTTGAACCCTTTACATGAACTTTGGTGCACTATTAAGTTTGCTTGATGGCAGAACAGCATGATGGGTTTATTGTAACAAAATAACTTTTTGTTTTGGGGTAAGGCTGCATATTTTTAACACTCTGTAGACTCTACTTTGTCAGTAACCTCTGTGCACTTGGTTGTCCCTTTTGTCATTTCTATATATCCTGCTAACTCATGTCATGTATTTTCAATTAATTCTTTCATTTCCTCACTCATTTTCTTGTGATTTCAGGAAATCCTAGGCGCATTTTGCAATGGTTTGACAATTTTGCTGGCGCTGGTGAATCAGGACATAGGAAAGGGGCAAGGGCATTGTCCCAGTTTGCCTTTGTGAACCGTGACATTTGTTGGGAAGAGCTAGAGTGGAAGGGAAGACATGGGCAATCGCCGGCTGTTGTTGCTACCAAGCCTCATTATTTCCATGACTTGGATGTGCTACGCACAGTGGAAAATTTCCTAGAGTATGTACCAGATTTTTGGTCATCAAATGAGCTTGCTGAATCTCTCAGGGATGGCGAGATTTTTAAGATTGATACACAATATTTTGTAGATCAATTTATCAAACTGTTGTATGAGGAGAATTTGGAAGACTTATGGGTAGTCGTGGAGAAATTTCTCACTGAGGAGCAATATTCATATCTTTGTCAGCATCTCCTTATTTTGCTTGATGAGCATGGATTGCTTGCTTTTTTGAATTCAATCAGCAGGTATATTTTTACAGGTGTGCAATGCAAAGATTATGGATATCAATCTAGTTGGCTTGAGTATCTTTTGTTGAGTAGTACTGATATCACTCTCAATGAGCTTTTTCTACTGAATGCTGTAATTTCTCATGGAAGAAAGATTCTACACCTTCTTAATGATGAAGAACATACAGAAGAAAATGGGAGGGTGGAAGAGCTTCTGAGAGCTGCCAGTATGTTTAGTGATGCAGATCATTGGACTCTGATTAGAGAATGCATAACAATGCGGAAGAAGGTTGCTATGAAATGGATTGGCCTTCATTCTTGGTCTCTTCACTATATCCTGTCAAAAGAATGCAAGACTCGAGAATCATGTGAGTCAATATTCATTAGGAATGGAATTGGTTTCCGCAAAGCTGATGATTATACCTTGGTAAGCTATGACAGTTATCCAAAAACATATGGTTCTGCTATTGATGATAAGGATTCAAGGAGAGTTGGTGGCAAGAAGAGAAAGAGGGATAAGAAGAAAAGGAAGAGAAATAAAGATGATCATGAGGAGTGGAATTCTGATGGGCTGGATGAATTCAAAACATCAAATGGACAACAAAGTCTGAAACTGGAAGAAAGGAGTTGGTTACTCTCAACAGATGGTTACTTGTGCGCATGGCATACTGTTAGTTCTTCTCATCCTCTTTATTTTCATAGTTTGATTAACATGCGGGCATATTGTAAAGTTCTTTTACTTATAATTTTAAATTCTGAACATGTTGGACAGCATGTCTAAAATGTGTCGAAAATTTTGGTTACTGTTTCATTCTCCATCAGTTTAGAGCAGACATGATATCTTGGTTCAGTAATACGCCTCTAATTGACATGTTGCACTAAAGATCTGTCCTTTTATTTTGATTCTTCAATATTCGAAGAAATTAAACAAGCAACTGAAAGTGATTCTATTGTGGATGCTTATCATTGTAGTAGGGTAAGGCTGCGTATAATAGACCTAAGTGTTCTGACCCTTCCCCGGACCCCGCGCATAGCGGGAGCTTTGTAGCACCGGGCTGCCCTTTTGCTATTTATAAGCTTACAACTAGCATCATACCTATAGTGCATTATATTTGGTGGAATCTTGTATTCATATTAATCAAAATTGCTTTTAAGTATTAGGTTCCTATCTTCAGTATGATAGCTGCAATTTATGTTTTATAAGCTTCTAGCTTTCTATGACCTAATGTGAGGCCTAAGTCTAGAATTCCATGCTAGTTCTCTGAGACTTGATGGCAGGCTAAAAGTAGGTTGGAATAGTTTATTAGCTCTTCTTGATTTGGAGCTATTTTTATCCCAGATTTATATCATTTTAGGAGATGTTGTTGATGTGGATATAACATGATATGTAGCCTATTGGACAAACAAAAACTTGTTAGCTTTTGGTCAAAGACTTCAAGGTTATATAGCCCTAAAGATTAAACTTGTGAAAAAGAAATGAGATGTGATCTTAGAATTTTATTAAGAATTATTAATTGCTGGATAATTTTCTGAGTTAAAACTTTTCAAAATTGAAGCAGACCAGGAATCTATATTCTGTAAACTACATTATCCTTTGTGTATTTGATCACCATTTGTAGCATATGATAATGCAGATGTTTTTGTGTTACATACTTGTCTTATTTTGTTTGCAATTGCATTTTATGCAGGCTGATTTACCAGAGCACCTTTCTAGTTATTGCTTTTTAACATGGATGAAGTGCATTTACTCCAAGTGCTAGTTATTTGGCCTATGGATTCTGATTGACTTCAAGATAGTTTGGTCACCCAATGGTAAGCTGACAATTATAGTTCTTTGCCAAGCATGAATTCATTATTTATTCGCATGTATAGCTCTCGTGCATTTCTTTTATACAAAAGCTATTGAATTTCTACCGTGAGGTTTAATTTGGGGAAATAAGTTTGTGTAAAAAGTGAAGAATACCTTTACATGTCAATGTTATTCAATTTTTTTTATCATACCCACCCAGAACCTGTCTTTACATTGTTTTTCAAAGTTATATACACGAGATCTTAAATCTCATTTTTTTAATTGTTGTTGTTTAAGGATTGTGCATATCTTTAAAGCATACATGGTTTTTTTTACTTCTTCTACAGGGCCATGCAGCATGGGCTCACATATTCAGGGCTAGAGTTGTGTGCTTAGCAATTTATGGAAATAATCTAAGGTCGGTTATCTGCATGGAGACTCCATGTCACATAATTGTTTTGCTATCTTTTACTTTTCTTTTAGTAGGTGATGTCCTATTATGTCATCTTCTTTTGTACTTGTAATATATTTGTGATTTATGCTTTTAACGGTATAAGTTGACATTGATTGTTCCTCTTGCTCACACCACGATTCATACTTCTCATTTTGAACATGCAAGTGTTACTTCAACATTAGTGCACTATTTGCCGTATGAAAATTTAATATAATTTCATACTAATGTAAATACGAAATTGGTGGATACAGCTTTTACTCTTCTTCATTTCACAGTAGAGGATCTCTAGTCTTATCTTAATGGATAAAACTTATTTAGAGGCTGCACCATCATTGGGCCATGTTCATGTTGTAAACTGAATATCCTCCATAGAATTCTTTTTCTTCTAGAATTCATTTGGCACGTGCTAAAGGTTTGACCAAACATTAGATGGGATGTTGCAATCTCAAAGGGTGGCTTCTTATAGCCTTTTGGTTGAAGAAATAATAATACTCTTTCTGGTTAGGTAGGAGAAACTTAGCCTATTACTGAAGTAATTAAGATTTTCCTTTTGTTGTCCTACTAAGATTAGACAACTACAACTTACTGGTTATGCATTGAGCAGTTTCATCTCTTGTTAAAGGGCTTTGTTTGTCAGTTGTCTCTTATGCAGAATTGTAGTATTAATTTTTTCCTACTAGTTTGAGTAAGATCTGGATGTATAATGATTATGTGGTTTATTCTCTGGTTTCCCACTATAGATACACATTTGTTGATGAACTGATAATGGGTTGGTCCTCAAAGGTCTTGTGAGGGGGTGCTGTGCTGCTAAGATGGATGGACTTATTGAGACCCATTATTGCTCTTGGTTCTTGCTATGCTACAAACGACTGGAGTTCTTGTGCCATTGTCAATGCCTGGGAAAGGTGAGCAGGAAGAGGCGGTTCCAAAACCCACTAACCTGGTCCTACTCTGATCATCTTGGGTTATTATTTGATACATGTGTTTGAATGTTTCGTATCCATATGCTTATCTGATGTTGATTTAGATCAATATTCATTCCAGGTTTAATAGTAAATTCAACAAAATCAAGCCAATAACATCAGACAGACTGTTCACGCCATATCTTTCTGGCCCGTGATTTGAACTTAACCTTTGTACGTGTATTTCCACATTTTATGAATGTCAGATTTTATTTGTACCTACTCTTTCCATCAACTTCCATAGAAAAGCATGGCAATGACACCATTACATCCGGATGTTCCGCGGTCTGGTTAAAGCAGAGTCAAACATGATTTGTTAATTGAATCTGTCTGTTTTCGATGATTATCCTTTAGAGTTAGATTCGAGAACTATTATCTAGACTTTCTGTTTTGCTTAATGTCCTTGACTTCTTTGGTTTTATCTTTCAGAACCAAAGCACAAGAGAAGACCCATTGTGATGCTGTGTTTGTTATCTATTTCAGTACTGTCAGTTATGATAAAGTTCATAAAACATCTGAGAAGGTACTGGATTAATGACAACTTGAAGCATCTCAGGACTAACTGTTTACTTATTTATTTATTCAAAACTTTGTTGCATTGAATGTCTGAATTGTTTTACGCAGAAGAGAATTAACTGCACCATTTTTCTGTAAAGATTTGGGAATAAAATTATAGCATGAACTGGAGACCTGTTAATGGTTTTGTCATTTTTTAATACAAGTTAATGTTTTGTACCTGCAAATTAATAGAATAGTTGCTCTTCAGGCTTCAGGGATGAATTAAAAGCCTGTTTGGATGTAATGCTACCTGGGAAACTTGGATCCTTTTTTTTTAGAAGTTAAGTTTAGTTGTTTTGTTTTTTTTATGGAGTAGTTACTATAGCCTTGTCATCAACATATCATCATTTTGATTTATAAGTCAAAGATCTCAGCAGTTTATTTAAAAAAATTATTATTAATGCTAGTTGCTTATTTTTATTTTTATTTTGACAAAGATGACAAGCACTTCCCAGTCAGGGGCGGATAACGTGTCGAACGCACATGCCCTCATCTTGCGGTCATGGGGTGTCAAACCCAGGATCTCTTCCAATCAATCACATCCTATGCAAGGGATCTATACCAATAGGCCAAGAGTCCGTTGGTGCTAGTTGCATATTTTGAACATAGTTTAAATAGCCATTTTTAAAATAAATTGCGTAGGACTAATAAAGAAGAGAAACCTCAACCAGTAAAAGAACCAAGTATTTTTAGGGTTCCTTCTATCTCAAAATAGCAGAGGCAATTGTAGCATGATCATATCTTGGATTGTTTCTTATAGCACAACCTGCTTTGTCAACAATTTTGCCTGCCATGTGCTTAAACCTAATCAGCTTTTAAATATTGCTAAGTTAGGTATAGTTTGCTAGGATGCATCCTGAGCATTTTATTTGGTCAAGATCTTTTGAGTAACATTTTACTTCTTTTTACTCTTAATAATTCATTTGCTTGGGCAATGTATTTGTTTGTATTAGGTATTATTGATGCTATAGCTGCATATCCCTGTCATCTTCCTATGTTCTGGTTGGTACAGTGTCATGTTTCATCTGCTTTTGTAATTATTTCCCTATTCTTCTTTTCCCATTTATGTTCATATTCTTGTTATCTCCATTGAATTACTTGTCTTATCACCCATTATGAGCAGAACTAGGAAAGTTTTGCCAATGAACACTAATATTTGCATATATTTTTTTCATACAAACTTAGTATTATGTATATATGGTCAAAAATCAATGGAAATATTTTTTTAAATATTTTATTTTATTATTCGATTACTATCCTATATTTTGACAGTGAGATTGGAGTGGAGATGAGCTAAAAGATTTTGGTTAACTTTTAACGGTAAAGAGTTTGTTTTTTTGGTGTAATGCAAAATCATGAATTGTTTTTAAAATTTTAAAATTTTTTGTTTCTTTCCACTTGGGAATCATGCAGGCTTCTCTGTCTGGTTATTAGTATTTAATTTTAGTTGCTGCCTTTTTCTGAATATATATATATATGTAGAGATCTATTGAGATGCAACTCTTGCCATTTGGCATTCGGTTAATCTCGTTTTTTTCTTCCTTTATTTTTTAATTAATTATTTAGTAAATTAATTTTTTAATATTGTTTCCCAAATAAATTTTTTCATAAGATAAAAAACACTTGATTATTTTTACACTACAATGTCTTTAAAATTTTTAAAATTTTAAAACTCCTGGCTTATATTTGATCGGGGATATACCATTTGGGATTAGAAATAATTTTTAAAAACTTTTAAATTTTTTTTGAAGGAAATGTTAAAATAAAAATATTAATAATAAGATAGTTATGTGATTTTTATCATTTTATGTATTGGTGAGTGATCTATTATTATATTTGAAATTTTAATTAAAATTTTTAAACCAAGCACAAGCCAAGAGTACTTGGATACTGCCCAAAAAATAAAAATAAAAAATCTCATGAAAGAAATGGTTTAAAAAACCTTGTTTTTTTGTCGGAATGCAATCCATTCACACCTAAATTAATGATGGAGGAAAAGATAGAATGAAAAATCTTAATTTTCTAAATTTTTTAAATATGAAACAAACTACTCTTGACAACTTTTGCAGAAGGCATGCGGAGGGGAATTGCACACTTTGCTATCTATGTAATGAGGATGAAATCATACAACACATGTTGGTCACATGTCCATTCATAAGGAAAATTTAGAAATATTATTGCCCGCTTTTTAACCTAATCACCTACCCTCAATTGATTCAAGACCTCTAGAGACCTAACAATCTAAGGAAAAAAAGCTTCACAATGAAGGGCGCATGGGGTGGAAATCATAGCTAAAAACCTAAAACCAATGATGTTTCTAAAACAAACAAACGTGTTTGCTCTAATATTATTCGTGAGATTGTTTTCTTAATGCTATCTTGATTTGATGCAACTAACATCGCCAAAAAACGAAGCTGGTATCAATAAAATCCATTGTTCGAAGGACCTTAGTTTTTGATCAAGAAAATCTACTGCAAGTGCCACTGAATGGGGATAATTTCCAAGGATGAGTCATTACACTTCCTATTCCTTTCCATTCACTTGTCCTTTCCATTCTCATGCACACTCCTTTTCTTTCCATTCCCCTTACTCAAACGCAACCTAAATTCTTTTGAAACCCCAAAGCAAACTCTCTTAGTAGTCCAAATATATTTTTTACAAGTTTACAGGACCAATTGTAAATTCCAGAGGGGTATTTACATAAATAAATAAATATGACATTTTCACGGGTATAATTGTAAAAAAAAACTATTAAATGTTAATATAAAACTCACATTGAAGCACGATAACCGTTTTTTTAGTTTTATTTCTCCGACCTCCCACCATTTCGTGTCCGTCTCCGAGATCCAAAAAATAAAATGGCGACGATGGAGAGCCTGATCGGCCTCGTCAACCGAATCCAGCGCGCATGTACCGTCCTCGGAGACCATGGTGGCGAGGGATCTTCTCTTTGGGAAGCCCTCCCCTCCGTCGCCGTCGTCGGAGGCCAGGTATGTCTCTGATCCCAATGTCTCTTAGCTTTTTTGTCTTCTATTCTCTATGGTTTTTGATGATTTTAGTGGAATGTCAGAGCTCGGGGAAGTCTTCCGTGCTGGAGAGCATCGTCGGGAGGGACTTCCTCCCTCGCGGTTCTGGTAATCGATTGCCCGATCCGTATCTCTTGGAATAGGATCTTGTTTTTTTATTTCTTGATTGATTTGGATCTTTTGTTTGGGATTCAGGAATTGTGACGAGGAGGCCGTTGGTGCTGCAGCTGCATAAGACGGAAGGTGGGCAGGCCGAGTATGCCGAGTTCCTCCATGCGCCCAGGAAGAAGTTCAGTGACTTTGGTGAGAGATTCTTACCCACTTCTTATCTGATCTTCTGATGATTTCTTCGAGAAATGAAAATATTTGTTGGATCTGACTGAAAGATTGTAGCTTTTCACCACCTCCCTTTGAGATCCAGCTGATTTTTGTCATAATAATGATGGGAAATATTTTTTTTTTTATTTTTGCATTTTTGCAGATGTTTAAGTGATTTGGTTGTCATACTATTTAGTCACAAATCTGTTTTACATTATTTATTATTTGGATCTGAAATATCGAAATGCCTTTCTCCTTAAGATTTGGACCTTATAGTAGTTTCTGTAGGAAACACATTGAATTTAATGGAAAGATGGAGGCTTTTTTCACATTCCTCTCTGGATTCAGCTGAACTGTCATTGTGAGATATTGGAGTCTAGGAAATCTGCGTAGGAAGACTAATATGTGAAACACGCCTACTGAAAGTTTTTCTCCATCAGAATACAAGAGAGTTCTTGGAAATCTATCATGTGACTACGGTGAACCTATTGCTGGAAGTTTCAAAAGCCAATGTATCATATTATTAGTTTTTCATTGCTTTCTTATTCGTTCAGAAATATGGTTTGTTCAAATCTAAGCTAGTTAGAAGTTGTGGTTCTGAGAATTGCTGATGCACTCTTAGAATGAACATTTTCACAAGGATTGGTCTGGATTCTGCTATTTTCTTTTTATACTTTCCCAACTTCTCACTTTGATCCCTGTATTTGATGTTATGATTTGAATCTTGTGCTCATCTAGCTGCTGTCAGAAAAGAGATTTCGGATGAAACTGATCGCATAACTGGAAAATCAAAACAGATATCTAATGTTCCGATTCACTTGAGCATTTACTCTCCACATGGTTAGTCTACTTACCTTTTCTTATGAATATTTTTCTGGGTTGCTAGTGTCATATACCCTGTAAATAATGAAATTGCATATATACCCCTTAAAACCTTGGATTTATGCATATGTACCCTATGGTTACATCAACTCAGATTTTTATGAAAATGACAATTTTACTCCACTCTTCTCTCGTCCTCTCTATCTTCTTTGTGCTTTAATTTAATCCTTGAGAGAGAGAAAAAAAAATTGGAAAAAAGGGAGGGAAGAGAAAAAGAAGAAAGAAGAGGGGTAGAATTGTTTTAAAAAAAAAAAATAAGGTTGATTTTGACCACAGGGGTATATATACACAAATCAAGTGTTTATGTGCAATTTCATTATTTATGGAGCCAATTTCATTATTTATAGTGGTATAGATGCAATTTTCCATTTTTTACAGGGGTACATATGCAAATCCATGCCTCATTTGATCTTTTGCAAGGTTGACTCACTTGATTTTGCAAGTTTGGTTCACTTGATTCACACTTTGTTATATTTGGCAGTTGTAAACTTAACACTCATTGACCTTCCGGGGATGACAAAGGTTGCAGTAGGTAAACCTCCATAATGCACATGGTTTTCCTCCAGATCATGCAATGGTCCAGGTTTTTGGTCATGTATAATTGATTATTTTTTGTGTCAGAGGGACAACCTGAGAGCATTGTTGAAGATATTGATAATATGGTGCGATCATATGTTGAAAAGGTAATGTATCTTCAATATTTTGTATTCTTCTGTTTCTTTGTTCTATTACATAATTCAAAATATCATAACTGTTCTCTGATCTTAAAATATACTTTTATTCTTTTTGCTCCTTTAACTTTTTTGTCTACAGTATATTGTTATCTCATTTCTTGAACTTGAGTAACTTCTTTATCATGTATATTTATCCACTCTTTAAAGTAATTCACATTGTGTTACCTGCTTTCTAAGATCCTCTTATACTTGGCTGACAACTTCATCTGTTTAATTTGTAGCCTAATAGTATCATCCTAGCAATTTCCCCTGCTAACCAAGATATTGCTACTTCAGATGCTATAAAGCTAGCGAGAGAAGTTGATCCTTCAGGTAGAAGAATCACCATTTGAAAAGCACTATAATTTATTGTACATTACATTTATGAGAGAGATTTGGTTGATGCTTTTGTTATGATGGAACATAATAATTCTGTCCACGTATTGACTTAGTTAATTTTCTGCATATGCCTTGTGTTTTTCTAGGTGAGAGGACATTTGGAGTTCTGACAAAGCTGGATTTGATGGATAAGGGTACCAATGCTCTTGATGTAGGCTGCAACTCATTCATATCTAATTGAAAATGTTCCCAGTTGTTTTTCTTGATCTCCTGTGACCCTGAGTACCATATATGATGATCAAAGTTGTGGGTTGCTTTTTCTTGTTATAGGTGCTTGAAGGAAGAGCTTATCGTTTACAGCACCCTTGGGTTGGAATTGTCAATCGCTCACAAGCTGATATAAACAAGAATGTTGACATGATAGCTGCTCGACGCAAGGAGCAGGAGTATTTTGCAACTAGCCCTGATTATGGGCATCTGGCACACAAAATGGGTTCTGAATACTTGGCTAAGCTTCTATCTCAGGTTCTTCTGTCTTTTTTTTTTTTTTTTTACTATCTCTTTCTTGGTTTTTTTTAAAGAGTTGCATCTTAAGCACCCTTTTCTCCCATCTGTTCAGCATTTGGAGAGTGTGATCAGAGCACGCATTCCAAGCATTATTGCTTTGATTAATAAAACAATTAGTGAACTTGAAGCTGAACTGGACCGGCTAGGAAGACCCATTGGAGTTGATGCAGGGGTAAATAAAAAAACTTTAGCATCAACTTTCTGTTTTCCACAATTAGTTATAACCATATCTGTGATGTTTTCTACCAACAGGCACAACTTTACACAATACTTGAGATGTGCCGTGCATTTGATCGGGTATTTAAAGAACACTTGGATGGGGGGTAAAATTTCTTTAACATTTTTCTTTTGGAGTATGGAAGTCATATTTGTTTTGCTTGATGCAAAAAATCTAGTGTTGGAAATTCAGGTTCTACTGAATTGCAATGTTCTATTGAATTGATTTTTTTTAGACAGGTAACAGTAATAGGTAGCATGGTACATAAGAATATTCTAATATCCCAGCTAGGAAATTAGCAATTGGGGGAGATCTTGGTCTTGGATCTGTCCTATTGATTTTCTAGGCTGCAGTTCTCAAGTTATCTGATTTTTATCTGTGTACTGAAGGAGAAGGGACTTAGTGGAATGAACAAGCATCAATATTGGATTAATCTACCATTGTAAATTAAGGATGTGCTTTCAATAGTCTAAATACACTCACATAGCAAGAAATTGCTGTCGTCTGTTATGCGTTTTTGTAAAACCAAAAGAACTTTCTTGAGTTTTATGTTCTTATTACTTCTTCATTTCATCAGGAGACCTGGTGGAGATCGTATATATGGTGTTTTTGACAACCAGCTTCCAGCAGCTTTGAAAAAACTCCCATTTGATAAGCATCTCTCCTTACAAAATGTTCGGAGAGTTGTTTCTGAGGCAGATGGTTATCAGCCCCATTTGATCGCTCCAGAACAAGGATATAGAAGGCTTATAGATGGTTCACTGGGCTTTTTCAAAGGCCCTGCTGAAGCCTCAGTTGATGCTGTAAAACATCATTTTTTCTACTATCTTATATTTTGGTTTCTTTACTATTCTTGCATAACCTTTAAGTACACATCAAAATGAAGTTTTGCATAGCATATTATGATTATCTTTATCAAAAAACAATATAGTAAGCTTAGGAATAGTTAGCTTGAAATGAATCCAAATTTTAAGATGTGCACAAGAATCCGCAAGTTTTAACTCTTAGCTTATTTTTTATGTGGTGCGTAATCTATCTTTTCAGTCAATCTTACTGTAAAATCTCCTGATTTCTTGTGTCATAGATTGGACTCACTATCTTTTTTGAACAAATATGCCTTGTCTCTCTCATCCATTCATTTTATTTATATTAAAATCAGATTAATAAGTATTTCTTCACCTAATACAATTGGAGCATTGATATTTCTCAGGTGCACTTTGTCCTTAAGGAACTTGTTCGGAAGTCTATCAGTGAAACTGAGGTTAGCTGCTGTAAATATCATGCCGTACATATGCATGTTATAGTTATTCTCCTTGTATGGAAGTCGTTTACTTGTATTTGGTCCACTACTTTTAACATTATGTATGCAGCGTACAAAGAAAATTTTAGTGCACAATTAGAGTAATGCATTCCAGTTCGCTTTTTTAGTTCTGGCTATATCTTCTTGAAAGCCTATCGGTTTCATAGAATTTAACTCTATCACAATTATGAGGAATGAGGCTATTCTTTTATGTTCTAGCCTTATAGAGTTTGTCCACAATGAGAGTAATCATTGATGCTTCCTATCTTCCTCATATTTTCCATCTGACCAAACCCTTTGACTATTAAATGATTGTGATCCTGATAATATTGGCCCCCACTGGTTCTTAACGTTTGAGTTCTGCCTTTTTCAAGTCTTATTATCTATTTCAGTGGTCAAATGACCATTTGTCTGCTCATTTTTACACAAAAGCTAAACCTATGTCCTTAAAACAATGTCAAGGTCTGAATTGTGGAATCAAGGGCTTTGCCTTCTTGTCAGCTATTGCAATATTTACTCTAGTCCATGGAATATTGATATTATGTGGTTGTTCCATACAATATCTTCATTATTTTATGCCATGTCTGAAATTGTTTTTTCTTCTCCCATTTCTATATGACCGTTATTGCATGTAATAGGAATTGAAGCGGTTCCCTACTCTTCAAGCTGACATAGCAGCTGCAGCAAATGAGGCCTTGGAAAGGTTCCGTGATGATAGCCGGAAAACAGTTCTTCGCTTAGTAGAAATGGAGTCTAGTTACCTGACGGTGGAATTTTTCCGAAAACTTCCTCTTGAACCTGAGAAAGGAGCAGCTCCCGCAGCTCCCACCACAGACAGATATAATGATGGCCACCTCAGAAGAATTGGTATGTAAATGTTCTCTTCACTCAGGCTTCTCCCCTTAATGGGTATTCTGTTTTGTTTCTCCCAAACATTATCATGTTTGAGCAGACACTCATTCTAAAGATGACGTAATTTTACAGAATTATGTAAGAAGTTTGATTGTGCAGCTTCTGATGACTGTTGAAGGCATGCAGTTGATTATTAGATTGACATCATATCAATTTTTCTTTAGGATCAAATGTATCGGCTTATGTGGGCATGGTATGTGAGACATTGAGGCTCACTATTCCCAAGGCCGTTGTTTACTGCCAAGTTAGAGAAGCCAAAAGGTCATTGCTTAATTTTTTCTACAGCCAAGTCGGTCAAAGAGAGGTATTCCATTTTCGGTCCTGCTCTCTTCAATTGCTGCATGTATAATAACTTAAACTTTGAGATGAAAAGGTGATTATCTTGGTTACTGGCTCCATGTTGGCAGAAGAAGCAGCTTGGAGCCATGTTGGATGAGGATCCTACTTTGATGGAGAAAAGAAACGCCCTAGCTAAGCGTTTAGAATTATACAAGTCGGCTAGAGATGAAATCGACTCCGTTGCATGGAAATGATAGATGAATTAATTTACACATCTCATTGCAATTTTCGAGTTTCAGAAAAATAAGTTCGAGCTGATGAGCATTTGAGGAGAGCTTATTCATCATTCTTTCAGGGTTCACGAGTACAGATATACATTTACTGTTATTTTTGCTTATTTGTTTTGCATTTTGTATTAATTGACTCAGGATTTTTTTCTCTTGAGATGGAATCAATGATAACTGCAAGTTCTCTACTGCTACCTATCTTTTTTGTTTTTTATTTTTATTTTGGGTGAGAGGGGGGGGGGGGGGCCCTTGTTTTTTGATATTCATGTTGCAATTATAAATAAAACAGTACAGCTTCATTTCATTGCTCTTCAGAATGAGTGACACTATTCACAATTCCTACAGATTACAGCATGCTCTGATTGTGATTTATGCTATTCACAATTTCATATTGTGATTCACCAAACTTCATGAAAACAATATCATTGCATAACATCAGCAATCAGAGCAAATGATCAGCAAACAACAATTAGGCAAAAAAAACAGAGACATACCTACAAACTACAGTGCAAAAAGAAACAAAAGCAGGTAGATGAAACTAACATCAGAATGCATCAGAAACTCTTCATCAATCTGGTCTGCTTGCCAAGCAAAGTTCATGGAGCTCATTCAAGATCCACTCCTCCCCGGTATGACCCCCGAGTACGAGAACCCGGGTCCCTCCGACAACACAAGTGCTGTGTCCCCATGCAAACTTAGGAGGCTGTCCCGGAACATTGAGAGTCCTCCATGTTGGTTTCTCTTCAGATGGATCCAAAAGAAAGAGTTGTGATGGCGAATGAAGACCAGCAATTGAACCTCCAAAGATGATGAGCTTCCCACAAGGTAAGCTCACCGCAACATGGTCTAATCTTGGCGGAGGACTAACACCGATGAATCCACCTGCCTCTAATGGCCTCCATTGCGGCTCATCCTCCTCCAAATCAATGGTGTATGTGTCACAGGACCTCAACCTCAAAGACCCACTTTTCGCCAATCCACCAAACATCAAGATCTTGTTCGGTCCATAGACCGATAAAGTGTGTCCTAATCTCGAGGGAGGTGTCCATGATGATGGTATCTCTCGCCATGTCGGTTTATCCGTTGTAAGGTCTAGCAAGAAGGTATCGCTTAGAAGAACACCGGCCTCTGTGCAACCACCCGATACTACAAGTTTCGTACCGTCTACTGTGCAAGAGCTATGCCAGGATCTTGGTAGGGGAGGAGTTGCACCTGAGACTTCCTTCCACGCAGGTTGTTTGGCATCCAGATCTAGAACGAAGACATCATTGAGCAATCCCTGCCGGCCACACCCCCCGAACACCACCAACCATGAGCCGTTAAGACAGGAGAGCGTGTGGCCCCATCGCCCGGGTGGAGATGAAGCCACCTGCACCCGGTGCCACTCGGGATTTGCCGCCTCCAAATTAAGAACAAATGTGTCATCCATTGGTTGCATATTGATACCTTCGCCTCCAAAGAGAACCAGCCTGTTCCCCACAGCGCAAGCACTGAAGTTACAGCGAGAAGGCTCTACCCTGCCACCGACAGTAAACTTCTTCCAAGCTGCAGCTTCCAATGTAGTCAGTTCTCTAGCGAGCCGGCCCCATCCTAGTCTTTTTGTGCTCAGCTCCAAATTACCAGTCACTGCTCTGCCCCATGCATTCTGGCAAACCATTTTCCTCAGATGTTCATTCTTTGTTAGCTGCCACATTCTAGTGCAGACTGATCCCACCGATGCCATGTCTCGAGGGGTCAATCGGGATAAGATGTTATGTGCCAGAACTTCATCTGAGAGCTGAAGGATACCACAATAGTTGGATTGGTGACTGCTCTGGCTCTTCTCGGACATTGGAGAACAAGAATCCCAATTACTGGTTTTCTGATACGAGCTTTGCTTGAATACAGGGTAGGATAATTGATTCACATCTATGTTTGCTTCTGAGAAAAGCTGAATACCGATAATGTGTGTCACAATACCATCATCGCCATGTATCGGTATTAGCCTTAATCTGTTCACCAAGGGGGTTCCGTCCTTCCTGAAGTTAAGAAGCTCACCTTGGAATTCAGTCCCTTCTTCAAGACATCTATGGATCTCAGATACAACCATAGGATCAACCAAAGGGTGCCTCCTTTGTGCCCGGGGATCGCGAAACTGTAAAAACCGGCTGCAAGGAACAAATTGCTAAAGAATTCTGTTGCATGGTTTTACAGAACAATCAAATTGAATGTAACTTCCATTTGAATCAGAAATAAATTGCACATGAGTTCTTCAAGGAAAACAAAGAAAACAAAGAACAAAACCAATCTGCAGAAAAGAGCAAAGCAAACATTCTAATCCTACACAGATTAGCCAAATCCAAAATCTTCACACAAAAACAAGCAAGCGATGCACTCATCCAAACAAACAACCTCTAAATTCCAATCAGCAAATTAGAACCATTCATTAACAACCATATAATTATTTCTCATCAAAATCCCATCTTTCTCAACCTGCAAATCTTCTACCCCCTTCTCTTCTCATATAATTCACAAGAATAGATCAATATAGAGATACAGAGATCGCAGTGACTGTTTCAAAATCCCATCTTTATCAAACTGCAAACATTCTCTCCACTTGTATCTTCACATGATTCACAAGAATTCAGAGAGAGGGAGAGAGGAATACCAGTTGCGGCCAAGGACCTCGTCGGCGCTGTAACCGGTGCACATCTCGAAGACGGTGTTGACGTAGATGATGGGGTAGTCCGGCTCCAGAGCATCGGAGACCACAAACGAAGATAAAATCTCCGGATAATAGAAGATTCCCTCCAACCCCATCACCTCCTTCTCGTCCTCCTCCTCCAAGAACTCCATATCCTCCTCCTCCTCCACCACCAAGCACTTCATCCTCTTTCCCGCGCTCTCCTCTCCTCCCATCTCTCTCTCTCTCTCTCTTCTTGGCTCAGTGGGCGGTGGGCTGTTGGAGAAGACGAGCTTCCCAAGATATTTATAAAAAATGGAATATTGGATGAAATTCTTTAGAAATGGGCTCACCATCGAACTTTATTACGATAATGCCATTGTGGTACCGTTGTTTTATTTACAGGTGGAGTTCGTGGGCCCCACTTGCACTATGGTCATAAATATCTCGTTCGCCGGATAGATATGCAAGCGGGGTGGCAAGTGTGAATTTTCCTTTTTACCCCTATTCCTCTGTTTTTTCTTATTAGTTGGAATTTAGCTTTTTTTTAAAAAAAATATGAAATAAATATATATAATATATGATAATAAAAAGCAAATTATTTGTGGGCTTTGGGAATACAGATCACGAGGCACAGATGGCTTCCATTCATGGGAGCGTGGCAGTCTTGTAATCACACGGCCAAATGAGGGCAAAAGTTGCCGACTCTTCACAAACCCTTAATAAATTTGAATATCTTTTTTTGTGAAAAAAAGTGCGGTGCATAGTTGTCACAAAATACCTATTTTTGCGGGGACTACGATCCACTCATCTCTTGACACGTCACCCAATCAGTGGGATATTTTTCCCTCGGAATAAGTATCTTTGACAGAAATATCTCGTGGTTGTTCCAGATAGTTCTATGGGACCTGGATTTGGGCCTTGAGTTTCTTGGGCCAGCATAACTTTAGGCCCATAATGGCTACTACTAATTTAATACTTAAATCATTTTATAGTTTTATTTTTTAAAAATTATTAATAAAAATGCGATAATTATTTTCATGTGGATACATATTCTCATCGGTTCTTTATAGGGAAATTACAAGACATATATGAAATTTTCGGTTTTAACTAAGAAGTTCATATAATTTTTCAAGCCTATGTGTTTTTTAGGTGAATTATTTTCAAGTCCAAATTGTCAATTGGAGGAAACTGAAAAATGATTATACTCTCTAACTCTAACCCTTATTAAGGTAGCTTATGGTGGAGTTGGCAGTGTAGATGCGCTGACATCGGTGTGAGTACTAAGTGGTCGCGCATGGTTTATCACCCTGTATAATGTTTAATAGCACAGGCACCTACGTGTGTCCCACCTCCCTTCGTCTGCACAGGCATAAGACGACAAAGAGGGTGTATTGGTGAGGACATGGGTCAGAAGGGGGTGATGTCATGCGTACCAGACAAGGGACTTGGGCACCCCAAGTGCCTTATTACATCACATCAATGTGGTGACATGGCCAAACCCTACTCACATGTGTCCTGTCGTGTGCTAATGTTGGTGCAACTCTCTAAACATACAACTAACCATTAGGGTTTAGGACTAAAAATAATTTAATCATATTTTAGTTTTAACCCAACAATTGATTTGAACTTAGAAGTAATTTATGTATAATATAGGCACTTTTCGGTAGGTTGAAAAGTTAGAGGGTTCTACAAGTAATTTGAAACTTTTAGAAAGTCCTCACTGTTTATCAAAATAACAAATAATTGTTATGAAATATTAAAGTGAATGTCTATTATGATGACCTTTGATTTTCTTAATTGTTCTTGACTTTTGGCGTTTCATTTGCCTAAAAGGTTTTTTAGGTTTCTATTATAATCTCTCTCTCTCTATATATATGATGCATCCAAGGAGCTGAATACAACAACAAGAAAAAGAACTTCCTCTATTTTTCTTTTGTCTACAACTTTCTTTACTATTTTCTATAGTTTTATAACATGTTATCAGTTCGAACCAAGTTTTAAGGATATTTTAATCCCATTTCTAGGCAAATCTGTATGTTGGAGACATTTTTTTTTACAAGTATACAAAGCATTTTTTTTCCCATGCCAAATCTTACAGAGCTTGATTTTGTGGCCCTTGACATTTTGTGAAAAAATTATTTGTCA
The DNA here is from genome assembly GCA_026586065.1 of Dioscorea zingiberensis. Taxonomy (NCBI): domain Eukaryota; kingdom Viridiplantae; phylum Streptophyta; class Magnoliopsida; order Dioscoreales; family Dioscoreaceae; genus Dioscorea; species Dioscorea zingiberensis. Next base: position 16,157,099 of record CM048819.1, on the reverse strand, counting down.
TGGCTGAGATCCATCTAAATGCTAATGGACTTTGAGAAACCATTATGAAATATTTTGAATTAGTTTCGTGTTTGCTTGTGGCTGAACAAAATAACGAGCTACTGATGAAAAATCATGAATCTTGTCCTACTGGTTCCGCTCCATTCCCTAAAGTGAATGTGACAACATATGAAAATTCTGGATGAGGCCGTGGCCATTGAAGAAGCTATGGCTGGATTAAATATCAGAAAAATAATAGTGGTCATATAGATGCGTCTTACCATAATAAGTGGACAAATTATGAAGAAAAATAGTTCAAAGACAAAAATGGATCAAGTTAGCAATCAGAAAATATATGTTATCGATGTGGAGTAAAAGGACACTAGTCACATACATGTTGTACACCAAGGTACCTTGTCGACTTTTATCAAGCGTCAATAAAAGAAAGAAATGTTGATGCAAATTTTATACACCAAAATGATGTCCTTGACAATAACCTTATTATGGGAATTGATACTTTGACGCATTATATGTTATTGATTTTCTTGAAGATTCTCAGCTTAATTGTAGCAACTGAATTGATACCATGACTTTTTAGCTTTGTTTTTTTTATTAATATGATGGTTTATGTATTTTATACTTATTTACTTTATATTTATTTTTTGGAGAATATGTGGATAAACTTTGCCTATGTGAGCAATTCGAGTGTAGCCAGTTCCAAGATCGGTAAAATTTTGTTACACACATGATATGAATTCTCTACCAAATTATAACGTTGGGACGTACCCACCTAGGCACGCGCTACATCGGCACCCAAATGTAGTGTTAAATGAGCAATGGGTTCTCTCGCATCGCCGCCCGGGTGTGAGGGAATATAGGCAAAGGTTCCTACAATATGGACGGGTGTGGGTAAAGAAGTTAGTCCTACCACATCGACGCTCGGATGTGGTGATAGATAAGAAAGGGTTCTCACATCTTAGTGGACATGTACGAGTAAAGAAGCTAGTCCATGAGAGTAGAATTAGGATCGATAGTTGGAATATAGGATATTTGACATGAAAGTCTATGGAGTTAGTAGACACTCTAAAAAGGAGGATGGCAGATATATTATGTTTGCAAGAGACTAGGTGGATAGGAAACAAGGCTAGAGAGGTTGGTAACACATGCTATAAATCATGGTACTATGGAGGAGATAAACATAGGAATGATGTGAAAATTACTGTGGAACCAAGAATTAAGGACAAAGTGGTTGAAGTGAAAAATGTTGGAGATAGGTTTATACATTTAAGACTAGTTTTGGGAAAAGAGACTAATAAGTGCATTATTATACATATTATCCTTATCATATTTATGTGTACTTATCCCATTTTTAGGCATCAATATTCTATTTTTGTACTTCTGGGGTTATTCCTTTGTGATTGGACAGGTAACCATGCAACGGGGGCAAAAGGAAAAAGAAATGAGACGTACCGTAGCAAAAAGAGCAAAAGACCACACTTGTAGAGAAGAGCATGGCCGTGCTCTCATTCAACATGGCCGTGCTTATCAAGCATGGGTGTGCTCAAGGTCGTGCAACTCTCTGAATGAAAGCACATTGATCGCGAAGTAATCAAGATCAACACGGGTGTGCTTCAAATGAACACGACAGTGCTCAAGCCAGCACGGGCGTGTTCCAGATCAACACAATCGTGCTTCGTAAATTGAAAATCTATAAATTGCCGTTGCGTAACCCTAGAAAATCAACTTTTGGTGAAGTAGTCTCGGGCGATACATGCTGCGGCGGCTAGGGTTCCAGAGAGGAATTGAAGGCAGAGGAGACAATTCAGGGAAGATTTCCATGCTTACCTTTATAGTCTCCTTTTGTATCATAGTTATGGTAGTCTATAGCATGAGAGGCTAAACCTCCTGTTAGGATGAACTTGTTACTATTGATTTCCTAATATGTTCGGTTTCACTTTATTAATAATTCTTATATCTTGATTGTCTGTGTTTGCAATTCTGTGTGGTTTCACTTGCATGAGCCCGATCATCCATTCGGGGATAACATTAGTATGTTTGTGTTTGTGTTGGATGGTTGTGTGGTTATTATTGCATTAGCCCAGAGTTGTTACCCTTCCCGAAATCCTTGTGTGGTTTGTCTTGCATAAGCCTTGAGTCATCTACCCTAGTGGGTTAGAGCATTCAACACCATCAAGTGTTTGTGCGGTGATTCAGTACGATTAGAATAAGTGCATTAGCCCGGGGATTCATCTAGATAGGTTGTAGCCAGACATCGGTGTTACGGTGTGCAGAGCATCACTAGAGATCTGGTGTTGCACTGAGAAGTGTAATTGCTACATCGTCCAGGAGTTGTTAGTAATTAGCCAGTAATAGGGAATCAATCATTAGCAAGGGAATCCTAGGAGGATTGTGATATGAGGTGCCATATCTCATCTCTAATTGACTTCAATCCCCCAATTGTTGGCATTAGTCTTTTAATTCAGATATCCAATCATCACATATAGTTTAGTTTAGGCTAGGTAATAAAGGAAAATTAGTACTAGTGTCCAGTTCCTGTGGATTCGACTACCCTAACTTTGGGTACTTTATTACATGATCGACCCCGTATACTTGCGGTAGAGTGTCGCGCATATTTGTGTGTGCATCAAGTTTTTGGCGCCATTGCCTGGGACTGGTAGTTCTAGGAACATTAGAATTTGCTACCCTAGCTATTGTGTTTTACTTAACCTAAAAAAACCTTTGTTTTTTACTTTTAATTCGATCTCTTTCTTCTCTTCAGGGCACTAGTGCATGACTAGAAGCAGAGTCTCATACCTAGCAGAAATACTTGATACAAATTTTGAGCGTCATCTTTGTCGTCAACTAAGAGAATCCCTTCTCCAAAAGATGACGACAATTGAATCTAGTTCAGAAATTGATCAACCAAAACCAATGGCGGCACCAGCTCTATCCATATCTGATTATGCAAAGCTAAACCTGGACAACATCGGCTCGAGTATCGTCCCACCATCAGTCAATGGTCACACCTTCGAACTAAAGCGTCATGTCATCTAGATGGTCAAGCAATCATACCAATTTGATGGTTTCCAAGACGAGGACCCATACGCACCTGCAATGCTTCTTGGAAATTAGTGACACAATTTCAGTGAACGGGGTATTAACAGACACCATCTGTCTCAGATTGTTCCCCTTTTCAATCAAAGGACGGGCAAAACAATGGTTAAACTCCTTGCCTTATGAATCAATCACAACATGGGCCCAGTTGACAGAGAAATTCTTGATGAGGTATTTTCCACAGGCCAAGATAACAAAGCTGCGGAGTGACATCTTTTCCTTCAAACAGATGGAGGCAGAAACATTATACAACACATGGGAGAGATACAAAGAGATGCTTAGAAAGTGTCCTCAGCATGGTATAGAAGAGTGGATGCAGGTTCAGACATTCTACAATAGAGTGAACATAGCTACCAAGCAAATGCTAGACGCAGCAGCAAATAGTTCACCCTGTAGTAAAGATCCTAACACAGCCAGAGACTTGATCGATGAGATGGCTACCAATGGATATTAATGTAGTTATGATAGAACCAAACAGATCAAGGTGGCTCGGATATATGAGCTGGAAGCATTACACAACCTAGCAGCCAAAGTGGATGCAATAAGCTATAAAGTGGAGAACCTCGGTCATCAGCAACCCATACGAGTAATGATATGCAATTTATGTGGGAATAAACTAGATGAAGGGACCCTTGAGCAAGTGGAGGAAGTTAACTACGTAGGAAAGCCCCAAGGCAATCCATACAACTCCACATACAACTCTGGATGGAGGAACCACCCCAACTTCTCCTACAGCGTACCAGTGCAACATTCGAGCAACCGAGGAAAACCCCACTCCAAGGAAACCCAATGCAAAGCGGCCAAACGAGTCAACAAGAAAAGAAAACACCAAGCTTGGACAACTTGTTCGCACAATATTTCTAAGAAAATGAAACTCGACTTGCTAAGCATGAAAAGATGATGAAGAATTAACAAGAATTACTCCAAAACCTCGAGCACCAAGTAGCCCAAATAGCGAAGTGACTAGTAGAACGCCTGGCAAGCACCCTCCCGAGCAACACAGCAGTCAACCCAAGGGAGTCTGTCAAGGCTATCATGCTCCGAAGTGGAAGGAAAATAACCCCATCACAAGACAAGGCTACAAGAGACACTCCCCTCAACCAACCTGAGGAGAACAAGTCTGAGGATGAAGACAAGATGGGGACCGAACAAAACAAGGCACCAGAATACAAGCCCAAGTTACCCTATCCAGCTAAGCTAAAGAAGGACCAACAAGACTAACAGTTCAAGAACTTCCTGGACATGTTCAAGATATTACATATCAATGTTCCGTTTGTGGAAGCACTTGCTCAAATACCACGGTACGCCAAGTTTTCAAAAGAACTGCTCACCAACAAGAGGAAGTTGGAGGAGGTTTCCATAGCAACACTAAACGAACAGTGCTCCGCAGTCCTCACTAACAGCCTCCCGAAAAAGGAAAAGGATTCCAAGAGTTATATAATTCCCTGCACTATTGGAGGGTTGGTAGATGAGAAGGCCCTGACAGACATTGGGGCAAGTATCAACCTGATGCCTTACAAGATACTCAAAAGCTAGGGATAGGAGAACCGAAGCCAACAACAGTGACACTTCAGATGGCGGATAGATCCATCCGGCACCCTAGAGGGGTTGTTGAAGACGTATTAATAAAGGTTGATAAGTTCATATTCTCAGTAGACTTCTATATTCTGGACCTTTATGATCAAGTAGAGGTGCCTCTCATCCTTGGAAGACCGTTTTTGAAGACTATACAAGCACTATTTGATATCAAGGATGGTCCAATGACGCTGAGAGTTAGGGAGGAAGCATTAGTTTTCAAGCTCAAGGACGCAATGCGACACCCCATGAAGCTTGATGATTGTTGTTATTTTGTCGATGTTATTGATAACTGTGTCTCTGACCATATGCAGGAGGAATTATTGAAGAATCAGCTGGAAGACCTACTAGAGAACACTTTACCCAAGGGAGAACTGATTGAGGCAACAAAGGAGCACAAGCAAAAACCATCAGTACCAAGGAGGCAAAGGAGGGAACCTGGTTGAAAGAATTGACAATCAAAAGAAAGGACCAACTGCATGCATCCACAACAACAAATTCAACACCACTCAACAATGATTTCTGTGAGTATGAATTTATCTCTTTTTTTAGCAAACAATTTGCAGGACATGGCCTACAAGGCAATGATGAAAAGGAGACTCGACTCTTCGAACCCTCTTGAGCCTCAAAGCAAATGACGTTAAACAAGCGCTTCATGGGAGGCAACCCAAGCCTAATTAGTTTTAAGTTCAATTAGGTTAATTTAGGATTCTAGTTAGAGATACATTAGTGGTAAAAATTAAATTACTTGACGATGCTCATTCCAAAAGGTTTTATGATTAAAAATTTCATGTTTGGAGCCACTAACACACAGGAAGAAGGACGACAAAGAAGCATGGAGAAAAAAGCAACAGAAAGTTGCACGGCCAAGATCCCGCCCGTGCTCAAGGCCGTGCATCTCTCAGGATATGAAAAAGCCAAAAGTGATCATCTAAACATGGTCGTGCTCCTAAAGAGCACCGGCGTGTTTTACTATGAAATAAGCACGGGCACAAGCACGCCCATGTTTAAGACTGTGCATCTCTCAGAATTGGAAAGGCGGATCCAGGACAAAAGAACATGGTCGTGCTCCTTATAAGCACGGACGTGCTCATCAACCCGCACGTGGTCGAGGCCGTGCTCTTCTCGGGAAGCCAAAACCAAAGGGAACACAGCCATGCTTTGCATGAGCACGACTGTGCTTATCAGTCGAGGGTGTGTTTAAAGGGTGTGTTGGAGTGCAATCGATGCACCTCCTTCTCCACTCCAGCCCTCACCAACCGGAGTTCAGCCGGCGCACCTTCTCCCCCTCAATACTGCAGCCGTACCCGTCACCACCAGCCCACCAGTAACCACCCTTTCCCTCGTCGGACCCGACGCACGCGCCAGGCCACCTCTGAAGCACGGTCGTGCTTCCTTGCAACACCCGTGTGTACCCTCTCTCCGGCGAGCTCACATTGGCGACACCATGCCTCCCCACAAGGCCGTCACCCTAGGATCTAACGCGAGGAAGAAGAAAAAGGGAGAAGGGAGTTCTTAGCCCCATCCTAAGCCTGACTTTACCATGCCCATGCACGCCGGGAGGCATTACAAGTTGCGGTAGCTACACTTCGATGAGGCTCGGCACATCGACTGGGGCACCTTAGAGGAGGTGGGTCTTGCCGCGGACGTTAGAAGGCATTTGGAGATGGGAGGATAGGACCGCCTTTTGTCCATCCGTGAGACCACTTATAGAGAGCTACCATTTGAGATGCTCGCCACCTTCAATGTTGCCAAAGGATGAATCATATTATGGGACCGACCATATCAGATAGAGTTCTAGTTGGGCAGCACCATGTTACATTTGAGCTACATGGAGTTCACTGTCCGACTGGGATTATATGAGGTCGTGTTAACCACCACACATGATTATCAGGCACTCAGGGTTGACAGACCAGTGAAGGAGACGCAGGAGTCCGCTTGGAGGAGGCTGAGCACGGACCCAGTCTATGACCCACGACGGTCGAAGGTATCCACACTCTAATCCTCGGCACTCAGGTATAATCATATGCTCCTTAGTCACTCGATCACAAGGCGAGGATTGAGCACTAGCGTTGTCAACTCCAGGGACTTCCTATACCTATAGAGCATGGTTGACAGATTCCCCATCAACCTTGGATGGGTGGTAGCGGAGCTGTTCAAGCACCAGGCGACGGTTAGTCGGATCAGAGCACTATTTGTCGGTCCGTACATCACACGCCTAGCACGAGGGATGGACGCTCTCCCAGGACACATCAGCGAAGGGATGAAGATCGTAGAGAGGTCCATCCCAATCACGATAGAGACCTTGTAGTCGATGGGGATGCTACAGGCTAGCCACACTACAGAGGGCACCCAATACACAGTCATAGCTCCCTCTGAGACCGCAAGACCCAGCATAACACCTCTACCAGCGACTAGAGTACCTCTACAACTGCAGGCCACCACATTCACCGAGAGTGACCGAGCCCTACTCCACTGGCTGGTGGGCAGAGTCGACTACCTCCTCCAGCAGCAGGGAGTGACCTATCCTTGTCCATCATGGCCCCTAGCACCACCCTCTCCAGCTGTTGCTCTAGATGACGAGACCTCCACGGATGGAGACGATGTGGAGGACTATCTTATATGAGCATCATCATCTTTTATTTTATTTTCACCACTTCTGTACATTTTTACTTTAGTTGAGTCAGTTTGTTAATAAAGGTTTAGTCTTTCGATATGCTATGGAGCTTCACCTTTCTTTACCTTCAAAGTTCTTCATGATAAATTGAGATTCACACTCGGTAGGAAACACAATGAAAGGACGAAACACACCACGATACACAATGAGCTCAGTCCACTTTCCCTCTCTCCCATCTTGCTCTCACATGTCATATTCGTTTTAGTACATATATTGTGTGCATTGAGGACAATGCACAATTTATGTGTGTGTGTGTGTGGGTGTGGGAGATTAAAATTGAGTGATTATATTGCTTATGACGAGTGCTGATTTAGGATGATTTTTGAGCAAATTAATGGGAGTCCCCTTTGAGTCTAGGTTGACATCGGCATTAGGTGCAAATTTTTTTTTTAAAATATATTTAGTCTTGCCTTTACTTGACACCTCACAAAAATTTTGAGCACAAACCCTGACTTTGTGGTCACTTGCCCGCTTAGGTTTGGATTTTAGTTAGTTTAACCATTAGAGGAGTGCTGATATTTGCAGATTATTTTGAGAAAAAAAAAGAAAAGAAAGAAAAGGAAAAAAGGGAAAGAAAACAAAAGAAAAAGAAAAAGGAAAATATGTTTATTGTGGATGGAATAACCGGAAAGTCAGATTCGTTAAGGATGCCCTACCGGCCGCCAAGTCAGATCCATTAGGGATGCCCTACCAGTATAGAAAGATGGTAGAAAGAACTATCACCTTTGAAGCGAGAAAACCATCGGACCTTGGGCATCACAAATGTTCACTCGATGACCTACCGGGAGAAAAGGCTACCTCATTGGATGTATGAAGCTACAACCCCCAGCTAAAAGAATGGAGAGCAAATAGTTCAGCAAATAAGAAAAGATCTAGACTAGCTGGGCTGGACTTGAGCTAGTAAGTGGCACCAGTAGAAAAGGGTTACACACACACACGTGGGAAGTCTAGTTACAAGGTAAGACCTATCTTTCATAAAAATTTACAAGCACCTGACACTGTGTTTCCCCGGCACCAGAAGGACTCCCAACTATTTTGAGATTAGAAATCATGCACTCATTATCTTTTCTGGAATCCATATATTTCCTTGCTTAAGGTCAAGCAAACGTTCAAGTGTAGGGGCATTGATAAGTGCATTATTATACATATTCTCCTTATCATATTTATGTGCACTTATCCGGTTTTCGGGCATCAATCTTCTGTTTTTGTACTTCTGGGGGTATTTCTTTGTGATTGGACATGTAAACATGCAACTGGGGCTAAAGGAACAAGAAATGAGACGTACCGAAGCAAAAGAGAAAAAGACCACACTTGTAGAGAAGAGCACGGTCGTGCTCTCATTCAATATGGCTGTGCTTATCAAGCATGGGCGTGCTCAAGGTCGTGCAACTCTCTGAAAAAAAGCATGTTGACCGCGAAGTAATCAAGATCAACACGGGCGTGCTTCAGATAAACACGGCCGTGCTCAAGCTAGCACGGGGGCGTTCTAGATCAACACGGTCGTGCTTCGTAAATTGAAAATCTATAAATAGCCGCCTCGTAACCCTAGAAAATCAACTTTTGGCGGAGCAGTCTCGGGCGATTCATGCTGCGGCTGCTAGGTATCTGTGTTTGCAATTCTGTGTGGTTTCACTTGCATGAGCCCGATCATCCATCCCCTCAGGGGATAGCATTAGTATGTTTGTGTTTGTGTTGAATGGTTGTGTGGTTATTATTGTATCACCTCGGAGTTGTTACCCTTCCCGATATCCTTGTGTGGTTTGTCTTGCATAAGCCTTGAGTCATCTACCCTAGTAGGTTGGAGCATCCAACACCATCAAGTGTTTGTGCTGTGATTCAGTACGATTAGAATAAGTGCATTAGCTCGGGGATTCATCTAGATAGGTTGTAGCCAGACATCAGTGTTATGGTGTGCATGAGCATCACGAGAGATCAAGTGTTGCACTGAGAAGTGCAATTGCTACATCATCCAGGAGTTGTCAGTAATTAGCCAGTAATAGGGAATCAATCATTAGCAAGGGAATCCTAGGAGGATTATGATCTGAGGTGCCATATCTCATCTCTAATTAACTTCAATCCCCCAATTGTTGGCATTAGTCTTTTAATTCAGATCTCCAATCATCGCATATAGTTTAGTTTAGCCAAGGTAATAAAGGATAATTAGTACCAGTGTCCAGTTCCTGTGGATTCAATTATCCTATAACTTTGGGTACTTTATTACTTGATCGACCCCGTATACATGCGGGAGAGTGTCGCGCATATTTGTGTGTACATCAGAGACAATCAACATAGTGAGTGTGTATACTCCTCAAGTAGACTTGGAGGCAGAAGCTAAGGTTAAGTTCTGTTAAGATTTGGATAGGATCATTTTAGGGATCCCAAGTGAGCAAGAACTTTTTATTGGGTGAGATCTTAATGGGCATGTGGGTAGACTTTGTAATGGCTACGAGCAAGTCTATGGACATTATGGGTATGACAACAGGGATAAGGAAGGAAAAGCTATCTTAGATTTTCCTTTGGCTCATAATTGGGTATTGACCAACACTTTATTTAAGAAAAGAGAATCACAATTGATAACTTTAAGAGTGGGGTTAACCATAGCCAGATAGACTTCCATGTTACAAGAGAAGAGATAAGTCTATATGCAAAGACTGCAATGTTATACCTGATAAAGCAATAACTACCCAACACAGGTTAGGAGTGTTGGATATGAAAAAAATGGTATAGTGAAAAAAGAAAGAAGGGTTAGCCAATGTAGGATTAGATGGTGGGCTTTAAAAGAGACCACCCAATTAGCATTTAAGAATAAAATATGGGAAGAGGGGGTCAAAAACATAGAAGCTGATGCAAACACATTATGGAAGGAGATGACGAATTGTATTGAGAAGGTATGGAGTGAGGTCCTAGGGGTCTTTAATTGACTAGGACCTCAACCACAGAAATCATGGTGATAGAATGAAAAGATAGAAAAGGTTATTAAAGAGAAAAGATATTCATATAGGAAGTTAACCATAACTAAGGACGAGAAAGCCTTTGAGAACTATAAGAGGACAAAAAAAAAGAGGTCAAGAAAGTGGTTAGTGAAGCTTAAGGTAAATCTATAGCTGATTGGTACCAAAAGTTGGGGACACGAGAATGGGGAAAAGGAAATGTATAAGCTAGCATGGCTAATAGATAAAAAAGGGAAAGTACTGAACCAAGTCAAGTGCATTAATGATAAGTCTCAATAGGTCTTGACCAAGGTAGTCATAACCTGACCAGACCTCTGAACCGGGGGCGTTGAGGTTCAAGGGCCGAAGGTCCAACAGGGTTAAACCGGGTCAAATTGGATTTAATAGATAAAAATATAAAATATAGTATATTAAATAATAAGCTTATTAATGATCATTCAATGTTAAAATGAGAATCTTTCAAACTTTAAACAACTCTCATTTCTCATGTCTGCCATCGTTTGTGAAAAAGAAACAGACAAGGAAATCTTGATTTTTAGATCAGTTTAGATACTTTCACTAATTGCTAGTGATGCGCCGTGCATTAGCTACAGATGGATTTAATCCTCATGGCAATATGAGTCAAAGTTATAGTATTTGGCCGATTGTTCTTATCCCATACAATATGCCACCGTGGGTATGTATGAAACAAACATCTTTTATCATTTCAACAATTATTCCTGGTAAACATATGCCAGGAAATGATATAGATGTCTACTTACAACCTCTAATAAGGGAGTTGAAAGAGTTGTGGTATGATGGCATTGATACATATGATTCTTATGAGCATGAAATATTCAAGATGCATGTTGCTTTGATGTGGACAATTAGTGATTACCCTGTTTTAGGAAATCTATCTGGGTAGAATGTTTATACCGGGCGTGCTTGTGTACATTGCAACTACTCCTCAGAGCCTTCTTGTTTGAGACATAGTAAGAAATGGTGTTTCATGGGTCATCGACGCTTTCTTGATGGTGGCCATAAATTTAGATTGAATAAGATCAGATTTATAATGCAGAGAAAGAGCTATGCGAACCTTCGAGATTACTATTAGGCACATAGATTTTTCAACAGGTTAAGGATATTTGTGTCACATTCGGCCGATCCGTTGATAATCAGGCTAGGGGGAAAAGAAGGCATAGTGCAAGTACTACTCTACAAGGGCCATAACAATGGAAGAAAAAAAAGTACATTCTTTGAGCTTCCCTATTGGGAGTATAATTTATTGCGTCACAATTTAGATGTGATGCATATAGAGAAGAATGTGTGTGATAATATCCTCTTCACATTGTTGAACGATAATTCTCGATCAAAAGATCATCGCAATGCTCGTAAGGACCTACGGGATATAAATTGTAAACCGGGTTTGTGGCCAGATGACAATGGAAAGTTTGCTCTAGCAGTGTACACAATGTCTAAGCAAGGAAGAAGTTATTTTTAAATACTTTGAAGAATATTTGTGTACCAGATGGCTATGCAAGTAATATTTCTCGGTGCATTGATGCTGATAATCTTAAAATAGTTGGAACATTGAAAAGTCATGATAATCATATACTTATACAGCAGTTTCTTCCACACGCTATGCGTGCAGGGGTTGATGATAAAGTATCTACAATATTACTTGAGTTATGTTCCTTTTTCCTACAAATATGTGGCAAAGCATTGAGTGTTGATGAGTTGGATAAACTGCAGAACCAAATTGTACTAACTTTATGCAATATGGAAATGCTTTTCCCACCATTATTTTTCACATTAATGGTGCACTTGGTTGTTCACTTGGTTGATGAAGCAAAACTTGGAGGTCCAGTGTATTACCGTTGGATGTATCCAATAGAAAGGTAATATTAGTTAATAATATTATTTGTAATTCATATTATTAACTTGTATACGTCATATAACTACTGGACATATGGTGTTGTAGGTACTTAGGAGTACTAAAATCATATGTACGCAACAAAGCACAACTAGAAGGATCTATTGCAGAAGGTTATGTTGCACAAGAAGCTATTACATTTTGTTCACGATATTTAGATAACATCCAGACAATATGGAATCGGCCCAGACGAGTTGATGACGAACCCACCGTTTCTCAACATCCAAATGCTCTAATTGCAGAATTATTTCCATATGTTGGTAAACCAGTTGGAGCTTTTACATGGTTTACTTTAACATCCATTGAGAGATTGGAAGCTCATCGACACGTACTAATAAACTGCCCTGCAGTTGATTCTTATGTTCAATGAGTATTCTTAAACATCTGGTTTATACACTAGTAAAATCGACATAGTTACAAAACTACTACTTCAAACATCATAGGGAATTCAAGATTGTTGCCAGAAGACAATTAAGGTCTAGAAGTAGGAATCCTATTGATGTAGACAAGATGGTGCACATAGAGTTTAATCAATGGTTTGTAAATCGAGTAAGTGACTCTCTATTTATGCAATGAATTTTATTTAATAACTTCATTCTAGTAAATTTAATGTGTTATTAGATCAATCGAGATCGCGACAAGCTTCATGACGATGATAAAATTTGGCTCATAGCTCTTGCACAAGGACCAATTAACCAAGCAAAAAGATACTACATACAATGTTAATGGATATAAGTTCCGTACTCTGGAACGTAAGAGAGGATTATACACAGAATAGTAGAGTTTTCTGCACTTTTGGAACAAGGAGTTATTCGAGCAATAGTGATGTTAACATGCGGTATGGAGGTGTACCATATTATGGAAAATTGGTTGACATCATTGAGCTTAATTACAATGGAATATTTATGGTAACCTTGTTCAAATGTGAATGGGCCAACACGACTCACCCTAGAGGTATAAACATTGATAAACTGGGTTTTACTTCCATCAATTTTACAAGACCTATACATACTGGGGTGCATGAAAATGATGAGCCTTACATTAAAGCTTCTGCAGCACAAATGTTGTTTTATGTTACTGATGAAAAAGAAGACAGGTGGTGTATACCAGTACATCTGAAACCTAGGGACTTGTATAACATAGGCGAGGGTGATGAACATAACATAGCCAATATTGAAGCTTATCCGACGCATAATTTGGATAATTTATTTCCTAATGAAGATACACATCTACGATTGTGTCGGGATGATGTAGATGATCCTGATGATATGCCATCCTCTAATATTGGTGTAAAATCCGAGAAATTTTAAGAAAATAAAGGAGATAAAAGTTTCTCTTAAAATTATTTGTTAACTTCTTAGAGTCTAGGTGAGGGATTGAATTGAGAAAAAAAAAGGGACTTAAAACCCTAACTAGGGTTTATGGTGACCAGAAGGACTATCTGGTAATTTTGAAAAGTTTGGGGGATTAAAAGAAAATTATACCCTCTCACAGTCTTGGACCTAAGTGCAATTTAAAAAGTGTTAGGGACCTCTCGTAAATTTTCGTGAGAGAGAACCCTAATAGAGAGAATGAACGGCTGAGATTAAATTATCTCATGCCGCGTTAGATCTCGAGACATTATAACGGTCGTGAAGGAGCCACGTGGCAACTCAAGAGGAGATCTATCTCATCGCATACTCGATACGAGGCAAAGGAGAGGAAGTTAAGTAAAAAGGGCCCTACCGTGAGGGCAACCTGAAGCCGTTCATCAGCTATGTTGATGGATACAAGGCAAGATCTAAAATCTTGACCGTTAATATATTTAAAATCCTGGCCGTTTAGATGGTGAAAGTGTCGGATCCGAGACGAAAGATTAAATCTCGGCCGTTTAGAAGGATCGAGTGATCCTCGCCACCCATCCGTGAGAACAGATCCCGAGGCGTTCGTCTCCATTTACACTCGCCGGTAACGCGCGCGAGATCGCCGTTGTCTCCGTGCGTTGCGGCCCGAAAGGGAGGCCGGTCGGCCCGATTGGCCTTGGTTGCAGGAAGAAGCGTTAGCGGCAACCGCTGAGCTTGCCCGAGCCTATAAAGGGGCCTACGCCCCTCTGTCACCGGCATCCCAAAGCGGTGAGCTCTGTCTTCTCCGGTGAGGTGACGGGTGGAGGAAGTGAAAGTGCTCTCGGTGGAAGCTTTCGCGCCAAGGATCCAGGCGAATCAGGGGATCAAGGCCGCAGCTCACGGGAGAGAAGAAGAAGCGTGGCTGTGGACGGCCTTGGCGGAGAGGAAGGAGTTAGATGCTTAGCGGCCGAGCTTGTGGAGTAGAGACAGAGGCGTTCTGCGGCGACTCCGACACCCCCGTCATCGACAAACCCCTCGGTAAGCATCTAAAAACCTCGTAGAGTATTTTAGAGTCATTCTCGCGTGCATATGAATTCGGCCGGTGAGAGCTTCGCGGGGAAGGAGAAGTCCCTACCGAGAGTTTCGTTAGTCTCGTTTGAGGGTTAAGAGTGGCGTGGCTCCGGAGGAGCCGGCGTGGTCGATGGAACTCGGCGGCGGGGACCGAAACGCGAGGCGGTGCTTTCGGAGCTTGGCGTGATGAAGATCGATGGTGGTGGTATGCGTTGATCAGCTTGAAAGAGAAGAAGATGAAGTAAAAAAAAAATATATCAATTTAGTTATTTTAGTTATTAACTTAGGGGTGTGACAGAAATATTGTTAATAATTATTTTCCTCTCATTTTAATTAAAAACATTAGTTAATTATTATAAGTAATAATTAGCTAGACATGGTATTAAAATGAGAAACTATGGACTTGTGACCATAGATTAAAGTTAATGAAAAATTAACTTAGAGTGACAAGTGATAAATAGATAAATGAAATATCTATTTGAAAACTATGGTATGTGACATATAATTGATTTAATTAGTGATAAATTAGTTATGAAATTTAGATAGTTTGACACATCCATAATTACTTAACTATGGGTATAGTTTCAAATGATTTTGAAACTATAGAGTGTGACAAATTATTAGCATGATTAATAACTTGAAAACTATAGTGTGACATAGTTGAAAAGCTAATCGGTTAATGAAATTGATTAAAGTTTGGAAAGTGTGACACATGCTCAATTAATCGAATAAAGTGTTTAGTTCCATTGACAATAAAACTTAGGTTTCGTGATGATTATTAGGTTATGAAATTTTTATTCATAATTTAATAGGAAACATAATGTTGTGATAAGAGATTAAAACCTTGGTTCGGCAATTAAATTAGTATTGTCTCTATTAATAGTATTGAAACTATTAATCAAATAGTTGAAAAACTAGACAACTATATGGAACTGTGAATATGTGACATAATAATTAATTAATAATTATTATGAAGTATTGAAATGGGATAAATAGAAATTAATTAATTAATTAATTTCTTAAATTCGGATAAATTGGTTATGTGATGGAAAATATTTAGTAAGGAAGCTAAATAGTTCAAAAAGGACTATTAAGCCCTAAAAGAGATAAACCTTAGGGTCATAAACTATCAAAAGACCAAAAAGCCCTTCAAGGGACTAAGGTCAACATAAGTGGTGCAATGGGCTTGAAATGGGCTCAACTCAACTAGAGTTGACTAGGTTAGACCAAAGTAAACCTACAAGTCAACTAAGGGACACTGAAACGGAAATAAGGGCCGGTAACCCGAGAGAAGGTCCCTAGGACCCGTTAGTGGGCCTAAGCCCAATAAGAATGTAAGGCACGCATGTACACCTAAGGACATAGAAATATTATTGGAACACTATTTCTAATAGGACCTCTGCATGCCAGATACTCTCGGGGAGTTGTTGGCATACTGAAGAAGACTAGAAGGACATCTAGTACCAACAAAAGGTAAGTACACTTGCCTAGTTCCCACCCGGTAACGGGATTTCTTGGACTTGCTATGTATTCTTGTTACATGCACTGCTGAAGCCATACATGCTGTTCATATCTGATTTTGAATCCAGTTGAGCATGTGTGTTTGTTTTCGGGACGTTGGTGTCCCTGTTTGCTATGTCCTACTGCCCGGACTCAGTCGAGCTAGGGAAGCTCCAATTTAGGAATGTTTCAGGGTTAGAACCCCCTGACCTTCCTGACAGCCCCACCAGAGAAGCAAACCTTTGGTGGTCTTACCTGTCAGTGGGCATGGTACACTGACCGTGTTAACACGTAGCAGAGGTAGTTCTACCGACCTGTTGACTGGAGGGTCAAACGACCATCTAGGTCGTATTTATATCCAAAAGCTGGACATACTGACCGGGAGTAAACTTTGAGTTCTCCTAGAACTCTACAGAGCCCGAGGGCTTCTGTATCAGGGGTCGTACCTTTGACTTGCTTGTGGTAGGCTCCTAGGACTTTATTGTTGACATTATGATCTCATTAATTGTCATATTTCCTATCGATGACATTGTGACCTGCAGGGGTACTTACTGGGCTTTCCCTTCGAAAGCTCATGTGTTTTTCTCTTTTCCTCTTTACAGATTCCGAGGTATAGGAGGGGAGAGGAGCCTGGGGAGAGGACTCCGGAGGACTAGAGGTTATAGGAGTCTTCTTTATCTTTATCTTTGTGAGCATTGTTATTGTAGGACCCGTATAGGGACCAAACTTCTATAGGGCCTACGGACCCTAATGACTCTATGTTCTTATGAACTCGAGTTTATATTTATTTATGGATTATTGTCTGCTTATCACATTATTAGGCCCTGTATTCGAGTTGAGTTTATCTCTTCTTTAATACGGCCGGTCTGTTGACGTGCTCGAGGTCCCGGGATCCGGGTCGGGGCATTACAATTGGTGAACATGTTGAAGTAGATAACAACAATTAAGTAATTGTTTGAGATTAATTAATAATCATTTCTTTCATTTATACTTATTTTGATATATTATTACTTTTTAATATTATTAAATTGATTCATTGCCTATGCGAGTTATTTATAGGTATGGTGAGGTCAAGACGACGTGTCACTTATACTGGCCCGAGTACATCTATGCCACCCCCACCGATTGATGCACAAGAACAAGAGGCCCCTGTGCAACACCCTACAGTTGAGACTGTTGAGCCTGAAGTTATCAGGGGCCGTAAAAGAAACTCAAGATTGTGGGATGTGGCGGTTAGAGGTGATTAGTGTATATGCATAATTTATTTGTTATCTTAGAATGAAAGGTTTTCAAGTTTATATGATTTTATGCTATGGATGATGATCACATATATGATGATGACTTATCCTCATTTTTTTTAATGTTTTTTTGAAGGTGAAAATGGGGAAGCCAGGCAAAAGAAAATGCGAGCAATTGATATATTCTCCCTTTTGACGGGAGAAAGAGTAATTGTGCAATGGAATCATTGGGATCAACCGATTGAATCGTCCGGGGGGATGCTTGCTCAATTTTTAGGTCATCTTGCAAGCAATTGTAAGATCTTTTCCCTCGGATATGAAAAGTGGCAAAAGATTCCAGACTACCATAAAGATCATGTATGGAACAACATCATAAAGGTCAGAGATGTATTTTCAATTGATATTTTTTGGATTTCAATTTTTTTTTCCTTTTTTATGTTCCTAATGTGTACTAATATGTTTTCTTTTTTTTTTGTGTAGACTAAGGTGGAGGTTAATGATGAGGGACATAAAAGTTATATCATGAAAAGTCTGGGGAAAAAATAGAGAGACCATCGATATCTCTTATATAATTCTATGAAATGTTATCCGGATAGTCCTCATGAAGCTAATATTGACAAGAAACCCCCAGAGGTTCCTTTGGATCAGTGGGTTGCGTTTGTAGATTATAGAGCTCACCCTGAGACAAAGGTAATTTGCATAAGAATATTTATATGTCGTGTTCTTGTTTAGTAATTAGGTCCTCATTCTTGTGCAAGCTAAAGCGGAACAAAATATTATAAATCGCACCCACCTAACAACGCCTCATACTTTATGCTCAAAGTCGTTGGCTCAACTACAAAATGAGATGGTTAGTACCTTCATCTTAATAGAAGGTTTAATTATGTTTATCATGTATATGCAACTTTCTTTGAAAATTAATTATATTTAATTTTGTAGGAAACTCAACTTAGTCGGCCTGTTACAAGAGCTGAGATGTTTTAGGCAAGTCACACAACATCAGCCGGGTCTTTTGTAAATGAAGAGGCAAGGTGTAATCATGTAAGTTAAAATACTTCCAAATTTGTTCTGCATGTTGTTCGTATGATAATAAATATACAAAATTTGACAACTTTATTTTGCATGAAAATTTAGTTATTTGCAGCCAAAGCTCATCCGAAAATGAGGCATTTAGTAGCGTTTTCGGAAAAGAACACCCCGAGTATGTTAGAGGTATGGGACTTGGAGTTGTCCCAACCCAGATGTATGGGTCATCGAGGAGATTGGGTAGTAGAAATGCTGGTGGTGTGGATTTTGAAGATCGACAAAATGCCCTCAAGGACGTGGTAGATCGCTTAACGCAAGAACTTAAAGAAACTCGAGAGCACGTAGCCTTTCTTATGACGAAGGAAAGCCAAAATATGACACCTAATCAGGTTTTATTTTTTTTAGTTTCAATGTTAAAGTTTTTGTTTCATATTTTGTTAATATTTGTTTTTTTTTTGTTTTCAGAATTTATATTTTCTTAACATTTGATATTGATTTCAATTCAAGTAGGAAAATGGGGGATCCCCAGTTGTTGGAAGGCCTTTATCATATGGTAGTCACTCGGCTCATGCCGAAGAAAATGCAAACCATAGTACATAATGACTGAGAGTAAGTTTTTCTGTGCCCGACATCACATTTTCAGGTTTTAACTTTGGTTTCATTAAAATTCTATTGTGATTAAATCCATGTAGTGTGCATCGTATAGGTCTGTTTAGAAAAATTAGTTCAAGAAGGATGATGACATCTTTATGATCGGGTGAGCATTTTAATTAATTATCTTAATATTGTTCTTGGTTTCTTGAATTTCCATTATTTATTTGTCCAACAAATTTTGGCATTCTATGTTAGTGGCACCTATCTGATTCATTAAAGATGGCTTGTTTTGCAGGAAGCTGTTCATATAAAGGGGCTAAAGGATATTATCATTTTCATTTTTTGTTGACTAGTGGTTTATTTTATTTAGATATGATGTCATGGATGCTGTGTTTTTTGGTTGACATATTTCGTTTCTTATATTCGCATTTTAACACTAACTTGGAAAGACAATTGGGTTTAGATCTCAGCAAGTCGCCTGGTAGTGATATTAATTGTAGTCTTTGTTGTCTGTCATTTTTGGATGTGTTACAAAGTGATGAACAATGTGCATGAGTGAGTGTAAAAGCATGTCAAAGCTTAGAGAGTGAGAGAGAGATAAAGAGCCAAAGGCTAGCTATATATGTTCTACAAAACACATGAAGAGGGATTTATTGATTCAAAGTGTTTTTACTGTCGTAAAGCAGGGAAAAGGGAGGCAGTGCTGCTGGCTCCATAGTTTTCTTGCGAGAAAGATTTGAAGGTTTAATCTAACACTTCAACCTTTCTTTTTTGCATCCTTCATAAAGATCCCTCCCCTTTAAAGTGGTTTGGTGTGGTATGTCTCCTCATGGTTTTAGCAATCTTTATATGTTTATTTTTTTGTTTTTTTTCTTTTTTTTGTTGTTTGTTTGCAAGTTTATTTGATCTCCAGCTTGAACCTGGAAGTATACTGCAAGAGATGTCATATGAAAATAATAATGATTATATATTTGCAGAAATTATGAATTAGCTTAAATTATTTGTTTGTTTATTTGTTTGTAGGTTTATTTGATCATAGTATTCACGGGTGGTGATGAACTTGAGGAAAACAATGAGAGCTTGGAAGACTATTTGGGTCATAACTGTCCTGAACCTTTGCAAGTCTGTGATTTCATATGAAAATAATAATAATTATATATCTGCAGAAATTATCCATTAGCTTAAATGATTCTAATTTGCATTTTGTGGATGAAATTTGTAGGATCTTCTGCATTCTTGTGGAAACAGGATGGTGCTTTTTGACAACAAAACAAAGAATGAAACTAAACAAGAAGTGCAGTTACAGAAACTCTACCACTCTTACACACTGTTATTAAATTTAACGAAGGCCTATCTTTTGTAACAGAAAAATGATTCTTCTTGGAGTTGATACTAGGGCAACTGAAGGACCTATAGTCGCTGATAAGAATTGTGAGAAAATTCACTATATAGCACCAAATATATATTGCTATATAGTGCGAGGCTAGCTAGCGTCTGAGAGGCGATATTGAGGTATTTTCAGGAAGAATGGGTTTTGAGGCATGTTTTTACGCAGAATTTAGATTGCAATTATTTACGTACTTTGCTTATGTTCCTTGAATTATTTTACAGTGCATTCCCAGATTTCTATACGCCTTGTTGATTTCTTTGCATACTTTATATCAAAATATTTACGGCGAGACACTTTCGGTTAAATCTCCGAGGCCACTACATGTTAGTGGTTCTTTGACAATGCTTGTCAGGATCCTCCAGGAGAGATGGTATTCAATGAAAGATACTATAACTTTGATCACCAGTAGGTAATGTTATATTCTCGGAAACTACCATTTCAATGTACATTCTTGCTATTCTCTTGGAGCACTTGGATAGTGTCTTCTATCTAGTATCTTAAGATTATGTACACGCATAGTTGTCCCCCTGACTTAATTAAATTTGGGGCTTGATAGGTTTTCAATTCTGCCGGTATATATGATCAGTCATGTTGAGCTCTACAGTTTTTCTATCACGAGATTCTTGTTGTTTAATTTCTGATTGGAACACTTAGGAGCATCTCAAACATATGACAATACTTTGTTACAAATTAATTCAAGTAGAAAAACCTGCACTTGCACAAGTGCAATAAGACATTCTTACTCTTCTCTGTTTCATTTTCATTTGCGCAATTAAGCTACGATTATGAAGTAGAGTCGTTGCCGAGCATGAACTTACCTTTCTCTATGAATAGAGCTACAGTCCATAAACCAAATCCGGAGTGAACCGGCTGCAGCTCGGCTCGTCTTGTATGCACTCGATTCACTCCAAAGCGGCTTCGGCGTCTTTTGGCACCAACTTGTGCTTTGCCCCATCCTACTACTAGGAATTTGCTCTTCTACTCTCACGCATTCATTAACCGGAATTTTCGCCGAGTTCAACAACACTCTTTGATAAAAGTGTTTGTATATATGTGTATATGAATCTAACTTTGTTGGAATGAAGCGGTCATTACGCATGGAGCTCATGTACAAGTAGGAAGACATTGGGGAGCGGCGTTGTAAGGATTGTAGAAAGCTTGTTGATTCCATGCATTGGGAGTAGATGAAGCTTCTTTAGGGAGGCAGCCATGTCTCCGTGGCCGATGAAGAAGGCGGTTTCAGGCCAAAGCCCGTTCAAAGATTACAAGATCTCCGGCGTCAAGCCTCTCTTTTCCTTGACATATCTACTCCGACCTTTGGTGAGCACATTGCTCTGGCTCTCTTGGTCGATAAGAATACCGGAACCTCCATGCCTTTACGGCCTCATCCTCGAAATTTGAGTAAGCGAGGCCTTTCTCATGAGGACTCCAACGCCAAGGGGAAGTACTTCTCTGCATGCTGCTTAGGAATGACAAGTCTGTTGAGCTTTCCTACATCACTTGGTATTAATGGCTTATCAAACATAGGCTCCCTCACAGCATTGCAACTCTCTTGAAGGTGGTAAGCATCCATGACTGAGCTTGAACTTAAAACTTGAAGTCTTTTAACTCTTAAAGCATGTAGTTGTATGGCATTGTTGAATGGTTATTACACTGTAAAATGATGGAAGATCAAGATTCATTTTACTGTGCATTTTAAATCATTTTATATTACTAAGCACAAACTGTGCACTCATGTTTTTATTTACAGTATTACCTGAAGGCGGTTCTTGGCTTCAACAAAAACCAATTCTCAGAAATCCTAATGGTGGTCGGCATAGGGTCCATATTCTCCCAGGTGTGTTGTTCATGACATTTATTACTTGCAAATTATAATTTCACTTGTTCATGGCTATGGACTTTTCCATGTCCGCTGCTCTTCATGGAAAAATTTTCAAGTTGGTATTAATTTTTCCTCTTTGATGGAGACATTTGTTTACTTAAAATCATGTGGTCATGCTCATATACCTTTGAAGCTTGACTTATCAAAGAGTTGTGTTTTGATACTGTATCAGGCTCTGGTGTTCCCACTAATCAATCCTTTTGTTGGAGAAAAAGTTATACTATGTCTTGCCTTGCTTGCTTCTATTGCTTACGTAAGTCCGACATCAAAGAACTCTTTAATTCACCTTGATCTTTTGATCTATAACCTATTTCAGTTAATAACCACTTGTATAAATTTTCATGGTGGCATGTTCATTATATATTTCTTGTATTGCTGAATAATTGTCATGTAGGTCTATCGTCATGGTTCTACTGATGCGCTTCCATTTGCAACAATGGGCTCTGGATCTCTAGCTACAATGTCTGTATTTGAGTCAAAATTCAAAGAAGGCCTTACTGTAAGTTCGTTGCATTTAATTGTTAACTTTTATTGATGTTATTTAATGTCAAAATACGCTGAATAATTTAGTGGGCTATGTACTATATTGATGTTATGCAATGTCAAAAATATTGAAGCATATGCATGTATATTTGCACAGAGAGATGAGGGAATAAGCCTGGTGGATGAGGCAATATGCTCTGGAATATTCAATGATTTGGGCAGTGGCAACAATGTAGATGTTTGTGTGATAACAAAGGTACATGCACTTATCTACCCCTCTTTTCTCACACTCTTTTTTTTTTTCTTTTGTGTGTGTGTGTGTATTCTCATGTCTTTATTCTGCTACAAAGGGCAAAACCGAGTATTTGAGGAACTATCTTTTGCCAAATCCAAGAACCTATGTCAGCTCAAAAGGCAACTCATTTGTCAATGGGCATACTGGTAAGTAGCTTTTACCATAAAAACAATGTGTGTGTCTATTGTAATAATATGTTGAACCACTTGTTTGTCTATCTATTAATTACAGAGGTGCTGTCTACCAAGATAGTATGTTATTTCATTGGTTGATGAGATATTGTGTGTCTAGTGGAAGGTGGTGCATGAAGAAGCTGAGAGAGGCACGATACAAAAATAATCGGCATCAATTGTAAAACTCAAGTAATAAGCTCTCTCTAATTGTAAAACTATACTCTAATTGTCCCCATAGGCTATATATTTCTTATATCTTCTGACAATGACTATAGAGTGATGTAAAACTGTATTGTATTTATAATTATATTTTTATTATTTTCAAATTTGACTTGATTGAATGGAGCTCAATGGTTTTGAATTTTTATTATTGTATAAAAAAACAGGTTAATGATAAATAAAATATAAAATATAAAAAATTTTGAAAATTGGCTACTGTTAAAAATAACAGGTTAATAAAAAATAAAATAATAATAAATAAAATTTAAAATTTAAATTTAAAAAATTTGTAAATTGGTTGACAATCCGCGGTGGTTATAACCGCCGCTAACTGTTAGGGTTTATAAAAATAAAAAAAATTAAAAATTGGAATGCCATTATTTAGCGGCGGTTCAAATCGCTGCTATATGTTTTTTCGATGTTTTTGCGACAGGTAGAGAACCCGCCGCAAATTGAAAGTCTCTTCATGCGCCCTCTACATGTTGCGGCCGTTATTGCGGCGATTCTAAACCGCAATTAACGACCTATGGGCAATAACGGCGGTTATACCGGCGGTTGCCATAAACCGCCGCTAAATGGTCTCGCGGCGCTCGTCATAGCAACGGTTTTAAAACCGCCGCTTGATGCATTTCGCGGCGATTTTCACCGCCGCTAAATGCAAATATAAACCCCGCTAAATACTCAATTTGTTGTAGTGAAACAATTAACCATAACAACCAACAGTCAGGCCAAGGTTATGAACATGGATAATCACACTATTTTCATATCACTATGAAGATTCTTAAAAATGAGATTTTTTTCAATGAAAAGCATCAAAACACAACCATTAACACCAGCAACCAAGGTTATGAACATTGAAAATCTTACCTGAGAAACCTTTGTGCTTTGCCAAAGTTAGCCATTTGGCACAACCCTGCCAAAAAAAAAAACAAAAACAAAAACAAAACAAATAAAATGTTTTGATTCAACTAGACATGTTGCTAGCACCTTGAGTACATACAACCCTCTTAGAAATTAGACACATCACAAGATAACAACAAAGTGAACATCTCGTTAGTTACAAAATCCAAAACATTTTCTGAAGGATAATCAACAAAGCGAATGCATTGCAGGCAAAATCCACACAAGAAAGTACCAGCTTATAACCAAATGCAGAAAAAAAAAACAATCCGATGCCTCAAGGATTCCCTACCAATTAGAATTAGATTACAACGACGCTGTCACGTGAAGAGGTGGTCGTTGAGGAGGGATGAGATGAAGTCGAGGTTGTGGAAGGAGAGGGGGGCAGCGAGAAGGAGCTCGAGGAGGGTGGCGAGCAAGCAGGCCCAGATCCAAAATTTCCTTAACTTCGCTTTGATCCTCAAATCGCCGCAAAATCATGGCCACAAAACAAAGCAAACTAATTTCCAACGAGCCAGATCACGAAATCACTAGAATTGAAGGATCCGAAGACAAGATTCAAGAAACTAGGAAAGAAAGACTAGAAGGATTCTCGAGGACTTACGAGGATGGCCCGGTGGGCGGGGACGGCATGGGTTGCAGAGGTTGGATGGGAGGAGGCGACGAGGAGGAGGTCGGGGGTGGAGGCGAAGGCGAAAGGGGACATGCTAAATTCGAGAGAGGGTGGGGAGAGGTAGAGGAACATAGTCAATCTCGCGCTTGAGCGAGCGTGGGGTAAACACGATCAAAAGCTTTTTCGAAGGCTTTTTCAGGATTAATCTTGGTCGTTGGATTTTGATCCAACGGCCAATCTAGGGACATCCCTAGATTCCAAATCTAGGGATGCACCTAGATTACGTATTGGTATCCGACCATGCACATGATTTGCATGGTTTTATTGGCACTTTTGCAATTAAACCCTTGCCTCTTAAATCAACTACATGCAGGTCCCTCATTCAGAGAGAGACATAATTCTTATTAGATCCCTAACTTTTTTTGAAATTACAAAAAGATCCTTGATGACTCCAACAAATCCCTAATTAAGGGATTAACCATTTTAATCCTAAAATCCAATAAACTCCAAATACATGGGTCTTCTCTAATTAACGAATCAATTAGAGAATTAACTAGAAGATTTTATTACAAGAAAAAAAATCAATTACATCCAACCTTAAGGACCTTCTTTTATTAACCAACTAACTTAGGAAACTAATTAATAAGAAACCAATAAGAAAACATTTATTCCCCAAAACTAAATAAAAATCATGGATTTTACAATCCTTCCCCTTTAAAAAAATTTTGTCCCCGAAATTTACTCCTGGTCACTATACTTGAATCTTCACCAGTCTCAGGCGATGCATGTACCTCCTCCGTTGTAAGATAATAGACTCATCCATGAGTCATCGGTCTCAGACTAGAGGAGGACGGATGACTTGCCCAGGTTGCCTTTCCTTTCTTGTGACCACCTTGCTGTCCTTGTGCTGGTGCACCTGACTGTCGTGAGGCTCCTATATATGGACCCCTATGGTTGAGTTGGTACACCCTGTGCCATGCTAGGCCTGAACTTGGGGACACTGAGCTATATGATGTTCTAAGATACGACATCCAAAACAGGCTCCAGTAACACGCCAACATTCTACCTGTTTGTGCGGTCCTCCGCACGTGAAGCTTCTCAAGAGTCGAGACACACTATTGGAAGATTCTCTACCTCCCGATGCTGTTGATGATCCAGAAGACTTGCCATATGGCTGGTACTTGCTCTCGGACCTTGACTTCCCAGAGCTCTTCACAGACGACTGTCCTTGATGGTTTCCCTACCCTTTGTCCTTCTTGTCTTTCTGAGGTGGCCCTTAAGAGTCACCTTGGCTAGAAGCGTCAATGTACTTGGCCCTGGCCACTACCTCTGAATAGCTGATGCACATGAACCCAACTACAATCTTCCTCAATGACGGCCGTAGGTCGGCCTCAAATCTGCGTACTCAGCTTTCATTTGTAGGCATTAGATCGGGAACGAAGCGCGCGAATCTGTCAAACTCAACCTCATACTGCTCTACAGTCATCCCTCCCTGAGTGAGATGGATGAATTGTTGTTTCATCAGAAGAAGCCTTCCCCGAGAAAAATATTTCATAAAGAAAGCCTTCTTGAATTCCTCCTAAGTCTCGATAGGCACACCCTTCCTCAGTTGTACCTCCCTGAGGTACCAATCCTTTGCGATGCCCTGCATCAAGTAGGCAGCTATCTTGACTCTATCTCGATCCTCAGCCTGATACATCTCAAAGGTCCTCTCTAATTCCCGGATCCACAAATCGGCCGCTGAGGGTCGGTAACTCCATCAAACGGGCGGGGAGAAGGTCTCTTAATCTCCCCTATCAGGCCTTTATTAGGGGTTGGTGCGGCAGGTGATGATAGGGGTGGTGCTTGCTGCTGCTGCTATCTCTGCTCTTGGATGAGCCCCATCATTTCTCTCATTAGCTTTAATCATGGTAATTTGAGGTGCCTCCCCCCTTAAGTCTGGGCCCGTTGCCTGTGACCCTGCAGCACCATATTGAGCAAGTAGTTCCTACTCAACCTCCATGTCCTTAGGTGGTAGGGATACCTCCTCCACTTGAGGCTGTAGCACCTCAATACGGCAAGGCCGTCCACGCCTACCACTCCCACTCATCGTTATAGCTGCCAAGTATGAACGAGATCATCACTTTTTTAACATTAACATTCATACCACGCATCATAATCAAAACTCAAAATAGCAACAGGTTTATAGATAGATAATACTAATATCAAGTACTAATACACCGACTCTAGGTGTCAAGCGACCCCAGCTAACATAACTCCTAACCCTATCCCAAAGTGGGAATGACAGTAGCTACATCAAGGCAGCGATCCTCTCCCTGAATATGGACCTTGCCTTTGTAATTTTGACCTCCTGTACCGGTTTGGGCAGTTGCACTTATAGTGGTCCGTGCTACTACAGTGACGACATCTAGGAGGGGGATGTCCGTAATCCATAATCGGGTATTCGATGCCCCCATAGCGACGACACCACTCCCCTATCTAAATGGTCTTAGTCAGGTCATGGCAGGATCCTCCACAGTAATCGCACCTCATCCTATTTTTCCCTTTGAGCATTGGTCCTTTCGCCGTGGAAATGTAGAAAGGAGTGTATCCATAGAAATCCCGAATTCAAAGCACCGGTTATCGCCTCCTTTCATCATCCAAGTTCTGATCCAGCGACTCCTCATTCTGGACTATCCACTGCATGTATCGTCTCACCCTCCAGGTCAATCCCAATTCACGATCAAAAAGAAAATGCGTGAGATCATAACACGGTAGTGTGGGGTCTTCCTGGACTACCTCTACCTCCTGCGAACTCTCCTCGTCGGACATAATCGGCTAACAGACAATAACACTATCAATTAGTCTTCCCAGCCCAACACTCAGTCTATCCTATTTGACTAAGTCTCTAGGGCAACTAGAGTGTCCATTTATCTGAATAAGGAGAACTTCCAAACACTATTAATGATTTAAATATAATTGGAACTCCGGAAGAACTTCCAAACACTGTTAATTATTTGAAAAAAAATTGAAATGAAAGATCTTGGAAAAACACTGTTAATTTTGTCTCATTCTGTAGTTTGAACACTTAGGGGATGGTATTTTTATCCACGAATCAACATATACAAAAAGGGTTTTGTAACAATTTAATATGGATAGAGTATATCCATTAAAAAGCCCAATGGTTGTTCGATCATTGATATTCAAAAAGACCATTTTTGACCTCGAGAAGATAACAAAAAACTGCTTGGCCCAGAAGTACCATATCTTAGTGTAATTGGTGTCTCGACGCATCTTGCTAACTATACTCAAGAAAATATAGTTTTTGCTTTAAATTTATTAGCAAGATATAGTTATGCACCAACACGGAGATGTTGGAATGGTACTAAACATATATTATATTATCTTCAAGGAAGAGTTGATATGGGTTTATTTTATGTACATGGATTAAACGACCAATTGATTGGATATGCAGATGTAGTTATCCATCTGACACACACAAAGCTTGATCACAAACTGGTTATATGTTTACACACGGGGAATGACCACGTCATATTGTTCTATAAAGCAAACCATAGTTGTTGCATCTTCAAATCATGCAGAAATATTTGTAATTCATGACGCAAGTCTTGACTGTGTATGGTTAAGATCAATGACACATTATATTGGAGAAACTTGTGGTTTGTTGTCTTGGAAGGATACACTGACTGTATTATATGTAGGCAATGCAGCATGTATAGCTCAATTGAAAGGAGAATACATCAAACACGACATGAAAAAACATATATCACCAAAGTTATTTTACACACATGATCTTGAGAAGAATGGTGACATTGATGTTCAAAAAATATGATCAAGTGACGATCTTGTAGATTTGTTCACTAAGGTATTACCCACCTCAATTTTTGAGAAATTAGAAGATTGGGATGCGTTGCCTCATGGATATTCAATAATGTTTTTATCTAGGGGAGTTTAAAAACTATTTGAAATGATGTACTCTTTTTTCCTTCACTAGAATTCTTTTCCAGTTCTAAGACATTAAGGGGAGCGTTATGAAATATTAAAGTGAATGTCTATTATGGTGACCTTTAATGTTAACTTTTCTTGATTTTTGGGGTTGCATTTGTCTGAAGGATTTCGGTTTCTATTGTAATCTCTCTCTATATATATAATGTATCCAAAGAGTATAATAACAAGAAGAGCGTCCTCTACTCTTATTTTGTCTTTTTTTTCCTATTTTTGATAGTTTTATAACAATAATTACTTTGTTTGCATCAATGCACAGGTTGTAAGTGCTTTAGTTATTATTTTAGTTATCATTATAAATATAAAAATATTAAAAGATACATCAAAGGAGACAATTCATCATTGCGTACCCATGAAACTGAAACATGGTATTTCCAACAATATACTAATGATTTTTTATAAAATGATAAATGAAAATTGATATATAAACACATTCAAAACAAGATATTAAAATATCATTAAATACCATTGGAGTTTGCGGCACCTACGTACCAATTTAACATTCTTGGCATACAATTGGTGCTAACTATGTAAACATAAATTAATAAGGTTTTTTTTAAAAGAAAAAAAATAAAGAACTCAA
Organism: Dioscorea zingiberensis; assembly: GCA_026586065.1. NCBI lineage: Eukaryota > Viridiplantae > Streptophyta > Magnoliopsida > Dioscoreales > Dioscoreaceae > Dioscorea > Dioscorea zingiberensis. The sequence continues at coordinate 16,127,597 of CM048819.1, read as the reverse complement.
AATTCTCATATATATATATATATATATATATATATATATATATATATATATATATATATATATATATACAGCCGGTAATCCACGTTACGCCACGTGGACTCCTCAAATGTCCAACTAACTGATGGTCTACCGGGATGAAAGACCTAGTTGTAGGTGCATTCGCTTTGAGTGCACCTGTAAAGGAGACAGAGACAAACAGGAATTGTGAGAGGAGGTAGGGCTCTGTTGCCCGTGCCCGCTCTGATAGGTAAGTTAGTAGACTGATCGGAGAAGAAGGAGGAGAAAGGAGGAGGTTTTTTAGTTGGATGGTTGCTTGCCTTTCTCCCTGGTGTCTTTCCTCCTTATATCTCTCCTCCTTCCTTTCTTGGGATCTGTGTCACCTTTAGCCAGTAATGATGAGATCCTATGCGCGCCCTTCCTTACCCCTAATGTAGCTTTGCCTTTTCCCAGGTGAGTATGGCAGCGCCTTATAGGTTCGTATAGACTGTAGAGTGGGTATAATAGCGACAAGTGGTCAGGCAAATCCTTTGTGTGTCCCCCCCCCCCCCCCCCCCCCTCCCTCTCTCTTTTTGACCAGAGATTTTCCGAATCTCAAGGCAAACTGGCATATATAGAGTCTAGGCTCAGGATGCAACTCGTTTGGGTTACGCGGGATGTCCCAGGGATCTAAGGGTCTCGGGATTGATTAGTTTCCTATGCGCTTATATCAATTAATTTCTCCTTGAAGAATTCTTATAATATCCTGTCACCGAGGACTGCCTTTAGAGCGCCTTTGGTGGGGGAAGTTATAAGTGAGGAGGTGAGGGGTATTCTATGGATGACGTAGATACAGTGGGTGTCTATTTCGGGGATCATGCAGCCATCATGGGCCGCCATGCCTCTTCATTCCACACAACTTTTTATTCCTAGTAGACGGTACAGTCGAGGTAATGATGAATCGCTTTTAATTGGTTACGCGTCCCCTCCCTGAGATATTGCATCAAGCGCTCGCTAGCCTTTGATCACGCATGCGGGGCGTGAGAGGTGGCCGTCGATCTATTTTGAAAGTAGGTTAAATTTGGAGATCCTTTTTCTTAATCTCTATACATATTGTCTTCCCCAAGATCATTCTCTATTTCTTCAACACTCCCCGTTCTATTTTTCCCAGGTAATGGCCTATTCCTTTGAATCTATTAGGGTGGAAGCGGGCGAGGTCGGACCTTCCTCTATGATGGAGGATCATCCGGTTATAACGAAAATCTGTAGTAGCCTTTCTTCCAGCGATGTAGATAGAATCTGTAGCCGCTTCTTGATAAAATCCTCTCGTTTCACTTGTAGGGCCCCCGAGTCCAATGAGAGGGCAAACACACCTCGTAATGGCGAGGTGGCGATTTATTTTGATGCCTTGGTAGCTGGCCTCCGTCTTCCCTTTGCCCGGATATTCCGTAAAATCCTGAGGTTTTTTGAACTTTGTCCTTCCCAATTAACTCCCAACTCATGGAGAACGCTACAGGGTTTCATTGTAGTTTTACAACATTTCGGAATTAAACCCTCGTTAGGTGGTTTTGCCTTTTTTTTTTCTCTTAGGACCCATCCCGGAGGACGTTGGTACTACTTTGCTGCATGTTACCGGAAATCCTTCTTAGGTCTGAGTTGGTTCTCTGTTCATGATTGGAAAGACAAATTCTTTTTCGTTTCCTATAGTCGTCCTTGGAGGTTCCCGACTTCATGGGGTGCCCTAAATTTAAAAGCCGGTTCTCAGTTTAAAGAGACGGCTGGCGAAAAGAGACAACAACTAATCTTCCAGAGTTTTCATAGGATTCGCCTTGACCGACTCCTGGTCCCCAAGAACTTTCGAGATCATGGGCTTTTTCTAGCAAAGGGTATGAAGTCTTGGGTTTCATCCCGAGATTAAAATCTTGCCAATTGACTAACCCGTTCTTTTATCTTTTACACAAGTCCCGATATGGATATCGATGAATTGATGGGCTCTCACGCGGAGGAAATTCAAGACTTTGAGAATGTTGTGGAGGAAGTTCAAGACTTTGAGAACGTTAAGGGTGCGGAGGATACTGATGCCGCCCTTGGGGATATTGATGTTCTTCTAAAGGATGTGCCTGTAGAGGTCAAGGCTCCTACTGCTTCCCCAATCGAGGTCGTCCCCGCTTCGCCTGATCATGGAGTCTCAGGAGGAGGAAAAAGAAGAAATCAAGGGAAGCGAAGTCGAAGAAGAGAGAAACCATAGAGTCTAGTCGTTCCCGGAAAAGGTCTCAGGGTTCCTCTTCTGCGTCCGCCGAGGCCAAATTCTTGCCAAGCCACATGACTTGGAGGGAGACAGCCGAGGAGATGGTGCGATCATCTTCAGAGGATCCTATAGCGGGAAGATATACTGCACCTATGCCTCCGGCTTAACCCTTCTATGTCCTTCCTTTTTTATCTTTGTTACTAGTTCTTTTTAACTTTTACGTTTTGTAAGTGAGGTGGTATTTCCTCTACTTCTTTCTAACTTTTACGTTTTGTAAGTGAGGTGTAATTTCCTCTACTTCTAAAATGAAGACATCTTTACTTTCAATCTGTTGGTGTTTCTTCAAGATAATTTACTTTCCATCTGTTTGTGTGTCCTCAAGATAATCGGGGCGATACTACTTCCCTCTCCATGTCCAAAGTTATTGGGTTTGAATGGTCGGGGATTGGGTGTGCCTTATGTGCTTTAGGATGTGCTTTTGCCCCATTCATATCTCCCACTTGGCTTTGCAATTGGTAAGGCACTACCTCTACTACCCATCCCTGCCGGGTTCCGAGGACGTTTTTCTTCTCCAATAAGCGTAGTTGGGTCAAAGGCGTTATGCCAAGGTATTCTGTAATGCTTGTGACTCTTGTTCAAATTTGTCGCTTTTGTCCTTCGTTGGTGTGGAAAGAAGGAATTGTTTGGTTGATGTTCTGCTGAGGTATTCCCTTATTTGTAGTAGCTGGGCATTTCGGGAAGGAACCGCGATCATCTAGATTCTCGGGTGCTCATTATCGAGAGTTTTGTTCACCGAATGTGATTCGAGTGTAGTTGGGGTTACTGGTCATTATGATAGGGTAGCCCATGGTTAATTTCGAGGCATTTTATCATAACGAGGATGAGTTTTTCGCGGTGACTGCCAAGTTATTCTTCCTCGTTTCTCGACCAGTCATGGTGTGAATTTCGAGGTTTGAATAACGGTCCCTAGGGTAACTCTTTAGGGTGTTTTATCACAATTAAGACTGGTCTTTGTTATGATTGTTAGGTCATCCCAAATGGGCTATATAAGTTGGTCCGTGGTAAGGTAGCGCCCCACAAGCGTTTATAATGTCTTTTCTGAAGGACCATTGTTTTTTAAGTTGTGTCCTCGGTGTTTACCCAGAAGCTACTCATTCCCAGCGGCTTCTACAATCACTTAGTTCAATTGTCCAGAGGTCTCATGAGCCTGGAGGACCCTAGCGAGCGGGTGTGGAATGTGTTTCAGTACAAGATCAGTTTACCAAGGAGATGCGATTCAAGGGAGGATGTCCTAGTTTCGTGGTGGATCATCAGCTGACGCTAGGGGATTTCTTAATCTTAATCTTCATCGGGGGGGTTCATTTTCGGGTGAAAATTTTTGGACTTCCGCGTGCAAAAAGGAATTTGCCTTTTTAGCCTATCCTAGCGGCGCAGAGGTGATCATTAGTGACAATGAGTCGGCGTGAACGTCGTTAATATTTGAATGGAATGTATGGAAGCATCCTTATCTATAAAATGATATCTATTTGGCCATGTTTTGTTTCATCGTTTTCACTGGCGTATTCTGCGTTCTTTTTGCTTACGAGTCGGTTTAATCCGCCATGTTATGCACTTGTATGAGTAGCCTCATGCCTACCATCTCCCCATGTATTACGCGATTTCAGGATATGATTTTTACCGTTTATTTCATAGCTTGTCACGATGTCGGCAACAACGCCATTTGCTCTCTTAGGGGCCGTTACCATAGTTGTCGGGGTGCCTTGTAAGAGCCGCCACGTTTACAGCTTGATTAAACCTTAATTACCCCTTTAATCATGCTTTATAAGTAAATCCCTTGTGTAAATTAATATGAGTTATTAATGGGGTTTAAATGCATAATGGACTTCTCTTGAGTATTATAGAAATGGGGATCTAGAAGAAATAGTAAGAGAATGGAGGGCTAGAGTGCAAGATGCACTCACTCACACTATTCACTCTCCTAATTATGCTTAATGATTTACTCCCTTGCTTGAACTAATATATTATATTAGTGGGGGTTTAATTACATGGTTTACTTCTGATGGGATAAAGGAAAATTGGATGAAGAAGTAATATTAAATTAATGGAGGGCTTGAATGCAAAATAGGTAACTCATTTTCTCTCTCTCTCTCTCTCACGGAGGATGAGAAGAATGATATGGAGCGGCATGCAAATATGAGGAAACATGGGGGTATTGATGCAAATACACAATGAAAACCATGCATAACATGATGAGATCTTTTTCTCCATTTGGACGAATGGCTAGGATTGAATATTTTTAAACAAAATTGTGGAACTAACGGTTGATATTCAAAGCAGGCTTGTGAGGAGTAAAATGCGTGGAGGAGCCACACTGAACGAGGGTCCGCCATTCATCTCTGAAGAAACTCTCGATCCCGAGGCTTAGAAGAGAGCATGAATGCAGCTTCACCAACGCATGATCTTTTGTCAACCGCCCATCTAGTCCGTGAATTGGATCCTAGACTAGGAGATTCGTTTTAAACCCTCTACTGCTGGTCATTGACGGGAATCCAAGCCTCCACGATTGTCGCCGAGCAAAAGAGAAAAGTGCGCAGTGTCGAGTCGCGTCGGGGAACTGTGACCTCGAACCCCTCACTCTTTGTCTCGGATCATAAGAGAGGTTTGGAAATGAAGGAGAGATTCATTTGCAAGCTGTGAACTTGCTCTCTGGAAGCTCCTCTTCACCTTTGGGTTCTGACGGAACCGATTGTAGAGAGAGAGAGAATGTGCACCGCCGTGCGAGACTCAACCTAACTTTGACGCCACGGCACTTGAGCGAAACCGAGCCCAAGCTCGGCGAGAACACCACCACGTAGCCGGAGTCTTGGAACCACTCCCATTTTCACAAGTTCGCCTGAGTAGGTTAATGAAAGTTTTCATTCTCTATCTCTTTCTCACTCCCTTGTAGAGATCTAAGCCTCATCCCTCTGACCTTGGTGTTTGATTGATCTCCAAGGAAGAGTCGACGAGCCACCGGATATCCTAATTTCATGCTGGAACGAGGAAAAGGTGAAGGAGTCCAACCAGACGTCGGAGCCTCGACTTGAAGCACTGTGAACCACCTCTGTTCAGGTGAACACTATAACCCTTTTAAGAACTATGTTAGAGTAGCATGGAGTCTTAGAATGGCCCTACATGGTTTGAATGATGGGATAGAGGAGATTAAACGAAGGTTAACAACTGGGAATAAAGAGATTGTTAACTAATCATATATATATATATATATATATATATATATATATATATATATATATATATATATCCATTATGAGCTCAGGTTGGGACTTAGCTTAGTTAATGAAAAGTAATTGAACCATGTGTGGTAATTAATGAGAATGACAACCCTTGTCATATAGGACTTATATTAATGATATTAATCATATTCCTGTACTGATTTGTTAAATGGAAGGGATTATATATTAGTGTGATTCTATTATGGGAGCTACGTACTTGAGATTAGACGTGGCCATTCTGAACCGAAACCGTGGAACCGAACCGGAAAAAACCGAACTGGAACCGGAAAAACCGTAACCGTCCTGAAACCGGAACCTGAACCTTCATACAAGGTTCGGTTCAGGTTCCAAAATTTCAAAACCTTTGAACCGTCGACCGGCGGTTCAAAGTTCAAAATTTCAAATATTGTATTTGTATCATTGTTCAAAGTTCAAAATTTGAATCTTGTGACTTGTGTGTATTTATTCAGCTTTGCACTACAGTAGCTAGTCGAGGCAGTTGAAATCTCGGTCGAATTGAAATAGCGTAACTTGAGTTGAAATAATATTTTTTATTTTTTTATTTTTTAAAACCCTGAACATTTGTGACCTTTGTATTGAGATGACCATTGTATATGTGGTAATGTGAGTCACGTGTTTCATACATTATGTGAAACCCGAAGATTTTAGACTATTAACTTTTTTTCTATATAAATAAATCTCATTCAATCTAAGTTTGGGAAATCTCTAACCACTTAAAGAAATAATTAGAAAATTTTTATTCCAATAAAAATTCACTCCATATTGGTATAAAAATTCTCTAATTATTTCTTTAAGTGGTTAGAGATTTCCCAAACTTAGATTGAATGAGATTTATTTATAATATATAAATATCATCCTCTGATGCACCACCATAAATACGTTATCTAATTGACTCATATCCTTAACCACAAATCAAATATTTATTTACTTATACATATATATTTGATTTATGGTTAAGGATATGAGTCAATTAGATAACGTATTATGGGTGGTGCATCAGAGGATGATATTTATATATTATAAATAAATCTCATTCAATCTAAGTTTGGGAAATCTCTAACCAATTAAAAAATAATTAGAAAATTTTTATTCCAATAAAAATTCACTCCAAATTTGGGACTTTCTTTTATTAATCACAGATTTGGAGTGAATTTTTATTGGAATAAAAATTTTCTAATTATTTCTTTAATTGGTTAGAGATTTCCCAAACTTAGATTGAATGAGATTTATTTATATAGAAAAAATGTTAATAGTCTAAAATCTTGTGACACATAATGGTCATAATGGTCATACATTATGTGACCATTGATTTTTCATTTGATTTTTTTTAATTTTTAAAAACTCGCATTTTTGTATTATAAATAGCTTACTTCAAGTCTTCAATCTTCAATTCCCTCATTCTCTCAATCTCTAATTCTCTCTTGCAACCTTATTCTCTAAATTCTCATATACTCAACATTTTCTATACTATTAATTTATTTCTACGATTTTATTTCCATTAATACTCTTAAGTCTTAACCTTTTTATTTTTTTTTCTCGGCACCAATTTCCTCTCAATTTCTCACTACTTATATTTTCTTTATCTTTAATTTACTAGTCATTTATAATTTTTTTGATTTAAAAAAATGGCAACCTCTAGAAGTGGTTTTGGTGAGACGCAACACGATGTCGATATGCCAATAGAACATCCAACCCAAGGAAGTGAAAGCAATCCACCACCATCATCGCAATTGCAAGGGGAGGCAAGTGGGAGAGATTCAAATTCTGACATCTTCAAAATTCATTTCAAAAAGACACCGAAAGGAGATGGTAAGTTTGAAGTTTCTTGCAATTATTGTCATAAAGTTTACAAACTTTCAAAAGGAGGTGGGCTATGGAACTTTTACCAAACATTTGCAAGCAAAGCATCCACTTAAGATTGGATTGAGCAAAGGACAATCTCAAATGACCGGGTTTGCTTCTTCTAACTCTACTAAATTATTTCATTATAATGAAATGGAATGTAGAACTGGATTAGCTTCGATGGTTGCTATTGATCATTTATCTTTTAGCTTTGGTGAAAAATTGGGTTTTAACAATTTTTGTCAAAATTATGTAAATCCTAGTTTAAAAAAGTTCCTAGAAATACTTTGAAAAGACATCTTTTAAAATTATATAAACAACATAAAAGTGAATTAATACAATATTTTCAAAACAACAATTTTAATGTTTCTCTTTGTAGTGATATTTGGAGTGATCATTGGTGTGAACATTCTTATATGGGATTAACTTGTCATTGGGTTGATGAAAATAATGTTTTACAAAAAAGATTACTTGCATATAGATGTTTTGATGATAGGCACACTGCCGAAAATATATGTAAAATGATTTTAGATATTTTGCAAGAATATAGATTGGTAAATAGAGTTTTTTCAATTTCTTTTGATAATGCATGAAGCTATCTTTGCTTCCATTTTTGAGTTAAAAAGGACTTGTCAACCGAATTTTGGTGGAAAATTTTTTCATATACGTTGTGCATGTCATATTTTAAATTTATGTGTACAAGATGCATTGGCTAATGAACTAAATCAACATATATCTCCAATTAGAAAAGTAATTTCATATATTTGGGTGCATCCACAAGTTATGAAAGAATGGGGAAAGTTTTGTAAACAAAATGGAATGAAACCAAAACATTTTTCAAAAGATATTTCTACTCGTTGGAATTCAACATTTAAATTACTTGATCAATCTTATGAGTATAGACATTTATTGTGTTCTTTTGCATCTACTTATATTGCACAACATACTCTTTTGCCAACCCAATGGAAAATATGTTCTACTATTTTAGATATTTTTCGTGTTTTTAATGATGCTACTCATACATTTAGTAGTGTATACAAACCAACTTCTCATCAATTTTTAATTGAAGCAATAAATATTAGTGGTGCTTTAATGGAGGGACTCAAACATCCTCCCATTTATGATGCGGTTTATGGTATGAGAGAAAAATGGTTGAGTTATTATAAAACTATTCCGATATTTATCTTACTACTATGGTTTTTGATCCTAGATGTAAATTTGAAGGTTTAATAGAGATGTTGAACACTTATTATTTTGATTTGTTGGGGTTTAATGGCGAAGATATTGATGTAATTTTAATAGTTACTAGAATTAGAACTTTGTGTAATGAGTTATGTGAAGTACTTGCTTCACCTTCTACACATGATGAAGAAGTGGAGCCACCTTTACCGCCATCCTCCTCGAAATTCACTAAATGGGGTAACAAAATTTTAGAAAGGAGGAAGAAGCCTAGAACATCAGGCTCCTATTCAGAGCTCGAAGTATATCTAACAACAGTTTTTGTGTTTGGTGATAATGCAGGTCCAAATTTTCCAATTTTGGAATGGTGGAGTAGACACACAGAGAATTTTCCTACTTTAGCCAAGATTGCTAAACAAATCCTTGCAGTTCCTGCCTCAACCGTCGCAGTTGAAAAAACATTTAGTAATGGAGGCAACATTTTGGACGAAAGACGATCAAGGTTGGGTCCAGAATCATTGGAAGCACAAACTTGCCTCGATGATTGGGAAAGAGCTAGACTACGAAGTCAAGATGACCTTATACATTCATCATCATCAGACGAGTGGGTAAATGATGGCTCTGGTACAACAACGGCAGCTTCCTCTGATGATGAAAGTTGAAACAAGCAATTAGCCAATTAGAAAATGTGGGGAAATGTGTATAATAAAAATAAAAGAACTACGTGGGCTTTGATTCCTCTATACCCCGAGAGGATACGTAGGCAACTTAATATAAATAAGTTCAAGCCCTTTATTATTTTTTTTCTCATATCGTACTTGTATTTTTTTACAAATTATTGTATTGAATTTATACTTTATTTTTTATATAAAATATTGTATTGAATTAATTCTTGCATTTTTGTAAAAAAAATATTATACTTTTTTTTCCCAATTATAGCATGATTCATGTTCATTTTTAATTTAAAATATTAGATTATTTGATTTAACAAAAAACTAAAATTTTAAAAAAAAAACCCGAACCGTATAAACCGTCAAACCGAACAGATTGAACCAAAACCGCCGGAGCAGGAACCGTAACTCACGAGGAATCAACCGCCGGGGAACCTTGTCCAGGCGGTTCGGTTCCGGTTCAACATTTCATTGAACCGGAACCGGCGGTTCCTGAACCGTGGCCACGTCTACTTGAGATGTTAAAGGATTTGATTAAGTGATTAAAGAGAGCTTTTTGCATGGAGGTTGTAATATTTAATGTGAAGGTTAATAAGAATGAGTTATAATGGGAACCAAATACTAAGAAGAAGCTTGTGTACTAATGGGCTTAGATAAGCCTGAACAATTGAGATGTGGACCACAACCCATCTCTTGAGACCAAAGGGTATCATCTCCAACCATCAAGCTTGAAGGAGTTAACAATAATAACCTAACTTATGAAGGTTTAAATGAGATGCTTAGTGAACCATTAATGAGGAATATAATGGTTAGTATGAGTTAGATGCTAAATAAGAGTTGTTTGAGTTCATTGCATTATAGTTGAGCTTACAACCATTTATGGGTTGCTACCCACATCAAGTAAGGATTTAAAATGGGTTGTGAGTGTAATAGTTGAGAAGCCGGGAATGACTTGGTTTAGTGATCCATGTTAAGTTATTAAATTGTAAAAGATACTAAGTACAGACTTAATTATCAGATATCGACAAGGAACGTAAGGCTACGTTGAGAGGAATTTGTGACTAAGTCGGAATATCTTCGATACAGGCAAGTACCATCGCACTCCTTCTTTTATTGAATATATATGATGTTTGTGTCATGCCTCCTTGATGCTTGGGTTCATTGTGGTATATGTGTATTTATTTCATTAGATATTTGTGATTTCATGTTTGTTCACATATCTTTGATTCCTTGATTGTTTGCTGGTATACGTAATATATACCCGCTGAGCGTGTTTCGTCAGCTATCTTGTCGTTAAGGATTCTCTCGTGACAGTACGGGTGTTCAGGGCTGAGGACACCCTCATCCAGTTTTCCTTGTCAGAGGGAGGATACTCTGGCCATCCCGTATTCCTCATCAGTGGGACGAAGCACTGGTCGTGTACGTACATGTTGTGGAGGTGGCGCTACCTTGCGGTCGACTGAGTCGATTACAGTTTCGGCCGTGTTTGCCCGGGGAGAGGACTTGCGAGTTATTGGTTCGCTTGTAGTGATTAGCTGTACGATATGTTGCTTGAGGTTTGGATTCTCGTACCACTTGTGATTTGAGTGTTCTTGGTAGGATTAAGATCCTTATCTCCTTGTTTGTCATGGATTTCTTATTCATGTGTGTATGGGTTTGAGACCCTGTTGTTTGAGGTGATCATTGGCATGCTTATCATTTCTTGGCTGTCTTTCCCTAATCCTTATTATTATTCATGAGGCATGATTATGATTATATATATCCTGCGGGTACTTGCTGAGCTTTCATTTTGAAAGCTCACGACTTGTTGACTCCTGTTTTTCTGATCCTGAAGAGTAGGACGCGGGATGTAGGAGCACCGTGTGAGATTTGTGGGGATTTCCTGGGATTGCTGACGTCGGGTACCTCTTGTCTTCTTGTGTGTAAGGACCTGTTATCATAGGTTTCCTTGTAGGATCTAGATATGATAAGACTGTAGGGTCTATGGACCCATGGATTTGTATTTGTTTCCGCTGTGTACTCATGTGTTAGACATGATTATATTTTTATATGTATTCCGTTGTGTGTATGATTTATGTGTTGACTGATCATCGAGGGTTCGTATCTAGGCAGGGCTTATCCCTGTTTTGATGCGGTCGGTCTGTCGTGTGTCTGTGGGCCCGGGACTTTGGGTGCGGTGCATGACATGCCTACTCGTGTATCGAGATGTTGGTCACGCTTCTAGGTGTTATGTTTAGATATACACACCCGGGTACCGAGATATCAATCATGCTCTTGGGTGCTGCTTCTCCATTCACGCTCCTGGGTGAGGCACTCCCGGGTGTCGAGATGTCGATTACGTTCTTGGGTGTTAAGTTTATGTTGACTCTCCTGGGTGTCGCTTCGCTAATCACGCTCCTGGGTGCCGCAATAGTGGTCATACTCCTGGGTGAGGCGTTTGCATACATGCTTCTGGGAGTTGCTTCGTCATTCACACTTCTGGGTGCCACAATAGCGGTTATGCTCCTAGGTGAGGCGTTTGCACTCACGCACCTGGGTGTTGCTTCATCCTTCACGCTCTGTGCCACAATTGTGATCACGCTCCTGGGTACCGAGATGTCGATTACGTTATCAGGTGTTAAACACCGTCTTGTTTCCAAAGGAATTGTTCCTAGTTTTAACTTTGAGGGGTCGCCCGAGGACTTTTAGTATTTGGTTTCTTTTCTAGGGTTACTTCTCGAAAATTGGGCCTTTCTAAGAGGAGTTTTCATTATGTTTCATAGGCGCCCGATTTTTTTTTTTTTTTGAAGGTGTCTTCCTTGATGTAATGTCTTATGATTCTGTGCCTTTAATTCTTCGCGTTAATAAGTAAAACTTTGCTAATAAAAAAACTAAAGACGGGAATTTTTTCAAAAAGCAGAGATTTTATCAATGCCTGAAGTAAAATTTAGGACTTTTACCCATGCCATTTAACGTGGTTCAGAAGCCGTGGCATTTGTCAAGTCTAGGATGCTGCCTTCATTTGCTTTGCGAGGTTGTTTATCCTACCGCTTGGAAGGTGGTAGGCGGCAGGGCGGAGCGTTTCTCATAAGGGCCTTCTTCTTAGGGGTCCCGTTTGATGAACTGGCCAAGCTGCCTTTTTCGGATTTGATGCTCGATCTCGTCGTTAAGATTGCGACACTCATCCGTATCATGAACAGGATCCTGGTGGAAAGAGAAGTACCTGTCTTTTCGGTTGGAGGGGTTTCTGATTTTTGTGGGCGCGTTTAAGATTTTCTTACTTTGCACTTGCATGAGGATGTTTGCCTGGGTGTCATTGAGATTCGTGAATTCTCGGTATCTCAATTCGTCCTTTGGGTGATCTCAACCGAGAGGAGGTTAGCGATTTCTCGGCGGGTTAGACGGCGCTTGTCTCGAAGGCTCCACAGGGGCCATAATGTCTGGTGGGCCCATTCGACTGGGTTGCCTTCTTTTTCCCCTTCCATCCATGTTGTATCTCCTCATAGTTGATGAATCTCTCGGCTCGAGCGAGGAGTTCCGAGAATTCCTCCGATTGGTCTAGAGACAAGTCATCTTTGAAGAGTGAGGGGAGGAGACCTTCCATTAGCGCCACCCCGGCAACGTAGTGATTGAGTAGGGAGATGGTACGAGTTTCTTCGGTGAAGCGGTTGATGTAGGTGCGAAGGGTTTCTCCTTCTTGTTGTTGAACCGCCATGAGAGCGGCAGACGTCTTTTTACGTCTTTTTCCACCGACAAAATAGCTGAGAAAGAGGGCAGCTAGCGCTTCAAACTAGGAGACCGAGTTGGGGGAAGGGTCTTGAACCACACTAATGCTACTCCAAGGAGGGTTGCTGAGAAAAGTCGGCACATGATTACGTTGGAAGATGAGTCCATGAGCATGAGGGTTTCGTAGGTCCCAACATGATCATTCTTGTCAGTGGAGCCATTGAAAGTCTCCATTTATGGAGCCTGAGTCCGTTAGGAAGATGCGTCTCGATGATCCTCCTGGTGAAAGGGTCGCAGGAAGTTTTGTGCCATATATCTCCCCCTACGTGTGCTTACCCATCTGCTCTCTTCCATTCTACGCGAGGGAGGGTCATGTTGTGATATGAGCACTATCTTGGATCGTTACCTAGAATGTCGCCTGGTGGGTGGGGAGCCAAAGCTGCTCGCATCCGAGTCCAACCTGGTTTTGCTTCTACCTGACCTCATGCAAGACCTTTCCGTGCGGAGGTCAGACCTTGGTCTTCCTCTGGAGACCTCGGGAGAGGGGGCTCATGGTGCAAGCGGCTGGGAGACTTGCTTTTCTAGTTGGAGGATAGCTTGCGCCATGATCTCCATCTGTGTTCCTACCTTCGCCTTAAGTCTCGCTTCTAGAGCACGGTAGCGCGCTTCCTGAGGGTCCGTTTATTGGTGTTGACCCTGGACCTTTGGATCTTCAGGCCTTATTTCCGGTGGAAGTGAGGCTTCTTTCTCCTCCTATCCCTGAACTTGACTGCGGGTGACCCATTTCATAATTTGTGGTTTTTGTCACTAAAAGTCCCCACGGATGGCGCCAATTGTTAGCCGGTAATCTGGTTACCCCACGTAGACTCCTCAGATGTCCAGCCAACTGATGGTCTTCCGGGAAGAAAGACCTAGTTGTAGGTGCGTTCGCTTTGAGTTCACCTGTAAAGGGGACAAAGACAAATAGGAAATGTGAGAGAGCGTAGGGGTCTATTGCCCGTGCCCGCTCCGATGGTCAAGTTAGAAGGCTGATCGAAGAAAAAGGAGGAGAAGGGAGGAGGTTCTTTAGTTGGATGATACTTACCTTTCTCCCTGGTATATTTCCTCCTTATATCTCTCATCCCTTCTTTCTTGGGATCTGTGTCATCTTTAGCTAGTCATGATGAGATCCTAGGCGCGCCCTTTGATGCGCTCCAACCCAAGTGTACGGGTCGTAATCAAGTAATAATAGTGGACTCAAAGGTCAGGTTATCGATCATCAAGGAGATGGAAGTACTATTACCCACTACTCATCTACTATTTAGTCGATCCAAAAGTGAGTGATTATACTAAACTTAAACTAAGAAATTGTAGATACAAACAAGGGAGTCAAATTGTTCTTGAGACCAAACAATCATAAAAGGGGGATGCTCGGATAATTGAATCCCCCTTGGACTTCTAAAAGATGAATAATACTCTCTATCTTGACACTTGGTTAATTCTTGGCCAAGGTTTCCTACAGTGCTTTCACTCCCTCTCTCAAGGCGAATTACTAATCCTAGTGCCCTTACCGATGATGTTCTAGAAAACCTAATTCTTGGAAGGATTATGGGAATAATACATCTAAAGGGCTCGCTCTCCTTAATACCTGGGTTCCCGGTGTACTCACAATCCTTTCTATTGCAAATGGTCTACACATGGGGAGGCGTTCGCTTCTTCCCCTGTATGTACTATGAAAATCCCTCTGGGCTGTCACAACATAGAGAGATTCACTCACAGTAAAACATCCAAGAGACTCATGAATTCAACCAAGCATTCAAGAATAGAGAAATAACATCAATTAAATCATGTCCAAGGATTCATCAATCATCCAAGCACCTACAAAATTAGCCCTTCATGAAAGGAGAGCAACAATCCAATGCAAAGATGAAAACAAACAAAAAAATCATAACGGAAGAGACTGTTGCATACATCGTTGATGGCTTCCTTGATTCCTCCTTAATGTCTTCCCCTCTTCTTGCTCCAAGGGCTTGAAGATGAAAATCCCCAAGCTCTACTCAAGACCAAACCTTTTCCTAAGCTGCCTCCTCTCCCTCTAAACCCTCATTAATCGTCTTTTATAGCTCTACGATTTTTAGGGCGAGATTTATGATTTTTCCCCTTTCTAGGTCTGAAGATTTTCTAGGAACTTACGACATACAGGCCATATACGAGCCCGTATAGCTTTCAGGTACATCCATACGACAGTATATCAGACCTTATGGATGCCCGTATAGGCTATACAGGGTACTATATGGCCCCAACGGAGATCACTTGTATGGGTCTCAATTCTCCAGGTCCATACGGGCCGTATGGAATCCCGTATGCCCGTGTTCTTTCTCCCAAAATGCTTCGTTTCGGCCTCAATTTCCCGTGAAAAGCTTCCTTTCTCCTAGGGTCTTGATATCTTGCCCTGTTTATCGAAATAAACACATTTTAAGTATCAGTGGGCCAAAAATCCTCACAATTACATGCAAAGCATACAAGAATATGGTATAAAATTATGCTCAAATAAACACTTATCACCCTTCCTTACCCCAATGGTAGATTTGCTTTCTCCTAGGATGCTATGGCGGTGCCTTTTAGGTTCGTATAGACTGTAGAGTGTGTATGATGGCGATAGGTAGTCGGGCAAATCCTTTGTGTATCATATATGTCCTTTGATACACAAACCTTTGTATTATATGCAAGCGCCGGGCAGCATTGTCTATGAAATAGCTGCCCTAAAAAATTGTAGGTAGCAAGAAATAAGCACGAAGCGCAAAAATTATCAAATAAAAGACAGCGAGTATACTAGGAGATATACCGATAGGGCCAAGGAGGAGAGGTAGTCGCCCAATGCGTCGTCATTAAGGTTTGACAACCTAACCTCAAACGAAGACGAGTGCACCTCTCAAAGGCCCAGAAAGCAGGCTCGGGAGAAGCCGAGATCTCAAAAACAGACGTAGAGGACCCAGAAGGGCGTGACACCTTTCTCTCCCTCCCAGTCATGTAGCTTGGTAAGAATTCGGCCTCGGCGGACGCAGAAGAGGAACCCCGAGACCTTTTCTAGGAATGACTAGACTCCCTGATTTCTCTCTTCTTCGACTTCCCTTCCCTTAATTTCTTCTTTTTCCTCCCTCCCGAGACTCCATGATCAGGCAAAGCGGGGACGACCTTGACTGGGGGAGCAACAAGAACCTCAACCTCTACAGGCACGTCCTTTAGAAGGACATCAATATCCCCAAGGGTGGCATCAGTACGTTCTCAAAGTCCTAAACTTCCTCTGCAAGAGAGCCCATCAATTCATCGATATCCATATCGGGACCTGCGCATAAGATAAAAGAACGGGTTGGTCAACTAGCAAGGTTTTAATCTCGGGATGAAACCCAAGACTTCATATCCTTTGCTAGAAAAAGCCCATGATCTTGAAGGTTCTTGGGGACCAGGAGTCGGTCAAGGCGAATACTAGGAAAACCCTTGAAGACTAGCCGTTCTCTCTTTTCGTCAGCCGTCTCTTTAAACTGAGAACCGACTTTTAAATTTGGGGCACCCCAAGAAGTAGGGAACCTCCAAGGATGACTATAGGAAACGAAAAAGAATTTGTCTTTCCAATCATGCATAGGGGACCAACCCGGACATAAAAAGGATTTCCGATAACTGGCAGCAAAGTAGTACCAACCTCCTCCGGGATGGGTCCTGTAAAACCCGCCCCAAAATAAATAAAGATTTTTTCCAGAATTATTAAATAGCAATTTAATATGATAAGCGGTGAAATTTTGGGAAAATTATAAAGGTCTAATTAATCCAGATTAATTATTGAGAAAAACAGACAAATATTCGAATCCCGAGAAAGGTGGATCTGGTTGGGGACAGAGACAGCCCCGTAATGCCACAGTACAACCGTGCCACTAGAATCATTGACCCGGGATTTCGCGGATCTGGGTCGGGAATGAGGATGAAAGAATCATGACACAGGCATGAAATAATTCAAGGACCCGTGAGTTAATAGTAAGCATGTGACACTTATAGGGTTTTAAAATTATTAATTAAAAGAAAAAGTAAAATATAGGTTATTATATAACAATAGAGAAGAGAGAGAGGATGAAATATCATCTCTCTCTCTCTCTCGATCTGAAGAGCTTCAGATCTAAAAAAAGAAAAAAAAGAAAGGCTTCTTCTTCTTTGATTGAGAGCATCCACACCGGCGAGCTCGCCATCGGCCAGCCAAACCACTAGCGCAGACGCTGCCCGGTAGCCGCCGGCCGCGCAAATTGCGCCACCTGACCTACGCCGCGTCGCCGAAGCAGCCTACATGCGCAGCTGGCGGATCTGTACCCTAGCGCTCAAGGCCCATTGCATGCACCTGCGTCCAGCTCCCATGACAGATCTGTTTTCTTTTAGCTTCACAGAAGCGCACCGCAGCCCCATACATCGGCCTTCTTTACCCCACAAATGTGAGCCTTAATTTGGGATTAACCCTACCCTAATCTAATGAATGTATTCATGGATTACATTAGAACCTAGAATGGGTGAATGAGATGAAATTGGGGGCATTGATAATAAGCATGCCATGCTATGTTGTATGATTAAAATTAAAGGTTAAGAGTGCATGTGTAGTCTAATTAATGTATAAACTACGAAACCCATGTGTAATGGGTGTATTGGTGTATTGGTGTAGTCTAAGTATAAATGCCCTATTAGAGTTCATGTTAACATGCTTAAGGGGAATTAGTTTCCATGAATAACATGCTTAATGGTTCCATTCTTTGGATTAATTATCTTGGCTAATTAAGCATACTTGAGGGCATTCTAAGGTTCTTAAAGGCATGATATGCATGTTTAAGTAAGAAAGCATGCTTTGAGTGAGCCTAATGTCTTTCAATCATGATTAAGTTTAGGGAATCATGATTTGCTTAGTTAATCTCCATGTTAGAGATAATTGAGGGATTCATGAGTAATCGTATTTCATATTTAGATAGGAGATGCTTAAGTGTAGAGACACTGAGGTTTACTATCTATTTATTAGATCCTGATCCGGACGCGTGAAACGCGACGAGGATTAGAGGATTATTCTCTAGATCAGGTAGGCTCTCGCACTCTATCCCTTGTGAGTATCTCTTACTCCTACCT
The DNA here is from genome assembly GCA_026586065.1 of Dioscorea zingiberensis. Lineage (NCBI taxonomy): Eukaryota > Viridiplantae > Streptophyta > Magnoliopsida > Dioscoreales > Dioscoreaceae > Dioscorea > Dioscorea zingiberensis. The sequence continues at coordinate 16,109,553 of CM048819.1, read as the reverse complement.
TGCTTGTCGTTCCTCTTATATATCTCTTCGAGACTTTTAACATGTATTCGAGTTGCTTTGCTTTTCCTTGAATACGTGTTTTGGTTTGGCTCTTTACATCTCTCTGAGATTGTTGTTTGATTATATATCCGAGTTGTCTATTTTCTTGGATATATATATGTATATATATATATATATATATATATATATATATATATATATATGGGAATATTTGTTGTTAGGTATTCAGTGCTGTTAGTCTCTTCTTGATAGGCATGATATATTGGGCGGAGGCCCAAGCAGAGCAGACGTTGCTCACATACAGGCTCAGTCAGGGAGCAGTATTTTCTGACCATGTATACATGTTTGCTATAGCATTGTCCGTCATAGGCTGAAGACGGTATGGGTGATACCGTAGTATCGTATATGCCAAACACACAATACATCTGTGAATTTATTTCACTTACCTGAATTGTGCCGTTGGCTTGTGATTGTTTTTCATTTGCCTTTACACTTGATTGCTTTTTATTCCTTGTTTTTTTTTGGCTTTTGCCATATTTATTGTTTTACTAGCGATCCTACTGGGCCTTTTCTTTGGCTAATACACTTGATTGATGTCTTCTCAGGTGATGACGAGAAGTAGGGTCGGCATTAGACAGGGGCCTTCCGAGTAGCTGACTCAGACTTTCTATATTTCTCTTGAGGTTGTACCTCCTTTCATTTGTGTGTGAGACTTGTATTTTCTTTGTTGTATGGATACTAGTGGTGACTTGGATAGATCCTTGTATGGGTCGCGTAGACCTAGTATTGTACTTATATGGAGTTGTATAAACTCCCTTCATTTCTTTTATATAATTCCGTTGTTATGTTAATCTCAAGTAATTGAATGTACAGGAGACTCTGAGGCCTTGCGCCTAAATGGGGACTCGTCCCTGTTTGGGTGCGGCCGGTCTATCCACGTGCCCAGGTCAGGTTCGGAGCGTGACAGGTCCAGCGAAAATAAAAGGCAAAACCACTTAATGGAGGGTTTAATTCCAAAATGCTGTAAACCTACAACGAAGCCCCCTAGCGTCCTCCATGAGTTGGGAGTTAATTGGGAAGGACAAAGTTTAATAAACCTCAGGATTTTTCAGAATATCCGAGCAAAGGGAAGGCAGAGGCCAGCTACCAATGCATCAAAATAAATCGCCACTTGCCATTACGAGGTGTGTTTGCCCACTCATTGGGCTCGGGGGCCCTACAAGTGAACTCGAAGGCCCTCTCATTACAAATTCTGTCTACATCGCTGGAAGAAAGGCTGCTACAGATTTCCGCTATGACTGGATGACCCGCCGTCACGGAGGAAGGTCCGACCTCGCCCACTTCCGCCCTAATAGATTCAGAAGAATAGGCCATTACCTAGGAAAAACAGAACGGGGAATGGTGAAGAAGGAGAAAGCTATCTTGAGGAAGGTAGTACGTATGGAGATTAGAAAAAGGATCTCCAAATTTAACCTATTCTCAAAATAGATTGACGGCCACATCTCGCCCCTCGCATGCGTGATGAACATCTAGCGAATGCCTGATGCAATATCTCAGGGAAGGGATGTATGGCCAATTAATCGCGATTATCATTACCTCGACTGTCCCGTCTACAAGAAATGAAAAGTCGCGTGGAATGAAGAGGCATGGCGACCCATGATGGTTGCACCATCATCGAAACAAACACCCATTGTATCTACGTCATCCACAGAAAACCCCTCACCTCCTCACGTATAACTTCCCCCACCAGAGGCACTCTAAAGGCAGTCCTCAGTAACAGACTAGTATAAAAATTCTTCAAGGAGAAATTAACTGATATAAGCGCACAGGAAACTAATCAACCCCGAGACCCCAAGATCCCCGGGCGTAACCCAAACGAGTTACACCCTGAGAGCCTAGACTCCATATATGTCGGTTTACCCTAAGATTCTGAAAACCTCTTGTCAAAAAGAAGGGGGGGTAGTGATACACAAAGGATTTACCCGACCACCTGTCGCCATCATGCCCACAGGACCCTACCCCCTCTCACATTTCCTATTTGTCTCTGTCCCCTTTACAGTTGAACTCAAAGCTAACGCACCTACAACTAGGTCTTTCTTCTCGGAAGACCATTAGTTAGCTGGACAACTGAGGAGTCCAAGTGGCGTAACCAGATTATCGGCTAAATCTTTTACGCATAATCTTCACTCATGTGCAGATATTATTTTTTTTTCTGAAGATGTAAGAATATGTTTGTTAGCATTGCTAAATTGTTTTATTTTTTTTCAAAAATATCTATATATTTTAAAGTAATCACATCTACTTTTTTTTTCTTCAACATTATCTTATCTTAAGTCCTTTTCTTCTTTGTTTGTTTTTTTTTTCTCTGAACTTTTCTTATCTGCGATAAGTTTACTTTTATCAACACATCTATTTCTCATTCATTGTTTTAAGGGTAAAATGGGCATTTCATACTTTTATTTAGAATTAGCTTTTGCAATAATGATGAAGATTTTAAAGAATTCGATGAAATTAGGATAGAGCTACGAAGTTTATTTCAAATATGAAAGAAAAACCCAATTAATCAATATTTTCAAAATTCTGGGAGAAATAAAATATTTCTCACTTAATTTTTTCTTTATTGGGAAAACTATTTTTTAGTCCCCAACATATTTACATCTGACCAATTAAACCGTTTGACTTTCGTATTCCTTGTAAATGTCTTTTTAAAGTCTTCTCCATGGTCTTTCCCGTTAGAGAACTATGAAGACTTTTTGAAAAATTCCAAATTTACCCCTGTGTGTTTTGGAGTGAGATTTCTCGCTCAGTCATGTGACAATTCCTTCCCTTTGCTTACCCAACAAACTTCCTCATCCCCTCATATTGCCCCTCTATTAAGTAAGAGCACTTCTTTAGCTAAACATCTGTATTTCCATCTTCTATTCATTCCTTTCACTCATGGTTTTTGAAGGGTAAGTCCATCTAATTCCTCTTGCAAATGATAGTCCCCTTTTTTCTTCAACTGAGCAATCTCTCTAACATCTTCTACTTATCTGCTCCTTCGACATCTTCAGCCTAATAGTCCATGAAGTTCTTTTTGCTTCCCTGCCCTATTTGCTCCTCTAGCTAGACTTCCATTCTTTTGCTTCATGTTGTCTGTTCTTCCAGCTGAACACCCTTCTTTCTCACCATGTCTTGTCCTTTTTTGGGTTTATAGAGTGTGTACTGGCCATACCTTATAATAACAAACCTACTAGTTTTGCAGGTTGCCATTGGAGACGTTCTTTACTGTTGCAAGGTATAAAGAAGAAGGTCATGTTGTATAGTTTAGCGTATTGTCCACATAACAGTGTGTTTTAGAGGTTAAATATACAACATTGGAGTCTGGAAGCTTCTCGGGTGAGAGTGAAGTTTGTCGTCCCAATTGATTACAAGACTATATGTTCCATTGAGTCAAATGGAGATTTCCTATAGATGTGCAACGAGTATCCTATATTCAAGAGAAAGGTGGTGAATATGATCGTTGAGGACACGTGTGTCACAATTGAGGCCCTGCCAAAGTCATCCCAAGCTTCGTAATTAAGGTTATCCCTTTATTTGACTTTGTTGAAATTTTGTATATTCTATGGAGCTCGCTAGAACTAGAGACACTATGTGTCCCTAGCTCTCAATACACACATGGCTGAAGGGAAGGAGCATATGAAAGCCTACTCCATTGCGATGGTGATTAAAATCATCAAAGGGTTGGTTGATTGAAGGTTCACCACAGTGGCGATGGTGGAGAAGTTTGCTCCGGGGGGGAAGGGGGGTGGAGAGTTGGTCAACGAAGCCTTTGCGCAATGGGAGGTTCGCAGTGGGCTTCTTGATGGTCGAGCTAGCACGGTAGATAGAAGAAATGGAAGCTATTAGACTCCCAGGCTTCATGCTCAGCTTTCAACCGTATTCACCAAACATTGGATAATTAGAAAGAGCGGACGACAAACTCCAGTGAATTAATGCACACGAAATTTCCCTTTTCTCTTGGCACCGTGATATAGTGGCAAGAATGCTTAAGCTTGTGAGAAACCTTGTGCAACTCAACAAGAGAGAGGGTTTCTACGCCGATGAGCTTAGAGCAGTTCTCCAGATTCGGTGAGGACAACGACTTCCTTGTATAGTTAAGTGCGGTATTTGGAGGCGACGCCACGTTCTAAGGGTGGAGACAGAAAGAGGACATAAGCCTTTACTATAGTCGTCGGAAGCTAGGGGTACGAAGACGAACATCACCCAAGAGGGACAGAAAAGGGAGGAAGTTCAAAAGAATAATAAGGAAGTCCATAATGATAATCCGTCGGCCAGATCACCTTGGAAGCATCCATAATATTTTGGAGAGCTAGTAGCAACAGAGCTAAGCAGAGGGTATCCCGCCGGGTAAGGGAAGCTGCTTTGAGGAACGATGGCCGTATGACTATCGTATGCTCAGAGGCCACCACATGGGGGAGTTAAACCCCACAATGTGTCATGCAGAAAGAAGATCTGGGGGGTTGATGTGTCGAATAGTGAGAGGATTCTGGGCGTCGATGTGTCGCGCAGAAAGAAGGTCTCAGGAATTGATGGGTCAAACAAGGAAAAGAATCTGAGTGTCGACGTGTCGAGCCAATGCTCAATACTTTAGATCTGTGTGCCAAGTAATGAGCCATCATGGAAGCCCCACGTGTTAAACAAAGTAAAGAATAATACCTTGGCTGCTAGTGTAGTGGTTCACATGGGCACAAACAACACTGAAGAGATGGAAAGGGACCTAGTTGAGCTAGCACCGGAGAGGAGAAGACAAGTGGCGTCCACGAGGGGCGCCCTGTAAAACAGGTGGTTGAGTTGGTCGTTGATCTGGATGAGGAGATCATCGCCATGTGGCGTGTTGAGTTGACAGATAGTAGAACCCACTAGGAGAACACGTCGGCTTTTCCATTTCTCACTAGTAGTGATGAGTTGCCATTGGAGGCTAAGTGTGATGATGATGTGGAAGATGCATGTAATGAGATGTTATATACGGCTGATATGGATTATGACATGGCAACTAATTATTGCTAGTTGGTAACCAACCTGGCTGATTCTTCTGACTTGGCACTACAAGGAAGGAGTGAGAATGTGGTAGTTGCTGATATGGCACCTTAACCCACTAATGTGGCTACTAGTAAGGAGGTTCGGGGTGTTCATGATGTGGAAGAAGAAGCTAATATAGTAAGGAAGGACTGGGCAGTTGGGGATGATATGGCGGTTCATACTGACGTGGCTGATAGCACAAATAATGTGGTTGTTGATTGGGCGCCTATAGTTGATATGGCAACCCCTCGAATTGCCACATGGCAGGAGGGAAAGGACAAGAAAAAAGGAATGAAGATGACACAAGAACATCATGAGAAATCCAATGATGAGGGGCTACTTGTCCTACCTAGTGGAAGGCCTTCAATGAAGGAACGAAAATGGGCCGGGCCCCCGCCCAAGCCCAAACCCAAGCCCCACTCACAACACACTAATAGGTTGTCCTCTAGGAAGTAATGGGCTGGATTGTAGAATTAGGCTCATTTCCCCATCTTTAACTAATGAAGGGTGGGCCACGGAGATAAGGGCCCAACCGGCCCGATTCAAGCCCATTCAAGCCCTTTTCCCCCAATCCAGATTCCAGAGGGGGATTATCGGCTAGTTTTTCCATTGCCCATGGAACCTTATCTCCGACACAACATGGGAAAAGATAAAGACTGGTGAAATCTCGGTCGAAAGTAGCAACCCAAAGGCCTCAGATGGTACAGGAACGCACTCAACAACACCCCCTCGAGAAGAGATAATGAACTAGAAGAAGAAGGGTAAGGCACCGATACTTCATAGCGAATCATAGCCCCCCAAGGAACCAACCATGCCCAAAGAAGGAAAAAGAAGTCATATATCTCTATGGAGTATGCCCCCATATTTCGACATGAACACCGAGTTCACGATAATTTCATTACTACAACTCCTTTCGCTATGGAAATCCCAGGCCTCGAGTTGCCTCGGTGTCAAGAAGAAAATGTAAAAATAAGGCTTCATCACTCCCACCAAACTCCAGAAAGAAGAGGATCCCTAATACGACCCTCGAGTCAGGTATGCCACCAAACCCTTGCTAACTAGTCAAACAAAGAGATTCTCGTGGCTGCCCTTAGTATGGGAATAGACCTAGGAGCCTCCCATGAATACCGCCTTGAGTACATCTCGCTCATACGCACCACAAAAGTAGAGCGCAAGACGTAGTGGGAAACAAACAACTAGGTTGACACCACAAAAGATCCATTCAAAGGGGGATCAATTTGGTCTTCTTATGAAAGTAATTTCTTGGAATGTAAGAGGACTAGGGAAGCGAAAGAAACAGTTCCTAGTAAGGGATTTCATCAAAATATACAAGGTTGATATATTTCGCCTACAAGAGACAAAACTATCAACCATTAATAACCAAATATAGAGATCCATTGGGGCAGACACATTTGATGCATGAATAGCCCTCCCAACCACACAAATGAGGAGGGGAGGGGGGGTGCTGAATAGGATGGAATAGTGCAAAGTACCAAAAAAATCACTAGCAACCACATAGGCACATTCTCGACAACAACCACACTAATGGACAAAGCCTACAATAGAATATGGAGGTATACCATGGTATATGCCCCTTGAGAGCCTAGCCAAAAGGCCACATGTTGGGAGGAATTGCGATGGATAAAGGCTAGGGACAAAAGCAATGGATCCTGTGTGGGGATTTCAATACTACAAGGTTCAAGGGGGGAGAATAACATCCCCTCCCAGGGTAATGGGAAACGAACATGCTTCAATCAACTAATACAAGACTTAGATTTAATTGACGATCCCCTCCAGGGTAGAAAGTATACTTAGACCAATGAACGTGAAAGGTCGGCATTGGAAAGACTCGATAGATTCCTACTCTCGTCCGACTGGTACATACATTTCTAGTGTATTAGACAAACTGCCTTACCCAGGGTAAGGTTGGATCACTCCTTGATACTATCTAACTGACTGGTAATTAAATATAAAAAAAAATATTTTTTAAAGATATGTAAAATTTGAGGGTATTTAAGAATAAACCAATATTTTGGAGATATTACGTTATTTTCCTCCTCTAAAAAAAAATAAAATAAAATATTTCAACACTTGGTAAATATTAAATATTTTGTATAGAGCAAAAGCAAATGAGGAGATTGTCCAAAAGCCACAAAAGCAAGTACTTGACGACGGAACGATTCCCGTTTGACGACGATGCACACAGAGGAGTTTTTTTAAATGACTACCAGCGATCCTGAAGAGTAAACAACAGTGATGTATGGAGCGACATGGGTGGGATAGACTACGCCGCAGCGACCCACGACTGGACCGCAACTACCGTCGAGGCTGTTAGCAACCAAACCCAAGTGGCCTCAGGAGGGAATGAAAGGAAGGCATGTGGAAGCGGAGGACCCCGCCGGAGCCGCCACTCAAAGCACAACAAACAACCCAACCGGAGTGAAAGCGGGAGAACGAGAAGGAGGCCACCCGCTCTCCACCACCAACACCAGGGAAAGACGACGGAGAAGCCGACTGGGAGAAGGTATGACGCAAACGACAACGACAACCACCTGACAGCCCTAGGAGTAACAGGAAGAAAGAGTGCCAATCAACGTCACAACGGTCGCCTTCCACCTTGCTCACACCAAGCGGCACGATCACCGTGTGCGGAAAGTGTCTCCAATCGGGACATCAGGCCGAGGAGTGTCGGCTCGCAGTGACTTGCCGCCGGTGTGGTGGAATAGGCCACAAAGGCCTTAACTGCCGAGGCTACCGCCGCTCCCACGTTGAAACCATGAAGCCACAAAAGGATACAATGGAGATAGAACCGAACTCGGTGGTGAGGAAGCAAATCGAAGAAAGAGACACAACGGCGCAGGCAAGGCCTGTGATCGGAGAAGGAAAGACGAGCGACGAGGAGCTAAAGAACCTCTACATCTCTCTCGCCCTGGATTCAGGCATCATGGAGGGGAGGGAACATATGAAAAGGTTCTCCATCATCATCAAGGTCACCGGAGTACGAGAAGGCTGGGTAGACAGCGGAGAAATTACAGATGTGCTTACCTGTTTCGTAGATGAGCACTAGCCATGGGAAGTGAAGCAGCTCCGGGACAGCCGTTTCATCGATCGTAGCCTTCCCCTCGGAGGAGCTGGCACGCCAAACCAAAACACAAGGGCCACTGCACCAGCTAAACTTCTTTCTAGAACTGGAGCCATGGATGAGTGATCTGTGGAATAGGGGCAAGCCGGAGGGTGAAACACGATGGGTGGTGGTGAAGCAACTGCCCATGGACTGCTGGAGCCGGGACCCGGTGGCAGGGCTACTAAAGCCGGTTGGGGACATGGTGTGTGTCAGCAATCGCATTGGCGCATACGGCGATGACCTCCGTGTCCTCCTCCGCATCAGGAGGACAAGGAAACTCCCAAGTAGTGTTCATTGCGGCATAGGAACTCGTTACTAAAACTACACATTACATCTTGCCGACGGCCAACCGCCACTGCGGTGGGGAGAACCAAACAAGGAAAACATAGGGAAAAGGGTGGAGGAGCACCACCAGGTCCTTATAGAGCCCCTGGAAAGAAACAAAAACAAAGGAAAAGCACCCCTGATAGAAGAGGAGCTAACTCCGACGAGGAAGGAAGCGAACCTCCCGGAAGGAATCATCATTGGAGAGCAACCAAAAAACCAGGCGGCTCACCCGGAAACCGGCCACAAACGCACGACGGAACAGCATGGATCCTGGAAGAAAGCGCTGCAGTCATCTGTACAGGTCGGAGAAGAAAGGTATACAACGGACGAGACCCCTCGGCCAGGGATGGGACAGCTCACTAGCTCCGTACCGAGTCACGTTGCCTTAGGAGGAAAGAAGGAGACAGCCAAGCCATGCCTCGAGCCAAAAGATGATATCGATCAGGAAGTGACCAGACGAGACCCTTTCATGGCGGCTGCATGGGGCGACAAAAGATCTCGAGCGTCTATCAAGAGCCTGGTTGGATCTCCAATCAAGTTGGGTCTACCGCATCCAGTACTGGGGAGCACAAATCAGCACCTCACCCATAATATAACCGCTCCAACCAGTATACTAAGTGGGCCCCGCATTATCACACGGACGGAGCGCGTGACCTCACAGCTACCTGAATCCGATCTAGTTTAGAAGCTAGGCAACCCAAGCCAAGACAAGGCACGCAAAAGGCCCAGCCCATATACACTACCAGAACCCAACCCAACCGAGATGGGTGAGACCCAATCAAGTGAGACGTTGCCCATGCGTCCTACAAAGGAAAATGGACTAGTCACGATGGACCAACCAGCCATGAATCATGGCCCAGAAAATGGAAATGTGCTAGCAAGGGTTTCAAGCTAGTATGTAGACCCAAGTGATATCCTAGAGACTCATCCTGAGGGGCATACAAGCCCAGTCATATCTAATGTAATCTCTAACGCCCCTTATCAATCAAAAAGCCCAATGAGGCCTTCCAACTACATCAAAGTGCATATTACCCCAAGTGAAGAAAACATTAAGACCGCAAAGCATGGCATCATGATAGATCTTAGCAAAACAACCCTAAAACAAATCGGCAACACTTGGAACCTTATTATTGAGGTAGCTTGGGAGTTAATCACTTTGTGATAATTAAGCAGGGCCCCACCTAAGGAAACCCCAATCCTGATGAAAGCCAGGGATATCATGGGAGAATCGGAGATGGCACAACTCACAGAAGGACTACCACCTCCAAGACCCAGGGGAAGACCTAGACAAGCCAACAAAAGAGGACCTCTTAACAGGTAATCAAAAGCCAGTAAGCAAAACACATAGAAATGCCAGAAAAGGCAAGTATAGGACTGAGGAGGAAGACCCCCCCCCCCCCCTCCTCCCCCCTCCCTTACCACAGTTCCAATCACCTTTGCACAATGGTCGGCCGAGAACATCATATCTGATGCTTTGAAAGTGGGAGTCATTTTAGACTTTACAGAGGGAAATGCAGACCATATAATCAAACACCTACGAATCAGAGAAGACGAGAGATACACACTGAGGGACAGGGGACAACAAGGACCCCACCCCTCCCCACAGGGACTGAACTGGTTTCCCAATTAAAGTCATATCTTGGAATGTTAGGGGGCTGGGAGACGGAAAAAATGCTTTCTGTAAAAGATCTAATTGCGACACACAAGGCGGATGTGTTTTGTCTACAAGAGACAAAACTTTAAGCCATGGATAACCGTATATGGCACTCAATAGGGGGGAACACTTACACGAAAAGGGTTGTGCTACCAGCAAACAACACCGTGGCATTTGTATGATCGGGTGGAACCAGCTCTCTCGGCTTAATGGCGAATACATTGACTTCTTTCTCGATGCTTGGCTATCACGGAAAGCTTGTCGGACCATAATACCTTGATGATCACCACAATCTACGGACCTTGCAAAAGGGAGCTTAAACGGGATTTCTGGCATGAACTACGATCAATCAGAGGACGGTGGCAAGGACCTTGGGTGATAGGGGGAGACTTCAATGCCACCAGAAACCAAGCAGAGTGAAGCACGGGATCCGGGGGTTCCCAGGAGCAGCCGGACTTCAATGACCTCATCGCGGACCTACAGCTATATGACTCGCCGCTGTTTAGCAGATGGTTTACATGGACAAAAGGCAGACATGTACCAACCATGATCAGGCTAGATAGATTTCTCCTATCACCAGAATGGGTAACGGCCCACCCACGCGTCTGGCTTTGGAATGTGGACGACACAAACCCAAACAATACCCGTTCCACTTCAATAGAGGTTGGGGGAAGAGAGATGGTTTCTGGAGCATGCTCCAAGACTGGTGGCAACAAAACGACTACGCAGGGTCCGGTGCTTATAGATGGGTAAAGAAACTCACTCCCCTACGCGGAAGACTGAAAAGATGGAACAAGGAAGAGCAACTTGCACAACGACAAAGAAAGGAGGAACTCCTAGGCTGCATAGAGCACATGGATATTAGAAGTGACAACAACAACTTACCATGAGGAAGGAAGAACTACTACATGCCTACAGGACCGAATACGACGACCTTATCAGAGAGGAAAAGGAACACTGAAGGCAATGCTTGAGAGTAACTTGGCTAGGAACACAAAATTCTTCCATTCTATAGCCAGTCAAAGAAGAACCAAAAACTGGATCCACCACTTGAACATCAATAGGCAAACCATCAACAGCACAACCAAAATAGCGAAGGCAATATTAGACCACTTTACCGACCTTTTCGGACGAACTCGATCAAACAGGTATCACTTTGACTAGTCTCTAATATTTTAGGACTTGCCACAAACAGATTTGGCCCAGCTTAACAACCCCTTCACGGAGCAGGAAATCCTCGCGGCCATCAAGAAACTCAACCCAAAAAAAGCTGCGGGACAGATGGCTTCCCTATAAACTTCTACCAATAAGGGTGGAATTTCATAAAAGAAAACATCCTGCAAACATTCCAACAGCTATACCAAGGTTTGGCAAACCTAGAGAAGCTGAATTGTGCACACATTCTCCTGATCCGAAAGAAAAGCGAAACTACCACAATTAGGGACTACCGACTGATCAGCCTACTAAATTGCTCTATCAAGATCATCACCAAAGTCCTAGCAAACTGTTTGCAAGCGGTCAAATCAAGCCTGGTTAACGAAAACCAAACAACATTCATCATGGGGAGATGCATCCAGGATAGCATAGTAGCGACTGAGGAAATCATCCATAGCATGAAAAAGAAGCGCGGGGTACTTCTCAAAATAGACTTCGAAAAGGCCTTCGACTCAATGGACTGGGAGTTCCTTCTTGAAATCATGTATACAAGAGGTTTCGGATCAAGATGGATAGGGTGGATTAGAATACTCCTACACTCATCCAAATCAAACTTCCTAATCAACGGCTCACTAATGAGATATGTACGACATCATAAGGGACTACTGCAAGGAGACCCACTCTCATCCTTGCTTTTTATCCTCGCAATGAATGTCTTCACCACAATGGTGAAGAACGCCATGCGCGAGCACATTTTTGAGGGATTCAGGTTTGGGCCAGCATGGGAGGACCAAATCCCAGCACTGATGTATGCCGATGACCTCCTAATTATCAGCTCAGGAAAACGATGAGACTTTAGTACGCTGAAACTCATCTTCTCCCTCTTCGAAGGAATATCTGGCCTAAAAATCAACTATAATAAGAGCTCACCGATACCCATCAGGATACCAGATGCAGAAGCAAGGGTTTTGGCCACAATTATGAGATGTAGCCTAAATCACCTCCCAATTGACTACCTAGGCATCCCTCTAGCCGGTTGCTAACCCAGAAAGGAGGACTGGAACAAACTCATCCAAAAGGTTAGAAACAAGCTGGCAACGTGGAAAGGCAGGCCAATGTCACTAGGCGGACGTATCACTATGCTAAACTCAGTCCTCTCGGCAATATCCAACCACTGGATGTCAATATACACCCTTCCTAAATGGATAATCAAATGCATAGAGGGAATCAGGAGGGACTTCTTGTAGAGAGGAGCCAACCCCGATTCAAAAGCATACCTCCTAGTAAAGTGGGTGACTCTGACTAGACCCAAAGAGCTTGGAGGCTGGGGAATACTGAATCTGAAGGTTTTCAACGAGGCCCTTATTGGAAAATGGTAGTAGCGGCTTTTGAAAGGTCAAACCGGTATTTGCGATAGGATCATTGCGAATGCCTACTTTAGGAGATCACATGTGAACCCATATAAACCAACACCCAGGCGGGCCTCCTATTTCTGGAAAGGAATAACGACGCAACGCGATCCCACCATGGCAAGCATGATCACCACACCAGGAAATAGGGAATCAACTAGAATATAGCACGATAACTAGATTGGTGGACGTAGCCCCTCCCGGCAATTCCCAGAGCTCCAAACGTTGTGGATTAAAATAGACCATATGATCAGGGACGCACGACGACTACAGGAAAGAGGAATACTAATTCTTAAACCGGAACCCTTGACGCAAGGGGCATTAGAAATGCTACAAGGGCTATAAGAGCACCTGGCAAGTTGAGAAACCCAACACGAGGACGAAAGATGATGGCAACTCACCCCCAACATGGAATTCACAATCAAATCGTTATACCTCTTCAAAATCAATGGCAGCATGAGAGGTTACCTACCAACATCCTTCTGGAAACAAGTTGCCCACCTAAAGGTCAAACTCTTTACTTAGCTGGCATTGGAAGACAAACTTTCCACACTCCAGAACCTGAGAAAGAGGAACTGGCAGGGGGTCAAAACGCTCTGTTACCTCTGTAATGAACAAGAGGAGACTACCGACCATCTTTTCACCAGATACACCTATGTACACAAAATATGGTCGCATTATGCGCAACCCTTGGGTATCGTGGCCCCTCCCAACAGGATAGTAGATCTGTGGGGAGGAGCATCGATAGGCGAGAACTTGGAGAGAGACTCCCGTAGAGGATGGCAACTGCTCGTGATATTAATCACCTAAAATCTCTAGCTAGAAAGGAATAGACGATGTTTCACGGATAAACGACGTGTTTATAAGCGACTCATCCGCTAGGTTGACTTCTTAGTCCTATCATGGATTGAAGGAGCCCATGTCACCAAACAACTGCAGCTGCAAGACCTAAAGGATCTCGGCACACACAACCTCGCTCTTACTAGGGAAGAATATGCGCCGAGACTACCGGAGGAAGACTTTGAGGAGGCGAACCCGGACGACATCACTAGAGCACCACCTCATGCCGGGCAAACCCCCCTGAATCTTGTCCACCCCTCAGGTCCAACTATGGACCCAATGTAACCCACAAACCTTGCATGGTCTGTACAATATCCTCTCTACTTGCTATTTTTTTTACTGAATAAAAGAATATGATTATCTATTTTATTAAAAACAAAAAACAAAAGCAAGTACCTGATTGGTCCATAAAGACCTGGGTCCTCGTGTTTGTCGTCTTTGTCCAAAAACAAAAAGACGACCTGGGCCCTAACCCGTACGCGCGACCACAGTGTAGGTCCTCTTCTGTCCCAATTGTCAATATATATGGACGAGGAAAATGACCTAACAAATTAAATTAATTCACGCGTCAGGTCATACCGACTCAAGTTGCGTTCAGCCGCTAGTTTGCCTTGAGATTCGTATTTTACGGCTGTGATATGCCTTGCAGCTCCGATTGAAACACAACTTACACAAGACCCCATTATCCTCTGTCTCTCTCGATCTCTTCGTCTCTTCTCGCGGCTCTCGCTGACCTAGATCTCTCTTATTTTTCAGGATTTTAGCTGGAATTCTTGGAAGATTTCGGGGCAGGTTCATGGGAGGAGCTGAATGAGTGGTGTTTGAGTGGATTTGGTTGTTGTCTTAGGGTTTTCTTGTGGTTTTTGTGGGGATGATGAAGTCCGGGATGTGGTGTGGCGGTGATCAGTTTCCGGCAGGGCTGAGGGTTCTTGTGGTGGATGATGATGTTACTTGTCTCAGAATCCTTGATCAGATGCTTCAGAAATGTTCGTATCGAGGTGAGATGTTCGTGATTTCGTTGAAGTTGTTGGAGAATCCTTTTTGCTTCCGTTTGGAGTTTGTTTATACTAAATTATGCTTGGTTATAGTTAGTTCGGTAGTTACCATCTTTAAATCACTTGTAACAGTCAACAAAGATCGATTTTTAGTCTGCTTATTGTTTATATTAGTGATGAATTCGTTCTTGTTTGTGATTAGTACTGACTTTTGTTTTTTAGAGGCATCACTCTTTTGCTATAACTCATATGGAGTGCATTTGATATATATGCTTTTGGTGATGCTTGAATATTCCAGTTCTAGATTCCTTTCAAGACTTTGGCTTTTGATTAATCAATCGCTGATTTAAAAAATAGCTGGACTAGTGTTCTATTCCTTTCCTGCTGATTATAATACAAATTTCTAATGTTATGCAGTTACAGTTTGTTCTCGGGCCTCAAGGGCTCTATCTCTTCTTCGGGAAAGGAAGGATGGTTTTGATGTGTTGATTAGTGATGTTTATATGCCTGTCATGGATGGATTTAAGCTACTTGAACTTGTTGGTCTTGAAATGGACCTTCCTGTTATAAGTGAGTAAAATCCTTTATACTAATATGCTTTTGTCCTCTTAAAAGTTTTGAGAATGGTTTGATCATGGTTTTCAATTCACAGCGATGTCTGCCGATGGGAGCACTAATGCGATGATGAAAGGAATAAAGCATGGGGCTTGTGATTATTTAATTAAACCTGTACGGATGGAAGAGTTAAAGAACATATGGCAACATGTTGTCAGGAAAAAGTGGAATGAGAACAAGGAACTAGAGAATTCGTGTAGCTTGGAAGATTCTGAGCAACAGAGGCGAGTAATAGATGAAGCTGAATATGCTTCTTCAGTAAATGATGGAACTGATAGTACTTGGAGATCTCAAAAGAAGAAAAGA
The DNA here is from genome assembly GCA_026586065.1 of Dioscorea zingiberensis. Lineage (NCBI taxonomy): Eukaryota > Viridiplantae > Streptophyta > Magnoliopsida > Dioscoreales > Dioscoreaceae > Dioscorea > Dioscorea zingiberensis. The sequence goes on along the minus strand of CM048819.1, from coordinate 16,094,067 downwards.
GATGCCAAAGAAGATGATGACGGTGAACTTGATAGTGAAGATCCTTTTGCGTCAAAAAAACCACTAGTGGTTTGGTCGGTGGAACTCCATCAACAATTTGTTAATGCTGTGAACCAACTTGGCATTGACAGTATAACTTTTTAACCCTTAATCTGCATTATGATAGCATATACATGTAAACTTTGTGCATTTTTTAACAGATCATATGGGTAATAATTGTTTTCCCTACGTAATGGATATATATTCTTGATTTTTTTGTAGAGGCTGTTCCTAAGAAAATTCTTGAATTGATGAATGTCCCTGGTCTAACCAGGGAAAATGTTGCAAGCCATTTACAGGTCTAATTCAAAACTCTATGATTTTCTTTTGAGGTTTATAATTGTTACCATTTCCTTCATTTTGTCCTTATTAATTTTTCAATTGGTTAAATTTTCTACAAGACCCTGTCAACTATTGGGAATTCATGTCTTCTGCTATTGTTGAGTTACATATTAAACCCTTTGTAATTTCATGTGAGCCTTCAGAACTTAACTACTAATGCGTATACATGTTGAATGTGAACTTTAGATGGAATATTATCCATTTATGTCCCATTAGTGTTGTTCCTCTAGTTTTATTCCCTAAACTTCTTCTGATTTATTGCTGCATGTCATGTCCTGCTGTTTGTTCCTATTGGATGATGAGATTACAATATAATCTTTTACAGGTTCAATTATAAGCATGCATACTGTATTGTTTCTGTCTTTGACTTTAGTCTCATTGTTTAACATCTTTGATTGATAAAGAAGGTTGTTGGCACTAATATCATCATATAACATCTTCATATCTTATTTTTGTTGGTTTTGATATTTGTTGACCTAGAATTATATATCAAGAGTTTGATCTTTCAAGAATTCGGTAATGACGTGCAGAAATTCAGGTTGTACTTGACGAGATTAAGTGGAGTATCTCACCCAAGTTATTTCTATTCACCCCTAGAACCAAATTCAAATGTGGATTCATTAGGCAGACTCGAGTTCCCGATGTTGAATGCTGCAGGGCAAATTTCTCCATAAACTATTGCTGCTTTTCGTGCTGAGCTCATTGGTCGTCCATCTGACAGTTTATTGTTGCCACCAGTTGAACAACAACGTTTTCTACAATCTTCAGAAGGACCAAAGTTCGTTCCTTTTGAACATAGGGTACCAGTTGGACAGCCTATATTAAAATGGCAATGTAACTTATCCAACCAACACCTTCACCCCAGCATATCTTTTGAGGACTCATCCCCCAGATTTCCAACTTGGTCCTCTAATCATCCTGATATGTCAGGTTGTGCCAGCAGTCTTGAAGCAGTGAGTAGCATGCGAAATGAGAATATTCCACTGACTGAACAGTATTCTATGGGACTTCTTCCTCGGATTCCTCCTCCGTCTTCCTCTTCCGTCCACGCTTCAATGGGGTTGTTTTTTTTAAGGAAACCAAACTGGTACAACGGGGTATTGTGGTGGATGTTGTTGCTATTGCTACTGTTGTTGATGTTGGTGTGGCTGCCTAGTTGTGTTCCTATGAGACAGTAAGCAATGGAACAGTGCTGCTGGTTTTCGGGTCTCTTGAAGCTGGAGATGCCTTGAGATGTGTACATGAGAAGCCAAGTTGGCATTCCTATGAAGTTGTGGTGGATATGAATCCAAGTGTCCCTATACTATGATGTAAGGATGGCTGACGTATACCTTCTAGAAGGTCAAGTCAGTGGTGTGCTTGTATGCAAGTCGGTTGCCTACTTGTATGTATATATGGGTGTACTGTAGATGATGAAGATTGATGATAGAAGAGCATTATTCTTCGCTTGAGCTTTCTTCTTCTTTCCTTGTGCCTTATTCGGATCTTTTTTGGCTTGTGCTTGGCTTGCTTGATCATGCAGGGTGGTCGAAACCTCTGTTCAAGTGCCTCACAGACTTGACTATATCTCTCGACGGACTTTGGTAGCTAAAAAGTAAAAACCGACTTTGTGTGAGGATTTGGTGCGCACGTGGCATAAGATCGCACGGCAGACTTGCGCTCTATGCTTCGGCAGAGTCTAAGTCACTTTGTGTGTGCGGGCCTCTCAGCCGAGTGCGTTTCTGTGTTGCTAACTAGGCTGTGAGCATGTTGTGTGCACAAACCTCTCGCTCGGTTGTGCGCGCTCGCTTCCAGTCTGTGACACTTTGCCAAGTTTGTGGGGGGAAATCACGGAGCACATCTGAGGTCTTTTTGTAAAGTCTAAAAACAAAACCACGAGGACCTTGAGTTAATTTTTATAAGAAAGAAATTATTAATAAATTTAGCAGACTGTATATCAATTGTTTGTTAGATTTATTTAATAAATATAAAAAGAAAACTAGTGTTACAAAACTCCTGCATTATGCGGGATCCAAGGAAGGTTAGACCACTTGGTTGTCAATCATTTTATTTATTTAATAAATATGCTTGATAAATATAGCATAGGATAAATTTTATTGGTTGTCAATCATAACCAAGGAGGGGAACATGACCATGTACAAATACCTCGTGAAAGAGCTCACCTTGATGTTCGTCTCATTTAAAGTAATAAAGATCCCTCCCTCAAAGAACGACGAGGCTGACATAGTGTCCAAGCTCGCCTTGTCCCAAGGTATCAGTCTAGGCCAACTGTGAAGGTTCACCATGTGCACTCCACCACACCTGGTGCGGTTCATCCAAATTTGTAACATGTTCAAGATCAATAGAGTTTCTGATGATGCTATCCGTTTGAAACTGTTTCCATTTAGTTTGAGGAAAGCAACATTCTGATTGGCTTACTTCTTTTCCAGCGGGAAGTATAAAGACTTGGAGGGACATGTAAGACAAGTGCCTTGGAAGATACTTCCCTCCGAGCAAGGCAACCTAGATTAGACAAGAGATCTTGCCATTCAAGCAAGGTAAAAAGGAATTATTATTCAAAGCTTATGAGAGGTTAAAGGATCTATCCAGGCGCTGTCTACACCACAGTATGGCGTCATGTTCAAAGATTCATACGCTCTATAATGGCCTTAACAACCATACTACGCAATTGGCGAATGTCGTAGCTACTGGTTCTTTAAACAACAAGTACCCCGAAGAGGCCGAGCAACTATTTGAAGACATGGCTAACACCGAATCATCATGGTCCTCGAAGGGTAGGCAGCTGAGTGGTGTGGGGGCTTCTATTATGAACACAAATTTCGGCATTACAGGACAGGTGACAGACCTATCCAAGAAGCTTGATTAACTCACAGCTAGCAGCTCAAGCTCAGTTGCACCTATCTTGTAACGCCCCGAAAATGCTAAGTTATCTTATGGTAGGTTTCCTAATAAAGAATGTGCGGGATTAGAAAATGTAGAATGATGTGACTAGTTTAAACTTCAATTAAGAGAAATTTAGAAAATTTATGGGCTGGAAATCCAACTTTGCAATCTGTAGGCCAAGAGAAGGCCCTATGGGGCCAAGTAAGATTGACACGTTACAGTTGGAGGTGGATATTATTGAGAGCCCGGCTAATTAGATGAGAAATTATGAGATTGATTAGGACCGATAAATAATTCTTATTATTGTAAACCTCAATTAATAGAATATCCGGATCTGAGTAGGTGAATCACTGAAAAGATAATATTAATTATAGGGGGACGTGACACCAAGTGAAAAAATAGTATTAAATAATTATTTAGATTTTAGTGGGGTAATATTTGAAAAGATAAGAATTTATTTAGGTTGGATATAACTTAAAAATAGTAAATGGTTAGTAGTAAGTTAATGAAATGAATTAAATAATAAAAGAAATAAAATCAAATACTCTTATAATATATATAAATCAGAACTTAGGTTTAAATTGAAATCACCTAAGGATCGTGCTTCCCTCTTCTCTCGTGCCCTACCCAACCCGCGTCCGCCATCCACCTGCGCCGCCCGACGCCGGCCGACCGCCGTTCAGTTCGCCGCCCTCCCGAGCTCGTTCGCCGCTGCAGCCCACGCCGGCGCCGCCTGCGCCCGCGCGCACGCCCTGTCCGCGCGCAGGCTGCCCTGCGCGCCCGGCGAGCTCCGCCCCGCCGGTCCGTGGCTCTGGCCGCCGCCCTTCCCCCCCTGGCGCGGCCTCAGCTCCGGCCTGCCAGCCTCCCCGACCCACTTCGCCGCCAGCTTGGACCGCTCCGACGCCGCCCGGACAGCCCCCCCCCCCCTTCTTCGCGAGCGTCGTTCTCCATCTTTGCAGGCCTGCAGGGAGACTGCACATCCTCTTCCTCACAGCAAGGCCGCAGCTCCGGTGACCTGCACCGCCGGCGCCGCCTCGCAGCTACCTGCATGAGCGCGCGACTCCAGCCTCCCCACGACAGTAGCTGCTCCGCGAGCCGCCTTTGCCTCAACGCCGTCGGCGAGCTCCGGCCCTGGTCCACCTCTTTCTCCATCTCCGATGAACGACAACCAACCGAATTCTTGCAATCCTCGCAAACGGTGAGCCTAATTGGGGGAAATTTCACCTCATTAGTTTATTAACTGTTAAATTGAAGGAAATGGGCTGTGATTAGGGAGGGAATTAAAGGATTCATTGTTGTATAATCTTAGGGAGGGCATGGTTGAGCTTAATGGAGATTGTGGAGCATGTTTGTACAATTTTTGGGAGCCCTAGATATAGAGGAGGTGCTGCCCAATTTTGATTAAAATTATGCAACCTAGATTCTTGTTGAAATGCCCATGAGGTTGTGAGGTGGTAGCATGACAATTCGATGTTAATGATCGGTGGAATGGGCATGTATTCATGACTGTTGGTAAGTAAGAATTAGTGAAACTATAAGATGAGGAAAGGTGTTGTTGTCTTGGAGACTTTAACATGCCTATGGGGTATTTGCCTAAATGCCTCTAATAACATTTTGGTTGGAAATCAAGGTTTAGAACTAGTAGAATTAGAACATGAAAACTGACTCTAAACTCTACCTAATCATGTTGTAAGAATTCTACTCATACTCGCCGAAATACTTATGAAATACTTGAATGAAATGCCACAAGAGAAGAGTGGTTACAAGTAGAGACTTCCCTATTAGTTTTTTTTTTTTTGACTAACAGAGAGCTTGTTTCCAAGCTGATAACAACACAAAAAAACAGAAATCCAAAACAAAGGAGGAGGGCTGATTTCTTCCGCTCAGAAGTGCATTCCAGCTTCTATTAGGGCCTCTTCAAGCCATCTGGGTCTATCATTTCCCTGGTGAAATAGCGATAGCTGGGGATTTCTTCGGCCATGTTTGGCTAACAGATCAGCAATATAATTGATGTCTCTCAAGTGGAGTTTATTTCCATTTCGGGAGCCTGGTAAGATTAGGCTTTGAATGTCTTCTTGAATCTGCCATGCCACCAATGGATTGGCTCTGGTAAGAAGGTGGATAATGTCCGGGCAGTCAGTGTAGAGTTTGTTGGGCATCAGGTTCCTTTCTTCACATTGTTTGACTGCAGTTTCAAGGGCCAGGATTTCTGCTTGTAGACTTGAACCAGCAGTAGCATGCATTGATGCAGCCATTAGAATGGTGCTTGCTCCTTTGATCACCAAAAACCCTATACCACAAAGATTATGATCAGTGGACCAGGCTGCATCACAGAATACAGTGATTGTATTATAGTAAATTGAGTTGAAGAGATACTCCCTGAGTTTCATTCTATGCTTATTGTTTTGTTCTCTGGTAATGTTGCAGGCTTGCTGGAAGAGTTGAGCTGGATGCTCTCTTTTGTTGTTAAAAATCAGCTCACATCTAGCTTTCCAAATGCACCATGCCATATTAGCCACCAAGGCTGTGAAAGTTTGTGTGTCCTTGTATTCAGCTCTGGCTTCACTGAAGAGCCAAGCTCCTTCAGTCAGCTTTTCCAGCTCTCCAGAAATATCAGCTGCATTGTAGATTTTCTCCCAGCATTGCCTTGAAAATCTACATTCATATATAATGTGTTTTCCTGTTTCATTATGTATGCCACAGAATGGGCATGGGAGGTTGGGCCCAATGTTGAGATGATACATGTATTGGTATGTGGGGAGCCTTCCATGAGCCATCCTCCATATAAATGTTTTGACTTTTGGAGCCACCATCAGTTGCCAGATCTTATGCCAACCCTTCCATGTGTTTGCAGAAACTGTTAATTCTAGATTCAAGTGATTATAGACTGCAGTGGTAAGCCTGGCATTTGGAGGTTTTGCCATCCAAATCCAATGATTTGGCTGGGTATCAGACAAAACCATCTTGTCTAATTTACTCCAATCACACAGGTTACCAAAGCAATTTGTAGCAATATCATGATTCAACTTATCCCCCTCCAGAAGATCAGTAATTTTCAAAGTCTCCAGGGGAGAATGCATATTAATAGGTGTTGGTTTCATGGAAATGGGAAACTCAAAGAGCCAAGCATCATTTATGAGATTAGTAGTTTCAGGATTGCATACATGCTCTAAGACATATATTAGATCTAACTGCAGACATAGTTTTGAGCAGGGTTTGATGAAAACTAGAGACATTTTTCCTGTTGTGTTTGGACCATGGGTTGATGTGGCCATATTTGAATTGAAACAGTTGGACCCATAGTTTATTCTCCTGGTTTAGTACAGCGAACAAGTTTTTTGTCATTAATGCTACTTTGGTTTTCCTTAGATCTCTGATTCCTAGTCCTCCCTCAGATTTATCAAGTGTAATAGTATTCCATCCTATGGAATGGAGGGATCCTTGCCACCACAGGCTGCCACAACCCCAAAAAGAAAGGATCTGGTCAGCTTGGAGATTAGGTCAAGTATAGTATCGGGGGAGGCATTGTGCAAGCAAGCCGAGGGGGTAGAGTGTATAGACATTAGGGATGAATTTGCGAAGCAGTTCTCCCGACTAAGGAAATTCTTTGCGAGGTTCCATGCATTAAGGCTAACTTTAGTTCTTTGTATCAGGGGTTGCCATTGCTGGATAGTTACCCTTTTTGGTGAGATTTGAACCCCAAGATACTTGAAGGGAAATTCACCAAGTGTCATGCCTAGAATGTTACCAATAGAGGCCTTAATCTTTCTGTTAATCCATGTGGGAAAGTGACAGGAGGATTTGGCAAAATTTACTTTCTGGCCTGTGAGATCTTTGTAGATATTAAGACACAACTTGCAATTTCTTGCAGCAAGTCTAGTTGCCCTAGTAATGATTATAAGATCATCTGCAAACATCAAGTGGTTGAAGTTGGTTGTTAACCTCTGATCAAAACCAGGAATCATATTCAGTTTCAGGGCTTGATTAAGGATTGATGAAAGATTTTGGGATACTAGGAGGAACAAGTAAGGGGAAAGGGGATCACCTTGTCTCACCCCCCTGTGACTTGATATCCAATTGGAGGGCTGCCCATTTATGAGAAAAGAAAAGGAGGCAGAAGATATACAAGACCTAATCCAAGAGATCCAATTATCAGGGAAACCCATTTTCTTTAGAGTGGCAAGGATGGCACTCCACTCCAGGGCGTCATATGCCTTTTCTACATCTATTTTAAGTATCATCCTGGGGAGGACCTGGACTTCAGTCTCTAGTGAATGAACTAGCTCTTGGACTGCAATAATATTGTCACTGGCTGAGGCGATTTGTATGCATCGTGTTTTGTATTCTCGTTTCGTATTCTCGTATTCGCGTAATTTTTATATCGGTTTGTGGATGCCGAAGATTTTGTCGCTATGCATGCATAATAGTTTTTATGCTTGTGGAATATATTGAAATGGTAATGGTAGGATTAGATATGAAGTGAAACCTGTAATGGTGGAAAAATGTATGCATGATAGATGATGGGCGGAACCCTATATAGATATAGATGTTGGACGGTGAGATTCCACGATGGAGCCACAGGTGAGGCGTTGATGATTCCGGGTGAGGGAGGGGATTTGTGTTAATCCGTGTGTTTCAAAATAAAATGTTTTGCGAAATGGTTTTCGATAAAGCCCCCTCCCTCCCGACTTCATTGAGGGTGCCGGTCGGATCTGAGCAAGACTATCGGCCGGTTCTTCCGGATTCTGTTGAATTAGGGTTGGGGCGTCCATGACCACGGCATAGGTCCCCTCTTAGCACGGGATGCGGCCTGCGGGATGCAAGCGAGGTGGATGCATCTCCTTTACGGGATGTAATTGAGATGTGGGTAGGTAGCACCGCTTCGCTCTTACGCCTAGGGATGTGATTGAGGTAGAGTTCATCTCACGTACGCAGGGGATGTACTTGAAGATGGGGTGTTCCGTTAGAACTGATATTGATGTGTGAATGCGACCGATTGCTTATCTGAGTTTTTCGATTGGATTGGCATTAATATCTTGATTGAAGATGATCATGATGATTCCATGTTTTACATTAGTTTTCAATTTGTATGCGAATAATTAGTACCGGGTTTGTGAGGACGGTATGTATAATACACAGCGGAGTTATCGACCTTCTCGAGCTTGTGTAGCTCGATCCCTCGGTTTATGTTGTCATTTTCGAGGGGAGTATAGGCGAGGGGGACACGAAGGCGGTAGCGTGAAGGCGGCGAGAGATTGAAGTCTAGGGGCTCTGACGTACCTGACCATCACGTTTAAATTTATTGCCTTGTACAGATCAAGTTGGTCTATTTGTACTTTTCCGTAACTCTGATGGGATGTGACTACCGGTGTGTAACCGAGTTTGTTCATGTCATTTTGTATTTATTTTGTATATTCATTATTTTGTTAGGTTTTAGAGTACACAGCTTATGGGTCGGGGCATTCCCGGCCCAGCTGGTGTGACACCTGGACCTTAGTAAAAAGGGGGTGTTACATATCTCTTGTACCACTTGTGGAAGAGGGCACGATGCAACACAGTGCCCCATAGCTAGTGTGGAATTAGCGCCATGGATGAATTGCAATACATGGGCAATCCTCCAAGACCACAAGGTACCCAGTTTAGACCCTACATGCCTAATTGGAGTCATCCGGGACTCTCTTATGGAAGCTCTCAAGGATATGCACCCCCCCCCCCCCCCCCACCACATACAAGGAAGCATCCAAGGCCTGGAGAATCCAGTGGGACAACTCACTTGAAGCTCATCGGAATGACCCCAAGGAAGCCGACCCAGCAACACCGAGGCAAATCCTAGAGAACAGTTAAAGGCTATCACTCTTCGGAGTGGCAAGGATATCGAGCTATTGGTGAAAAGCCCTCCACTAAAGGCAATAGGGATCGTATTGAATATTTTTAAAGTACAGGGATGGAATTGAACATAGTGATAAAGTACTGGGACCATTAGTGGCTTTTGCCCTTTTATTGGGTTAATTTTTTTTTACACACCAGAACTTTGTCACTTTTCCTCTTTAGTATCTATTCTTTTTTAAGAATGTAAGATACCCCACAACTTTTTTTAAGCGAAAAAATGACACTTCCGTTAACGACCATCGGTTTAACTGAAAACTTTCATTCACCTCGATCCCAAGTCAAGAACTCGTTCTCCCGCTCCCATCTTCCGCCTTTACACTATTAGAAAATAGGTCATCTTCACCTATGACCTTTATGTCCTCCACCATGAGCTCCTCCTCCTCAACCCTCTTCTTCGGGAGAACCAGCCACCGAAGAAGCTCATCCTCCATGGAAATAGTCAAAGGGTTTGTTGGAGAAGACAGTGGACTGGTTTCCCCTAGCTACCGTGCACTGCTAGTGGTGCAGAACTTCGAATGGGTGCTTTCCACTAGTGAGTTACAGTGCGTCACTGCAGGATGGTTGTGTTCCGCCGTATAGGTGACGACTAGCACCCCAGGGTCTACTCTACTCCTCTCCACTTGCTTCCTTACCATGCACCCTTTCGAACTATTACATCTATAGTACCCTCTACTCAAAAGTCCACAAATCATCTCCATTTTGTGTGTGTGTGTGTGTGTGGGGGGGGGGGGGGGGGGTGATAACTTGGATATAGAGAGCCTTTGATGGGTTTCTGCCCATACTTTCTCCACGCCCATATATCATAGCTAGGACCATCAACTAGGGACGTGGTAAACCACCATCTTTTGCTAGTTCTTCCTGGAAATCCCACGGAGAAAAAGAAGGAAACTTTGCGTCCATGAGTAAGAGAAGAAGCAATGAAGGAGAAGAGTTTAGAGTTTAGAGTTTACCTTCTCTTTGAACGAGGGAGCTAAGAGATGCTCCGGTGAGCCGCCAGAGAGCTACTGGGTTTGGGGTTGCTGGGGTTTAGAGAATAAGGGCTTGCAAAGCTCCTCTAGTTCATGGAAGGCATTGATCGTTTCAGTCTAGGAAACGACGAGATCGGGGAAACGAGCTCCTGCTGCTATTGTGTTTTCTTCCTTTTCTTTGATTGGAAACGAAGAGGGAAACGATGAGGATGATAAGCAATAGCTCCTCACCACCACGTCGAGGCCCCAGTCATCACTGACCATCAGAGAGGGGCAATCACGCCTCGATATGGGTGGTCGACTGGATCAAACTGTCTTTTTTTTTTGTTGGTTAATTAAAGGGTTAAAGCCATTTTTGGTCCCTAAAAACAGGTCCAATGTTCATTTCCATCCTTAATTTCAAAAGTTGTTCAATACGGTCCCTGTGTATTACATATGCCGTCACTTTTGGTCCCTGACGCTGATGTGGCGCTAACGTGGCATACGAATGAAATACAAGGTATTTATTTGTTTTTTATTTTACAAGGGGCTCTATTTTGATAACGGGGCGGGCCAGCTGGACTGCTGACGTAGCATGCCACATGGCAATTATTTATTTATTTATTTATATTTATATTTATATTTATATTTATTTTATATTTATATTTATATATTTTTTTTTATTTTTGTTATTTTTATTATTTTATTATTTTATTTATTTATTTATTTTTGCTTTGTTTCTCTCTGTAAATAACGTTACAATTACAATAAGAAAATGTTTTTTTTCTAAAATTTAAGCAAACCAAGCTGTAGCACTAATGGAATTTTTCTATATCGCGCCAAGGCAACCACTTGGAAAAAATACCTATCTTATAAGAATTTGGCTCGTAGCGACATGAGAATAATTACGACATTAGCTTCTGACTTGAGTTGCTTAAATTTTAGGAATTTTTTTTTTCTTATTTATAGAGTGAAACAAAGCAAAAAAAATTAAAAATTAAAATATAAAAATATATAAAATATAAAAATATATAAAAAAATTATGAAAATATATAAAAATATATAAAAATATAAAATTAAAAAATTAAAAAATTTTGCCACATGGCATGCGACGTCAATAGTCTAATTGGGCTGTCACATCATTAAAATACAACCACCTGTGAAATTTAAAAATAAATAAATACCTTGTATTTCATTCGTATGTCACGTAAGCGCCATAGTCATATGCCATGTTATCCAGTCACGGACCTTATGCTTTGTCATCAATGCCACGTTATCTTCAGCCATGTTATCCACATCATGTCTTCAAGAAACTTTGTTGCAATCTATGTCACATCCCTATTTGCAACGGCCTTCACTGCTGAGTAAACTTCTGCCTTGGCAACTTGTGTCGTGCGAGCTTGTGTCAGACTGCATCTTTATTTGCCATGCTAGTATGCTTGTCAAATAATGCCAACCTAAGTGCTTTTGCACTAACAGTGTCAAAGTGCAAAAGTGGTAAAGTTCAGGTGTGTAAAAAAAATTAACCCCCTTTTATTTACTCATTTATTTTCTTTGAAGAGGGAAAGGACCTTCACTTGACAATGTTTTTTTTTTTTGGTATATGTTTTCACTATGCTTAACTAGGAATTGAATTTTTTTCCTTCAATGTGACATGGTTTCTGAAAGGAGAGAATATATCAATGATATTCACTAAAGATTCAATGTCTCAGAGACTAAAAAAAGAGATGAGATTTATTGCAAGACTCAATATGTAAGATCACATCTTCCTTATTATTAATCCTCGACTAGTTTTGTTTAATGGATAGATGGCTATATTTATGATATCAATGCATTGTTTTCTTGCTATGATTGTCATAATGATTCATTCCTACATAAATCTTCAACTATTATTATATCATTTCATGCAATTTTCTTGTGATTCTATCTGTATACAAATAGTCCATTTTATACAGAAGTTTGTTGATGCTTGCCAACAGTTTTGATTGAGCAATTCCAATCATAAGTAGCAGAATCTTCTTAGAGAATAATGTGTCAAAGAATTGTCAATAAGTTACTCCAAATTCTAATAATTTAGAACATGTGAATTTCCTTGAGGCCAATCTATTATTTAAGGAGCAAGTTTGAGATGCTTCAATTATGTGCACAATGGAAGACAATCATAATCCTTTCTGAGCAATTTGCTTAGAATAGTTCAAAGTCAATTACATAAGACATTTTCATCAGAATATCAACAACATACTAGTGATGTTATGAGCTGGAAGATCGAATAGCAAATTCAAAGCCATCGGTGATCTTCAATTACTGAAATCTCAATCTAAAACTTTGGTGCCAAAAATTTACAACCTGTTCTATTGCCTCTCTTCCTAAATGTAAGGGTGCCATCCTTTTGTTCTATTCCATGAATGCAGAATGCAGCCATTGACATCATAGAACACGACCTTCGCATCGGTCTTGGTCAGTTGCAGAGAAATAAATCCTTGCCCATCATAGAATAGCCTCAATGTGTCTACCTTATTAGGATTGTAGATACCCCTCCAAGCCTTCGAGCCACCTCCAGTAGTTAGAAATTCGATTGGACTACAACAAATTAAGAACTTTCAAATAAGATCACTGACTACATTTGCAAAGTTATAAATAATTGCGGCATACCTGTCATCACTGCTAATGTGCTCGAGACAATGATCATGACCGTTCATATATAAATCAACTCCGTACTCCTATATTTTCAAGAATTACCAAACAAAGTTAGAAAGAGAACGTGATTTAGTTGTAGTTATCGATAATGCATTACTTGCCTGAAGCATTGGGAGAAGCAAGTCCACAAGCTCCTCTGTATCTCCATGCTCGCTAACACTTCGTATTGTATGGTGTCCAATTACAACCTTCCATATCGATGTGGATTTGCTCAATGCCATCTCCAAATCCTAAGAAAGAATTGATCGCAAAGTAAACTTCAACCGATAACGTCAACATTCAGTCTGAGCCTTGTTTCATACCTTCAAAACTTTTGAAACGTATTTTTTCCGAGGCGCCACTCCTCTCCAATCATAGTGATTCTTCTTTGGGTGCTTCCAATACTTCTTGACAAAGGGAGTGGTGTCTATGAAAAAAAACTCCGCAATATCTGATGATTCGATCATATCAATTCATCAATTAGACTTACAATCTCAAATAAGAAAAAAGGCCACTGATGAACAATTTTTGTTCTTGTTCACCTGTATGAACCATGAAAGATCTCATACAAAGCCATCTCTTATCGATCTCCCGAAGAATAGGGTCTAATTGCGCAACAGCATTGCCTCTATAATCATGATTCCCCAAAACTAGAAAACAACATAAGAATCAAAGAACAAGGAATAAAAAATAAAATAAAAATAAAGGAAGAACATAGTACTTGGAAAGGCAAAAACTCACCAGCATACCATTGTTTCTGCAAACTCTTAGCAGTGTAGATGTTTGTGAAGGATTGCTCAAATGACTTGTCATAAACATCAACCAATCCAGTATCATAGAAATTATCTCCCACAGAGATCACAAAATCAATGTCTAATTCCTCCCCAATCCTTCCCATCTATCCACATCCAAACAGTAATAAGAAATCATCAAAGTAATTCACAAAAACAAATTAAGAAGAATGAGATTATATACATCCAACCTGTTCTGCAACTCTAGACTGATTGAAAGTTCCTTTCCTCCCCCAATCTCCGACTGCCAACAGGCTTAACGAGGCATCCATTTTTATCGGCTGCTCAAACCAATGAAACTCCGCGAAAGAAGAGGCGGCAACAAGCGAAAAGATGGCCGCCATGACTACAAAGAGTCTCCAAGCCCTCATAGGAGAAGGATGGAACAAAGAGAAGAAGAGAGTACTAGTGTGTGAGAGAGTTTTGTTGAATTAGACAATCTTTTGAATATGAGTAGGAAGTTTCCTCTATGAAACATACTATGAGTACGAAATCAGGAAGTTTCCAATGTGAAACATTATATATATGATTAGGAAGTTTCCACAGTGAAACATATTATTTATGAACATATTATAAACAGATATTTCTTTCAATGTATATATATATATAAATGAGTTAAAAATGGATATTTCTTCTTCTCAAACATAAATGTCAAACTCGTGCGTTAATAATTGCCATACACAACACGCGCCATCTTCTTCTTCAAGCTTCAGTGACACTCCTCTCCCTCCGGCCAGCCACCAAGTCCTCCACCAAACTCCCCACGTCATTGACATACATTGAACCACCCACCTCCACCTCCGTCTTCGCCATCTCCCCATACTCCTTCGCCCTCTTCTTAACAACAACAACAACAACAACAACAACAACAAAAAGAACAAACTTTCATGTATACATCCCAGTAGTGCCATGCAAAGCCTCAGCCCTAATCAACAGATACTCCTTCAACTGACCATCATCCATGGCTTCTGCCATTTTAGTCTGCCATTCAATCATCATCACTAAATTAGCAACACTAAATATAGATAGATAGATAGAGAGATCAAGTTAAATTCTTCAAGTTCTAAGGACATATATAGTTTTTGTGTTTAAAGGTGACCAACGTTATTAGTGTGGTTCGTGTCTACCCATCATGTGATGAGCTCCTTCAACTCTCTGGACACGGCGGCCTCTTCGACATCAGCTATCGCCTTCTTTCACTACAAGAAATACACCCTATAGCGGCGGATATATCCGCCGCTATAGGGTATTTTTCCGCTGCTATATATATATATAGCAGCGGATTTTTCGCGCCGTTAAATCGTCGGTCGCTATATATTTTAGCGGCGGAAAATCCAACTATAGAGGCGGATATATCCGCCGCTACTGGGTCATGTAAAAACCTTACCGAGGGATGTAGCGGCGGATATATCCGCCGCTATAGGCCACAGCGAGGTGTAACTTTATAGCGGCGGATATATCCGCCGCTATAGTCCACAGCTAGTTGAACGCCGTTTACGGCACTCTATAGCGGCGGATAGTTTACCTATAGCGGCGGATATATCCGCCGCTATATCATATTATTATTATTATTATTATTATTATTATTATTATTATTATTATTACTACTGATGATTTACACAAATGCCCTTTGGTAATATCTGAAAAGACCAAATTAAATAATAATAATAATAAAATATTTTATTATTGAACAAATGTAAATAAAATGTGAATCATAACCTTGAAGTATATATTACAAATACCAGCAGTGCTATATAATGCTATTAGCATTCCAAAACACAGTTAACAAGCTTGCACTTCTATATAATGCTATTAGCATTCCAAAACACCTAAACTGAAATATTTCATTCAAATTTATCATACTGTAAGTCAGAATCCCATAAGCAATGTCTGGAACAATGTGTAGGGAACTTCAATTGCAACCTGTAAATGGAATTTTCATCAGTCAGCTTCAAATTCAAGATATAATATTTTTCTGTCGTTTTCTTTTTATATGTTTAAATTAATTACCTGTGCAAATGCATATGGGAGAGCAGACTACATCCCTGCAGCCTTCTCTCTGTAAAACACTGTTCTTTCAACATCTACAACAGGCTACACAGCTGAGAATTTTGGACTCCAATGAACAGAACTGCAGAATACAGAGCTCCGGTGGCATTGAAGAGATCCTGTCTTTTTGATCTGCATGAGGTTTACAGGATAAAAAATAAGATAAAATTGAAAGAGTTTATTATATATGTTTTTGATTGAACAAAACAATAAACATACGTTTTTGATCCAAGTCTCCAGAAGATGGTGCCAAACATGAGGGCTGTAACAGTGGTGAAAAACATTCTGATGGCAGAGTAAGATGGATTTCTCCAGTAAGATTTGTACTGTTTCCAAAAGCAAGCCATGCATTGAACCATGAAATTTTGCGAGTATTTTGTTGGGAAATAGAGATCTTTGGTGTTTGGAGGAGGTGTGCTCAGCTCACTGATCAAAGCTTTGTTTCTCCTGCAGTATTGAAAAGCCAAACCGAATCAGATTTCTGAATCCATGAAGATCAAAGGAATTTTTGTCAAGAAAACAGTTAAACACACCGATAAAGGTCCGAGTTCTTGTATAGTTGTGCAAAGCCTACTCCCAAGATATCTTCTTGGCTTAATGAACTCATTTCCAACATCCATGTTACTGGATTGTACCCGTCCTTAATCTTACTGACACCATCTATACTCTGCAGAAAAGCAAAACATCAAATCCTTTATCATCATCATCATCATGTTACCTCAAAGCACTGAGGCGACGATAACTACCACACGCTTCACAGAGTTGCCGATAGAATGAGTGACCGGAAATTCAGAGAAGAAGCATGAGGAACAATACAACATAAAAGCATAACTCAATGTATTAGGAAATTGAAGGAATTAAAAAAAAAAAAAAAAAACCTCATAAGTGACTGATATAAGACTGACTATACCGATCTCAATAGCTTCTATTGTCAGCTGTGTTTCATTATCTGATTCTGCTATTAAGTGTGATCGTCTTCGAAGCTCCCTAAAGATATCATCTTCTTTAGAACTAGTTCTTTCATTTTGCTAGCTTTTATCGCTTCAAGTCTCGATACTTCTGCTGCCACCTTCAACAAGAAAAAGAAAATTTAAGTTTAAGATGGATTGATTGATCAACTTTTTCGATGCTTTATGTGTCAACTCACATGATTGATGAAACTGATGGATAGAGTGATGGGTTCTGTTATCTCATGTTCTGAAGCAGCTATATTGCAAGTAACTGTCTGAAAACTCTGTTGTTCTTCAATTGGTGTATCCATTAGATGCCACAACTCCAACATTGTAGATGCAAGATCTTGTAGCTGGATCAGCAAAATGTGTAAATTTGAGCAACCAAAACCAAATTAAGAACTGAATCAGAAAACATTACAACACCAAGTACTCAAAGAAAATTTAAAAAAAAGGCAATGAACTCAGAGTTATTGTTACCTCTGAGATCTTTGTAGACATTCACAATCAAAGTAATTCCAAATCATGAACATATCCATTGTTTGCCAGAAATCATCCTCACATTCTCAGAGCAGCCATTATCAGCCTTGTTTGCAGTCTCAATTTTTAGCAAGCACTGATTAAAACTTGAGCACTGTAAAGTTAAAAAATAGCAGAAAAAGAAATCATTTTACTATGATGTTCTTAAATGAAAAAACAAAGTGGCGGTGTTGAAGATGAAAATACCTTGATCACTGTATTGCAATATCCAACTCCAAAACATGAAATTCTCAACAGATTTGATTATATAAATCTCTAGAACAACAGATTGGAAATTCACAAACACTCACCTGTCTTGGATTTTGGATATGCATTCCAATATTCCTCTTGTATCTTGAGAGAAGATTAGGAATGCAAAAAATCACATGTTTAAAGTATAAAAACTACACCAGATAAGTGTGAATAATAAACATGTAAAAAAAGAGAGAAGACTAGGAATGCAGAAAATCATAAAACGCATTCCTCAATATCATCTTGCATTACATAATTGCCTTCCTCCTTACTTTCCATATTAATCTTGTTGCCTTTCATTTTCAAATGAATGAGAAGATCCGACATCATTAGGTTGTGCAAGACCCTAGAAATCAAAACTTGTAGTTACTTAAATCTTAAAAATCAACCTAAAAATAAAACAATTTTCAATTAAAAACATGTACCTTTTTAGATAGGTTAGCCATAATATCATGAAGATCACCTTCTACACCAGTGATTTGACCAAGAATTGAAGTTACCATATCAAATTTCTTTATCATGCCTTCGTTAACAGACTTCAAGCTTTTATTCTCTTCTAACAGCTCTCGGCGCGTAGGCCGTGGTCCATGCATATCTTTAGGTGAAACACCTAGACCAAGTAATCTGCAGCGCCCATGACTATCTTCTCCCATAACTTGGGAGAAGATTTCATCTAGCTCTGAGGATACCTTGGGACTCTTGTGGCAATTGGGATACTAAAGCATTCATTTGAGACTGTTTAGAAAAAAAGATACAATTTAATTTGATGATGTAAATATTGTATAAGTAGAGAAAGAAAAATTCGATAGATACATACAAACATTTCTTCAGCCACTGCATCGACGAATGTGCCATCTTTTCTTTGATGCAGCTTATAGAACATGTCTACGCGTGACGGTTCCACTCCATCATTGTTTATCGTCTAGTACAAAATAGATAATATCATATTTTTAAATAAATTAAAAATAACAGTTTATTACCAACCACAAATGATATTTTTTACCTCTTCGTCGATTCTCCTTGCAAAGCTTTTTGTTCCAGATGTGTGAGGCATGGCTTGTTTTCCACGATTTAATTTGCCTTTTTCCTCACGCATCTAAACTCAAAAGAATATAAAAATTTTGTTTATATTTAACTATGCATATAAAAATTTACTTAAATAAAGATACAAATGAGTATATTAAGAATACCTTCCCCGTGTCGCTTTCCCAGAAATTTACAAGCCAATCCCAATCGTCCTGGTTAAGCTCCAAGGGTCGATTCCTTTTGGCTCTTACTATATCACCCCTAAAAGGGGTGTAATAAGCCCGTTTCACTTGGGCTTTATAATCTTTCCACTTTTTATTGAAAGATTGTAACACCCAATCCTTAAGTGAATCGTCGATTTCAAAAACATCCTAAAACATGATAAAATGAAGAAAACAAATCATGAGTTCAAATTATCAAACTTTGAAAAATAATTTAAACTTTAAAATGTTACCTGCACTCTCTGCCACACCCTCTCCTTATCTTCCTGGGGCACAAACCTCCAATCATAGTATCTGAACGAACAAAATCTAGGTTTACGAACCATAGTACCTAGAAATTGTCCCAGATCTCTAGCACCATCACCAACTGGTTGCCCCTTATTATTACTTCGAACAATTTTTTTGGGTGCATTTTCTTCTCTATTCCAGAGTCTCTCCAGCCGTGTGTGTCCCCTAACATTCCTTTGAATTTCTATAAAATACTTTGATATATCAAATATTGAATTTTAAAAACTTCATAAAATTTATAAATATGAAAATGAGTATAATTATAAAACTTCTTGAAAACTTTTATGAAAACTTAATGAAGAAATACTAGCCTGGATTAGATGAATTTCCTTCATCTGAAGGAGTATGACTCGAGCTAGGATTTGAGTGAGTAGGGACTCCTCCTCCACTACGTACCCTACCACGCCTTGTAGAGTTCCACATTTAGCTACACAATAAAAGAAGCAAAATTACCAAACATAATACCACCCAATAATAACATCATAAGATGCAAAAATAATACAAGTGTTATCATTAACATAACAGAATAAATGAGCAATAGAATGTTAATAAGATATTAATGGGAAATGGACAAATTGTCATTAAATATATAATAAGACAGATGCAAACAAGGTAAAACTATTGAACATACATAAATCAAATTTCTTTGTTAACACAAACCTGTTGAAAAAGATTCTGCATTGATTAAAATAGAATTCTTCATCTCTGAAAACATTATAAATATCAATTTGATTCATTTCCAGAGCAGGGAAAAAAACCACAAAAAAAAGGTTAGAAGCAAACCCTGAGATTCTAAGACCATATATATATTGATTCAGTAATCAGTTAAATCTAGGTGAAATTCTCAGCATCAAAACATTTCTAATGGGAAAATTTTATATTTGGATTAGATCATTTTTTTTCTCTGTTCTCCTATTTATGTTTGATATTATAGAATCACAAATATGAATTCTTAATAACTGCTTAATTTGTTAAGTTATTGCTAAATTTTCAATCTAAAGATGGAAAGGATTTGAGTGTACTCACTGTTTAATTTATCAAGCAACGAGATTTAAAGTGTAAGACTCTAAGGCCCATCATTTATCAAAAACAGCACTACAGAAAACAGCCCTTTCATGGGCTAAAAATTACATAAGAAACTCCTTGTAAAACATATTGTGAAAAGGATATCTCTTTTCATGTGATACAATCACCCTTTTTGGGAATCTTCTCTCTCTCTTTCCCTGATCCACTTCTAGTTCTAGTTTAAGTAATGAAATTCTAGCTACCTATAAAGAAAACATTGAAACAGATACATTAAGCAAAACAAGATACAAACAAGAAACAAACAAAATAATGTTCAGGCACACAATGTACTTCAGTTTTTAGTAGTGAAATTATCACTAAAAAAGAAAACATTTCAACAGATTCACTAAGACAAAACACTAGACACAAACATGAAGAAAAACAATGGATGATTACTACACAAATCCACAAACATTGACTTGAAAACCCTAGAAAAGGAAACCAAGAAACAAGTCTTCACATTGTCCAGTAAACATTGCAGGCAAATCATCTTAATTCAAAACTCAACAGACCAATGGACTCAACAATTCAAGCATTTATGAATTAAAAATACATCTGTACTCCCAACAAAGAAGGGAAGTGACTGATTCCCTGCAAAGGATTCAAAGGCTAATACATTATCCATCAAAGGGAAAAACAAAGAACACTAAGAACAATTAGGGATAGGAGTTAGAAGGAGTCACCAAATGGGATCACAGGATGAACCCAAGAGAGAATCGGTCTCGGAAACGTGCGTCCCAATCTGGCTCTCGGTCACCGGAATCGGAAGAGAAGGGAGGTGGTCACCGGAATCAGAAGAGAAGGAAGAAGGGAAGTGACTGATTCCCTGCAAAGGATTCAAAGGCTAATACATTATCCATCAAAGGGAAAAACAACGAACACTAAGAACAATTAGGGATACGAGTTAGGAGTCACCAAATGGGATCACAGGATGAACCCAAGAGAGAATCGGTCTCGGAAACGTGCGTCCCAATCTGGCTTTCGGTCACCGCCTCACCGGAATCGGAAGAGAAGGGAGGTGGTCACCGGAATCAGAAGAGAAGGAAGGCCGATCGCCGGAAAAGAGCTCACCGGAATCAGAAGGAAGGACAATGCTCGGAATCGGAAGGAAGGACAATGGTGGGAAAAGAAGGTGAAGGGCTTATAGCGGCGGATTACATTATCTGCCGCTATAGAGTATAGCTGCTAATAAAACAATTAACGGTAATTAACGTTAGGTCGAGTTAAATTGCGGCGGATTAAAATATCCGCCGCTATAGGAACTTATAGCGGCGGATATTATTATCCGCCGCTATAAACTAGACATTACCGCTTTAAACGTGAGTTATATTGCGGCGGATACTATTATCCGCCGCAATATGTTATCTATAGTAGCGGATTTTATCATCCGCCGCAATAGATTTTAAATTAACGGCGGATTTTTATATCCGCCGCTAATATCAGCCGCAACAAATCAGTTTTTTTGTAGTGTTTTGCTGCCATGAGAGGACCTAACTCGGCATCAGCCGGCTTCTTCTTCTTTGATCCTAGCTCCTCTTCCTGCCATCAGAGAGGAGTTGTTGAGCTTTTCAAGGTTGAGAATGAGTCTGTTGTTTATGTACATATATATATATATATATATATATATATATATATATATATATATAGAGAGAGAGAGAGAGAGAGAGAGAGAGAGAGAGAGAGAATGGGTCCTGGTGGTGGTCAAATGAAACGTTCAGGCTTGAGCAAGAAGAATGAAGGTTTGTTTCGAGAAGAGAACAAAGAAGGGATGGTGATGATCGGATCCGGGAAGGGGATGGTGATGACATCAACGCCGGGTATGGAGACAGTGCTCGGCGGAGTACTGGTGACGAGGGAGCAGTGGACGTTGGAGCGGGACGACGCGAAGAGGCGGGCCATGTGAATGTCCACCATCGGGATGTGTTGCGGATAAGGGGGACACGACTGCAGAACAGGTCCGTAGCAGTGGGCGCGCGAACAGGGGCGTCATCATAGATGCTTTTAAATTCAAAGATTTTGTGATGAATTAGCAAGGCGTCACACGTTGTTTGTTGGACGTGAGAATGTCGGAATCTTTTTGTAATTAGTGGGGAAGGGAGTATGTAACGGCATCGTGAGATCGTGGGCATGATCACGCCCCTCACATGTTTGTTAGTATGCCTCTGAGAGGCTGGTCCCGTGTTTGTTACAACCTGCTATCTAAGCAGTGTCTTTATCTGAATACAATCAAGCAATGTTATCCCTATTCTCTTCTGTTTCCTCTCTCTATTCCTCTCAACCTTCCTTCCTTCTTCCCCGATCTTCCCCTTTTTCCCTTCTTTTTCTTTCCGGTTATCTCCCCAGCTATCTGTTAACTCCCTGTTACATGTGCATCTGCATCATTTTTTGGTGCTTTTATTGAGATCATCCCTGAATGGCTGAAGGGATGGTGACGCCGTCCCACAATATGGAAGAGCGGTTGACGACCATCATTGAGCAACTGCACCGACATGACTCGGCTCTCACCAAGATTGATTCACTCTGCGCTATGGTGCAACAGCAATTAGAGTCCGTTTAGGGGATGCAGAAATCCTTAATGACCCAACAATCAATCGGGACTAATTTGATGCTAAAATTTTCCAGGCTCGAGAAGACGCCGCCACTGCTACCGTCCCCTCCGATGGCCACCCCACCGAGACCGCCGACCCCGATGACAGGGTCCTCTGTCCAGACAACCAGCTCTACCATGAGTTCTCTTGCCCGACTTCCTAAGCTCGAGATCCCACTCTTCACAAGCGACGATGTCCTCAGCTGGTTGTTTCAGATCAACCACTTCTTTGAGTACCACCAGATCCCAACAGAACAGAAGCTAGTGGTAGCCGCCTTCTACATGACAGGTCCAGCGCTACAGTGGTACCATTGGATGTCAAGCACCAACCAGATGACTACCTGGGAGGCGTTCACCCGGCAGATGGAACTCCGGTTCGGCCCTTCATCATTTGTTAACCATGAGGCCAAACTATACAAGCTGAAACAACACTCCACAGTTGCAAGCTATCTCAGCGAGTTCGAATGTTTATCCACTCGCATCTCAGGCTTGAGCAATGATAATCTCCTCAATTGCTTCCTTTCCGGGCTTTGAGAAGATATACAGCGGGAACTATACCTCTTGAAACCTCAATCCCTGCATGACGCTATGGGACTAGCCAAATTGGTGGAGGATAAGTCCAATGCAGCGAAAGGGGGCTATACTGCACGGCCAGCACCGGGGAGGGCAGGACCCCTTCCGCTATTACCACCTCCAAGTCCGATGAGCGGACGGCACCCCGCCCTACCAATAAAACGGCTCGCACCCACAGAGATGGCCGCCCAACGAGAGAAAGGGTTATGCTTCAATTGCGATGCCAAATTCATACCGGGGCACAAATGTCGTCCCCCCCCCAATTCCTCTGCCTCATGATGGAGACCGACGACGACGAAGCACTGCCCATTACACCATAACCAGTCTGAGAAGCCCCACCAGAAACCCCAGAGCTTCCAGTGGTTCAGGCTAGTGACGAGGGGTACACGGAAGGTCCCCGCATCTTCTTCCACGCTCTGACCGGACACCTCGTCCCTTCCACTCAAAAGTTGATTGGCACTGTTAACAGTAAGGAAGTAACAGTGTTCATTGACAGTGGCTCCACCAACAATTTCATCCAGTCCCGACTAGCTGCCCACCTTGGGTTGACAATCCAGCCTTCCCCTCACCTCCGGGTCACCGTCGGCAATGGAGAGTCCTTGGGCTGCGGCGGCGCATTTCACGGCGTCCAGGTAAAGCTTGGAGAAGCCATCTTCCCAATTGATCTCCTCTTGCTTCCTATTTACGGTGCAGATCTAGTCTTGCATATCCAATGGCTTGCGGGATTGGGCCCGACAGTGTTTGACTATCATCAGCTGTGGATGGAGTTCATGCACAAGGGGTCTCGCGTCTGACTACATGGCGTGACTCAACCAGCGTTGTCAAGCGCGTCCACATCCACACTCAAGAAACAGGCCCAAAGCGGTAGTGTGGCCCAGTATTAGCACCTGACTATAGCAAACTTGAGTGCGAGCCCGCCACCAACACCGGATCCAACGACACCAGCTTACTTCAATGAGCACCTTCATTCTCTTCTACTAGAGTTTTCTGACGTCTTTACAAGCCCAGTCGGACTTCCTCCGCCGCGCTCCGCCGACCATCACATACAGCTTTTGCCCAACATAGCGGCCGTCAACATAAAACCTTACCGATATCCCCACTTCCAGAAGTCGGAAATTGAGAAACTGATCGATGAGATGCTCAAAGAGGGGATTATCCTGCCGAGCTGCAACCCGTTTTCCTCGCCAGTATTGTTGGTGAAAAAGAAAGATGGCTCGTGCCGTTTTTGCGTCGACTACTGCGCTCTCAATGCCGTGACCATCAAGGACAGGTTTCCTATTCCGACCGTTAATGAACTGTTGGACGAGGTCGGCGGCGCCATGGTCTTTTCGAAGCAGGATCTTCGAGCTGGATACCATCAGGTGCGCATCAACCCAGAAGACATCGAGAATACTTCGTTTCGCACACATGAAGGGTATTATGAATTCTTAGTGATGCCCTTTGGGTTGTCTAATGCTCTATCGACGTTTCAAGCCCTCATGAACTCCGTCTTCAAGCAGCTGCTGCGGAAGTCGGTATTGGTCTTTTTCGACGACATATTAGTGTACAGTGCCACTTAGGATGCGCATCTCGACTACCTACGAGCAGTCCTGGCCCTCTTCCACTCCCATCAATTGTTTGCTAAACAGGGGAAATGTAAATTTTGCCAGACAGAGCTTAGCTACTTGGGCCACTGGATCTCATGCCAAGGTGTTGCTGCCGAGCCGGATAAGATCTCCGCCATCCAGAATTGGCCATTACCGGATACTCTCTGAGGATTACGGGGATTTTTGGGGCTCACTGGATATTACCGGTGTTTTGTCCGCCATTACGCCACCATTGTCGCTCCCCTCACATCCTTACTGCGTAAAGGTGTGTTTATTTGGACACCTGCTGCAACTGAGGCATTTCAACATTTAAAAGATGTACTGACTCAATCCCATGTTCTACAACTTCTCAATTTTGTCAGGGACGGGCATTGGGGCAGTCCTTAGCCAGAACAACCATCCTGTCGCCTATTTCAACAAGCAACTGGGGCCACGGATGCAAGCGTCGTCCACCTACGCCAGGGAGATGTTTGCAATTACAAAGGTCATCCGCAAGTGGAGACATTACTTGTTGGGACGCTGCTTCACTATTTAGACTGACCACCAAAGCCTCCGCCCTCTCCTCTATCAAACAATTCAGACACCCGAGCAACAGAGGTGGCTCACCAAGCTCATGGGATATGATTTCGATGTCATTGATGGGATTTCCGCAAGTGCACGGATCGTGATCAAGTAGTAAGTGGACTATTAGAGTCGAGTGTCGAACCCACAGAGAATAGATTACTAGTGTAAACTAAACTTCTATTATCTAGTCTTATTAAAGATTTGGTGGTTTTTGAGTCTAAATCTAAGGAATTAAAAGATTGGAGACAAGCTTTGGAAATCGAGAATTAATTGAGAGAAAACTATAGCATGAGAGGGAGACACTTGATCATGAGTCCCCTTTTGGATTTAAATCTAAGGATACATAAAGAAATCTATGAAGACGATTGGAGATGCTTGTGCCAAGAGTTCCTAAATTATATTCAATCCCTCTCCCGAGGTGATTGGATAACTAATCTCCTATGATTGTCTTAAGCTCAAGGGAACCTATATCTTAGAAGGATTGTGGGATTAAATCTTATTAAAGAGTCGCTCTCCTTCTAGCACCCGAATCCATAGGCGTACTCACAACCCTCTCTAATGGAGCATGTTCCTAATACAAGGAAGCGCTAGCTCTAGCCCTTGTATCGCACCCAAGTAATCTCTCCGGGCATCCCACAACGTAGAGAGATCACAATCAATACAAAACATCCAATAGACATTCAAGCATACACCCTATCAATCAAAACATAGAAGTCAATATGTCATTAATGCAATACCCAAAGGTTTCTCATACCCAAGTATCTATAAGATTAGTTCCCCATTAATGGAGAACTCCAATCCAAATCAACAAGAATACAATCTAAAATAGACATGATAGAGAATACCGTCGGCAGCTCTATAAGATTGATCCCCTTCTCTATCTCCTTCCTTCTCTCTCTCTCTCTCCAAGATTGGGGGAGTAGACCCCCAATCCCTAATCTCAATAATAAACTCTCTCCAAAGCCAACCTCCCCCTCCTAAACCCTAAAGCCTCCTATTTATGCCTCAGCTTAGGGTTTTAGGAGTGACAATGACGTTTATATCCCTGCTTGGGTCCACATTATAAGAGAGGGTTACGACATACGGGCTCGTATACGGGCCATATACGGGCCCGTATGAAGATCAGTGCCACATATATGGCTATATAACAGTCAGTATGCTGTGCAGGGTCGAGTATACTGGCTATTATACGGCCGTATGACACCCCGTATGAATTCATACTGGGTGTATACCATCCAGGGAGGGTCGATGTGTAGGCCGTTCACTCTGTCCAGTAGCATACGGCCATATGCACCCCGTATGCCTTCCTGTTTGCTCCAGAATAGCACTGGTTCGGCCTCTTTTCACCTCAAAATGCTTCCTTTCTCCTGGAGTGGCTTCTATATGCCTTGTTTACAAAATGTGAAGATTTTTAAGGACCAGAGGGCCATAATTCATCAAAATGGCATGCAAAACATGTAGGAAAATAATATGAAAGTATGCTCATTTGAACACTCATCAAATATCTCCACACTTAAGCTTTTGCTTGTCCTCAAGCAAATAAAACAATTAAAAACGAAGGAATTGATAAGTGTTCAACCTCCGGCTATAAAATAATTGGTTCTACCCTATTCCAAGCTCACCATCCAAAGATGCATTCTCCTATTTCCATACCGGGACCTAGATTACATCTTGTGTTTCGGTTTCTCACGGCCCTAGATGACCATCTTCACTCCACATACCCTATTCGAAAGTCCCGGAAAGATAAGTATTCCCTCAATGGACCCTAGAAGATTCTTGAGGCCCTAAACTTCAATACAACCAATCCTCTATTGAGTACATAGTGGACAAGTTCGAGAAATTTCAAGTTTTGTACACACAAAACCCAAGGTTTTTTTTTTTAATTTCGGGTAGGGCATCCCTAATGGATCTGACTTTCCCGTGCTAAAGATCATTGTAGAGTATAGGCCCTCTTTTCTTCAGGATGCACATGCTGTTTAGGCACCAGAGCACCCGGGTACTAAGAGGGTTACAACTCTACCTAGATGTGTTCATGCTTAGAAGTGATTTTCGAATTGAGGAACACCCTAATTAGGGGTCGGGACCCCAAACTACTTCATCACAACAAGTAGCGGAACACTGTCTTTATTATTGTAGCAACTCAACTACTATGTACATGCTATTTTATTCTTCTCTTACTTGTCCTCTAGGGTAAGTTATGGAGGGTTCACTACAAGAAATGTTACATTTACTCACGGAAATTTAAGCGTAACTAAAATTTCATATATAGTCACACTTAGATTTATGCGTGAGTATTAAAGTAATCTATAGTCACGGTTATTTTATATGTGACTATAGATGGTTTTTTAGTCATAGATTTTTTTTTTACCTTGATTATAGGTTATATATTATAGTCACACTTAGATTTATGCGTGAGTATTAAAACAATCTATAGTCACGATTATTTTATATGTGACTATAAATGGTTTTTTAGTCACGGATTTTTTTTTATCGTGGCTATAGCTTATATATTATATATTAATCATGTTTAGATTTATTTGTGTTTTAAAATAATTTATAGTCACAATTATTATGTATGTTATATGTTATTTTTTACATATTTTTGATTTTACTGATTTAGTTTTTTTCTATTTATTAAATAAATGAAAATTTTTCAATTTATATATTGTCCCTTTCTGAAGCCCACCAGTCCTAACCTCTTTCTCTCTCTCACACGCCCACAGGGAGATGGTCGGCGCAGGGAGCTCCGGCAAAGCTGGAGGGTCAGACTTCCAACTCCTCGATGAGATCCTTTCCGTGATCCCCATCGACCCTTAGGAGCAGCTCGACCTCGCCCGCAAGATCACATTCATGGTCCCGAGTGTCGAGGCTCAAGTCGGAGATTGAACGGCTTCGGTAGAAGGTCGCCGAGAAGGATCGCAGATCTCCAGGACATGCTCTCGCATCTTGAGCACGTGTTTTAGGACGCGGATGCTCGGCTCCAGTCCGTTCTCGAGGAGAATGTGTGATGCTTATGGATTGGTCCTTCTTTCCATGTATTTGTTTGTTGATCGGTGTTCTGATTTTGCCCTTGGTTTTGGTTTTTTGAAGATCAAGCTATCCAAGGAGAGGGATTCGCTAGCTCTGACATCGAAGAAATTTGCCCGAGATTTGGCAAAGGTGCCATGATATTTTTAACCTATTTTCAATAGTTAATCTCCTATTTGTTGTGCTCCATTATTGAATATTATTTAATTTCATTGTCAATCTAGCTCAGCTGTATGAATTCCTGATGGAAGAAAGAAGAAAATGATAATGGTTGGGTTGTTTGTATTCCAATTATGCTTGTAATTTCTATGGTTCATTCTCTGCCTAATCTTGGGCTTAGTATTCTTGGAATTTTGATCAAAGAAAGTCATCTATCACTTCCTGGCAAAGGGCCAATATATTTCGTTAATTTTTGTTGGGCTGCTTTTGGGATGGTTGGGAATGGTTGTTTGGTTTGAAGTAGACTTTAAACTTGGCATTAGGACGCTAATCCAATATTGTACGAAATATGAATTGACGATCAAGAAATTCATGCTAATTTGAGAGGGAAAGTGATTGTTGGTCGCCCTTGTGCAATCTGGTTCTAGATATTTGTCCGAGGATAGCCAAACCTGTCAGAAATGTTGATAATGTTATTAAGGATGGATTCAGAGTTGATATAACTCACAGTATAAAAGCAAAAGGATCATGTTTATTGTTATTAACATGGTAGAAGACTTTCAATTGATGCTTTGCAAGTTTTAAATACTAGGATCTTCAATGCAATCTATCTAATGACATGTCTTGATAATGGTATTCATATTTGAAATGTCATTTAATAAATAACCATTTTTGTTTGTGATACCATTAATATTATAGTGGTTATTGTTAACTTATATATTGTTATACATTTTTCCTGTGTAAATTCTGGAGTTTATAATGTGATTGGTATTCTCATTTATTTATTCTCTTTATTTTATAGTTACATTTGATACTAATCAACTATTGTAGTTACCATGTTAGTGTATAAACTTAAATGTGTGCTTATCCTGACTGGTTTGTAAGTGCTTACTTTAGTAAGTTGGAGTTCATTCATTTATTTCCTTCTTTTGATTTCCATAGCTTGCACAAAAAGAACTGCAGAAGATCAATATGTTCACGGCTCCAAGAGATAAACTTGTTTGTATCTCAATTGCTGTAAAGTTATAAATAATCTTTTGATAAATGCATCTATTGCATCGAAGGACAATCTACTTGGAGCAGATGACTTCCTTCCAGTTCTGATTTATGTCACTTTAAAGGCAAGTACAGTTCTTGTTTAGGTGTTTTTACTGTGGCTCTTTATTTCACATGCACCTTAATTTGTTTTCTACCTTCATTTAGCTCACAAGTTATGCTCTATTATTTGTGTTAGTAATAAAATTATGTAAAATATGTAGCTTGCTATTAATGTTATTGATATTTACTATGTCACTGTTCTCATATTTTTCTCATAACCTTTTGTATAGTCCCACCCTATGATTGACCCATCTTTGATTTTTAAATATTTTTAATTAGTAACTATTGTAAATCTCATATTGTAAACTAACAAATATTCACCTGGTCAAATATTCTAGAGTACTATGGATGTGTTTGAGGAAACATTGGTCTCTGAGAAAAGTTATGATTCCCAACAATGGAGTGCAAATGAAAATGAGGTATGTATGACTATTCCCTTTCTTTTACACCTATAGCTGTAATTTGCTGCTAAGTTTCTACTTGAAAACATGTTAACTAACCAATGAAATGTAAAAACATTTCTTTGATACCATGTTTTACTAGATGTAACAACCAATTTTTCTCTGCTTATCCTGTTGTTCTGACCTCCAAGCTGATTTACATTTGAGTTTTTAACTTCTTGATGCTTCAGTACTCAATAATAGCATCATCTCATTGGACAACATAGTTAAGGTTGGTGTTGTTCCTTTAAACTTCATAAGATTTCTTGCATTTCAACCCTATTGTAGCTAGTACTGACTATGATTTCATCTGCAGTACTATCCAAACTTTGACTCCTACTTCCTGTGGATGTTTCTCAATAGCTTCTTATGAGGTGATGACAGTAACTGTTTCAAGCATAGAGGATACTTCACAGAGGGTCTTATATTGTGCATTAACATTGTGATGGTTGAGGTCTATTCCTCGAGAGAATTGTTGTGTAAATAGAATTCTGTTTTGGTATAAATTCTGTGATAGCAACAGTTTCTTGTGAAGCATGCACTTCTTTAGAGCAACACTTCATGTTTTTGGGTTTTACTATTCAAGAAGGTGCATTTTATATGTGATTATGATAATTTAAGTAATTAGGTGGCGCCGATTTAAAATAAATTCACGGGTGGAGTATAAATTTTATATTGTGACTAAAATATATAAATAATAATAATTTTTGTTTTTATTCATGCATAATATTAGTGAATAAAAATATAAATAATAAATTTTGTTTTTACTCACGCATAATTTCCATGAGTAAAAAATAAAAAAATAATAATCACTATTTTTACTCACGGATAATGTGTGAGTAAAACTAAAAGAAAGAAAAGTAATAATCACTACTTTTACTCACGCATGTACAAGCGTGAGTAAAACTTAAAAATCTATTCTCACGAAATTTTTCCTCACAATATGGCTATACCGTCGCTCCCCTTTAGCTGTCGGCGTTGTTTGTGGCAACTCCATGCGTGCTCCTAGACTTCTAGAACTTTGAGAAGCCGTTCTTGCAAAGGACCCAGTCGCTTGGTTATTTCCACACACAATGGCCATCTCCTCGTAGTCTTCAATTGGTCTATTAATATAAATCGCTTCACTTAGATGTGCCTACAAAACACACACACAAAATCCATAATTAGTACGAATGAACAAATATCACTGGATACATTTAAAATGAACCCCAACTTACTTGAATATATGTTTGAAACTCCTCCATGCCCATAATTATTTTCTTCTCCGCATCATCCCATGACACACCGCTTAAATCCTTTAACTTCTTGATTATTAGCCATATTTTCCTCACATGCTGAAGACGATTGTTAACATGTGTTTCGTCCACGACTAAGTTGAATAAGGCACTAAAAGCTTTAGCAACCGCATTAAGAGCAGTATTCTTAAAACCTTTATCGGTTTTAAGCCCAAGGTTGGCTTGCTCAACTAAGCATTCAAGCATGAATGTAGTCATGGCTGGTGTCCAACGAAAGTTACTTGGTATCTTCCTTCCCGCAACATTCTGACACTCTTGCATTACATCTCTTGATTCCATCTGTTATGCACCATAAACACCAACAAAGAACTTTTATTAAAAAGGAAAAAACATGAAATAGTTGTCAATCAAAAAGCAGAAATTCAGAGTGCTATTGACTAATTATACAAATTTACTTGAAAACTTAAACTTGTAAGTATTTATTATTAACATGAAATGGTTTAGTTTCAAAATCTGAAACTAGATTGAACTGAAATTGAACTGAACTGAAACTTAAACTGAACAGAACATTTATAATACCATAATGCATTCTACAAACATTTATAAAAATTCAGCTACCATTACTAAATAAACACTCAATAAATTGAACAACTAAACACTCAATAAACACCAGAATTCAGCTACCATTACTCAGCAGAGGTAATAAAAAGTTTGACTGTAATAGCCATAAACAAAAGCCTTGTCCAAACAGTTTTCAACCAACAATTTCCATTACAATGAACAAACATGACAAACACAACAATTTTCAGCCAAATACACAGAACTAGACATGCTAAATTTTCATTACAATGAACAAATATGACAAACATAAACAAAAGCCTTGTCCAAACTGTTTTCAACTAACAATTTTCATTACAATGAAAAAACATGACACACAACAATTTTCAGCCAAATACATAGAACTATACATTCAAAATTTTCATTACATTAATGAACAAACATCAAAAGCCTTGTCCAAACAGTTTCCAACCAACAATTTACATTACAATGAAGTAGAAAATCCAAAAACAAACATCAATGGAACATCACAAACACAAGAACTAGACATTCTAAATTTCTTTTATTCATTACAATGACAATGTACCATAAAAAGTAAGCAATCCAATCCAATACAATCCAACACAATACAATTACAATGATAAGCTACCATAACAAACAGTTTTCAGCCAAATACAGAGATAATCCTGCTGTTGATGATTGTAGATACACAGCCAACAGTTTTCAGCCAACAATTTTAAACCAAAAACAGAGATAATCCTGTTGTTGATGGTTGTAGATACACAACCAACAGTTTTCAGCCAACAATTTTCAGCGAAAAATAGAGATAATCAGGTTGTTGATGGTTGTAGATACACAGCTAACAATTTTCAGCCAAAACAGAGATAATCCTACTATTGATGGTTGTAGTCACACATCCAATAGTTTCATCCAAATACAGAGATAATTCTGCCATGAACATATGTTCAAATGTTCAAATTGTATGAAGTTCAAATGTTCAAAATGATACAATAAAAAAATAGTTTCTGATTCAATGTTCAATTTTAATGAAGTTCATACAAGTCATACAAAATGAAAACAAATGTTTAGAAATTTTAACAAACAACTTCATCTATGATCCTATATGCCATCCATGATTGCATTCCATAATATAGTCCATTCCCTTGTTTCTTCGTGCATTTGAGATTGTGATCTCACTTCTCGCACATTAGGTTCCCATTCTTCAATATTGGGTACGTAGATATTGTTGCTTCCTTTTAGAATGTAGTTATGTAGAATACAACATGCGACCACAATATCTACTTGCGTTTTAAATGGGAAAAATGGTCTAGATGTAAGAATCTTGAAACGGTTCTTCAATGCTCCAAAAGCTCGTTCCACCGTAGTACGTAAAGAGGAATGCCTATAATTAAATAACTCCCTTTTATTAGATGGTGCATGGGCATTGAATTCCTTAAGATGATAACGAACACCACGAAATGGTGATATAAAGCCTGGTCATGTGAAATATCCCACATCTACAAAAAAATATTTACTACTTAGTTCACAATCCTTTAGACTAGGGCCCCGTTTGGTTGGCAGGAGTGGAATCAAATGAATGGGTTTCATTCCTTACATTGGCCCATTCCCATGTTTGGTTTGTAAGGAATGGAATGGAGAGAGGAGTTGGATTGCTGAAAGTGCAGGAGTGTGATTCCCCTCTAAATTGGGCGGAATCCCCATTCCCGGATAGGGAAAATACTGGTTTGCCCCTGATATATTATTCTCCAGCCTCTCTCCCGTTGCTCTATCCTCTCTCACCGCGCGATCGCTACCATTGTCGTCCTCTCTCCGGCCTCCCAAACCTGCAGATTCCGACGCTCTCCGGCCTCCAAATCCTGATCCACCGCCGCTCCCTCCTCTCTCTCCGTTCTCCGGCCTCCCAACGAGGTAATACTCCTCTGTTCTCCGAAGCTCCTCCCCGATCTGCTCTCTTGAAATAGATCTGTGTGATTCTCTCTTTGTTCTCCATTCTCCGGCTTCCATATTTTAATTAGATCTATGTGTTTCCAATTGGTTGGATTTCTTGTGGAATTTGTTAGATTTATATTTGTTATGATGGGAATCAGCTAGGGTTTCTACTGATTTCTCTGATGTTTTTTCTTTTTTTCTGAAAATGTTTTTCAAATTTCTTGCTAATGATTCTAAGTAAAGAAACATTGGTTTTCTTGGGACCACACATCTTCATAATGTTAATGTTGTTGACTGCTCGAATGAATATGGTACCCTTTAATTGCTGATGATGTTTATGTATGTCAATTTAACTGATGATGTTTATGTATGTCATTTGAACTGATGATGTTTATGTATGTTTATGTATGTAGGTATAATATCTCAGGTTGTATTTGATGGTGGCTGCCATATTCTTGGGTAATTAATTAAAACTATTTATATCAAGAGAAACCATTGGAGAAGTGAAATCAGTTGCAGACATGTTTACTTTGCATTTTGCATTTTGTGAGTGGCTTTCACTTTGCATTTTGCATTGCATTCATGTTTAATCAAATTTTATCTCAATCATTTAATAATGTTTATTAGTTAATTATTTGGGCATGCTGCAGGTGGGATTGTTGAATGTGGATGGTTACTACAAACAACTTGCTTGAGTTATTTGATAAAGGGTCGGAGGAAGGCTTCATAGAGGACTATGCTAGGCTTCATAAAGGGCAGTCATTTTAATACCAATAAATATTAAAATCAAATAAATATTTGTAATAAAAAATATATAAAATAATTTAAAAAATATTTATTTGAATATTTAGTAATTAATTATAATATTTAATTATTTAAAAAATAAAAACCATTTAACACATCTCATTATTATATATATAATAATATTTATTTGAATATTTAGTAATTAATTATAATATTTAATTATTTAAAAAATAAAAACCATTTAACACATCTCATTATTATATATATAATAATATTTATTTGAATGAGGGGCATAAGAGTCATTTCATCACATATTTCTTCTTTTACTTTTCCCATTCCCAATAAACTACCATTCCAAACCTAACCAACCAAACACAGTTTTCATTCCCATACCTTCCATTCCCTCTCATCTCATTCCCATTCCCATACCCATTCTCATTCCCAATCCGGCAACCAAACGGGGCCTAGATATAGAATAATTTTTAGGAATATTTATAATACCTTCAGGCACCACAAGTCCATCTTCTCTTTCCAAAGCATTCTGAAAGACAAGTGCATCGTGTATTGAGCCCTCCCAACCGGCTAGTACGTACGTAAATCTTAGTTCAAAGTCAACCGCGGCCAACACATTTTACGTGGGGAAAGGTTTTCTCCCACCAAAGCGCGCTACAATATCAATTGAAACAGATGCATGAATATGTGTACCATCAAGCGCTTCTACGCAATCCTATGTAATTTTAATAAAATAGTTAGTGATGGCATGTAAATAAACAAGTGTTAATGTAAGACTTGCATAACATCCTACGGAATTGATCGAGGAATACCAACCTTGAAATATGGCATAAATCGTGGATCACCTGTGATTTTTGGACTAGTAACTGTGCTAGGAGGTTGAACTAATTCACCTCGAAGCTCTCCTATGGCATGTAACACATGGTGGAAATATCGGCTGACAGTTTCCCCAGAACGTAAGAAATTGACTCTAATCACTCTATTTCTCACATTGTGACCAAGAATGTGAAGAAACATTGCTACTTGTTCTTCAACACTTACGTGAAGAGTATTGCATAGCAATCATTTTGCCTTCAATAAATCACATAACCCAAAAGAATTCCCCCTTGTCATTCTCAACATTGCTATACTAGTTTCATCAGACCCATGAATTATCCTTGAAATGTAGTCTATGCGTCGTTCATCCCTATTGTAATAAGGTTCCAATGGTAAAGTGAGTCCTCTTCTCCTTTTGCACAACCTTAACGTAAGATCGATAGCAACCAAAACCCAAGCAATAACAACATGTTCCTCTTCGCAATTATCTTCCATCTTTAATCTGTGTATTTGAAAATAAATAAAGTTGAGAATGACCACCAATTGCCACTTAAAAATTTAGGGCAACATAACTGAGTTGTCAAGTAGAAGATATATATTGTCATGCCTCGACCCGGATCTCAGGACCTCGGGCACGTGCACAGACCGGCCGTATCCAAGTAAAGACGAGCTCCACTCAGATACAAGGCCTATTGTATCATAAAACATGCAACACTGTAAATTCAAATTTCATAAATATTCAATATAATTACAACGGAATCCTTAAAAGAGGGTTCAGTCACTCTATACATATAAGGGTTCTACAAATTTTCTCTCATAAAATCATATAAGGTTCTCGAACCTTGGTAAACTAGACCAATCTCTTGCGCAGCTCTTGGGATTACTCCAACCAATTCCCCAACCTGAGAAAAGAAGAAATCAAGTGGAATGAGCTTTCGAAAGGAAAGCTCAGTAAGCACCCCCGCAGGGGAAATACAAGGAAGCCGAAAGAAAGTAATCAAACAAAAAGTGATCCAAACATATACTTGTCATAGCACAAAATCAAAAACAAGGATCACTACAACAAGCGATAGTCAAGAACTCTTTCACGTCATCTCCCAGTGCTCATCTTAAACACATCCAGATCCTTGAGTCTGGTAGCGCTCTAACGCCAAGACGCATTACCTGGCCACAGATCATCCCACTGACGGGTGGACATCCAGGGTTCCCTCCCCCTGGTAGGACTACAAGACGTTCAGAGTGTCCTCCCCCTGAACGCCCGCAACTTGTCTGCACTTATTGGAGAATCTTCAACACAAGATGTAACGAAACACCAACCTAGATGGAGCACAGGCTCACGTGTTTCCACGGTCAAGTGCCGATCAACGAGAGTGGTATTTTCAGTTACCGTAAATATGTCAACAAGCATACACTAACATAGAGGTCCAACAAATCAGTAAAGAACAAATTTGTGTATGCAATCAAGCAACAATACAGCACATGGTGCCAATCAAGGAAAATCAATAATAACGATATCAACCACTTTCAAACAAGAAGTGTGAACAATATTCAAAGCCAAAGAAAGACCCAAAACTGGGCAGGAAACTAGGCAGGAGTAACTTACCTCAATAGCGATACCCTGAAGTCCTTCCCTGCCCCTTACTCCCGATAAGCCTCTATGTCGGTGTCTGGCAGTAAGATCTAATTTAATAATAATAATAATAATAATAATAATAATAATAATAATTTCCAAA
Source organism: Dioscorea zingiberensis (assembly GCA_026586065.1). Taxonomy (NCBI): domain Eukaryota; kingdom Viridiplantae; phylum Streptophyta; class Magnoliopsida; order Dioscoreales; family Dioscoreaceae; genus Dioscorea; species Dioscorea zingiberensis. Next base: position 16,057,048 of record CM048819.1, on the reverse strand, counting down.
ATTTTCTATTAGAAATATGCATGATGTTCTAATTCGACCCAAGTCCGATTTATGGGCTTTCTAAGCTTTTCCCCTTTTATTAATAGGCTTTTCTCTCTTCAATCACAAAAGAAACAACTAGCTTAGTGGTTAAGGCCCACTAAGCCCAAAGAGAGATCTTTGGTTCAATCCCCCTCCTCTACACTCTTTTGTAGATTTTTATTTTGCTTTTTAAAACTTTGCCAAGCCCAATCAACTAGCCAACTTGTCTAAGTCTAGCCCCTTACAAGTGATTGAACCTAACCAATTTTACAGTGAATTCAACCTAGCCCATTAACTTGATCAAACCCGATTTGCTAACCCAAATCAATTCAGACTTGATCCAACTAACTTGACTAAACCAAGATCAACTCTAATTAACTAAATTAAATCAGATTTAATCCATTAACAGATCAGACCCAACTCATTAATTTGACTGATTTAACCCCACCCGGTCCGAACCAAACTCAATAAAATTGAACCCAATTAATCAACTTGGTCTCAACCATTGACCCAACCCAATCAATTTTTTAAAACAGATGCAGACCCGTTAACATAAAACCCGACCCGATAGCATTAGACCCGCAACCCGTTAGCCACATCCATCGTCTTTAACCTCCCGCGCGCGTACAGGTCAAGGCTGAGGTGGCGTCTGGGTGGCGATCGCCGGTGGCGGACGGTGAACGGCCGACCCTTCCTGCCCTGAGATCCTTGCCATCCGAGGATGGTGTGCGTGTGCGCGTGCGCGAGCGTCTACTAGGCCGAGAGCTGTGGGCTCCTCTCTCTCACCCTTCCCTCGTCGGAGTTCTGTCCCTCGACGGACAGTACCTCTTTGGTGCTCGACAGGGGTGATCGGCGGATCAAAAAGAACCCTCTCCCTCTCTCTCGCTCGCCGATTTCCTCGCGTCACAACCCCTCTGTCCTCTTTGCGCTGGCCTAGAGGTGATCCCTGCTCGTCGATCTCGACGCCTCCTCCTTCTTCCTTGTCTCTCTATCTCTCTGTTTCTTCGGAACCTTACGAAGAAGATGTCGTCGTTTCTCAGATGATCTCCATCGATCATGGGGTTCTGTATTTATAGAACTGAGATAGGTTTTTTTTTTAAATTTTGATTGCTGATCGGATTACGCGTTTAAATCCAGGTTTATCTCGAGTTTGAATTCCGTTTTAACTTGGTTTTGCAGATCAGATAAACTCCGGCAGTGGTGCGGCGGCGACTCAGCGTGGCGCGTTGGAGAAGATCTTTGTCGTTGCCTCGTGATCGGGTGACCTCCATCGGACGGTGGCTGATTCCGCACAGCGATCTTACGGTCACAGCGCCATCACGGTGCCTCGGATCCATCTCTTTCTCTGATCGACGATCACGATTATTCCAGGACGGACGGTTGGATTAATTCCAATCGCCTCGAACTTACTCTGATCTTACTGATGAGTGGTTCTGGATTCGTCCGCACCGTAGTGGCACATTTACTGTTATTTCAGTGAATGGGTTGAACGGCTGGATGAGCCTCGCGATTGTCTCCACCCCATGATCGTTAGATCCTAGCCGTTGGTACCTCACTAATACAACCCCACTTGCATGAGTATCGCGTAACTTTTCAATTAAGTCCCTCTTTGTTACTTATATTACATGCAAGTCCTCCTCACATAGAGAGATGCAAATTCTTTTAAAGTCTCCGAAGTGTTCAAAATTATAATCAGGTCTCTTGCTCTGAGAGAGACATATTACGCTCCAGTCCTTGTTCTTTTCATATTTACCATCTAGTTCCTTGGGAACCCCAATTAATCAGATTAAGGTTTTAATTATTTAATCCTTCATTTTACTAATTCATATTGTATCTCTTTATCTAACCATTATCCATAACTCAAATCGAGTTTAGATCTTTATCTAATCAAACTCATACCAATGGATATTTGTATTTAAGTATATATCTTAAACCACTAATTACCTTATCTAAGGCTACATATCAAGATATATTCTCTTATCAAACTTCAATTATGTTTAAATTCTCAAATTTGCCCTTTAATCAAATTCTTATTATCATCTACCTACAAGATATTCGTTTTAAAATCCAAGATTGGGAACACGGTTAATAAATCATAAATAATAACTAGAAGACTTTATAAATAAAATTCAATTACAATCCTTGGGAAAAATCTCCCTTATTTTTCTAATATTTCGAAGATAATAAATTCAAACCTAATAATCAATAAAATAACTCCTAAAAATTAAGGGCTTTACATATATACTGTCAAGAAGCAAAAACAACATAAAGATGAACTATAAGCCATATATAATATTCTATGCCTATAATTTAAACTGTAGCCATATATATATCCAAAGTAATTACACTCCATGGATTATGCAGTCAAGAAGAATTTTTGTTACAAATATAGACATTGCAAAATCATAGCATTTTAAACTTTGGCAGGAACATGTTTGCTCAATCAAGAGATACATCAAATAAATTCCTATCTTTTTTATCCAAAATTAAATTATTGGACTTTCAGAGTAGCTATTGGAACTTCTGCCTACATTGCAAGTATTAGCTACAATATTCTTCCATAGAAAAATTTCATATCATTCTAGTCATATAGCTTTTTATTTCAAGGAAGCAGATTTTAGTCTACGTACAATTTGAATCATACTTGTAATCTCAAAGCCTTGGATGCATGTAATTTTCCAGCAAGAAATATATCAAGGATCATACATGTAATTTTCCAGCACCTGTTCTTAAGTTCCACAAACAAAAGTAATACACCAAAAAATATCACACCCATGACAATGATAACAAACACCACCAACTCTTTCAGAGAGCAGGCATTCATTCTCAACATCACAAATCCAAACAATCCAGAATAACATATCCTTGACAAAGATCATAAACACTAGAAACTTTTGAAAGATGGACAATGCATTCAACCTAAGGTTCTGTTGTCATTTGATCTTTACCATAAGAAAACCATCCATAACAAAGATAACAAACAGTATAAAATGTCAATTTTAGTAGGAATTCAATCAACCATAAAGAACATCACTAAATCCAAATTTAAAAAGCCATCAATAGTCACTACAAAGCCATCAATATTTGCAATTCAAGAATCAAAATGCATCCTTTCAAGTATAGAGCTAAAAAAAAGTCAAATTAAAACAAAAATAAAAATACAATATACTAACAGATCTTGACAAACTAATGCAGGAGGCTCGAGTCAAATGTTTCCGGGTTGGTGAGTCAACGTAAAGATGGGAAGTTATCGAGTCAATTCCAAGATTGGGTCGGTTTTGGGTGTGGTTCGGTACGTATTTTGGCTATAACTTTGGCTACCGATATCAAAATCGCGGGTTCTACCCCAATTCGGAAAGCTCTTTGCGGCGTGAACGACATGGGAATGTCATATTTGAGAGAATTTTAGTTATTTTTTTATTTTTAGAAATATTTTATCCGTCGAATTAGGTTTTCAGCATTTTTCTATTTTTGGTAATATTTCATATGCCAAATTAGGATAGGATTTGAATCCGATTTGATCTTGTATTTTAAGGAGTTACCTGATTTGTTTAGAGTTTTAAATTTATATAAATTTAGTTTTAAATAATAATTTGTCAATTTTAGCCAATTTAGATTAGATGATAAAGTTTCTAGGTTAATCTTTTGAGGCTATTTAACCTGATTTGTGGGTTAGTTTTTCAATTATTGAATTATGAATAATAATTTTACTTTTGGATTTTCAGAGATTTCTCTCTGTTTATCTTTCTCTTTGTCGTCTTTCATGCGATCCCCCTTTGGATCCGGCTAGCCCGCGGATTAATCGCTACCCCGCCCGACATCACAAACAATATGGGAATCAATGAATCCAAATAAAAAAGCAACAAAAGGAAACCCTCAAAACCATAATCAAAACAAAGGCATAGAAATTCCCAAACCTGCTCACGGATAGTGGAATGGGCGTTGAGCTGGACGATGTGAGCAGGCAAGATCTTCAGTCAAGGAAATCTCGGATCGAGCGCCACTGGGCGACTTCACGATCCTTGATGCCGAACTTCGCCGGAAAGATCTCGTTCTCTTTGAGGAATAGAACAAAATCAACAAAACAAAAATCAAGATTAGATCTAGGGTTTATCAACAAAATATTAGGGTTTCCAAGGGGGAGAAGAAGAGAAACTCACGATTGAGTTAGATTTGAACCAAGGTCCGGAGCTCGGTTGGAGAGATCCAACGATGGAGGCTCCAAAGACTACGAGGGCTGAAGAGTAAAAAGGACCAGGATCGAGATGAGGTCTGAAGGGAATGAGAGATCTTGCGCGTTGAAGACGAGTGGATGAGAGGAGAAGTTCTGTCTTCACGAACGGAAGGGAAACATTGAGATTCCACGGGCTAAGCATGAACAGAAGGGAAAGGAGAGACGACTCGCGAGGAGAGTGAGCATACATTGAGGTTTTACAGTAAAACCCACTTACAGCCAATTTTGTTGTGAGTGAACTTACAACAAAAGTACATCCACTTACTTTATGTTTTACATGTAAGTCCTTGTTTCACAGGAAACCAAACAGTAAAAAGTGCCACTTACTGTAAAAGTTACTTACTTCACAACCACTCATAGAAAACCAAACAGCCCCTTAATATAAGTTGAGGGCAAAAATGTCTTTAAGTTGGGGGCATTGTTGTAAATTTTAATATAAGTTGGGGGTAAATTTGTCTTTAAGTTGGGGGCATTGTTATAATTTTTAATTTAACTTATGGACAAATTTGTCTTTAAGTTGTGTTGCCTCTCACTTAACAAGTTGTACCGTATATTTTGAGGGACAAAATTTTCAGTCACTTATGCTGTACTCAAACAACTTCTTTGTTGTACTGACACCCCATTTATAAATCAAACAACATACATGAAACGTTATCTTGTATTATCTTTCATCTTTCCCGCATATCATCAGCGGAAGAGTTCTTTATCTTTTAATATAAAAAATATATATATTTAAGCAAGTAAATACGGCATACTTCGTACGGACAATGAGGAGATGGTCCAAAAGCCACAAAAGCAATACCCAATTAATTGGCCCTAAAGACCTGGGCCCCAACCCACACGCGCGGCCACTCTGCGGGTCCCACTCGTCGCCAATATATATTGACTAGAAAAACGACCTACAAATTAAATTAAGCCACGCGGCAGGTCATGCCGACTCGAGTTGTGTTCATGGGCCGCCTAAAACTGTTACTTATCACCATTAATCCATCGTAGCAGGTCCATTGATACTGAGCCGTTAGTTTGCCTCAGGATTCGTGTTTTACGGCTGTGATATCCCGTACGGCGTCCTCGCTGTTCCGATTGAAACACAAGGCCCCGCCCCATCCTCTCTCTCTCTCTCTCTCTCTCTCTCTCCGTCTCTTCTCGCGGTTCTTGCTGACCTAGATCTCTCTTGTTTTTCTGGATTTTAGCTAGAAATCTTGGAAGATTTCGGGGCAGGTTCATGGAAGGAACTGAATGAGTGGTGTTTGAGTGGATTTGGTTGTTTTAGGGTATTCTTGTGGTTTTTGCGGGGATGATGAAGTCCGGGATGGGTTGTGGCGGTGATCAGTTTCCGGCGGGGCTGAGGGTTCTTGTGGTGGATGATGATGTTACTTGTCTCAGAATCCTTGATCAGATGCTTCAGAAATGTTCGTATCGAGGTGAGATGTTCGTGATATCGTTGAAGTTGTTGGAGAATCCTTTTTGCTTCCGTTTGGGGTTTGTTTATACTAAATTATGCTTGGTTATAGTTAGTTCGGTAGTTACCATCGATAAATCACTTGTAACAGTCAGCAAAGATCGATTTTTAGTCTGCTTATTGTTTATATTAGTGATGAATTCGTTCATGTTTGTGATTAGTACTGACTTTTGTTTTTTAGAGGCATCACTCTTTTGCTATAACTCATATGGAGTGCATTTGATATATATGACTTTGGTGATGCTTGAATATCCCAGTTCTAGATTCCTTTCAAGACTTTGGCTTTTGATTAATCAATCTCTGATTTCAAAAATAGCTGGACTAGTGTTCTATTCCTTTCCTGCTGATTATAATACAAATTTCTAATGTCATGCAGTTACAGTTTGTTCTCGGGCCTCAAGGGCTCTATCTCTTCTTCGGGAAAGGAAGGATGGTTTTGATGTGGTGATTAGTGATGTTTATATGCCTGACATGGATGGATTTAAGCTACTTGAACTTGTTGGTCTTGAAATGGACCTTCCTGTTATAAGTGAGTAAAATCCTTTATACTAATATGCTTTTGTACTCTTAAAAGTTTTGAGAATGGTTTGATCATGGTTTTCAATTCACAGTGATGTCTGCCGATGGGAGCACTAATGCGGTGATGAAAGGAATAAAGCATGGGGCTTGTGATTATTTGATTAAACCTGTACGGATGGAAGAGTTAAAGAACATATGGCAACATGTTGTCAGGAAAAAGTGGAATGAGAACAAGGAACTAGAAAATTCGTGTAGCTTGGAAGATTCTGAGCAACAGAGGCGAGTAATAGATGAAGCTGAATATGCTTCTTCAGTAAATGATGGAACTGATAGTACTTGGAGATCTCAAAAGAAGAAAAGAGATGCCAAAGAAGATGATGACGGTGAACTTGATAGTGAAGATCCTTCTGCATCAAAAAAACCACGAGTGGTTTGGTCGGTGGAACTCCATCAACAATTTGTTAATGCTGTGAACCAACTTGGCATTGACAGTATAACTTTTTAACCCTTAATCTGCATTATGATAGCATATACATGTAAACTTTGTGCATTTTGTAACAGAGCATATGGGTAACAATTGTTTTCCCTACGTAATGGATGTATATTCTTGATTTTTTTGCAGAGGCTGTTCCTAAGAAAATTCTTGAATTGATGAATGTCCCTGGTCTAACCAGGGAAAATGTTGCAAGCCATTTACAGGTCTAATTCAAAACTCTATGATTTTCTTTTGAGGCTTATAATTGTGACCATTTCCTTCATTTTGTCCTTATTAATTTTTCAATTGGTTAAATTTTCTACAAGACCCTGTCAACCATTGGGAATTCATGTCTTTGCAGTGCTTCAGCTATTGTTAGGTTACATATTAAACCCTTTGTAATTTCATGTGAGCCTTCAGAACTTAACTACTAATGCATATACATGTTGAATGTGAACTTTAGATGGAATATTATTCATTTATATCCCATCAGTGTTGTTCCTCTAGTTTTATTCCCTAAACTTCTTCTGATTTACTGCTGCATGTCATGTCCTGCTTTTTGTTCCTATTGGATGATGAGACTACAATATAATCTTTTACAGGTTCAATAATAAGCATGAACACTGTATCGTTTCTGTCTGTCTTTAGTCTCATTGTTTAACATCTTTGATTGATAAGGATTTAGGTTGTTGGCACTAATCTCATCATATAACATCTTCATATCTTTTTTTTGGCGGTTCTGATATTTGTTGACCTTTAATTATATAGCAAGAGTTTGATCTTTCAAGAATTTGGTAATGATGTGCAGAAATTCAGGCTGTACTTGAAGAGATTAAGTGGAGTATCTCACCCAAGTTCTTTCTATTCACCCCTAGAACCAAATTCAAAAGTGGATTCATTAGGCAGACTCGACTTCCCGATGTTGAATGCTGCAGGACAAATTTCTCCACAAACTATTGCTGCTTTTCGTGCTGAGCTCATTGGTCGTCCATCTGACAGTTTATTGTTGCCACCAGTTGACCAACAAGTTTTTCTACAATCTTCTGAAGGACCAAAGTTCGTTCCTTTTGAACATAGAGTACCAGTTGGACAACCTATATTGAAATGCCAATCTAACTTATCCAACCAACACCTTCACTCCAGCTCATCTTTAGAGGACTCATCCCCCAGTTTTCCAGCTTGGTCCTCTAATCATCCTGATATGTCAGGTTGTGCCAGCAGTCTTGAAGCAGTGAGTAGCATGCGAAATGGGAATATTCCAGTACAAATGGTACAACCATTCCCTATGCAACCTAAATCTCAGCATGCAATTAATGTGCAACCTTCCTGTTTAGTTACCCCTTCACAGTCATTGCACAGTTTTCAGGCTGGGAGCATTCATATTCCTGTCAATTCAAACAGCACGGCCCCCCTCTCCCAAACATTGGCCAACCATCATGCACGGAAAAGTTCTGTTTGTGTCACTGAAGGTTATAACACAGATAACAGCAATATGGTTTTAGGGTACAGCCATCCTTTGTCACAGTCAAATAATGGAACAACTGTTATGGTGCAAGTCTCAGATGAAGACATTAAGGGTGTTGGGATGTCAAATGCACACTCGATGTCAGGAGCAATTTCATCGTCAATCTCAGCTGCTTCTGGTCATGCGGATTGTAACAATCATTGGCAGGTGCAGAACTCACTTGTGAATATTGGTTACTCTAATAAAATGCCTGGGTTTGCGCGCAACTTGCACAACCATGTGTTTGAGTCCAAGCTAGGAACATTGCCTGAGCAGGGAGCAGGGAGGAATCTTGGATTCATAGGCAAAGGTACTTGCATTCCCAGCCAGTCTGCAGGGGATGACATTGAATCATCAACTACAGATATGAGACAGACTAGTGCATGTACTTTTGACAATACGGAAATTGTGAAGCAAGAGCTTGGTTTTGATTTTCTGGATGATTTCACTTCTGGAAACTCTGTTTTGTCACATTTTCCTCAAAATGGTTTTGCTGGTGTTCTCTCAAAATAGGTAACTCCGAGCTTCTACCATCCATTAGGAAGGCATTTGAAATATGGCTTAATTTCTTGTCAACCTTTCTAATAACCAAAGCTTTATTGTTTATAACCTTATTATCGGTGAGAATTATTTGCCTTGAGTTTTTTCTCTTGCAGAAGTAGGAAGGATTACTCCTTAAAAATATTCATACTTTTTTCACTATTTACTGGAATCAAAACTCTGACTGTCAATTCATGGATGGGTACCATGATGCCTTCCATACCTTTTTGTGTATATGATGAGTTTGTGAAGAGCTTTCCTTTTGCTACCCACTGCTGTTCACTTCTGCCTGACAAAGGCCAAAACGGCTGACAACTGTTATTGTTTGCTTTTCTCTTAATGACCACCACGAGTGGTGTCAGTAAGCTTGCTGGTTTAGTGTCTTTTTGTCTTTTATATGAAGTTTTCTGTTTGGATGTGGTTCTTCAGTGCTTTAAAATGCATTTGCCATCTTATTTATGTCTTACTTGCAAGATTTTACATCTTTTATTCATGTAAACTCCATATGAACATTCTTTTGATCATAGACCTAAAATTAAGTCAATTCAACACTGAATCTGGTCTGTTCAACCAGTATTTGGTCATTGATACTTGATGAGGTTGGCTACTGAGATAACATAATGCTATTTTGACATGAAGGGGTTACTCAATCCTAGGATACTTTTAATATGCTGCACTTCTAGTGACATTTTTGGCAATGAGGGCATGGCTTCTTGCTGTCAAGTGAGCTTACTTCTTGATGAATTTCAGGATTAATCACACTTTTGATCTGTTTTAATGTTATCGGTATTCCGGTGTCAACAAAACTTATTATTCATGTAAACTGGTTTGCATACAGCTGAAAGATGCCCTTATCTCATGTATATTGCAGCATCCTTAATTTTTTAAAAAAGAGAGATTATTGTCATCTTGAAACAAATACTGTTATATTTTCTAACACAACCCAAACCTTGTTGGACAGGTATGGTTAGCCGAATTCTTGCTGGAATCTCGACGGCTTTTCCTCCAGCTCCGCTCTTCCCCTCCCCTGCCCTTCCTGCATGAGCAAAGCCGCCTCTCTTCGAGGCCGCCTGACTTGATCAACATCAACGTCTGTGTTTGATGCAGGAAACTGAGATCCTTGATGAATGCTGATTGAAGCATCTCTGCTCTTCAATGGTGATGCTGCATGATGTATATATATCATCACCCTGTAATATAATCTCTGTAAAACTTTTCATCCCCAGAAAATGTCCAAAATAAATTTATGGCATTATTTATGAGTGATGCTATAATTCTCTATATATCTCATTTTGTAGAGCAACAGCTTAATTATCTAGTGAAAAACACAATAAATAATTGGTGGCTTAAACATTGGGAGCAGCATGGATGAGTTTTTAATCATGTAATCATCACACGAACATTGCTTTCTTCATAATCATGTAATCTCTGTTGGAGGCTAAACAACGTGCACACCCATTTCTTATGGCGCCGACATTCTTTACTTCTTGTATAACCCTGACCCGGTTCATCCGAATTGGATGCGGATCTAATTAGGCGAATCAGATCCGATTACCCAAACTTTTGGCCTTTTTCCTTAAAAAAAAAAAAAATTAAAGTCCACTATAAAAGAGTAGTAAAAGTTAAGGAAAGGGCCGAAAGGCCTCTGAGTAAATCGGAAAATAATATATATAAAAGAAAATAATGGGTTCTTGCCCGGATCCGGATCTTAGAGGTTCGGGTACGGATTAATGGGAATCTAACCCGAACCGAACCGCTTCCAATCCATGATCGCATCTTTCAAGGCTCAACGCGTGGAATGTCGGACCCCCGGATCTCTCTCTTTCTCTCTCCCTATCTTTGGCCTTCCGAGCTGCGGATTCGGTTGGTTGAAAGAGGAATAGGTGATTTAAATCGATCTTATCTCAATTATTTGTTTTCTCTGAGTGATTTGGTTCGCTGGATTGATTGATCTATTGGTTTGCTTTGTATTAGGTGTATAAATTTTTGCTTTTGATGCGATGCCTGTGCTTCCTTCTTCCCTCCTAAAGATTTTGAAGGATTTGGGCTTCTTTAAGGTAGTTTGGTTGGTTTTTGGTGGAAATATTGATTTTATCATGTTTTGATCTTTTGTTCATTAATTCTAACTTTGATTTGAGTGAGATGAATGGAATGTTGGCAATTCGTCATCTTTCGCAGGCTTATATGAACTTAATCACTATGCCTCAATTGTGTTGCAATTTCTTTTTGTTTGATGGGTTCTTTCTTCCGTTTCATTGATGTTTATATGTTCTGACATTATTGCTTTGAAACATGATATTTTGTAGTTTAATTGCTCTTTATATATATTTATAGAAAAAAAATGAAAGAAAGGATCAGATGAACCAATGGACACCTAGATTCTACAGATGGTTGTAAATTTGAGAAAGAATATTATAAATCTTGTGACAGTGGTTGGTATAGCTGAAAACTCAGGTTGAACAAAGAAAGGTTCAATATTTATATGGGTGATAATTCAGTCTTGTGGGCAAGTTTATCTTTATGATAGTCATTGTTAGTTCTATTGGTAAAATTAAGGATCCTTAAAGCTGAGACAAAAGATTTGGTGTTTGTAGTTGTGAATTCGCAGGAGGATTTCATACCTTGTCTTGCAGTTTATGTTTCTATCATCGATTCATTTACTAGTTACTCTACTCGTATACCTCAAGTTTGTATACTCTTGATCTTATCAAGGTTCCCATAGATGTTGGACAACACTAGTCATTGACTTACTGAGTCGCATGGTTTAGTGCTTTTCTCATAATGGCAATCATGTTGTGTTTTCTGCCTGGAATCAATACCAACAAAGGTAAAGTATTAAAACAAAGATGACTGATATACCACAGCACAAGAATTTCTGGTTCTATTGTATTCATATGTACAGTTATCAAAGAGATCCGCTATTGGAGATCTAGAAATGCAATTAAGTAACAAACACTAGACTATATACTACAGACAAACTCTGTGATCTCTTATCTGATACTTGTGAAATCTATGGCACGTTCCTGAACCACCTTAAGCATTACGTAGGACACCATTCACCCAACTATAGCCTGATTGATGCAGCCAGTAGTACCATGCAAATCAGTATCAACCTTCGTGTCTACTCTGCATAATTTGTCTATGATTTGTAATTTTATCGAGACTTGTATTTTTACAGGTATGTGTCCTAGTTGATGTAATTTTAGTACTCACAAGGTGTGAGAACTGTCATGCAGAATTGGCTTAGTACTTTCAATGTTTTTATGCTTTACCTTTACAAAGCTCTAAAGCTTTTTATATTTTCTAAGAGTCAATTTCTTTTTTGTGTTTCCTGTTTGTTGCAGAGAGGAGTATGCGCTTGTGTGAAAACTAACATGATTGCCGCTGAGTTAAAATAAGGAGCTATATAGATTCTGGGTATCTTAAGTGATGAAGAGTGGGAGCTCACATAAGTTTAGGGGCATTAAGATTTCTTTCACAATTATTGCTCTCATATCTGTTGCGCTTATTACATTGCTATGGGAGAGGACCCCTCTCATTTCTAGTCTCATCCCTCCTGAGAGTCAGAATGTGATTGCTACAGGTCTGAATCGTGTACCTGTCTATGTTCGTAGATGATGTTTGTTTCTCTATTACTAACTTCTGATTTCTATCATGTCTGTAGAGACTGTCACGGTAACTCCTGTTACTCACTTGAAAGATGAATATGAACAACCATCTGCAGAAGATCATTTTTCAACTGAAAATATACCTAAACATCTACCTGTTGAAGAAGCCAATCATGTTCATGTTGTTCATTCATTGAATTCCTCAAGATTGCCAACAAGCTTTTTGGAACCAAAAAAAGATAAAAATTTGGCAAAATTGCCTTCAGAGAAAACAGGTCTCTTTCTTTCTAATTTGGCTTTTGTTATTTTAATTGATTGCTGTTCCTCTTTTGTGTACATAAGATGCGGAAGAATTATTCTTTAGGCTCAGTTTTGCAGTGATGCTTGCTCTTTGGGAGTTATAAAATTGTTCCAATCATTATTCACTTTTGATCTGTAATCCATTTAACCATCTAATACGCCGGGTTTTTGCAATTAATTAATTTTCCTTCATTGTTCTGTATATTTTTATACAAGCTCTTTAGTGAAGTTGCTTTTGCTATCACAGATTGTGGCAATTATTTTAACTTCGGTTTAATCTATTCTATAATAACCCAATATTCTTGACAGTTCATCCAGGGTGTAATTATGGGAAAGGACGATGGGTTGCAGACAGCAAGAGGCCATTGTACTCAGGTTTTGAGTGCAAGCAGTGGCTTTCAAGCATGTGGGCTTGTAGATTGATGCAACGGAAAGATTTCTCGTATGAGATGTTTAGATGGCAACCAGAAGGATGTGAGATGCCAGAGTTTAAAGCTTCTGAGCTCTTAAAAAGGCATGGTTATGTTCTTTAGTTGAACTCCTCCTTTGGCCACATTATATTTTAGAAATAAATGAGTGATTTTTTGTATTTAGCATCATTATCCTATCCTATTTTTGCTTCTGTGGTTGCGTGCACTATGGCTGTGGAATTCTAATGGTTTCGCTGGTTTCCAGGATGCAGCACAAAACCGTTGCTATTGTTGGAGACTCCCTGGGAAGACAACAGTTCCAATCCTTGATGTGCATGGTAACTCTTGGCAAAGAAAACCCCGAAGTGGAAGATGTTGGATCAGAATACGGTCTTGTTCAAGAGCCAGGTGCAACACGACCTGCCGGCTGGGCTTACCGATTCCCAAGCACCAACACAACAATCTTATACTATTGGTCTGCAAGCCTCTGTGAGTTGGAACCTCTAAATCCATCTGATCCAGCTACCAATTATGCAATGCATCTTGATCGTCCTGTACCATTTTTGAAACAATATCTTCATAAGTTTGGTGTTTTAGTTCTTAATACTGGTCACCATTGGAATAGAGGGAAATTTAATGCAAATAGATGGGTAATGTATGCCAATGGAAACCCTGTTAAAGATAGAAAGCTCGCAATGATGATGAATGCGAAAAATTTGACTATCTACAGCGTAGTGAAATGGGTGGACTTGCAGATTATGCAATACCCGCAGCTGAAAGCTTTCTTTAGGACCATATCACCTAGGCACTTTGCGAATGGAGATTGGAATACTGGAGGTAGTTGCGACAATACAACTCCATTAACTGCTGGGAGTGAGGTTTTACAGAATGTTTCTTCTGATCCTGGTGCAGAAGGTGCTGTTAAGGGCACTAGGGTTAAACTTTTGGACATTACTGCCTTATCTGAACTAAGGAATGAGGGGCATATATCCAAGTATGGTATCAAGGCCAATGTAGGTGTTCAAGATTGCTTGCATTGGTGCCTTCCAGGTATTCCAGATACATGGAATGAGATTCTTTATGCTCAACTGTAGGCTGTCCTTTAGAAAGAGAGACACATTGATGGATTTCAGTACTGCCAAAAGCATACCCCTGACTGTTTTTGTTCATTTCCTGAAGTTTCTTACTGAAAGCTAACTTCGTCTGGAGGGGTAACCATATTGAGTCAAATGTAAGAGTTTATGTATTATTTGAAAATTTTGACTAATATATTGAGTTCTGCTAATTGTTCCTAAACAAAGAACACTGTTAGCCACTGCAGATGCAATTGTAAATTTCTACCACATGCTGGTCAAGATCTCCCATGCTCATCCCGCAGTCTGTAAGTTATTGCTGCATCTTGTCTTGCAGTCTTCTGAAGTTATTTTTAGCATTTGCAATATCAAGAAATTCTTTTTCAGAAATTCTTGACTGTTTTTTTTGGACCTGATTAATATGCACTTATTTATTGATTATAGATTGCTCCTTGTATGCAAGTGAATTGCTGCGTCTTTTCTCGTGGGTCTTTCAAATTGTATATTGCAAATTCAATATCTTAAATCCCTTTGTTTTTTTCCAATCCTGAAAAACATGTTCTTACTTGTTCAACATAGAGTGCTCTTTGTTATATCAGCATGTAAATGTAGTGCTGCATCTTATCTTGCTCTCTTGAACTTATTTATTGCAAATTCAATATCAGAAATTCCCGATTTCTTTCAGACCTGAAGAAATTGCACGCACTTAATGATTATAAATTGCTCCATGTGTATGCAAGTGTGTTGCCGCATCTTTCCTTGCAGTCTTTGAAATTATATAGTGCAAATTCAATATCAGAACTACCAACTTTTTACATTCTTGAAAAACCTCTTATTATTCATTCATTGCAGGTTGCTTTCTGTATATATCAGTATGTAGATATAATGCTGCATCTTATCTTGCAGTCTTTTGACGTTGTTTATTGCAAATTTAGTATAAGAAATTCCTTTTCAAAACTTGCACTTCTTTTTTATTTCAGCATGCAAAATTGCAAATGAATTACCGCATCTTGTCACATTTTCAACAACACATTCTTTTCAGAATAACTTGTGCTTATTTATTGGATATAGATTTTTGACTGCTGTTATATCAGAGGAAATTACATATAGCACCTATAAATTATCTTAATTACAATGTCCAGTAAGTCTATATACTGGTGAACTTCTGAAGATAACTAAACCAAAATAAGATGATATCAGATTTGCACAGAGAAACACAAACTATAATTATGTAACCATGATTAGAAAGAAATGTTTGTAGTTTGTGATACAACAAAAACCCATGAGACACAACATCTGCAAAGTACATTGGTCAAGCTGTCTTGGAGCTGTTGCATAGAAAGCCAAACATCCAAATCACACCTGTTTACCAATTGATGAACTGGAAAGATGTTATCCTGTTACCAATTGATCATATTTTTCAACAAGTTCTTTAAATTATGATTGAATGTTTAACTTTTTTTCGACATTAGTGAATCAGGCTAAAATCATGACTAGACATGAAGGAGAATTGAGCAGATCTTTCAACAAGTCATGATACTATTATGATACTATTATGGTTAGCAAAGACAAATAACCTATAAGGGCATTGATCCATAGGTTCCTGATTTAGCAGAGCGCTATAGAACCATAACACCAGGTTTGGAACAATGACATGATAACTATATACACATGGGTAAATGATCGAGATTAAACACCGTGAACGTGCACAGCCAACACACCAACTATCTGGAAAGCTAACTTATATACATCCTAACAACCAAGTAACACGTCAGAAAACATCATACAAGGAAGAAACAATAGATCGAGCGTTATGGATTACACCTTGTATGATGCTTAGATGGATGGCAAATTAATGGGCAGTTGTTCGGAAACAGAAGCCAAACCCTGCATCAACCGAACAATCTCTGCAGTATCATCCAGATAATATTTGGCCTTGCTGGGTTTTCTGCCGACTGTGCATGCAAAAACTTCTGTCGAGGGAGTCCATGAAGACCCCGCCATCGCAGTGGTGATCACTTCAAACATGTCTTCATCAGACCTGTCATCCCCAATACAGAGAACAAAATCGGGTGATAAGCCCCTCTGTCGCATAATAGAAAGAAGACGTTGCGCAACAAGACCCTTGCTCACTCCCTGCATACATTCAGCAAAACTCGATTATAAAACTGTTAACAGATGCTAATTACCGAAGAAAGAAATTGTTTTTTTTTCACTAAACCTGCGGTTTAACTTCCACATTGTTCGTGCCGCTTTTTACAGAGACTGGTTCATTGGCAAGAACACTCTCCAGATGATCGAGAAGCTCTTTAGCTTGACATGATCCAAAATCTGGATCGGCGTCTTCATAAGACCAGACAAGAGCAGTTTCTTTGTCTTCAATGGTGGAACCATCAGTTGTTTCGGTGTATAATTTCATTACAGGCTCAACAATCTGTTTCCAACTGCAATCTGCCACAGGAGCACAGGTCTCCCATTCAGCATCTCCACTCAACCTGAAAACACATATCAGCAACCACAAACATATACATAACCTGGCATCCAATCTGATGCATTAGTCTTTTACCTCAAAAAGTAGCCATGCTCTGCTGCGATTCCCAGATTATCACAAGGAGAAAACCACTCCATGAGAGTGCTTTTGCTTCGAGCGCTGACAAGAAAGACCATATTGTTCTTATCCTGGCACAAGCTATTCAAGGTTTCAATGGTCCTAACACTGGGGCTCTTGTCAATGGATGCTTGCGGCATCAAAGTACCATCATAATCCAGTAAAAGAGCTCGGGTCACAGTTCTCTTATATGCAGAAACAATGTGCTCCATGGAAAGTTTCTTGAAATTCGGATCAAGAGCCACCACCCTGAAGCCAAGACCGAAGCCAATCCCCCAACACCTCCTCCTGACATGATCCTTGCAAGTCCTCTCCAGATCCTGCAAGAAGCTATTTGCCCAGTACCCGACATCATGAGTACTAACATACCGATAATGCTTCTCATGCCGGAGTTGTTTCTCCGGCTCAGCCAACTCCAATGCCAAGTCCATGGCATCAGCCACAGCATCTATATTCCAAGGGTTAACACGAATAGCACCGCTCAAAGATGGTGAGCACCCGATGAACTCCGAAAGCACAAGCATACTCTTCTTTGGAGCCTCTCTTGGCAGACCCAAGACCGCATCCAACCTCTCAATCCCCTGCCGTGAAACAATGTACTCATACGGTATCAGATTCATCCCATCCCTCACCGCAGTCACCAAGCAACACTCCGCCACAACATAGTGAGCGATCCGCTCAAAAAACTGAAGCGGCCGATCAATGAGCACAACCGGAGAATACCCCGGCTGACCGAAAGCCTCATTGATCCGCCTCACCATCGCGTAGCTCTCTGCCTGCACCTCTCTCACATCCTTCCCCTTCCCCCTGGCCGGGTTCGCAATCTGAACAAGCACAACCTTGCCCCGCCACTCGGGGTGCTGCATCAACAACTGCTCCATTGCAAGAAGCTTCAAACTAATTCCCTTGAAGATATCCATATCATCCACACCAAGAAGCATAATCCGATCCCGAAACTGCTCGGTGAGCTCGGCCACCATGTTCTCGGTCTCTGGCAGGCTCAACACAGACTTGAGCTTCCCCAAATGTATCCCCACCGGCAAAATCTTAATGCTGACAGTCCTCCCATAGTACTCCAAGCCAATGTACCCTCTCTTGGACTCATAACTCAATCCAAGCATCCTACTGCAACAAGACAGGAAATGGCGAGCATAATCAAAAGTATGGAAGCCAATGAGATCGGAATTCAGCAGTGACCGGAGAAGCTCTTCCCGGACGGGAAGAGTCTTGTAGATCTCCGACGAGGGGAAAGGGCTGTGGAGGAAAAACCCTAGCTTCACGCGATTGAATCGTTTGCGCAAGAAGGTGGGGAGCACCATGAGATGATAATCGTGGACCCAGACGAAGTCCTCGTCGGGGTTGATGACTTCGAGGATCTTGTCGGCGAAGAGTTTGTTGACGGAGACGTAGGCTTGCCACAGAGAGCGGTCGAAGCGGCCGCCGAGGTCCGGCGAGAGGGGGAGCATGTAGTGGAAGAGAGGCCAGAGGTGTTGCTTGCAAAAGCCATGGTAGAATCGGGAGAGGAGATCGGAGGGGAGGAAGACGGGGACGCACTTGAAGGTCTCGAGGAGTGATTGGGCGACTTCATCTTGATCGGAAGGAGGGATCTCGTCGCGGAGGCAGCCCACGTAGATGAAGTCCATGTCCGAGTGGGGGTTGATGGCGTCTTTGAGCTGGAGGAGAAGGGAGTTGTCGTCGGTGGAGAAGGACCAGCCCGAGGCCCGGCGGTGGGCGCGGAACGGGAGGTGGTTGGCGACGATGATGGTGCGGTCGCGGCCGGAGGTGGAGGACGAGGTGGAGGAGGAATCGGAGTCGGAGTCGGTGAGGTCGGGGATGATGCCGGAGACCATCATCACGCGCGGGAGTCGTCGGTTCAGCCGACCCAGTGACGGTGGCTCGCCGGAGACCAGCTCCAGAAGATTCGAGTACGATTTTGATACCATTTTCCTTCAAATATGGAAGCTTTTTTTCTAGGGTTTTAGAGATCTGAAAACAAGAAATAAGATATTACAAGGCTGAATGGATCTCGCGAGTTCGGAGAGGATTAAAAATCAAAACTTTGAATGAAAAATTCAGTGAAAAATGCGAACGAGTTCTTGGATTGAAGAAAAAGATTGATTGGGAGAGGAAAAGATGAGGAAAGAGACTAACAATCCAGCGAACGAAGCTGCTGCGGTTTTATGCAGACAATGAGCTAAACAAAATGGTAATTAAATTATTAAGTTTAAAGTTGGTTTTTATTAATTATTATTTCAAAATTTAGCCGTTTCTTTTCCCTTTTTTTTAATTGCTAATTTAATTATAAAATAACGAAAGGATAAGCTCGAGTCCGGTTTCTTGCACTTAGCCCCCTTAGAAACTCCGAAATTATTTTCTTCTTTTTTTATAAGAAGAGAAGAAACTTCACGCCATGTTGAAATTTCTTAAGATATTATAATAAATGTTTGGTGAACGGGGATTGGACAAGAGTTACTCTTTTATTTTATTTTTCCTTACTTTTTTTGGGTTGTTTTAAGAAATAATTTAGCAGTTTTGGTTATATATAAAGATTGGAAAGTTTGAAGGGCTTATTTGCACAGGTTTTACTTTCGACTTATCCGCATCTCCGACCGGATGGGACTGAGCGGGACCCACCACGGCCCGCTGATCTTAGCTGTCACTCCCACGTGCCGAGCCACACGTGCCAGTTCATAAACAGCCATCCAGCCACGTGTCATCTCAGCACCCGTTCTTAGTGGACCAGCGCCTCGTGCCACGCGCTCGGCACAGCTGTCCTAGGGCTGACGTGTTACTTGCCTCGGGTCGACCACATGCTCTCGTGGGTCCCACCGTCGGACGGCACCGTCCTCCCTCATCCCCTGCCCGCCACGTGTTACATTTCGGCGTACGCGGGCATTCGGAAAAGGACACGGAAAAGGAGTTCCCACTTCCCGACGGAAAGCGGGGTCGGGAAGTGAGCAACGCCTCGTTGGTGGTCAACCCGGTTACTGTTTACACTTTACAGATAAGACCCTCAGATTTATCCAATTTAAAACACTTGTTTTATTATTTTAAAAATATATATATATATTTTCTTTTGTACCATTTGTTTATTATAATAAGAAAATGATTTCCCCTTTATTTTATTCTAAACATTTCCAAAAAAAAAAAAACAATACAATAATAAAATGAAAAAGTGGGTGCTCATTTACCTAGGCATTGATGGTGTTACTAAAGTTGGTGGATAGCCGTGTTTTTAATTTATCTTTTCCAGCTCCCACATTGTGGATAAGTCTTACCAACTTTAATATTTATTATATATATATAAATTTGGCATTGGATTTGAGATTTGAGAGATAGGTAAGGAGTGAGGGGGCTCTTTTTAATTGGATTGAGCTTTGGATCATTGAGTAATTGTGGCCATTATGAATGTTGGTTTCTTGGTTAACATAATGTTATCATCAATGATGTTGGGAAGTGCTTCCAAATTCATACCAATTCTGGAGGATTTAACCATGAAAGTGGTCCATGATTTTAACCTCTGTCTTTTTGGTGGCTAGGGTTTTTCTATACTAAATTCAGTAGGACCATCATCTAGGGCAAGGTTTTGTTTTTCTCTATTTCTTTATTTTATTTATTTATTCATTTATCGTTATAACTTATAATCGTATTTTATATGGATAAAATTTACCATTTTTTACTTTCCAGTTATGAATGAATGAAAATTTTATAGGTGAAATTAACAAAGAACCAGAGATGCATTATTGTTATGTATATCAATAATCTCATGTTCTATAATTCACTAATTATATGTGGCCAAGTTTTTTCTTTTCTTTTCTTTTCTTTGCTTTGCTTGTATGTTAGTGGAGAGCATCATTAATAATATCACAAAAAGAAAACCTATAATTCTCATTCAATTATTTATGAGAAAATGGAATTACTTATAATCTAAGCACTTGCTGTCATTGGTGTGTATATATAAAATATTCTTTATATTTAGCGATTTCTGCAATTTTTAAAAGTTTTGTAGAGAGATTTGTATAAAGATTGAACATAATCTAACATCATTTATCATCCAGCTCATCAACCTTTTATTTTATTATAGCTTTTTTCAAAGAGAGAGAAGCACTGATAAGTTGTTTGTTACCAAAGGCCTCTTGATCTAGTGGTATCACTATCTTGCGTCAGATGGATGGTTTTAGGTTCGAGCCTCTACTCGCACAAAATAGTGACAGGTTCTCTATTTAGAGGTGTTCGGCACGTTGAGCTTGCTTCGTGATAGAATCCTCCTTTATGTAAAGTGAGGGCATAGTGCGTGTATTGGAAGCTTCTTCTACATCGCTTGTAGACGTTGAGTTCTTTCAAATGCAATTTGTCCGTCCTTTGAATCCCTTGGGGGTCACTTGTTGGCTAATTAAAAAAAAAAAGTTGTTTGTTACTTTGGACATAGCTAGCAATTTGTGAAATTATTTAAAAGGCTCGTTTCTAATTTCCGTGTTTCCCTACAAAAAGGAAAAATTGAAAAAAAAAATTGTTTAAAAGCATGAACAAAGAATAGCATCATCTTCATGTCATTAAACTAAGTGGCAACATAAGTAGTGTTTGTTCAAATTATTAGTTTTGATTAGAGCTCTGATGATCCATGCTATGTCTTTTTGTTATGTAATCATGTACTCTAAGACTAGATGTTTACATTAATTCTTCGCAATAATAATAACCGATGACGGCAGATGGAATTGTTGGAATTTTAAAAGTTTCTTAAAAATTAAAAATTTTAAAATTTAATTGATTGATATATTATTTATTTATTTAATTTATTTGACTGTTTGTTTTATTAAGATATGATGGTTTCTATATTGAATTGCTCTCATCAAATGACTAATATTTTCATTGTTTTTTTTATCTCCTCTTTTCTTTATTTTTTATGCCCTGCGAAACACTCCATTAACTCTCTCTAAGTCATGTTCTTAGGAGAGAGTATATCAATCAAATCCTTAGAGAGTATTTCCCAAAACCTTACACAAAAGATAAGAATACATCTTAGGACAACAATAGCATCGCGCTTTCGGTACTAATATTTGTTGTTCTTATTTATAAATTCTATTTGTTATTCTCATTTGTTTTTACAAGAAAAATATCAAAGATATAAACTTATAAATATATATTTATTTTTTTAATTTCTATATTCATTCACTTTTCTAATCCCAATTGATTTTATCAATAATAATGCATGAAAATTTGTTCTAAAAGGAATTACATCAGCTTATCAAATAAAGCAAGCATGACATTCCACAAAGCTCTTAGTCTAAATATCTAGAAGGGTGGCTAATTTGCAGCAAGGAAACGAAGTAAAAGGGACAAGAGAAAGGACAACTGATAACAACTCTTCTACAATATGACATGCTTTTGATTTGATTTAAAAAGAAAGAAAGAGATGGGACCCAAACCTCTGTCATCAACCTCTTCAATGTCCATTAAGGAATGAGTGGGCATGCATGGCCACATCTGATTTCCACCGCAATTAGCAGCATCACAATGTGTATATGAAACAATAGGAACAAGTTTTAAGACCACACAACCTTCCAAACTGAGCTGTTGGAGGAGATATTGTGAATCAAAGTGGGAAAATATCCATCAGAAAGCAAATAAAGCACAATAGACACTCACCATACATTGATATGTTGTTCTTCAAGCTGTTAATTGGCAATAAGCATGTGTCGCATTGCTATTCGTTCGCGCTGATGCTTGTGGACTTGTTAATCAGTTGTGATGGAGAGCATTACCAAAGAGATCATCTCATCTCCTCCCCACCAGAGTTGAGATGATAAGGTTGAGATATAGCAGCCTCCTTGGATTCAACACAACCACAACTTTCAACCTGCAAACATGTCAACAATTGGAGAGCACCATGGATTTCAGAAACACAATAACTTGGAATCATGACTATGAATCCATTCAATTTAGCTTGATGCAAAATGCATTTGGTCAGGACAAGTATAAATGAAACAATATAACACATCTATCTGATTTGGTTCAATGCAACACTCATGACACAAAATACCGCAGCAAGAGTTTTATTTTCCTCCTATCATAAAAGCTATGAACTCTGGATTGTTGTTTCTGGTTTATTTTACATGGTGAATGAAACATCTTATTGCTCAATTTCGGAAATCAAAGTATCATTCTGATGATCAGTGATCTTATGCCGTGCTGAGGGAAGCATTGTTGTGGGGCATTAGTTTGAAACCATGCTTTCAGTCTCTTTCACAAAACCGTCCCCTGTCCAATCTTTATCTGACTGCAAGCCCTTTTTCACAGCTTTCCGCTGTTTGATTGCCTCTTGCTGCCGTCTAACCAAATCAGTATGGGTAGTAAAATATGGAAGAGAGGCCCTGAAATAATTATAATTGACAAGTGTCAGCTCCTGTGTGAACAGGTAAGTAAGAATAAAGATAAAAACATAAGCAAAGATAAAGGTTAGAAGAATATGAAATGATCCCCAGAGTTCGTGTTAATTGGGATGCTCTATGCGATGCTCTATGAAACTAGAAGATATCATGTTCAATGTAAAGAAACAATTTTTACCCTCTGAAATCTTCTATTGATGAAAAGTTGTGCTTTCTCATGAAATCCTTCAGTTCAGAACTCAGCTGCTTCACCAGGCCATAACCATGCATCATCACACCAGTACATACCTATGATTAAAGGGGAACACGATTAAAATATCTAAAGAAATTATATACATATTGAAAGGTAGATTTAAGACTGGAAACATGAAGAGAATATAAAACAATAAACACATAGTGCATTATGTGGTTTAAGCCATATATTACATAGATTATTTTGAGAAAAAAAAGGGATTAGTTATGTGGTTATTTTTGAAGTAAACCACAAGAAGTCCACTTCCATAGCTAATAGCCTAAAGTGTACTTGTTTTGCTGGAGTTAATTGAGAGTCTTGAATATTCAGATTAGTTATTTCTTTTAGTCACGAAAGCGCAAACATTGTTAAAGTTGAAGAATGTTTTGACAGAAATTACACGAACTGGATCGACTTAGTTGCATGGGCAAAAAACCATAGATACAATTGCATGCATATGTGGACTTGGGGATGTCCCATCAAGCAGACATCTGCAAAAGTTAGGTTTGTGGAAGTCCATGATATAGCACAAATACAATGTAATAATGCACATATTGGAATGGAGGGAACCTGAAAAGTAGTCAAAGTTTAAGGAATGCTATATCACGAACAAACAACTGTGGAGGACAAACAAAAAAAAATAAAAAGCAAGAATCCAATATCCAAAACAGACAACAGAAAGTTAAGCATGCAAATAAAGATATTCCAATGAAGTGAACCTGAACAGTATTTGCTCCAAGCAAAATAAACTCTGCAGCATCACCACCAGTCTCAACTCCTCCAATACCAGAAAGTGAATAATCTCCTTCACCAAATTCTGATTTCATCATCTTCGCAATGTTCATCACTTTACCAAGTGCAATAGGATGAACAGCCTTTGATGAATAGCCTCCAGGTGTGGAGTACCTGCATGATATAATTTGTAAGGAAAAGGACCCTTGGAACGATATAAGTTGATCAGGTGAGGACTAACCCCTCAACACAAGGTTCTGGACGTAAAGTATTGAGGTCAATGCCCATTACACTCATGATGGTATTGATAGCCGCAACCCCTTCGCATCCAGATTTCAAAGCAATCCTGGCTGGCTAAATAATAGAGAAATGGCATAAAATTGACAAAAACACTGAGAAAGTAGAAAAGAATAGAAACTGGTATGAACTCAATAGATGTATAAATTCTATGATCTTAAACAGATCTGTTGATATTATGGGTAACAGAGCATGAAGTATATTGGCCAATTACCAGATTTTTCTCTAATGTATAAAGAAAAAAAATGAATCAGAATAGAAAGTGGCACAAAGTGATTACATTGGATAGCCGATTGTTAATGCTAAAACAAATTCTTTTGTTAATCGTCTCTACTAAACCGAACATCTTGAAGATTCAAACCACACTACACCCTGATCATTATTTGACTTTTGAGATGAAGCTATGCTACCTCCAAGAAGACACAAACACAGGAAAAATATATATATATATATCAGGAGGGAGAATACCTAGGCCCAGGCTAAATTGTTCCATATCTATTAATTCTATTAAGTGCAGAGCAAAATAACAAGCCCTTAGTCTCAGAAACATTGACTTGACCCATTATCAAATGTAGACTTATCTTTATCCACACTCGAGCTAAACCTAAAAGTTTACAATTATATGTTTAAAATAAATACAAGCAGCAGAAACTTGCGGATGGCAGAAAATTACCTGTGTAATATCTGTTATATTGGGAGTCATCTTTGCCCAGACGGGAACAGTTGCTTTCTCATTTATCCATCCACATACTTCCTCCAATAGTAAACAGTCTTGCCCAACCGCAGCACCCATCTTTCGTTCTGGCATGCCATGAGGGCATGAGAAATTGATTTCAAGGGCATCCTTTAGTTACACGAAGAACCAAACTTTTCATCAGATAAAAGTAGAGATAAAATGACTTGGTATCAGAGAAATTGATGGGTGAAAAGGCAAAAATGTACCACTCCTGTTTCCTCCACTCTCTCGATAAGCTCTTGCCAAGCAGCTTTGTCATATTCCTCCATAATTGAGGCAATAAGGATCCTGTCAGGATACTCTTTTTTCAGCTGCTTAAATTCATTCAACATGGTTTCAAGTGGCCGATCACTGATTAGTTCAATATTCTCCCAACCAATAATTTGGCCTTTGGTTGATCCATTAGATCCCACTCGAAGGCGGGCATACCGAGGAGTTACATTCACGACTTTGGCAGCATCCAAGGATACCTGATACGCAGACATTTGACACATGCCTTTTGAGCAAGCTAATCATATTGAAATTTATTCATTCTCTAGAAAAATGTTAGATAATTGGAAATTAGAAGTATAAACCAACCATCTAAATTTTGATTTTTCGTTTAGCAATTTTTTTTAAAAAAATCTTTTGTTAAGAAAATGTTGAAACATGATGATATATAAAAAAATGGTAAAGAAAAATAAGATAAACAAAAGGTATAACACATGATACTTTCAAAAGTTTTGCATTCCTAGGATTTAATGTGCACCATTTTGTCCATATACTCAGGTAATCTTGTTCTTATTCTCATACTAATATTGGAACCACGACAATTGGATGGCATCTACAAAACAAATGGCTTAATTAATATAAAAGTAATGTATAATGTGGCTAACTGAGCTAATTGCCTGTCTACTTACAGGTGATACTGCATCAATTGAACAATATAGACCTTACCAACAAACTTATTTGGAATTTATCTAACTGGATGAAATTTTAAATTTTGACATAATTAATATCCAATTAACCCTTAGACAACACTGATCAGTAATAAGATATACATGATAAAGTAGCGGTATCCAATTATCCTCACTGAATCCAGCTATAAATCCAACATGTTCAAGCTATTAAAAAGATTTAATTACAAAAAAAAAACACTTTGTTAATCAAGGGAGTTGTAAGTAAGCAAAAAGATTTCAGCTTTCATGGATTTAGATATTATAATAAACCCTAAAATCTAAAATAAAAGAAAAACAAACAAACTTGGATTGCTTCTCTTTTAAGAACTACACAGAACCATACCAAATGCCCTAAAAACATCATAGAAAAAAGAAATTACTAAATATAGAAAGAGAGGAAGAGAGCGAAGTACCGTCTTGGCGATGACGGCGCCCCAGCCCTCATCGAAGGCTCGCTTCATGACGGTGTAGTTGGTGCCGGGGGGGCCGGAGCCGATAACGAAGGGGTTGGGCATGTCCAATCCGTTGACTCTCACCCTCAGATCCGGCTCCACAGAAGCCCCACCATCCGCCGCCCGGACCCGCATAGCAAGGACGCCGCTCCGACCACGCAGATCCGACCGGAAACGGCGGATCCTCCCATAGCTCAGCGAAGTTCCGGCAACACCCGATAAACCGCTTAGAGACGTCGCCATGGATGAAATGCTCGATCTCTGAGAAGAAAAAAGATTGCATTTATTGAATCTTCGAGAGGCTGCTGAACTGGATGAGAGAATTGTCTACGTGTCATGGGGCCCACATCTACTTTTTTGTCCCAAAATGGATCTTGGTGGGATTCCTTCTTTTCTATTATTATTATTATTATTATTTTTATTATTGATAATCAATAAAAGATCCTTCAAATTTTTCCAAATGAAGACATGATCTACCCAAATTTTTATTTTCCCATAACATCCTTTCTTTTTCAATCATTGATTTTTATATCCTTCTATAGCAGGGTTATATTTTATTATTTATGATGAAAATACCCTCACCGTCATTAATGATGATATGACCAGTTATCTCTGTTCGAAAAATCGGCCTAGGCGGCCGCCTAGGCGCTGGAAGGTGGCTGGCCGCCCCGTTTTTCCAAAAAATCGGCCCTGGCTTTCTATCGAAAAATCGGATGCCTAAGTGCACAGGAATTTTGGTACTTAAACTAGCTAATTCGGTCAAGGACTTTAAGAAAAAAATTATATGTTTTAATTTTTTTTAAGATTTAGAATCTTGAGTCAATCACACATTCACACTCCTCAAACCAAAATGTACCAAAAATCAAAATAAAATAAAAATATTAGTTAAGCATTTGGAAGGTGGTTGGTCATTTTCAAAAATTACGGCTTTCTATCGAAAAATCGGTTTTCATTTTAGAGTTGTTTGGAAGCTCTTGTATTATTATTTGATTGTTGATGCATTAATTTGGTTGTTTGTAAATGTCTATTTGGGTATTATATATAATTAAAATTATATTATATATATATATATTTTTTAAAAAGATAAAACCGCCCTAGGCCCGCTTCTAGGCCCGCTAAGCGCTGGGCTAGAAGGTGGCGCCCATGACTAAGCGCCTAGCGTTTTTTTGAACATTGCCAGTTATTGGGGCCCCAAAGACATAAAATATTAAATCAGTTAAAAATTAATGACTGAATTAATGAAAATGCCCCCCGACTCATGACCGACAGCTAGGGCCGGTTGGAATCCCAAGACGGTGCGCATCCGTCGGATTGACAAAGCTCTTCCCTTTCGGCCTCTCACAACGAACTCATTTTCAAAACTGAGATTGCGGAAACACTCTTCGAATTTTTTTTTATCCCGCAAATACCGTGACACCACCTATGCTGGAGTTCTCCTGCCATTTGTCTCTGCTCCCCTGATATCAAAGCTTTTTTCGGGAACCTGTACTAAAGCTGCTACTCTAAGGTATTGTTAATCTCGACAAGATGGAAACAAACAGGAACAAAAGGGATTAATGAAGAAGAAGATCAAAAAGATTGTAAAAAAAAAGTTGGGAAAAATGCAAAAAGTAAGTGAAAAGATGGCAAACTAGTG
Organism: Dioscorea zingiberensis; assembly: GCA_026586065.1. Classification (NCBI taxonomy): domain Eukaryota; kingdom Viridiplantae; phylum Streptophyta; class Magnoliopsida; order Dioscoreales; family Dioscoreaceae; genus Dioscorea; species Dioscorea zingiberensis. The sequence goes on along the minus strand of CM048819.1, from coordinate 16,028,885 downwards.
AGGATGTGATGGGTGGAGTACAACATTGAAAAGTTTTTTTATATATAGAGTGGATAAACCACATTTCTTTTGGTTTATGAAGCAAGCTATGTCATCATGCTTGTGCAGATAGATAAGGCCGGACGAGTTCCCGAACTCAAATGTTTGAGAATGTATGAGTGGTTTATTTAAAGATATAGATCAAACCATTCGGGTATGGCCGGGGGAAGGGATATTTACATCGGTGTAAAAATAAAAAAGGGAAAAAAATAACCATGAAAAAGGCCTGCCTTTCAGTCTATTTTTTGACCTAAAAGTCGCAACCGACTCTTTTCCTGTCCGTATTTCCACGTAGGGGTGTATTCGAGCTGAGCCGAGCCGAGCTTTCGTGTGTTTAGGCTCGGCTCGTGACTAAAAAGAAGAGTTCAAGCTCGGCTCGTGGCTCGTATCGAGCCTAAAATCCTGTTCGAGCTCGGCTTGTTTGAAGTATTACAGAACTCAAGCTCAGCTCATAAAAGCTTGTTTATTGGTTCGTTCGAGCTCGAGTTCGTTTAAATGCTCGTTTATAGGCTCGTTTGAGCTCAAGTTCGCTAAAAGCTCGTTTACAAGCTCGTTTGAGCTCGAGTTCGCTAAAAGCTCGTTTACAAGCTCGCCTAGAAAGCTCGTTTTCGAAAGAAAAAAACCTACATATTCACAATTCACAAATATTATACCTATGCAATCTTTACATCAAAATAAATTATCAATTACAATCAAGAAACTGAAAATATGAAATGACAAATTCAAACATAGTCTGAAATAAATAACAACAGATTATCCAATACAAGTCATGAAACAAAAACATCATTAGTCCATATTGAAATAACAAGTATCTTGTCCATAATCAAATAATAACAACAGATTATCACATATCCAGCAGCAGCAGCTTGCAGTGCCCAAGAAAACTGCAAAAACAGCAGCTTGTAGTGCCCAAGAAAACTCATATCTTGGGTAGCAACAGCTTCAGTAGCAACAACTGCAAAAAATAAAATTCCACATAATTACAAAGAATTTAGTGTATGCAGAACTGAATTAAGCATTTTTGTCAAACAAAATAAGACATAATTAAGCATTTTTTATGGGAGATTAAACTAACATGCAACAAAGTGTATGCAGAACTGAATTAAGCATTTTTGTCAGACAAGATATGGGCTACAAGGCATTTCAAGCATGCATTTGTAATTAATATATATGTCAACTCCAACTGCACAGTTGGAGCACTAGTCCTATAGAATAATCTTCAAGTCATATATACAAAATCAAATTCTGTTCAACTTAATCTGATATTCAAATGCAGTTAAATAACCTTTTGATCATGAGTTGGGAGATACATTAATTTGAATGGGCAGGGTGAAATAAAGGCAGAATTTTCATAAGCTGCATACACCTAACTATGCCTAGTAAACATGGTTTGGTAGATAAAAGGCAGACTGTGTAAAACAATCAACAGTGCCACCGTGACCATGAGGAATCACCACCGAAGACACAGAAATGCCTTGGAGTGGTGCAAATTATGTAAACATGCCAAAACAATATATGGTTTCATTTTAGTCCAATTTTTCTTTTAGCCCATGCAACTGCAATGAAACAGATTGTTATAGACATAGCAAAGAAATGAAAAGAAAAAAAAATCAGCAAGGATTACCATGGATTCTTTATGAAATTAAATTCAAGAACAAAAATAAAGAGAAAACCATGCACATTAATTCAAAGAAAAATGCATCTTATAAAGCTTGTAATACAAGAGTAAACAACCAGTGAAATTTTTCAGATTTGGGGAAAAAAACACACAACTTTCATCACTAACAAGAACAAAATAAAGAGAAAACCATGCACATTAATTTAAAGAAAAATGCATCTTACCAATATTGGTTGGTTACTAATTTCTTCTTGTCAAAGATGGCTTCATTTCAAAGAAAATTCAAGGACTTCCTTCTTCTTCTACGAAATGCAAATAACATTAAAAATGGTCTTACATATAATCAACTTCAAAAATAGAAAAACATAAATTAATTTTACTTACTTTTGTTTTTCTTTGAATCCTATAATAAGCTCTCAACCAATCTCTACCACACGTTAATGCTTCAACCGTCGGTGCTAATGAAGCACGATTCGACTCAATAACTCTTTTAGCTATACTAAAAGCCGACTCAGAAGGTACTGTGGTTATTGGTATGGATAGAACATCACAAGCCATCTTTGACAAAACCTGAAACTTCAAATTATTAGCTTTCCAACATTCCAAGAAATCAAATGGAGGGTCAATGCTCTTCTTGTGTATGTGAACTCCTTCTTCCAAGTATGCATCTAATTCTGATTTTACCAATTGAAAAGAACTCACATTTCTAATGAAATTATCAAATTCAGCCCTTCCTCTAGATTTACCAACACTAAGTGCGGATGAAGACATTGAAGAGGAAGTTGTAGGCGCAGAAAGTTGACTTTGAGTTTCTATGACATTCTTGGCCTTGAAAGCTTCCACATACTCATTATAAAGCTTGTAAAGTGATGATTGAACAAGTCTCATCCTATTTGGAACATCCTCTGTTGAATAGAAAAAGGGGAAAGCCCATTCAACCAAAGACATCTTGTTCCTTGGATCTAAAATAGCTGCAATTGATATCAACAAATTATTGTCACCCCAATATTTATCAAACTTTCTCATCATTCTTGCTGCCATTTGCCTCATAAAATCATCATCACTTTCCACATTTTTAGCCAAAGTTTTCTTCACAGTGGTAAGTTCGAGGAGAAACAAATTGGAAGTAGGATACTCAAAACCTGAAATGACATTTGTAACATAATGAAATTCTTCAAGAAATGTGCAAACAGTTTGGACTTTACTCCAATCTTCCTCACATGGCAAGTGATGGTAGTTTGAATCTCTTAGTTGATATCTAGGAAAGACCTCCTTCAAATCCAAAGCAGCTGCAAGCATGTAATATGTAGCATTCCATCTTGTGCAAACATCAAGAATGAGCTTCTTATTTGGCAGATTTAATTACTTAGCAATATCACTAAACATAGTAAGACGAGACACACTTTTACTGATATACTTTACACTTTCACGCACATTGTGAACTATATCACTAATTTCACCAAGCCCATCTTGAACCAAGAGATTCAAAATGTGTGCACAACACCGCACATGAAATAATTTTCCATCAAGTACAAGTGCATTCTGATTGCTCAAATTCAGATTATCTTTCAACAAGTTCACAGCAAAATCATTATAACTAGCATTATCAACTGACACACTCATCAACTTTTTTTCAAGACCCCAATCAGCTATACATCTTTGTAACTCATCACAAACAGCAACACCGGTGTGTGGAGGGACAATATATTCCGTTTCTAAATGGAAACGGATTAGAAACGGATTCTAGATCCGTTTCTAAAACAGAAATGGATCTTAAATCCGTTTTAAATTTAGAAACAAATTTTATATCCGTTTCTAATCCGTTTCTATTTAGAAACGGATTTTAAATCCGTTTCTAATATTAGAAACGAAATCAAAATCCGTTTCTAATTTTTCATTTATTTATCTATACCAAATATATATAGTTGAATATTTTTAAAAATTAAACATAGCTCAAAACAAATTTGTATATTTGTATAATTTACATATATATGTATATATATAATAATATTTCATGAAAAATATATTAGAAAAAATTGTAAATACTGTTATAATTTCTTGAAAAATATATATTCAAAATTTTATAAATATTCATCCAATATTTATAAAATCTTAATCCCATAGAATCTATGATATATTTTTTAAAAAATATTATAAATATGTGTAGATCCTAATTATCTATAATTTTTGTAAATTGTTTTAAATTTCGACATATGTTTAGAAAATATATGAAAATTAGAAACGGATTTTGAAATCCGTTTCTAATTTAGAAATGGATTTGGAATCCGTTTCTAATTTTCATTTATTTATCTATACCAAATATATATAGTTGAATATTTTTAAAATTAAACATAAGTCAATTTTTTTTGTATATTTGTATAATTTACATATATGTGTATATATATAATAATATTTCATGAAGAATATGATTAGAAAAAATTGTAAATACTTTGTTTTATTTTAAGTTATAATTTCTTGAAAAATATATATTCAAAATTTTATAAATATTTATCCAATATTTATAAAATCTTAATCCCATAGAATCTATGATATATTTTTTAAAAAATATTATAAATATGTATAGATCTTAATTATCTATAATTTTTGTAAATTGTTTTAAATTTTGATATATGTTTAGAAAATATATATAAAAATTAGAAACGGAATTTGAGTCCGTTTCAAAATTTTAGAAACGGACTCAAAATCCGTTTCTAAATTAGAAACGGATTCCGAAATCCGTTTCTAATTTTCATTTATTTATCTATACCAAATATATATAGTTGAATATTTTTAAAAATTAAACATAGCTCAAAACAAATTTGTATATTTGTATAATTTACATATATATGTATATATATAATAATATTTCATGAAGAATATGATTAGAAAAAATTGTAAATACTTAGTTTTATTTTAAGTTATAATTTCTTGAAAAATATATATTCAAAATTTTATAAATATTTATCCAATTTATAAAATCTTAATCCCATAGAATCTAAGATATATTTTTAAAAAATTATTATAAATATGTATAAATTTTAATTATTTATAATATTTTTCAATTGTTTTAAATTTTAGTATTTTTTTAGAAATACCTAAAAATTAGAAACGGATTCTGGAATCCGTTCTAACTTAGAAACGGATTCAAAATCCGTTTCTAAGTTAGAAACGGACTGCAAATCCGTTTCTATCTATACACATCTTCATGTAAAACAAGAGTTGATCTCAACCCTTAATTTATAGTTTAAAGCTAGGCAACAATTATTCTCCATCCCAAACCCTAGTTCGGGAGCGGCGGCTGCGGCCAGGCATACAAAGGCACAAAGCCCAGCTCCCCCTCCGGACCGGCGCACGTGTTCATCACCTTCGCCACCCTTGATCTCTTCTTGCTCTCCTTCCTCCATCCTTTGAGAATCTACTTAAGAGCACCTACTGCTCTGATGCAGTTTAAACTCAAAAGGGAAGAGAAGAGACGACGAAGAAGAAGAAGAGAGGGTTAGAAATCAAGAGAGAGGACGAATTCCATTCCAAAATCCAGATTGAGATCTACATTACGTAAGCGACTACTTATATGAATCTATTACAATGATCAACGGTAGGGATTATAAGATGATGTGTTGATGAAGGGTTGAGATTTAAACTCAGCTGGGCCCTGGGTCCGAGTCTCGTAGCTTGCCACATCACCACGCGCTAATGTCCAGCCTCTCGCAGCTTGCCACGACCCACTAACGGTTTTAACCGTTTTTGAGAGCGTCTTCAACCTTCAGCCACCTCTGTTCTTTTAGCCACCTCTGTTCTGCCAGCCACCCTTCTCAGCTTCTAATTTTCCATTGATCACATATCAATACCCTCCCCTTAAGTTCCCTTGTCCTTAAGGGAAGTCGGGAAATCGGAGTTGTATTTCTTCTGCAAATTCCCAGGTTGCCTCGGCTGGTGACTGATTCTCCCAATTAATCAACCATTTAGTAGCGGGTTGATTCCCCCTTTTCACCATCCTTCTGTCTAAGATTGCCATAGGCTTCTGTATAGTATCGGGTAGAGAAGTTGATGGTAAAGCTCTCGTTATTGGGTGTTCTGCCACTGATTTCTTGAGTAAAGACACATGGAAAACTGGATGAATGGCTGAAGATGCAGGTAGATTAAGTTTGTAGGCCACTGCCCCTATCTTATCCACAACCTCATAAGGGCCATAATACTTTGCAGCAAGTTTGGGAACCTTCCTGGCTACTACAGAGTTCTGAGAGTAAGGTTGTAATTTCAGATATACCTTGTCACCTACATTAAAACTCCTTTCAGTTCGGTGTTTGTCTGCTTGCTGCTTCATTCTGTGTTGAGCTTTAGTCAATTGTTGCTTCAAAAGCTGTATTACTGCTTCCCTGTCTTTCAATGTTGTATCCACAGATGCTATTGATGAATCCCGAGGGAAATAAGGCAAATGTATAGGAGGTGTTATACCATAGAGAGCTTGGAATGGTGTCATTTTAGTAGCTGTGTGGTAAGATGTATTATACCAAAACTCAGCTAAAGACAACCATGAACTCCAGCTTTTGGGTATGTTACCAGTCATGCATCTCAAATAACATTCTAGACACCTGTTTACCACTTCTGATTGCCCATCTGTTTGGGGGTGATAAGCTGAAGAATGTTTCAATTCTACTCCTTGTAATTTGAAGAATTCCTTCCAAAATGTACTCATGAATATAGGATCCCTGTCACTGACAATAGAATTTGGAAAGCCATGTAACTTATAAACATGATCAATGTATACCTGTGCTACTACAGCTGCAGTATAAGGATGTGCTAATGCAATCAAATGAGCATACTTGGTAAACCTGTCCACCACCACTAGTATGACATCCTTCCCCTTTGATTTTGGTAATCCTTCTATGAAATCCATAGTAACATCAGTAAAAATGGATTCAGGAGTGGGCAGAGGTTGAAGTAACCCAGGAGTTGCTAAATTCTCAGGCTTAAACCTTTGACAAACATCACAGTTCCTGATAAACTCCCTGACTGTCTTCCACATTCCCTTCCAGTAAAAGATTGTAATTAACCTTTGATAAGTTGCATGCATGCCTGAGTGACCCCCCATGGCACTGCTGTGAAAATGCTGCAGCAACTGATGTCTTAATTCTGGGTTCTGTCCAACGACCAACCTTCCTTTCCTGTATAATCGAGTGTCTATCCATGAATAATGTCTGTGGACTCTCCCCTGTTGTAAACTCTGGATGATCTCCTGTAATTTACTGTCATTTTGCCAGGAGCTCTTAACTTTGTCCAACAAATCAGAAGAGATTGTGGAAAGAGCACATATGACAATTTCAGGTGAGTATACTCTAGACAATGCATCTGCTGCAGAATTAATTTTTCCTGGCTTATACTGAATCTCATAATCAAGAGACATTAGTTTAGAAAGCCATGTATACTGACTTGGTGTAGTCAATTTCTGTTCCAAGAGGTATTTGAGTGGTTGGTGGTCTGTCTTGATCACAAAATGATTACCCATCAAATACTGCTCCCATTTCTTGATGGCAAACAAAATAGCAAACATTTCCTTCTCATATATGGGTAGAGCCTGATGTCTAGTTGACAGCATCTTACTGATGTAGGCTATGGGATGTCCTTGTTGTGATAAAATGGCTCCAATGCCCAGGTTAGAAGCATCTGTTTCAATTGCAAATTCCTGACTAAAATCCGACAGTGAAAGCACTGGTGCTGTAGTTAAAGCCCTTTTTGTCTCATCAAAAGCCTGTTGTGCTGACTCATTCCATTGAAACTTCTCTGACTTCCTGAGTAACAAACATAGAGGCTGAGTCAACAACACATAATTTCTTATAAACCTTCTATAGTATCCAGCCAAACCAAGGAAACCTCTGAGTTGTTTAGTGGTGGTTGGCACTGGCCAATCATGAACAGCTTGAGTTTTATTAGGATCAGTGGCCACACCTTCTTGGCCTATAATATGACCCAGGTACTCCACTGATTCTTGTGCAAAACTGCATTTACTAACCTTAGCAAATAGAACATGTTGGGCCATTGTCTGTAATACCTCTTCCAAGTGTTGACTGTGTTGCTCCAAATTCCTGCTGTAGACCAAGATGTCATAAAAAAAAACTAACACAAATTTCCTCAAGAATGGTTTAAAGACCTCATTCATGAGACTTTGGAAGGTTGAGGGGGCATTTGTAAGGCCAAAGGGCATGACCTTAAATTCATAATGACCTGTATGAGTCCTAAATGCAGTCTTGTGTATGTCCTTAGGATCCATTCTAATTTGGTGATACCCTGATCTGAGATCCAGTTTTGAAAAGATAGCTGCTCCATACAGCTCATCTAGAAGCTCTTCAATCACTGGAATAGGAAATTTATCCTTGATAGTAAGACTATTGAGGCTTCTGTAATCCACACACATTCTCCATGACCCATCTTTCTTTTTAACCAAAACCACTGGAGATGAATATGGTGAGTTACTGTCCTGAATTACCCCAGTATCCAACAGTTCCTGTACCAATTTTTCAATAACATTCTTCTGTAAAATCCCATATTTGTAAGGCCTGATGCATACTGGTTCACTACCAAGCTTAAGCCTGATTCTGTGATCATGTCTTCTGGATGGAGGCAATCCCTTTGGCTCTTGGAAAACTGCAGCATTGCGGATCAAGATATCTGATATTCTTGAGGGCAAGGTTTTAATTTTGTCATTCAAGTCATTTGGTAATTGAGAACTAGAATTCTGAATATTCATCACAGTTAGTGTGCAACACTGATTCAGAGATAACTGTGAATCCTTTACCAATAATTTTTGCATTTTATCCTGACTAATGCATTGAATCTGATTGCTCATTCCTCCATTGAGTATGTATTCCTTGTCCTCATGTTTGAATTTCATTTGCAACTTCTTGAAATTCCAATTAATATCCCCCAATTCAGACAGCCATTGTACTCCCAACACCATGTCATAATTGTCCAAAGACAAAATCAGAAACTCAGCTTTGAAACTGTTACCCTGCATGTTCCAAGAAAGGTCTTTGCAAATTTCTGTACAAGTTAACACATTGCCATTGGCTGCAGATACATGAAGTTCAGGTACTGGTTCTAATTGGCAACCCATCTGTTTAGCTGCTTTGTGACTCAAGAAATTATGAGTATTCCCTGAATCAATTAAAATGCTCAGCATTCTAGTTCCTACAGACCCTTTTATCCTCATAGTTTGGTAACTAGGTGTACCAGTGAGAGCATGATAGGATAATTGTGGAACTTCTAGTTCAACTCCTTCAATTTGTTCAATGACTTCTTCTGTTGGTTCAGAATCCTCATCCTCAACAGTTAGCATATACACTTGTTTCTTCTTACAAGAATGTCCTGGTACAAATCTTTCATCACACCAAAAACAAAGGCCCTTTCTCCTTCTTTCATCCAATTCTCTACTGGATAATTTCAGAGGTTGTTTATTTACATTCCCCATAGGATTAGGAGCTACTGGCCTCCCAAATTTTGCTTGACTGGTAAAATTGTTAGTATTGGTAAAAGATCTAGTTACTAGTCTGCTGTGTGTGCTTTCAGCATTATCATTTCTTGACCAATTTCCAGATTCAGCTTTCTTTTTACCCAACCATAACAGTTCTTGAACCTTGGCTCAAGCATAAGCACCTTGCAAAGAAACAGGGTTAAAAAGCCTCACAGAAAGCTCTACTTCTTCTCTTAAGCCACCCAGAAAATGGCTAATAGCCTGATGCTCAGTTAAGTCACATCTACTCAACTTAATATCAAATTCATCCAAGTATTGCTGTAAAGATCCACTTTGTTTCAGTTTCTTGAGTTCTGAAACTGGATCTAAAAACAATTGTTCCCCAAATCTTGCAGTAATTGAATTAACAAAATCAGACCAAGAAATCAGATTTCTTTTATCTCTAGTACTCAAGAATGCTTTAAACCAGTTGAGAGCTTTGCCATCTAGATGGATTGAAGCCATCTTAACCTTATTCAATTCAGAGGTATGATCTATTTCAAAGAACTGATCTACCTTGTAAAGCCATTCATGCAAATCTAAGCCATCAAATCTAGGGAATTCCAGCTTAGCATAGTGATTTGCAGAAACAGAATTAAAACCATGCATTCCAACAGATCCTGGACCTAAGATGCCATCACCTCTAGTATCTACATGAGCTTGAACATGAGGAGATACCTGAGTGCCCTGGGATGCAATACCAGCGATCAAAAGCTTGATCTCATCCATGGATTTTTGACTTTCTTCACGGATTTCTTGGATGGCCTTAGAGTGCTTCTCATTAGTTTCTTTGATTAAGAGCTCCAAGTCCCTCAGATCTTGCTTTTTGGAGTTGTTAGCCATTGCCAGGAAGGTGTTCTGATACCAATGATGCAGTTTAAACTCAAAAGGGAAGAGAAGAGACGACGAAGAAGAAGAAGAGAGGGTTAGAAATCAAGAGAGAGGACGAATTCCATTCCAAAATCCAGATTGAGATCTCTGTTTACAGAACAGCTACTTATATGAATCTATTACAATGATCAACGGTAGGGATTATAAGATGATGTGTTGATGAAGGGTTGAGATTTAAACTCAGCTGGGCCCTGGGTCCGAGTCTCGTAGCTTGCCACATCACCACGCGCTAATGTCCAGCCTCTCGCAGCTTGCCACGACCCACTAACGGTTTTAACCGTTTCTGAGAGCGTCTTCAACCTTCAGCCACCTCTGTTCTGCCAGCCACCCTTCTCAGCTTCTAATTTTCCATTGATCACATATCATGCTCCTTCATCTCCGTCGTTTCCAGGTCTCTCCTACCTTCGTTTCCAAGGCTCTCTCTCTCTCCTCTTAAACCCTCACCGATCTCGTCTCTCGATGCTCCATCTCCTCAGATCCGTTCCTCCGACCTCACCCTAGATCTTAGCTTCTCCCCCGGGTTCTTGGCGAGACCGGCAATGGGAGGCGTGCCTTCGACGCCACGGGCGGGGAGCCGACCGAAGGAGGTTGGGAGGAGTATTTGTTTTGTAAGGTCCTTGTGCTTTACCTTTACTCTATCCTCTCTTTTGTTGCTTTTTGATTCATCATTTTCTTCATGTTTTAAATGTTTTTTTTTATAAATTTCCTTTCTTTTTATGTTTTAATTGTTCTCTTCTTGTTCCATGTATGGTTCTTTCTTTTCTTTTTTATAGTTGTTTGGTCAATCTGAACAGCTTCATCCATGAACTAGATGAAAAGAGGTTTAGGTGGTTGTAAATCTCATATTAATTTGGTTCTTGTTGTTGTTTTCTTTTGACTTGGAAGGTTGAAGTTTGATTTTGTCTATTGAACTTTACAACTTGCATTGTGTGAGAGAAGCAAACTAAGGCTGGAATATTTTTTGTTCTTTCAGTTTTCAGATCATTTGCTTCAAGTGGATACTGGAAATTTAAATGTATTTTGAAGCACTGAATCCAGAGCTGAGATTATCTGAAGGTGTAGTGATGGAAGAGAGAACTAAAACTGCTACTTTAGCCATGGAGTTCAAGAGGACACAACCAGCCATGAACAACACAAGACCATTCCCTTGGAACTACTTCAGTTGTGAATCATGTCTGCCGCAATGTGTTTTATTTTTCTTCAGTTCTTTTGTTAAACAAATTTGTTGAAAACAACTGCAATGTGTATGAATTAATTTTAATTTTTAATTGTTAGTATTTTTTGTTAAACAGTTTTGTAGAACCAATTTTTAGTGGTATAAATTAATAAAATAAATAATTATTTTATATTTGGTTGTGCTATATATTTAGAAACAGATTATGAACATATTAGTAATTTAATTTATTAATTTTAATATTTAAAAATAAATTTAAAATAAAAAATTGTCTGTTTGCAATCCGTTTCTAAATTCTGAAACGGATATAAGTTTGTTTTAAACCTGTTTCTAAATTTAGAAATGGATTTGCAACGGAATGCGTCTGTTTCTGAATTTAGAAACGGATTGGAAACAGATTTGTATCCGTTTCAGACTTTAGAAACAGATTTTATTCGGTTGCAAATCCGTTTCAAAATTTTGAAAAGGACTGTGATTTCCGTTGCTAATAAATTAGCAACGAGCTTTTTAGAAACGTAAATTTTCTGTTTCTAATCCATTTCTAAACTGAATTAGCAACGGATTAGAAACGGAAAAGGCCGTTTCTAAACTGAAATTTTCTTGTGATAGAACGAAAGCATAACATACATTTTTGCAATTTCCAATCAGGATCCACAAAATGACAAGTAACAACCATATACTCTAAATCTTGCACTGAAGATGTCCACAAATCAGTAGTGACACTAACTCGATCAACTTCTTTCAACAATGACACTACTCTTTTTCTCTCAATGTCATAAGCAGATATACAATCTTTTTTTGAAATCCCTCTACTTATTCTTTCCCAATTAGGGCTAACAGTTCTCATAAAATGATTAAAAACTTCATTCTCGACAAATGAAAATGTTAAGTCATGTACTAAAACCATATGAGAATAGACTTGTCGCACCTTTGCTTGGGCATACTTCCAAGTTTGAATGGCATTTACACTTTCAGATTTTGCCAAATTTGATGAGTAAGTCAGCTGTTTTTGTCCCTTCAACACCAATTGTCGTCTCACACATATTTTCAAATGCCGAATAAACTGAGTTGTTGCACCCGTCTTCAATAGGCCAAGTTGAAGCCTACAATGAATGCACTCTGCCTTCTTTGTTCCATCCGAGAGGGTAACTTCTTTGAATTCATCCCAAACTTTAGAGGTCCTCTTTCTCTTCTTGGTTGCAAATGGATTCTCTTCTACTTCATCTTCTTCAACATTGACGGGAGAATCATTAACTTCAACATGATTATCCTTATTAACAGCATCATCCAAATCCACACTACAAATGGGACTAGCAGTACGAGACGATTCATCAATTGATGTAGGAGTAGACATTCTGATTTCTGAGACACTAACCCTAGCATCAACCAACCAAATAAATTGGCCAAAAAAGCACAAAAACCCACATCAAAACCAAAAGTCAAAAAGCATGGCTACAAACCAACAAAATAAGCACTTAACTCAGAGATTAAGTAACAAAATAAGAGCAAAACATAGAGATTAAGCTTACCAGAAGAGGATTCGAGGAATAAGAGGCCCAGTCGTCGAGGCTCAACAATCAATAGCAGGTCCTCCCCTCAGTCCTGCAGCTCACAGGAGGAATGAGAGGCCGCCGAAGTTGTTAGTTAAGGTGCTGCTCGCGGCAGGAGTTCATCTGCTCTTGGCCGTCACCGGAGAGAGGAGAGGGTGGCTCGGTCGAGCGCTCGTCGAGAGAGGGGCGAATCACAGGGCTCGGGTCGCCTGAGACAGGGGGGCGCTCAAGCACAGGTCGCGTGCAGGCGAGACAACGTAGATCGGGGTGAGCGGCTCAGCTGGTCGGCGTGTCGGCGTGTCCCGTCGCAGGGAAGAGGTGGCGCCGGAGTTGTCCCTCAGTCGCACGCGAACGTGGTCCTCGTCGGAGGTGAATAGATGATTTCTGATAGCCGGGATCTCGCCGGTGGGGTGAAGGCTGCCGGCCTGCTCAAGGGGGGAAGATCGCCGGAGACTCGAAGAGGAAGTTGGCGCTTGGTAGAGTGGCGGCTAGGGTTAGGGTCGGGTGGATGAGAGAACGAGGAGAGGGAGAGAGAGTTGAATTTGAAATATATACATAGTTACCCTCTGTTGACTAACTTGACTGTTAAGTTTTAAAAAGGAATTAATCATGACTAATTTGAAATATATACCTTCTCCTTGTCATGGCTTTCCTAATCGAACCGAGCTATATTATTTTTCTCTCTATTATTATTATTATTATTACTATTATTATTATTATTAAAGAGGGTGATGTGTGTAGTATTAATTTGTGTTTTTGTTAAAAATATATATTAAAAAGTAACCAAAGTTTTAAACTACTAATTAACTCAAAAGGTAACCAAACTAAATCCTAACGTAAAGTCTTCATATTTTGCAAGCACAATGCTCTAAATTCAAAAGGTTACCGTTTGCCAATTAGGACTTGAAATAACATGTTTTAATATTATGTTGTTGCCAATTAATTTGAAATATATACATAGTTACCCTATGTTGACTAACTTGACTGTTAAGTTTTAAAAAGAAATTAATCAAATTATTAAAAGCAATTGAAAAGTGAAAAAGATTACTCCAGTGTGACATAAGTAACTTAGAAAATATTGTATACGATATATCAAATTAAAAGAAATTAATCAAATTAAAAGCAACTCAAAACGTCCAAGGCCGAACTAGTGTTTCTTATTTCTCCTCTCCAAAAGCAAAATTAGGGTTTTACAAATTACAGGGATATTTTAGGGTGTCAAGGGAACTGGGCCTAAAATCCCACATGGGTCTGGGCCTACAAATAAAAATTTTAGCGAGACCCCCGCCGAGGCGCTCGCGCCCTGGGCAGGACCCCCAGTCGGCCAGGTGGATGCTGCCTATGATAGCCCGTGTTTGTTTCATACCGAGGGGTCATGTGGGGGATGTATTCGGTCAGTCAGTTGGGCAGATGGGATGGTTTAGTGACTTAGCTAGGTGTGGTTGCTTGGATGGATTGGAGGGATTGGCCTGACGGCCAGGATATTACCACGTGTTTGACCGCTTTTACCCTTATCATGATATATCTTATAAGTCATAAGTTATATATATATATCCACCCAAATATTTTTAATATATATATATATATATATATATATATATATATATAAACGAGCTTGTTCACGAGCTTATAAACGAGCTTACAAATGAGCTGATAAACGAGCATGTTCACGAGCTGTGTTCAAGAGCTTGTTCGCGAGCTGTGTTAGCGAGTCAAAACGAGCCGAGCTTTCCTCTGCTCAAGCTTGGCTCATTTATTAATCGAGCTTGAAATTGAAGCTCAAGCTTGGCTCGTTTTCTATACGAGTTGAACACGAACGAGCTCTTATCGAGCCGAACACCGAGCCGCTCATGAACGGCTCGGCTCGAATACACCCCTATTTCCACGTCTACTAATGAAAATAAGGTTCCTGTTTGAACCTATGCTACAATTTCTTCTGTTACATAGTTAGACCATGAATTAGTGGCAGATACAAAGATATGTGCTGACGAGTGAGGGGTCATCATCCTACAAGCTTGGCACTCATCGCAATTAGCCTATACTCTTGCCGTAGAGAGCTTCTAAGTGCTCGGACTTCATTGAATAATATTGTATGTCATATGGATTGATGCATGTAAAGTGGAATAGGAATAACAACATGAATTTCCAAGAAGTAGTCTTTCGTACGCTTTCAACTAGTAGGAGACACAACCATTAGGGCAAGCTATTACTCCCACCTCTTTGACTATCTCTTTTATTTATTTATTTATTTTTTTGCCACAAGAGAATCATCCCGATGTTTAAAGAGCTCACCAACTATCATAATCTCCCCTATGTATCAAGGTTTACTGGGCCTCTGAGAGATTCATACCCTACTCCTATTCCTCAACGCATACTTGTTTTCGATAAGGCATACAAACTCAACTATGAGGTCAGAAAAAACACGAGAAGAACCCACCTGGCTGCAAGAGTATATGCTAATTTGACTTTCCTCAACATGAGAGGGCCATAACGGATCACTCCTGCTAACGTCGATTATCGTTTAGTTGTGTCTCTAGTCTGGTTTGTTCTATGTGCCGGCTATTGTCTTGGTTGTACCCCCGCTCCATCATTTGTGTTTGGGTCGTGGTCTCCTCAACTTCAAAGTCAGCTCCCAGTGGCCTAGGATGATCCTCCTCTTGGGTAAGCACCAGACTCCGTTTTGCTATTGTTTCCACTGAAAGTAGCTTGCGCTTTTTATCCTCGAGAATTGAGTCAAATCAAGAAAGCATAAGGAAAACAATAGATCATATTAGTTATTTAAAAATAAGTTATTTATCTTGAAAGCATCTTCTATTTCTTTCTAGCCACACAATACTCCAAGTTATAGCCATCCCTACCAAGCTCCATCCTGGGCGGCTCTTTATATCCAGTGGAGAGAAACGAGTTGTGCCCCATAAGTCCTTGGTGCTTTCGGGCTTCCCTCTAAGACCAAACATTGCACAGAAGTGGTTCCAGATATTAGCCGTATATGTGCATTGGAACAATAGGTGATTCGTTGTCTCATCTTCTTCATCACAGAGATAGCAACGGCTTCCTTCCCCCTTTCAGTTTCTTTTGGCAAGATTTTGCAAAGTAAGGATTTTGTCATCCCAAGTTAACCATGCAAAGTATTTCACCTTTGGTGGGCACTGTGTTCTCCACAAATTGTTTCCTAGCGAGCATCTAAGTCCAATGTCTATTTTGAACGAGTATAGGGACTTCACAGTAAAAACCCTTGTTGCTATGAGCTTCCACCTTCGGCTTACCTCTTCTTGTACCTTTCTTTGCATTATACACTATTTAAGGGTCTCTAGCTTTTGTGTTCCTACTGGTGTTAGGGATCCTTGCTTAAGAATTGACTTATTGTCACTTAGCTGCTGGTGTGCCTCTTCTATGGTGAGATATTCATTTTGTATCAGTTGTTGGAGTTCCGGGAAAGCCTTGCTCGGAGTATGCCGGTCAATCCAGTTTTCCTTCCACAAGTTGATATAGGTACCTTGTCCCGCATTCACCTCCATGTTTATAAGGGTGTCCCTCTGCTCAGAAATATCTTGGCAGAATAGCGATGTGTTCCTCTTTGGGTATACACATTTCGATTCCACATTAAGGATTCTTCACCACCATTTAGGCTTCATTGAAAGTTTTAAGATTGATTAATCCCCATCCCCCTTGCTCTTTGGGTCTACAAAGTCGTTGCTAGTTTACTAGTCTATAAGCCTTGGGATTCTGCTCTGCTCCTCTCTATATGAAATCACGCCAGATCCCATCGATAGTCTTGATTACCCATACCGGGAGTTTATATCTCATCATTCAGTAACTGAGAATGGTGCTGAGTACGGAGTTGAGTAGTACCACCTTCCCATCCATCAATAGTAACCTTCCATGCCAACCTGCAATTTTCCTTCTTACCTTGTCAATGAGTTGTCGCCAATCTTCCATTCTAGGTTTGGCCCTAGATATAGTCATCCCTAAATATGTGAGCGGAAGGGTTCCCAGGCTACAGTTCATTGTTGATCCCAGTGATTCTTGTGTGTAGTCATATGTGTTGATAGGGATGATGGTACTCTTATTGTAGTTCATCTTTAGGCCGGAGAGGCCCTCAAAAAGATAGAAAATGAGTTTTAGCCCTGAAATGGGAAGTATCGTCTGTGCAAAGGATCGGAAGGTCATCTATATGTAACAGGAAGGTGATAGTCTCTTCGTCAGATGGCCCTATGTTTACCCCTTGGAACATATTGGTCATCGACGCCTTAGTTAGCATGGCAGAGAACACATCTGTGGCCAACACGAACAGGAGCAGAGAAAGCGGATCTCCCTGCCTTAGTCCCCTCTGATGTCTCACATACCCTGTGAGGGATCCATTGATAAGGAACGTGGCTTTGGATGAGAGGAGAATTTCCTTTATCCAACCAATCTATTTGTTGCTGAAACCCCTGGCTTTCAGGTTTGCTATGACAAAATTCCAGTCCACCATATCAACAGCTTTCTCAAAGTCTACTTTCATGATTGCACCATTTACCCTACTTCCTTTCATTCGATAGACTAGTTCATCTGCTGCCACGAAGTTGTCTTGAATGCACCTTCTTCTGATAAAAGTCATTTGATTTTCATCGACCAGGTCTACAATGAACCCATGTAGGTGGTTGGCGAGCACCATAGTGATGATTTTCATAGAGCAGTTGAGAAGGTTAATAGGTATGCAATCTTTGACTTCCTTTAGGGCTTCTGTTTTTGGAATGAGAAGGATGTGAGCCCAATTGAGTCTTTCCAAGTTAGCGTTCCCTTGGTAAAGTTCATGGAAAACCTAGCAGATATCCTCCTTGATAAATTGCCAACCTTTCTGGTAGATGATTATGGGGAAACCATCTGGTCCCATAGCCTTGTTAGGGCTCAGCTCTTGAATTTCTTTATAGATTTCTTCCTCTGTGAATGGATTTTCCAATTGCGATAGATCCTTTCTTTGTTGCTGCTCCAGTAAGGAATCCCAGTTAGCTTGGACATTGTATTCTTTTGTGGTCCCAAAGAGCTCTTGGTAGTGCCTGGATATTTCCTGCAAAATGTCAACTTCCTATGTTAGTGTGCCTCCCGGAGTTTGGAGCTGACCGATCCAGTTGAGATTTCTCCGTTGGTTTGCAACATAATGGAAGAATTTAGTATTTTTGTCTCCTTCTCTTAACCAGGTAATCCTAGATCGTTGTCTCCAGAGGGATTTCTCTCTTCTGATTATACTCTTATATTCCCCATGTTGTGTATTTTGGGCCTCTTCCTCTATACTCGTAAGCGCTCTAGATTCTGCAGTAATGTCAACCTGTTAGATGAGGCTGAGTAGCTCTTTTTTTCCTTGCTGTTTGTTGATCATTGTATCCTTATTCCAACTTTTGAGTTTTCCTCTGATGGAGGTGAGTTTTTTTTTCCAATTGAAAAGTTCCTTCTCCCTGTATTTCTTCATCTTGCCACTATGATTTGATCATATCTCAAAACCCCTCCTCCTTGATCCAATCTATGTTAAATCTGGAAGGATATTGTCTATGCTCCTAGGGGCCATACTCTAGCATTAAAAGGACATGGTCGGATCTCACACGAGGGACTGCTGTTTAGGAGATCCTCGGATATTTGGTTACCCATTCCGTGGATAGTAGGAACCGATCAAGTCTGGCTAGTGTTGGATTTGTTTGCCCATTTGTCTATGTGTATCACCTACCATTAAGAGATGGGTCAAACAACTGCGCTCTTTGTATGAAATCATTGAATTCCTCTTATTCCCTTTGGTTGGTTGTGCAAGTATTTCTTTCGTCATCGTGCAAGTATTTCTTTCGTCATTCCCCTAGTGCATTGAAATCACCTACTATCACCTAGGGACCTTGCCAAATATGTCGGATGTGCTCTAGTCCTTGCCAAAATGCCCTTATCCGGCTTTTGTCACAAGGGCCATATATTATCGTGATCATATGTTTGCTTCTCGTTGAGATTTCCTCGAACACTGCCGTGATGGTGAAGGTTCCTACGAAACCGGTGATGAGTTTGAACTATGCGTTCCTCCATCCCATGCAACATCCTCCTCTTGTATTGCTGGCTTGGAGGATTAGCCTACCATCATATTTTTCCCCCAAAAGATTTCCAGCTCATCTCATTTACTGTGGCCAGCTTTGTTTCTTGCAAACAGAACACATTGGCATTGTGTTGTTGGATGATGTTCTGAACTAGGAAACACTTCTTTTATTTCCCTAGGCCCCTTACATTCCATGTGAATAAATTCATAAAATCACTATTTGAAGGCCCTCCTCTTCTACCCTGGGACAGGGGAGCTTAGCTGCTGTCCTTGCTATCCCTAATGTGCTCTTGTTCCTTCTGCCTGATTTGGTTTAGGAGTGGATGGTTTGCCTTGTGTTTCTGCCATGCTTAAATACTAAAAGCCTTTATTGATGTTAACATCTCCATATCAGACCAAGTTGCGAAAGTTAAGGGGACAGTGATTAGGGACTGAGGAGTATCTTTTGATGCCAGCCGTCTGCTCCTCCTTTCTAGTGCCGCCTCACCTGTTGATGATTCCCCTATTATTTTCTATTTTCGAGGCCTTCCCCTAGGCTTTGGCGGTCCAGTGTTGATTGTTTTCTCCTTTCCTTTCTTCCTCTATGTATGTTGTCCTTCTTCTGTGTCCATAGAGATGTCATTGGGAGGCAGTGCTGGAGTTTATGTTGCTTTGATTGGGACTTTGTTGTTAAAGTGGGCCCAAGCCTCGTCCAAGACCAATGTGCAAGTCCCGTTTACAAAGCGAATTACCACTTTGTCTATGTCCAAACCTAAGTTTGTCCTTTTTTGTATTAGAGAGATTAAGTTTTGTTCATGTTGTTGAGCTCTTGTTGTGTAAGGCTTAAAAGGCTTTGGTGGGCCTTCCAAATCATTTCTATTTAAAGTTGCAATAGCTCCACATGAGTTTACATCATCAATTGCAGGTGGGCCTGCATCTACCTCTTCCTGTGGAAGCTCAGGTAGGCCTGCTTTAACCTGTTCCTATGGAAGCTTAGGTCGGCTTGCATTGGCATGTTCCTTTGATGGTCTAAGTGGGCTTGTAGTTGTCTTCCCTGGTGGGCCACTAGTGGTCTTCTCTTGTGGGATCCAAAGTAGGCCCAGAATGCCTGAAAGGTGGGGGGGGGGTGGCCACTAGTGGTCTTCGTGGATCCAAAGTAGGCCCTAGAATGCCCAAGTGAGGGGGGGCTTGCTTTTGCCTTCTCTTTTGGGAATCCAGATGGGCCTATAATGGGTTCAGGTGGATGTGGGCCTATATTTTTCTTCTCTTTTGGGATCCCAGATGGGCCTATAGTGGGCTCAGGTGGATCTGCAGTTGTTATCACCTGTAGGAGCCCAGAAGGGTAAGCAAAGAGTTCAGGTGGAACTGCAATTGGGAGTGGGCCTGCAATTTTCTTCTCTTTTGGGAGCCTAGGTGGGCCTACTATGAGATTGGGTGGATCTGCAACTGTCTTCTTTTGTGGGAGCCTAGTTGGGTCAGCCAAATGATTAGGTGGATCTTCAACTGGCTTCTCCTGTGAGAGCCCACTGTTTAATGGATCATAGTGCGACTGGGCCAATGTTTGGGTGTATCGAATGGGCTTGGACTGTTTTGGTATACGGCCCTAGCCTGGTGCTCCTTGCTCCGCTTGGTGGCTTGTGGAATTGGGTCCAGCCAGGTAACCTGGTCCGGTTCAACCAACTCCACGCCCTTCACCAAAAGTGGTGGATCTGAACTTGCTGAGCCAGCCTTCCGTGGGACCCACACTACACACTTCGGCCTATCAGGTGGCAAAACGCGGTCCCACGCGTTACCTCGTACAGGAGCAGAGTCTCTAAGCGAAGGAGCAGGTGTTGTGCACTATAGTGACTGCACTTGTCCTTCTTGCACCACCCTTGGCGCCCTAGTACGGTCCGAGGGTGGGTTCACTAGATATCCTCCAATGTCCCTCTGGTGACCGTTGGTGCATCTGGTTTCTCTGTTATTTCTCGGATTTGAAATCCGACCGGTCTGATTCCGGCCATCTTCTCCGAGGGTTCTTCTTGGTTAATCATCTAGCCATTATTTTCAACCTCCTTGTATCCTCCTGTCGCTCATCACTCAGATCTTGCCAATCATTTCCCCCCAATCCGCTTCTTCCCTTGCCTATGTCCTGCTCCCTCTTCTGCTTGCCGAAGTTCCGATGTCTACCCCAAGGCAGTGGATCCTAGCCGTTCTCCATCACCATGTGATACGTGTGCTTGTGGCTCTTGATGCTGCATATCACCGAATAGGGGAGGGTTCGTCTGCTGCGCACCCAGAGCAGCACCCGCACGTCGTCGGCGTAGTGTCCTCCCTGGTCCCCTATGTGAATTATTTCACCCATCAGCTTCAGGAGCCGTGACATCTCTCTTCCAACAGAAGTGAGGTAATCGCTGAATATTGACCCATTTGCTTACATCGCCCGCCTTCCTCAGATTCCAGAAGTTCGACGACCAAGGATCACATCGGAAATTGAAATCCGGTATTTCAACCGTCCCCTTGTCTTCTAGCCCCCATGCCATCTCTGACAAAGGGCAGTGAACCAGAAAATGGCCATCGTGGAAGCTTTTGACACCCATTGCCATTCGACAGTGCTGATCATCGTCATTGCCGCCTCCAACCAGCGATTCATGACACAGCCCCCCTTGACTCTGGTTACCATGATAATCGTGTAGGTTTTCATCTCCTTTATGCCTGTAATCATTTTGTTATAAAAAGAGACAGTTATATAGTGGTGTTCCTCGTCTTCCCTCTCTTCCGTCTCAATCTCCGACGATAGTGGTGGTTCTGGGTGTTGCAGTGTGGGATCACCGGAGCCAGGTTAGGGGTTTGTTTCGTCCTTCTTCAGTGAGGGTAATGGTGTCATTTTCGTGGGCTCTCGATTGATCTATCGCTCAATGGGTGTACTCCAGCAACCGGCTGCACGATGTCCGACCCCACTACACCTCTGACACTTCATTGCCCTACAACATCTAGCCGCCCAGTGGCCGCCCTTCAGGTATTGTCCACACACTTTAGGAAGTCCCGAGGGGGTGTGGATGTATGATGGTGATCTCCTTCCACGTTCTAATGTCGGTGGTCCGCGATGTGCGGGGCTTCTCCTTTTCTTCCTCTTCGAACGGACCACTTTCCACTCCTCTTAGACTGGAGCGGTTGCCGCAACCTGCGGCGGGGTTGGCCTCTCCATAATCCTCTCCATCTGACCACTAACGACTTCAGCATATGTGGACCTGGTCCTCGTCATTGGATTCCGGCTTGAGGGGGGTGGTTTGTCAGCTCCCATTGTTTTGTTCCCTGGGGAGAGGGGAGGGGGGTCATGGTTTATCGTTTGCAAGGTAACAGTAAAATCCTGAGATTTTAGGTTATTATTTTTCTAAAATCATTGGTTAGTAAAATAAAGTCCCCATGGTTGGATGTAGTTAAATGAATTTTAATTGGAATAAGACCTCTAAATATTTATTTAATTAATGAGTTAATTAAAGAGGTCCCTTGAATTTGAAAATTATTGGGTCTTAAGAGAAAAGATGGATTAATTAGGTTAATGCCTTAATAAGGGCTAGTTTGAGCTAGTGAGGACCTATCCGAAATTTCAAGAAGTTTTGGGGATATATATATATATATATATATATATATATATATATGTATATATATATAATTTTATATACGTCTGATTATAATCATATCTCATTCCTTATATATATATTATAATCTATATAATTTATTATGATATATATAATAGATGAGAGATAGTGAACATATGAATATAATATAATTAAATAATGCATGGACATTAATAGCAGCAGGATAAAATTGGTTTTGAATCAAGAATCAAAAACGCATGGTGGTTGGATTAAAGATAAAACGATAATATAATATTATTAAAAAAATGCACCTGGATAGATATATACGTGTATATCGATATATATTGATATGTAAATATATATCTCCAGCCATAGATAATATATATATAGAAGGATTTTTTGCTTGCATGCCCCTACAAAACATCAAAATTGCTTATTTATCCTTACAAAAGTGATAATTACTTGCATACCCCTACAAAACAACAATAATTACTTATACGCCCCTTATAATTGCTTACATACCCCTACAAAACCACTAACAACGACTAACAATGAGTAACAGTAGGGGCATATCAGCAATTATTGTTGTTTCATATGGTTATGCAAGCAATTGTCACTTTTGTAAGGGTAAATAAGCAATTTTAACGTTTTGTAGGGGCATGCAAGCAATTATCTCTAAATAGAAATACATATATGAATAGTGGGGACTCCTGTTAGATTAGATACTAGATTTAAATCTTATAAAAATATTTTATGGGTAAGTTTTGGATATATTTTAAATTTAAAACTAAATGATATTTATTAATCCAATGTTATTTTGACCCATAACCCTATTTAAACTTAAATTCAAATTTAATTAAGATGATTATTATTCACTTTATAGCTTTCATACACCTACGGGTGGGGGGAGAGATGAGGAGTACACCTGTCATTTAGGCTTTCCCTACAAACTACAAAGAGATTTTGACGTAGAGACGCGTTAGGAGGGAGTCCCATGGGATTACAGGCTTCATTCATAGAGGTAAGTACTTTAGCCTAGCTCCCACCAGTGATGGGTTTCTTTGACCTTGTTGTTACCTTATTTGGTATGTTCTTTGTTGGTTTCGTGCTTGTGTATGTTGTTGTGATGTCTTGGATCTCTGTTGTTGATTCCCTGCATACACTTGGCTTGTTGCTTCCATATCTATTGATTGGTTGTTTGTATAAGTTGTTGTTAGATGCTCACTGAGCATGCCACCGTGGACCGGGACAATACTGTGAGACTCATGGTGCTTGTGTTTAGGTTGGGTCGGTATGCTTCAGTGGAGTAAGCGGGCTCGCTGAGCATAGCCACCTGTCATCCGGCACTTGACCATCGAGGCACGCGGCACTTGTGCTGACCGTGGAGGTGTGATTGGTTAAGTTTAGGGGCCCCATATGATTGATTTGTTGTGCTGATTGTTTCCTTGATATGTCATTCTTGATTATCTATTGTTATCTGGACTGAATTCTTTGTGTTCTCTGCAGGGTACTTACTGAGCTTTCCTTCTGAAAGCTCATTCCACTTTCTTTTTCCTCTCTTTCAGGATTAAGGGATTAGCTAGGTTGGTTTCAGGAGCTGTGTGAGGGTTTGGGATTAACTTGTCGGGGTTCGAGGACCTCAGAATAATTTGTGTGTGAGTGTACTTCTGTAGGACCCTGTAGGGCCTAATTTTGTATAAACCATTATAGGGTATTTTGAACAAATTCCGCTGTAAGAACTCTGATTATTGATGTTGATGGATTTATTTTATTGCATGCTTTTTGTTTACATAGGCCTTGTATCCTAGTGTGGCTCGTCTCCACTTGGGTACGGCCGGTCTATGTACGTGCTCGAGGTCCCGGGATTCGGGTCGGGGCGTGACAATAACTATCCTTCTCAAAGCTCCTGTCATTCTCTTCCTTGTCTTCTCCATGAGTGTTGCCGTGATTTCAGCCGTGAGCGTCGCCCGTCATCTCCCTCTCAAATAATCAAATACATATTTTTCACTACAACTGGGATTTGGTATTGGAAAAAGAAGCTAATAATTAATCAATATTCAAAAGTTATGAGATGACTTGGCGGAAAAAATCCCCACTAAAAATAAGGGCAAAGTTGAAATTATAATAAAAAATAACTAACTGAGTTGGTGGGAAGGGTTGAAAAATAAATGTATCGAAAATGAGGGACTGTTGGGAATATTTAAATTTTAGAGGGACTGTCTGGGAAGTTTTGAAACTTCTAGGGATCTATAATTAATTTTCCATTATTATTATTATTATTATTATTATTATTATTATTATTATTATTATTATTATTATTATATGTGTTTTTGGGTTAACCTACATTTATTTTTTTATGTATTTTTTAGTTTAAATCTATTGTTCTTTTGTGTATCTTGGTTGTGATTGAGAGGGTGAAATGTTGTTGTGAGTGCTTGATCTATGAATCTTTGTGTTTGTTTGTTGATGATGAATCTATACTTTGAATGACCAATTAATTAGCTACACAAATAAATAAATAAATAGAATTATAGATAATAAATAAATACATAAACTGAAAATTTATAGTTATAAACTCGGGTCTTATAATGCCCATTTGAAATGATAAAAAAAATTAATTAAAAATTAAAAAAAGAAATAAGATAGTAGGGAAAGGACCTGTTTGGATTGATGTTATATGAAATTTGTGTTTGAAGCCCAAATTTAAGCCAAAGAAAAAATTACCGTACAGTCCCTGCTAGTTTAGATTCTTCCTTTTTAGTCCCTCTGACAAAAAAATATAATTTTCAGTCCCTCTTTTTTCAATTAATTATTTTTTAGTCCCTCCTGTTACTTTACCCGTTAACTTTTTGCAAAAACCCCAAATTTCCCTTGTACTTGCCACCCAAAATCTCCTTTTTGCTGAAAAGACAAGTTACTTTTCAGTCCCTCCTTTTTCAATCAATTACTTTTTCGTCCCTCTCACCCAAAATCTCCTTTTTGCTGAAAAGACAAGTTACTTTTCAGTCCCTCCTTTTTCAATCAATTACTTTTTCGTCCCTCTCACACTGTAACTATGTGCTTTTTGGCATGACTGAAAGTGCTTATTTCTGACATTACTGCTGCTTAGTATTTAACGAAACTGTGTATTACAAACACGAAAGCACATACTATTTCCCTTAAGTGCTTATTTTCAGTCATATCTACTTAGTATTCCTTATATCTGTTTATTATCTACTCGTAAATGTTTAACATCATATGTTAGTGCTTATTTCTACGCGTCTGCGCTTAGTATTCCACTGTTTTGCTTAGTATTGACTCGCCTAAAAGAATCTCTTATTAATCAACAGGGATCCTCTAGCCGCTCGCTCCGCGTAGGCTGTTCGGATGGTAAGCAATTTGAAGTTATTGACCATTGCAACCACACGGTGAATTTGCCTACATAGACATGCTCTTGCAAACGTTGGGAAGTGTATGGAATAACTTGCAAGCATGCTTGTGCGACAATCGCGCATTGGGACACAAGTGTACATTGCTTCGTGGATGACTACTTCCCAATAGAAATGTACGTCGACGCGTATGCATACCATATTTCTTCCATCCCATGCCATGATAAGTAGACAGATGCATCCTGCGGCCTTCGGCTACGGCCGCCCATTATGAAGCGATGGCCTGGGCCGCTAAGGCAGAAAAGAATTGAGTCGCAGGATTTTGATGTGAGAGAGTTACGGTGCAGCCGCTGTCAAAACGCTGTCCACAATTGCAAGACTTGCAACCCAGTAATAGCTGATTAAATTGCTCTGTCACAGCTACAATGGTTACTTGTTCGGTTGAAACTTTTTGTATGGTGAGCACATAGATTTCGTAATACATAGTTGTGTGTTGGAAGTAAATGAGTTTGATTTTGTTTTGACCAGTTTTTTTATATACTAAAGGTTTACATGAGCGAGTAAACAGATGCGGTGGATAATAAAGAATGCAGTAACAATAGTACACACTTTACTTAAATGATGCACATTCAGTCTTCCAAACAATGGTGCTATGAGAAAAACCATAAGAAGGAAAATAAATGGCATAAGTATCTATACTAAGCAGTAAGTATAGGATAGTAAGCACTTATTATAGAATAGTAAGTGTTTATATCATAAAAATAATAACATATTTCCAATAGAATTTGAAATCCTAATCCTAATTTAATTAGGATTTTTTATAAATAGACAAGCATATCTAATCCTATCTCAAAATAGCTTGAAGTTATGAATCCCAAGATAAACCCAAGGTATTCCATGGGCACAGATCCCAATGCAAATCTAAGACCATCCAAGGAAACAAACCCAAGATAATCTATGGGAACAAATCCCGAGGCATAGAATATATGATAAACCTTAAAAAAAATAATCAGATTATTAAAATATATATTTATATATATATATATATTAAAATTAAAATTAAAAGTTAATATGATTTTATCAATTGTTTGGGATTAAGATATGCAGTCAAATTTTCTCAAATATATATATAAATGATGCTAAATAATAATGATTTCAAACAAGATAAGATTAAAAATTACTTTAAACACTTTTAATCTTATCATGATTGAGATTAAATTCAAAACAAAAAATAAAGATAAGGGTTTTTTTCTTTGAGTATAAAAAGGGTAGAACCCTAGAAAGAACTTTTCATAGAGAGAAAAGAAGGAGAAGAAGAGGAAAGAGAAAGGTACTCCCTTGATCTCCTTTCATGTAACTCAAAAACACCAAAGAAGGCCACCGTCGATCAACTCCGGCTCCCTTGTGGAGGCCATCACCGTCCACCAATGATGAAGTTCTTGGCTCCCTTGTGGAGGCCATCATCGCCCACCTTTGGTAAAGTTATTGGCTCCCTTGTGGAGGTCATCACCACTCGCCGTTGATAAAGCTCTTGGCTCCCATGTGGAGGCCATCGCCGCCTACCAATGATGAAGTTCTTGGCTCCCTTGTGGAGGCCATCGTCACTCACCGATGATGAAGTTCTTGGCTTCCTTGTGGAGGCCATTGCCACTCACCATTGATAAAGCTCTTGGCTCCCTTGTGGAGGCTATCGCCACTATTGGAATTTCATCACAAGTTTTTGCTTGAATAATGGTGTTATTTGAGGGCGTCCATCCAAGGTTTGCATCCAGCCGGCTGAGGAGGACTGCTGCCATGAAAGATAAAATTCACCAGATTGAGTAGATAAAGAAAGCTTTAGTCTATGTGTAATTGTAAATTTTTTGTTGCAAAAAATATTCCAAAGCCATCTAAGATATCCAGCCATCTAAGATGCCCTTCAAATGTTTGATGAAATGCCTCAAAGGCATTCTTAGTTTTTTGATGACAATCTCCATTAGTAAAATGTTCTGTTGATGATTAAAAGTGGAAAATAACTTAAACTCAATAAATCTGAACATAATCATGTGAATGTTCAAAAACTTGAATTCTTGCCATGAAATTGGTTTGGAGAGGTACTAAAGATGTTGGGGATGTCACAAGTTACTTAAACTACCATCAATGTGAACAAAGCTTGATTTAATATATAGCAAGCTCATTAATCAGCTATTGGCAAAGATCAAAGCATGTGGAGCTATCCAAGAATATGAAGCAATAGAACTAATATTTTGGTGAAAGTTAAAGTTCTTGAATTATGGAGGTCGTGAAGGTTACACAAAAAAGGAAGCTGACAGCAAAAGCATTTAACCAAAAATAAAATATATAAAAATATATAAAAAATAAAATAAAATCAAGGACCCATATAGTTTAAAGAATTAAATGTCATGGAGATTGCACAAATCAGGATGCTGTCAACCAGCTAAATATTATGGGGCTATTACATGCCAAATTCCTGGTCTTGTGAAGAAGTGCAGTGCACTAAATGAAATCTTGTTGGATCTATGGGTTTGAATGATCCAGTTTCTATTGGTGTTTTCAAAATGGATGAATAACACATTATAAATACTATGGACATGTTTGGTTCGCGGATTTGGGGACCGAAGTGGCGGAAGTGGTCCCACTTCCATGACTTCCGTGTGTTTGGTTTGCGGTAATCTGGCTGAATTCTGAACTCACAGTTCCAAACTGTACGGACTTCCCCATTTTGGCTTCGGTGAAAAAAAAAGGTGAAGTCCCATTTCCGCGATTTTTTGCTTCACCACCGAAGTCCCAGTTCTGCGCGTGAGCACCACGTGCGCAGCTTCTCGTTACCCCCCTCGCCCTTTCTTCTTTCCCAATCGCGATTACTAGGGCATCATCCTCTTGTACCTCCACCGCCTCCACCGCCGCTTGCTACCCCATCAACCTCTGGCCTCCGATCCATCCCTCATCTCCAAATCGAAGGTACTCATCTCCTTTCGCATCCCCCTTCTCCTCCATCTTCTCATCTCTGAACGCAAGGATGGCTCCCTTCTCTCTAACTCACTTCTCATCTTATTTACTCTCCGATCGTGATCGACGGACAGCGGGGAGCTAGGGCATCATCTCCACTTCGCACGCTCTGAAAACTTGAGCATCAACGAACGCAAAGTAGATGTTTTGTTCATCTCCTTCTTTCTAACTGACTTCTCTCTAACTCTCATCTCATCTCCTTTCTTCTTTCTCATCTTTGCTTTTGGATTGTTTATTCTTTTTACGTTTTTTAACTTCTGATTTCGTGTGATTTTCTTCAACATCTTTTTTTTTTGTTTTGTTTTCGTAGATCTGATCTAAGATCTCCTTGGCCTTGTTGTTTAGTTTTTTCTTGGTTGGAATTTTCTAATTCAAGATATTCTTCTTGATTATATGATATATGAGGATTCTTTTTTTGATCTAAGTTAATGTTGTTAGATTGATTACTTTTTTTGATCTCCTTGGCCTTGTTGTTTAGTTATTTTTATCTAAGTTTTTTCTTAGTTTTTCCTTGGCCTTGATGATGATAGGTTCTTGTATTTCAGGCATGATTCCCTGAAAACACAGCAAGTTTTGTTATTTTTTTGAAAGAAAAAGGAAGCCTCTTAAATTTTGATAGTAGCACTAACTTGATAAGTAACATAAACAGCCTAGCAATACACAACTTTAATTTGGACATATGTAGACTAGATCCACCCACCATATAATCCAGTTATCCAAAACAATCTGCTACCTAACCTTAAAAGCAGATATCTTTATTACACAGTGCAAAAAATAGCTTAAAATACATCATAAAATTGTAAACAACTTCAGGTCACAATTTCAGTTGATGTTACAGGACAATAATTAAAGACTACTCCAAGCAACATAGGATTTTGCTATTACAGGACAATAATTAAAGACTACTCCAAGCAACATAGGATTTCATTTTCAACTATTTAATTCTATAACATTTTTTATTTTCTTGTACTACAATAATTTTTGCTCATTGATGTCATGTCATAATTGAAGCAATGTACGCAATGTAATTAATGTAATTAATGTAGCACTGTATGCATACTTTCTTTTTTGTTTATTAGGATTCCAATCCATTGTTTTGATCTATTTCAAATTGTATACCAATTACTTGTTTGTAGATGGATAACTGGCCAACAAATGATAGGGGAAGGGTTTTGGCTGCAGCCTACACCACAATTGTTGTAGTGGTTGCATTTCTTTTTAAAGAAATGCATAAAAAAAGGCCGGTACGGTATATTGAACCTTCAATGTTCCGGGACCTAACTAGGAACGAGCACATGTGTCGTATTCTGAGGAGTGGGAGAGACTACTGTGTGAGCTATCTTAGGATGGATGTAGGCCCCTTCATGCGTCTTTCGATGATTATGCGTGATAGACATCTGTTGAGCGACACTAGACATGTCTCAGTAGAAGAACACTTAGCTGTATTCCTCCACATTGTGGGACACAACACAAAGAATAGGACAATGAGGATTGAGTTTCTCCGTTCCGGTGAGACTATTAGTAGGTACTTCAACAATGTCCTACGTGCTATTTGCGCTGTCCGCGATGACTTCATGCAGCCACCTACATCCGCCTGCCACCCTGAAATTGCGTCTAACCCTAGTTGGTACCCTTTCTTCAAAGTAAGCCAAACTTCAATTTGATTTGTTTTAAAATGTGTGAATTGTTATTGTAATTTTTTTTTTCAATTTGCTAAACATGTAGGATTGCATCGGTCTATTAGATGGCACTCACATTGTTGCATCTGTTCCCCCGGCCGATTTACCACATTTCCATGGCCAGAAGGTCCAACACAAAATGTGTTGGCCGTGGTGAACCCCGGTTTAATATTCACATATGTGCTAGCCGGGTGGGAAGGGTCGGCTAATGACTTCACTGTGTTAAAAGATGCATTATCACGCCCACAACCGGAAGGGCTTAAAGTTATTGAAGGTAATACTAAATAATTTTTCCTTTTGCTAATACACATTCTTCCATGAAAAAGTGCTTCATCCTAATAGTTTCCTATAGGCAAATATTACTTGGTAGATGCGGGTTATTCAACGATGAACGGTTTCATCGCTCCATACCGGGGAGTCAGATGCCATCTGAAGGAACACAGTGGGCGTGAACCAACAACCCCAGAGGAGCTGTTTAACTTGAGACATTCAATGTTACTGTCTAAGATTGAGCGGGCATTCGCCATTCTTAAGAATCTTTTCAAGATTCTTACATCGCAACCGTTCTTCCCTTACAAGACCCAAGTGCGTCTAGTCCTAGCAGCTTGTATCATCCACAATTTCATTGCTGGTGTTGATCCTAATGACATGATCATACAAGATGATATGATCCAAGACAATGGAAATATTGTAAGTGCATCCCAGTCCCAGTCCAGATCCCAGAGGGAACGAAGGGAAGAAAATAGGCTGTGGATAGAATTACGGGACAAGATTGAGCAAGAAATGTGGGCGCACTATGTTGCTTCCCGACACTAGTTTCTTTTATTTTTTGCTATGTTATTTTCCTATGTACTTTTGTACTGTATCTTGTGCTTGACATTTGTTGATGCATTGCACTGATGTCGTTATGGATTGCTAGTTTCCTATCTATTAATTCTATGCCTTGCAGCTTTAAACATTTTTATGATTTGATATAGTGATGGAGCACAGCAGTTCTTCTAGATCTGGAACAAAACGTGGAACCCAGAACAAGTATTGGCCAACGGCATTTAGCAATTTTGTAATACCGGTGTTGGTTCAGCAAGTTGCTTTAGGGTTGAAGTGCGACAAAACATTCAAGAAAGCAGCTTTTGTCGTTGCTGCAGCGGCAGTGAATGACACTTTCAAGGTAGACTATACCGCTGAAAATGTGGAAAATCATTACAGGACCTTGAAAGCATAATATGCAATCATAAAAAAAGCAAAAGAGCTGAGTGGCGCTGGGTAGGATGACAACCTCAAAATGATCACCCTTGACCCGATGGTTTGCAAGACTTACACAGATGTAAGTGCATAATAATGTTTATATGTATTCATTTGGTTTCAATTCTATCATGTATTTTTTCATAAAAACTGACCAACTTCTAAATATGTAGGCACATCCAACTGCTAAGCCCTTCATAAACAAGCCAATTGATAATTATGAAGGTCTTAGAACTATTTGTGGTGAAGACCAAGCCACTGGATCTTATGTGACTTCTATTTATTCTGACTTTGCTAGTAGGACAGACACAGATGATATGGACAATGACAACATAGAGGAAAACCCAAATGAGAATAGTGACGAGGATGGGAATCCCGATACAACCCCACATGTTGCTAACACTCATAATAATGTGTCATCCACTAGCAGACCCCAACGTTCAAGCAGGAGGTCTGTGGGAAATGATGAAGCATCCTTGGGTGATTTGGTCTGGGTCGTAGGAGAGATGACCCATGCCATTAAGAACCCAACTCAGTGGTATGATATCTTGTACGAAAAGGTAATGGAGGTGGATGCCATCGATAAACGGTTGAAGGCGAAGGTGTTTGATTATCTGTTCCTACACGAGAATGAAGGGAAGATGTTCATGGTGAAGGATAAGGACCTGAGACAAGCATGGATGGACGAGTTCCTGATATATATGCCTTATTAAGCCTTATTCCTACTTTGCAGATTTTATGACTTGCTTTTTATTATCTCGTTTGCATGGACTGATTTGCTTTTCTTTTCTATTTGTGCCTTATTTTTTTTCTGCCGAACTGAACTGTTTTTATTTGTTTGTGTCTTACTTAACTTTTGTGCACTGTTAACTGTTGGATAGACCTTATTAATATGTAAGACTATTTGGAACTTAATTTTGCTATAATTTGATATTGTCTTCTTGCAGGTGGTCATCTATATGGCTATGATGAAAGCACATGAGGCATATTGAGGCACGGTTTATGAAAGACAGTTGTGAGGACCTTTTTAATAATTGTTTTGCTTGTTCCCTTCCTTCCTGGTTGTATGGTTTTCATATTTGGTTTGTTGTTCAAGGAGTGCGGTGAGGCAGTCATTGCAGCCCATTTCCTCTAAATGACGTAATTGTTTTATTACATGCTTTCGTCCTTTCTTCCTAGTTGCATGGTTTTCATATTTGGTTTGTAATTCAAGGAGTGTGGCGAGGCAGCCATTACAGCCCATTTCCTCTAAATGACTTCATTGTTTTAACTATGGACTTTTTTGCATGGTTTTCAAATTATTTTTTGGACTTTTTTGTATTGGTGGTGGGAAATCTTTTGATAGTTTTGATGGAGGGGAGCAAGCAAATTATTGGAAACTGATGCCGATGATATATAGTGCCTCATTCTGAACTGAGCCATGGAGTTATTCGTGTGGTTTACTTCTTCATTGAGTGTAACTCAACCATGTCAAGCTGCATTCTGGTATGAATTTATATTTGTTATTTTGGCTGCTGCAGACTCTGTCTTTTTATGTTCCTTGGGAGAGCATGGTATGAGTATTAAAGAATCTCATAATCTCAATTTCTTCTTAATATATGTTCCCTGGAAATCTGAAAGGTAATTTATATTTGTTATTTTGCTGTGAGCTAGTAATTGTTATCTTTATTTTAGTTGGAAACTTGTTAAACAAATCAATATTGTTACCCTATTGATATGGACCAGTTTGTGACTTTGGTATGGACCAGTTGCGGATTTGAATAAACCTACAAGTTTGGTGATTGATGTTTCTTTATCACCTCTATTGTTACCCTTGTTGTCCTGTTGTATGTCTTTATGTCTTTTTTAATAATTGTTGAACACCAATATACTTATGTTTCAACACAGCTCATGCGTGTGCAACATGATATTTAGGAACCAAAATTGGGGGCAGTTCTTGCATTCTACAGACCAAGTATTCAGTATAACTTCACTGCACATCTGAAAGCACACACTAGAATCAATGTCTCTCACAATGTTCAACTTACTGCAATTTCTTCTTTTGTTCGGTTGATGTCCCTATATCATGTTGATTTATTAATGAAGTTATTTGCTATATACATCAAAGCACCTTTCTTTTATATGCTTGCTTGTTTATTTGATTGGTTATTTATTTGATTGGTTATCATGGGATGAATTCAACAATCTTTAATTTTTGGTTTTAGCTGAACTGTTCTTTTATTTGCTTGCTTGTTTATTTGCTGAACTGTTCTTTTATTTGCCTGTTTATTTGCTTGTCCAGGTTTTGGTTCATAGTTGGCCACTTCGGGAAGAGATCATGTTTTTGTTGAACAAGTCTTTCAAATTTAAAGTGATCATGTTAGTGAATGGTTCTTGTTTGTATTGAACAAGTGATTTAAAGTTAAAGTGATTATGTAATTTGTTGATGTCAAAAACTGGTCCACCTCACTGTTGCCTTGTGATCTGATCTCAGCCTTCGACAAACGGTTAAAATTTATAGTTGATGTGGACGCTTACAAAGATTCTGAACAGGAGATGCTCTGGAATACCGATCGGAATTGTCCGCTTTGCTTTGGGGGGGATCTGTAAAAGGGAGAGGGAAGTGATCGGAATTGGGCCTTTCTGCCCGGATTTAACTCCGATGCTTAAGTCAGAAAACTTGAGAGGGAAGTCTTAGACATAAGTTAGTTCTTTTATAATTTTTCCGGATCCTTTTTCTTCTAGTATTGTTCTTCTTTTATAGCAAATTAAAGGCGGTGTAGGAAAATATCCTGAAAGGCGGTGGGAAAGGCGGTGAGTAAATATCTCATGAGGCTGTAAGCAAATATCAGCCTTGTGTACCTACTGTGTAGGTACTATGTACGTAAGTAGAAAATATCTGCCCACTGTAGAGGCAAGTGGATAAGATCTACTTACTGTAGAGGCGTTAGATATTTTCTTCCCTAGGTGGCTATGAGACAGTTTCTGGAGAAAAAGGTTGCTATAATTCCTTCGGATTTGTGGGCAGGTTGAACCCTCATTCTTATTTGCCGAACGGAATTTCTAGAAGATTTGGTGATATTGCCACGTGGCCAGAGGGATGTGGCCCTGTGTGTGAGACAAGTGGCCCTTTAGGTAGGTGACACATGTTTTACCAAATATCTCAGTAACATTAGTCCCCCCAAAGTGTATTTGTTTCAAAAAATCTGAGCGAGGAGTGAGCTAATCGCACTTTTCGCTTGGTTCGAGAACAAGTATCTTCCTTAGTTGGCATGTCTATGTGGGTCTAGATTTTGTCTCTAGGATTAAGGCACATGTGCTATTAATAGGCGACTGACACTTGCTGTGTTGTCTTTTCGTTGTTTGAATCGAGGTAGATTTTTCTCCAAAATTTTCGCTTATAGTGTCAATAGGTTTTTCTATTTAAGGAGCTTGTACAGATAGTGTTTTTATCCATTCTGTTGTTATCCTTGTTTCTTTGTATGATGGCTCAACGTTTGTCCTTCTTCAAATTTTTCACTTTCACCCAATCCTCCCGTCATTTGCGAATTCCAACCTCTTTTTATGAACATTTAGAGGGCTTGAGGACTGGAGTCGTTCATTTGATAAGTCCGAACGGCGTATGGCGATCTCTTTTGGTACATTGACACGGATTTAGGTGAAATCTGTTTTGAGAAAGGGTGGGAAATTTTTCATGTTGATCATGATGTTGAGGCGGGGGATCTTCTAGTTTTTACGTATGCAGGGGGCATGCGCTTCGAAGTTGAAATATTCGGAAGCGATTCATGCCGTAAAGAGGTGGACTTCAATCTTCGCCCGCGTGCTTTGCCGGGGTTTCCTAGTGACGACGAGGACATCGACTGTTGCGGAAGTCCATGCATCTCCTCTGAGTCTTATCCGAGCGAGTCCTCGGATGGATCCGTGGACTGTTAACTAGGGAATTCCGACGGAGAATAATGTTTGCTAGGACTTGTTGCGTTGTTTGTTTGTTGTTGTTGGTTTTTTTTTTTTGTTCGTTGTCTGCAACTATCTTTGTAACATGAATAAATAAAGGTTGTCGTTTAGCTTTATAAATTCTTTGGTACCTTTCTGAAATAACCATTGGTAATCCTATGTTGGGGCGTGTGTTTTGTCTTCTATGGTATGGGCTCTATTTTTTATACAATGCCTGTTATTCCCCGAGAAGACACGTGTCTCTCCTACTGTTTAGCATTAAAGGGAGATGGTGGCGCGACATGCGTGGCGTGCGCGTTTGTCAACATCATGATGGGCGCGGCTACCCATGTGTGTCAGGCGGCGTTTGGTATGCTGACGTGGATGGGATTTTGAATCGTTTAAGGAGAAGTGATGATGGCTATCTGAACGGTCTGGATTTGGGGACCTTTGGTTCAACGGTCCGATCGGGGCGTAGTGTTGGGATCTAACGGCCAGGAATTTGTCTCCCTTTCATATAATAACCCGTAAAGGTGGAGAAGGCTTTATTGTGAAAATCGAAAATCGCGATTGTCTTCTTCTCCGGCGAGCTCTGTCTTAGAGTTCTTGCGTTCTTTCACCTTTTTTTCTTCTAAGGTATGGCTAGTGATTCTAGTGCGTCTTTTTCTTCTGGTTCTTCTCATGAATCTCATAAACCTGCTGCTTCTCAACCCCTTTCGATCCCTACTCCGTCCGAACCCATAGTCTCCGTCGTGATTCCAGGCGGGTCTAGGGATGTTCCGGTCCAGGGTTTGCGGATTCATCCCGCCTCTAGGGCAATGGGTAGGGGGTCTGACACCTTCATAAGCCTCTTTGGGCAGAAGGATGTCGATGACTTGGTAGAGAAGTATGAGATAGACTTATCTTTGTCTGAGGTTAGGGCTCCATGTTCTGGGGAGAGGGCAAATTCTCCTAGGGAGGGGGAGATTTCCATCTATCAGGATGCATTGTTCGGTAGCCTTAGGATTCCTTTTTCTAGTTTTGCTAAGGCGATTCTGGAAGAATATCGCTTGTATCCTTCACAGTTAACTCCGAACTCTTGGAGGTTGCTCAGCGGTTTTGTTATCATTTTTAAGAACTATGGGGTAAATCCGACTGTCCGTTGGTTTCGTATGTTATTTAGTCTGTGTTTAGAGTCTAATGCCGATTGGTACTATTTCTCGGCTCGTCCCGGGAAAAAGTTTCTAGGGAAAGTCCCTTCTTCCATTAAGCGATGGAAGAGTAAATTTTTCTTTGTCAAAAGTAAGTCCGGGTGGGATGTCTGAACCAAGTGGGAGGTTCCCCGAACGGATATTGTTTGTGAAGAAGAGGAGGTTCTTCTTAAGTCAATGACGGGAATGTCCAAGGTTTACATGGATGCCTTCTTAACTAAGGAAAATCTCCTTAGGTGTCGTTTAGTAGGAGCTACTGGTAGGACTTGTTTATGCGTCTAATTTAGTTTAATCTTGAATCGTGATGTCTAACTCATTTCGGAATTTATTCTTGTAGAAAATCCGATGGAGGACGAAGATTTAAGTTACGTTAAGGGCATCCTGGCCTCCTTCGAAGGTGAAGTTCATCCGCCCTTACCTCGTGGGCGAAAGAAGAAGGAAGTAGCATCCAACAAAGGCGCTGATACTTCCCAGGAGGAGAAGAAGAAAAGGAAGAGAAAAAACGTTGACTCTTCCAAGGACTCTTCCAAGAAGAGGGTCAAGGGTGACCTTGCTGCTGGGTCCTCGCAGGAGAGGAGGACAAAGAGGAAGAATTCCGAGGACGCATAGGGTCTCGAAATTACAAGAGAACATGCGAATTCGCCTCAGCAAGAGGTTCGTCCGGCTTTAACGCCAATTTCAGAGGGCCCCTCTTATAGTCGACCAGAAGATATTCTCCTTAGGGAGGTGAGAGTCTACTTCTTAGGGCTATCTATTGTTTCACTAAGAATTTTTTATTTAGGTTTATTTTATAGGTGGAAGCAGGAGAAGCAGCTTTCCTGGACAAACTGAGGATGGCAGACTCAATTCTGAAAGGACCAGCCACTCAGCAGAAGGAATTATCCTCCAAAGATATTCCTTTTCGAGACGCCGTGTCCGTGAAGGACGTTTTGATGGCTATGAGACCCGAACAGCTCTCCAATAAACTCCGAAGGGCTGGAAGGGAAGAGGCCACTTGCCAACTTTTCCGCTCGGCTATGCTGGTAAAATTTATTCTTGTAATTCTTTTACTTCCTAGTTTGGTACTATCGCCCATAACTCATTTGTTATTCTGTAGACTGCTCAATGGGCGGATCGAGTCAGCAATCTTTGTCAAGAAGATTTGGCAAAGATGGAAGCGAGTGGGGCATAAATTGCCCAATTAAGTTTTAGGGTGGCGGCTTTAGAGGGAAAGGAGAAGGAGCAGCTCGCTGTTATCCATGCTCTTGAGCGAGATAAGGCCGAGCGGCTTCAACAGCTGGCTGCTATGGAAAAACAGAAAAACGATCTAGCGGCAAAGCTGGTTATTTCCGAGGGCTCTCTTCATACTGCTGAGGAGAGTATCAACAAATTACAGGATGAATCCAGCAGTTTGAAGAAGGAACTTAAATCCGCTCAAACTGAGCGAGCTGAAGCCCGATGGGAGCTAAAATTGAAGGTTGGTGAACTTGCCGTCGTTCAGGCTGAGTTGGAGGAAATTAAAAGGGAGCGTGACACACTTAAGGAAGACTTAGCTTCCAGACAAAAAGCTCCTAAATCCGACTCGCAAGAAATGAAAGATTTAGCAGAACGAGCGGATAAGTTAGAAAAGGAGGTCGCTCGGCTTAGGGCGAAAGCGAAAGAGGGGGCCACCCGTATATATTCAGTATTGCAGCAGGTAGGCCATCATGTTCCTCCTGCAGAAGTGTTAGCGATGGGGCTTGCTGGAGTCTTAAAGATGTTTACGAAATTGAAGGAGCAGCAGATTATAAAGACTTCAGAGGCCCCTGCTCCAGCCTCCTCTATACCTCCGACTCAAATTCCTCCAGAAGCAGCTACCCACCCGGAAGGCCCTAGCTCTTAGGGATTTTTGTTTTATGGAATGTTTTTGTGAAGACTTAGGCATTTTGAATGTAGTTTTTACTTATATGAATGAAACACAAACCTTTATTTTGGTGAAGATTTATTTCCGAGTCGTGGTTATCTTTAACCATTTAAGAAGTCCTTTGCAAAGTCTTTCTTTCTTCATTTGGCTTGTAAAGCTTCATAGCGACTTCTTCTCTTCTTAGTCCAGTCATGGGACTTTGATTTGTTGAGTAAGACCCTTGCTTTTGTAAATGAGATTGTTGCCTCATATTTCGATCGGGATTTTTGCCCCTTGTTTCTGGATGAGGATTGTCTTTTATCCTTGTAGGATAATTTTCGACTCATCTTTTAGGAATGGGATTTTCACCTCATCTTTGTGGGATGGGATTTTCACCTCATCTTTATCGAGAATTTCTAAACAGAACTTGAAGTTTTATTTTACGAAACATTTAGGAGACTGCTACAACATTCATTGATAGTAGCATCGCAAGTATTCAACATGAAATGGGCGTTTGAGTGCCTTCCCTTCCATATTAACCAGATAATAAGTACCCATGCGGACAATCTTCTGTATGACATAAGGGCCTTCCCAGTTAGGAGTTAGCTTCCCCGTTCGGCTTTTGTTTCCCTGGAACTCATTTTCTCTTAAGACCAGATCACCGATTTGGAAGAAGACTCGTTTTACCCTTGTGTCGTAGAACCTTTTTACCATTTGGCGATATATCACTGCCCTTGTTTCTGCAACTTCTCTTCGCTCTTCAAGTAGATCAAGTTCCTCTCGAAGATTCATCTCATTTTCTTCTGATGAGAAAGTTTGTTGTGTCCGCAAGGTCGGCATTCCTATTTCCGCAGAGATGACTGCTTCTGCCCCGTAAGTAAGAGAGAATGGAGTTTCTCCTGTGGGGGTTCTTGTGGTTGTTCGGTAAGCCCAGAGAGCGCTTGGAATTTCCTCAACCCAATTAGTTCCATTTTTAGCCACTCGGGTTTTAAGAGTCTGGAGCAGGGTGCGATTTGTCACTTTGACTTGGCCGTTGGTTTGAAGATGTGTTACGGAAGTTAATCTAGATTCAATTCCGAGCTCGGAACAAAAGCTTTTGAAAGCCTTGTTATCAAATTGTCGCCCATTATCAGAGATGAAGGCGACCGGAATTCCGAACCGACAGATAACGGTTCGCCATAAAAATCCTTGATAAGCCTTTTCCGTGATCTTGGCCAAGGGCTCAACTTCTACCCATTTGGTGAAATAGTCGATAGCAACTATCAGAAATTTCATTTGTCGAGTCGAGGATGGAAATGGTCCCAGAAGATCAATTCCCCAAACTGCAAATAGTCGAGGACTGATAATTGGCGTGAGCATTGTTGGCGGTCGCCTTTGGATCTTGGAATGCCGTTGGCAAGCGTCACATTTTCGAGCGAACGCCACCGCATCTTGAGTTAATGTTGGCCAATAGTAGCCTTGTCGCAGGACTTTGTAACTCAAGGCCTTGCCTCCTATATGACCTCCTCCGATGCCTTCATGAATTTCTTGAAGGACGTAGTTGGCTTCTGTTGGATTTAAGCATCTTAAGAAGGGTTACGTATAGGACAGCTTGTATAGGTGTTCACCAATCATACTGTATTGGGTGGCTTTGTAAGAAATCCGTCTGGCTTCTGTCTTGTTGGATGGTGCAGGTCCACCTTGTAGGTAGTTTCTGATGGGATCAATCCAACATGGCTCTTCTTCTGTACTTTGTACCTCTCCTACCAGCTCTTCAATAGTTTTTGCTGGAAGGTACTATAGGTTGAAAGAGGGTTATGTATCTCCATTAGGTGCAGTTGCTTTCTTAGATAAAGCGTCTGCCTCTTCATTTTGTATTCGACAGATTTTTTCAATCTGGAAGTGAGCGAAGCATGGAACTATTTTCTTCACCACTGCCTGGTATTTGACCATGTTCTCCTCCTTTGCTTCAAAACTGCCCAATGTATAGCCAACGACTAGCTGTGAGTCGGAATATACATGTAGATGTTGAATCCCAAGCCCCCAGGCAAAATGCAATCCTGCGATGAGGGCTTCATATTCGGCCTCGTTGTTGGTCGCTCAGAATTGGAACTTAAGAACTGTTGTAATTTTCCATTTAGAAGGAGAATAAAGGACGAAGCCTGCCCCTGACTTTTCTTCAGTTGCTGATCTGTCGACATATAAGGACCATGGGATGGCAGGGTTTTCTTCTGGATCTTGTGATGAGATTTCCGTGGGAATGGTTAATTCCGCGATGAAATCTGCTAGCACTTGAGCCTTGATTGTCGTTCGGGGCTTATAAGTGAGATCGAACTCACCCAATTCTATTACCCACTTGGCTAGACGTCAGGAATTTTCAGGCTTATGGAGAACTTGCTTTAAGGGCTGGTCAGTCAACACAGTAACTTTGTGAGCTTGAAAGTAAGGTCTCAATCTCCGTGCGGATGTGATAAGGGCGAAGGCTAACTTTTCGAGTGGTAGATACCTTGACTCCGCGTCGTTAAGGATCTTGCTTGTATAATAGACAGGCTTCTGAACTCCCTTATCTTCTCTTAATAGAACTGCACTGACCGTTCGTGGAGCAGCGGCCAGATAGATATAGAGTTCTTCTCCTACTTGCGGCTTGGCTAGCAACTGAGGCGATCGGAGATAATCTTTAAGCCCCTGGAAGGCTTTTTCACACTCTTCTGTCCACTCCATCTTTGGTGCTTTACGCAAGGCTTGGAAGAGTGGGAGATTTTTCTCTCCGGCTTTAGAGATAAATCTTCCAAGAGCTGCGAGGCGTCCATTAAGCCGTTGTACCTCTTGAAGAGTTTTAGGT
This sequence comes from Dioscorea zingiberensis, assembly GCA_026586065.1. Classification (NCBI taxonomy): domain Eukaryota; kingdom Viridiplantae; phylum Streptophyta; class Magnoliopsida; order Dioscoreales; family Dioscoreaceae; genus Dioscorea; species Dioscorea zingiberensis. The sequence continues at coordinate 15,987,415 of CM048819.1, read as the reverse complement.
GATCTCATGTCAAGAATGGCTTTGACCTTTTCTGGATTTGCTTCTATTCCTCTTTGAGTCAATATAAATCCTAGAAATTTTCCTGACCGGACACCAAAGGCACACTTACTCGGATTTAAGCGCATGTTGTAAGTCCGAAGCGATTGAAAGGCCTCCTATAAATCCAACAGGTGCTCGTCGGCTTTGCGACTTTTTACCAAGATGTCATCCACATAGGCTTCGACATTTCTGCCAATTTGTTCTTTGAAGACTGTGATTATGAGTCTTTGAAAGGTGGCTCCGGCATTCTTTAGACCAAACGGCATCACCTTGTAGCAATAAGTTCCTTTGCTAGTAATAAAGGATGTCTTTTCTTCGTCGTCTTTGGCTATTCGGATTTGATTGTAGCCTGAGAAGGCATCTAAGAAACTCAGCATTTCATGCCCCGCCGTGGAGTCAACCAAATCATCAATTGAAGGTAGAGGGAACGAATCTTTCGGACAAGCTTTATTTAAGTCCGTAAAATCTACGCACATTCTCCATTTTCCGGACGGCTTTTTGACCAGAACCACATTAGCCAACCTGTCTGGATAGTTCACCTCTCGAATAAATCCTGCCTTCAGAAGGGTTGATACTTCTTCTTCTGCAGCCTTTTGCCTTTCTGGGGAGGAATTCCTCCTTTTCTGTTTGACAGGTTTGAACGACTGATCTACGCTAAGGCGGTGTTCAATGACATTCCGTTTTACGCCTGGCATATCCTCTGATGACCAGGCGAAGAGATCAGAATTTGTTCTTAGTACCACCATGAGGTTTTCTTGCTGTGCGGTTGTCAAATCTGCTCCAATCCGCACAGTACGTTCCAATCTAGTTGTGTCTAGAGGAACTATAAGCAATTCTTCAACTGGTGTAGGTCTGAGTTCTTCATCTTCCCGTTCTGCTATTATGTTGATCAACATGGCCTCTAAAGCTCTCGTTTTGCCTTTATTTTGAGTTGTTCCTTTGAGAGTTGAGGCATAGCATTGTCGTGCCAAGGGTTGATCCCCTCTTACTTCTCCACTACCACTCTCGGTCGAAAATTTGAGGAGAAGATGATAAGTAGAAATTATTGCTTTTAAGGCGTTGAGGGTTGGCCTACCAAGAATCACGTTGTAACTTGATGCACAGCGCACAACCAGAAAATTTGTTGTCACTGTTGATGATCTTGGCGAATTTCCTACCGTAACTGGTAATGTGATCATGCCTTCCAGTTGTATCACTCCTCCGGAAAATCCTATCAAGGATGATTTTACGGGGAGTAAGTTGTCTGCATCATTTCTCATTCTTTCAAAGGCGCTCCAAAAGAGAATATCTACTGAACTTCCACTGTCTATCAGGACCCGTTTCATTTGGAAGCTAGAGACCATGATGGCAATGACTAAGGCGTCGTCATGAGGGTGGCGAACCCTGCTGACATCGTTATCATAAAAAATGATGGGAGTCATAGGCTGAGACCTTCTTTGTGGCACTTCCGTCTCCTGTGCCACTCCCACCATTCGAGCATAGCTTTTCCGAGAGGCGGAACTTTCACCACCACAACCAGGGCCGCCGCTAATAAATCCGACCATCTCTCCTTTTGCTCCTTCAGGCTGTGAAGTCTCAGGTTCCTCTTGAACATCAATGTTGATATACTGCTCCAGTTGTCCCCTTCTAACGACATCTTCTATAGCGTTCATCAAATGGGTACACTTTTCTGTGTCATGTCCTTTAGCTTGATGAAATTTGCAATATCGCTTGCTATTTTTTTGTCGTTCGGGATTTCTTGCAGGCTCTGGCCACGTCAAAATTTTTTGATCCTGGATTTGCATAAGGATATGGCTTCGGGTTTGATTTAGTGGGGTGTGATGGTCATATCTGATTATTTTTCCTTCTTTTGGGGGTTCTCTAGGCTGTAGCCTATGTCACTGAGGACGTGTTGAAGATTCCAGACCTTTACCTTCACTTTTATGGTCTCTACATGATCCTCCTTCCCTTTGGATTTCTGTAGATCTCCTGCTAAAACTTTGATGTTTTCTGTCTTTCTGGATCTCCGTAGGGATACGGCGAGCCTCTTCATCCCAACCCGTATAAATTTCGTCAGAATTAATGTACTTTTGGGCGTGGATCATAAGGGCGGGGATGGTTTTTGGTGTGTCCAAAGTAAGGGAAAAACGGAAAGGAGAGTCTAGCAAACCCTCCATCAAAAAGGTTACGACCATTCGTGGAATAAGGTCCGCAATATTTGCCGCTTCATCTATGTAACGATTGAGGAAGGCTTGAAGTGTTTCACCCCCTCGTTGTTTAACACGCAGAAGGGTAGATGGGATTTTCTTTTGCTTTGAATAATTAGCAAAATAAGCTAGAAAGTGATCTACTAAAAATTGAAAAGAAGAAATGGTGCTAGACAGAAGATCAACAAACCAGTCTTGCGCTTTTCCCTCTAAAGTGGCGGGAAAAGCTCGGCACATACGAGCATCCGTAATTCCAGAGAGCAGCATCTTTGATCGGAAAGACTTCAAGTGACAGGACGGATCGGTTTTGCCTTCATATGCGATCATTGTAGGCGGTCGGAAACTGTCAAGGACGTGTTCATCCAATATTTCTTTGATAAAAGGAGAGCGTGTAGTGAGTACACGTCGTTCGGACTTCTGGTTTCCTCGAGAGGGACCCTGTTGTTGTGTTCTTCTGTCGACAGTTGGGACTGACGGACTATTCCGCTCTGTTCTTGTAGTAGCCTGTTCTCGACGTCAAATGGAGGGAGGTTCTGAACCGGCAGAAAAGGCGGTCTGCTCTCTTCTTTCCCTATGAGTACTGGTCCTTGTCCTCCCTCTACTTTCGGAATTGGCTAATGGGGTTGTCGGCACAGTTGGTGGAATTGGTGTGGGCGGAAGCGGTGGATGGGCCAAGGTGTGAACAGCCTGAGTTAACCGCTCTAATTGTTGCTGCATGTTGAGATAAAATTCTCGGATGGGTTCTTGAGATAAAATGGCTGGATTTTCCGATGGAGGTAAGATGGGTGGATTTTCCGACGGATTCTCCCCATCTCTCCGAACTTCGTCGGGTATTTCGGTATTACTAGGTGCTCCTTGTTCTTGTTCTTGAATTCGTTTAGATCTTCTGGTAATAATCATTTAGCTTTTTGTAAGTGTCCCCACGGACGGCGCCAAATTGTTGATGTCAAAAACTGGTCCACCTCACTGTTGCCTCGTGATCTGGTCTCAGCCTTCGACAAACGGTTGAAATTTATAGTTGATGTGGACGCTTACAAAGATTCTGAATAAGAGATGCTCTGGAATACCGATCGGAATTGTCCGCTTTGCTTTGGGGGGATCTGTAAAAGGGAGAGGGAAGTGATCGGAATTGGGCCTTTCTGCCCGGATTTAACTCCGATGCTTAAGTCAGAAAACTTGAGAGGGAAGTCTTAGACATAAGTTAGTTCTTTTATAATTTTTTCGGATCCTTTTTCTTCTAGTATTGTTCTTCTTTTATAGCAAATTAAAGGCGGTGTAGGAAAATATCCTGAAAGGCGGTGGGAGAGGCGGTGAGTAAATATCTCATGAGGCTGTAAGCAAATATCAGCCTTGTGTACCCTCTTGTGTAGGTACTATGTATCGTAAGTAGAAAATATCACTTGTGTAGAGGCAAGTGGATAAGATCTACTTACTGTAGAGGCGTTAGATATTTTCTTCCCTAGGTGGCTATGAGGCAGTTTCTGGAGAAAAAGGTTGCTATAATTCCGTCGGATTTGTAGGCAGGTTGAACCCTCATTCTTATTTGCCGAACGGAATTTCTAGAAGATTTGGTGATATTGCCACGTGGCCAGAGGGATGTGGCCCTGTGTGTGAGACAAGTGGCCCTTTAGGTAGGTGACACATATTTTACCAAATATCTCCGTAACATAATTTATAAATAAATGATTCTTGTTTGTATCTTACTTGTCTTTTAAAGTGATTAATCCAATAGCTTTCTTTGTTTTACCCCCTTTTGTGTTCCTCGTGTTGTATTTATTTTTGCAAAAGTGTGTGGTTTATATATCATTACTATATATATTAATTAAGTTAAAAGTCTTTGGTATCCAGTTGTTTTGTATTACTTTTCAAAAGTGTTGAGAATGTGTTTGGTTTCAAGTAAGAAATCAGAGTGTAACCAAAACAATTTAGTAATTATATACTTTTTTAAGTTAAAAGTCTTTGGTATCCAGATGTTTTGTATTTGCTTTTCAAAAGTTTAACAATTTAGTAATTATATACCATGAATAAATATTACCTTATATATTTATAACACATTAATTCTATAATAACACATAAAAATATAATTCTTCTTATTACAATAAATAAATGGGATTAAATTAATCTACAACATTTTAACAATTTAATAATTATGACACAATGAATTATAATTATTAAGTACTTAAATTATGTGAAATTATTTTAATTTTATAGGAATAATTTATTTTAATCTTATGAGAAATTATTATCTCAAAATTATAATAATTAAGTGCTTAAATTATAAAAACTTATACCATGGGGTAACCTCACCATCCCCTCAGAAGTGGTGACCCTAAACCCCCATTTCCACCAACCAAACACCCAGAAGTGTGGAACTCAGACTTCCAAACCTCTACTTCCGTGAACCAAACAACGGAAGTGAACGAAAGTGTACAGAAGTGGCTCTTCACTTCCGTCAACCAAATACCCCAAACTCTAACTTCCAAATGGAACTCACAGTTCCATGGAAGTGCCACTTCTATACTTCCACGGATTCGGTGGACTTCCAACAACCAAACACGCCCTATAAGGGCAACTGCAAACTAGATCAAGTATGAGAGGAAACTAGTCTTCATATACTCCAGCATATTTGCTTTGCATCTTAACTAATAATGAAATGAGAGTCAAACCCAAACTATACAAAGTCTTGGTATGATGATGGAAATATTAAGATCTCTCAAATTAAAAATAAAAATAAAAATAAAAATAAAAAAAATAAAAATAAAAAAATTGTTCACAAGAAAATTGGGAGTTGAACGGATAAATATGCAATAATCCCTGATGGGAAGCTAGAGATATTTTGATCTTGAATTTGAGACGAAGTATTTGAAACAAGTTTCAAAAATAATAATAAAAAATATATGTAAAATTATTTTTATCAAGTGATATTTTATTCTATGTTCTCAAGAAGAAGTGTGGTCCCACATAATAAAGATTGAGAAAGAATAAAATACTGCAATAACTTTATACAATACATGGATGGAGGTCTTTGTGAAAAATGCCATAAAATTCCATTACATGAGTCATGGCCGCCATTATAGTGATTATCTTGATAATTGGTGATATGAGTGGAAATTACACATACACCCCTATAAACTTTTGTAATATCATTCTCACATATCATGGTATAAATAAACAAATAAACAGGTAAGCCAATGATGAATACAAATCTTAAAGGGGTATAAATCTCGATGCAATAATAGAGCATGCATCTTGAGGCGAGTGATGAAGTATAAATCTCAAAGTGGAGCGCATCTCGATGCAACAATAGAATGCACATCTTGATGCACACACATCTCGAGGCAGCTAACAAATACAAATCTCAAGGTGACACATATCTTGGAACGGCGGTGAAACACTCATTTCAAGATCGTCAATATAAACCAAAATCCTAAAGCGGCGCAAGATCACAAAGTGGCGATGAAGCATGCATTTGAGGTGGCCGATGAAACGATGGCGAGGCATATGTCCCAAGGCGGACAGCGGCGTCATTTATATAAATAATATATATATATATATATATATATATATATATATATATATATATATATATATATATATATATATATATTCATGTGTACATGATAATATTTATATTTGTGTAATGAGTTGTTATTTTCTGCAATAAAAAAAAAAGAATTCTCTTTCATTGCCTTTTCCTTGTACTTATGCCCTTAATCGGAGGTTCCCAAGACTCTGTCTGGGATAATTAATAATAGAGGCTTGCCTCTATTAGGAATGAAAGAACCCGCAATATTAAAATAAAATAAATAAAATAACTCATTTGTGATTCGATATATCGCATAGTGTCTCTTCACAGACACGATGCCGGGCGGGTATTTTCGATCCCACAGTAAGCACTTAGTTTACGATAGGAAGCAGGTGATATAAAAAATTAAGCGGTTACCATATTATAGTACACAATAATGTTTACCTTGTAAACAGTAAGAATCTATAGAGGATGTAAATGTGACTCATTTTCTTTTGGCTAGTTTCATCAAGTGTTAAAGATATACATCATACAATAAACAGATGTAAGTGAATAATAAAGATACATTGCCAATAGTACACAATTAACAAAAATAGTAAACGTTTACAATGAGAGTTAAATATTCCGCCAATTATCAGACATTATTATCTGACAATGCTCCGGTTGCTTTCCCGGTACCCAGGCATAGATGCGGGATATCAGTGCAGGCCAGGCGAAGCAGCTCACTATTCATGACTTGCTCTATGAACTGCATCACAAACAGGGGATTAGAGAGAGAAGAGAAAAGAAAGGTTAAGAGAGAGAATATAAGAATAACAAGAGAAATAAGAGTTGAAAAAGAGAAGTTTATAGAGAGAAGAGAGAAATAAACCGAGGATTAGAGAGAAAAAATGAGAAAAATAGAGATTCAGAGAGAGAGAATAAGGGGTAGAGAGAGAAGAGAAAAGAGAGGTTTAGAGAGAGAAGAGTAGAAAAACAGAGGTTTAGTGAGAGAGAAGAGAAAAATATACATAGTATTAGAGAGAGAGGAGAAGAAATATATATTAAGAGAGAGAGAATGGCAGTAGAGTCTTTTCCCACCAAAAGTAACTCTGTCTGTGGGCATTTGGACTGAAAAATAATTCCCTGGAAAAGGAGGGACAGAAGTTTGCATGGATTATATGTTACTTACCTCTAAACCAAAACTTGATGATGTGGAATAAAGCCAAAGTTTGAGATATTTGCTTTATGTTGAGATTTTCTTAGATGAAGCCTGTGTCTGTTTAAAACACGAGTTAAAAAAAACTATATTAAATTTAAAAAATAGAAATAAAATTTAGATGCTCATATCATCTTGAATTTGTTTAAAATATTTAAAAACTAGATTTTTATATTAAAATTAAAATAAAGATTATTTAAAACAATAATAATAAATAAATTTAAGATCTTGAAAATCTGATAATAAATTTAACAAATTACCATAATAAGTTATTTTGAAAATGTTTGATCGGAGACGGAAACAACAGATCACCTCATGTTTCAATGCTCATACTCAGCCAATATCTGGAATCACTTCTACAGGATAGGTGGCTTGAGAAGAAAGCCCGAGAACACGAATGACCTCTAGGGCAAGGCTCTCTTCGGGCAAGGTTCTCTTCTCCAAACAGGTGGACAAGGAATATCAAATGGGGTGGAACCTGGTGGGAATGACAGTAACCTGGAGTGTTTAGTTGGAAAGGAATAAGTGGTGCTTCCATGACAAACAACTTGTTTTCATGAAACTAATTCGCTTAATTGACTTCCTCCTGCTCTCATGTGTGGACCCCATAAGCTAAAAGGCACATGCTATAACTGGTGGAAACTACATCAAAACAAAGCCTGGAGGCGATTAGGGAGGAAGTGCCCCCCTCCCTCATGTCACTTAATGTGTCTTCCTTCAAGTATTGTCTCTAAAAGAGTTAAGGCGGATGAGCCTGATATATATCTGGTTTTGTAACTGTTTTGTAACTTTTTATCTATGATTATTTTCAATGAAACGTGGTTTATCCACATTTATAAAAAAAAAAAAAAGAATTTCAAAATGTTTAAAAGTTTTTAAACATAAATTCTAATTCATCTTAAAAAGTTTTAACAAGATATTGATTTGAATATAAAAACTTAATATTAATTTATATTTTAAATTTTAATATGATAGAATTAATTATAAAATTCAAAATTAAAAAAAATAATTACTAATAAATATTATGAAAATTTTGAACCACCTCGACCTGGAAGGTAATCCCTTCACTTTGTCTACTATACCTCTCACTCTATCAGAATGGCTTGATATAGAACTTATTTATGCAACACTAATGGTTGGAGTACGTAGAACACAGAAGGAAATGCCACACCCATTCTCAAACATATAAGGATAATGGAAGGTGAAAGAAGCGCACAGGAGTCGGGGAGCAACTAGGCCCCCCTTGCCCTAACCGTCCTATGCAGGGTACTATTGAGGTATAGCTATGAAATAATTTCAAGGAATGTGAGGAAGCTTAGGAAATGTAAGAAACACTTGTTGGTCTAGGATTTCATTATAGCACGAAAAGTTGATGTTTTCTGTTTGTAAGAAACAAAATTGCAATCAATTGATAACAGACTTTGGAGTTCAATAGGGGGTAATACCTTTAATGAAAGAACAGTATTATTGATACACAACACAGTGGGAGGCTACTGTTTAGGGTGGAATTCATCACATCTAGAGCTAATAGGCAACTATGTGGATACCTTCCCAGTGACAACAATCTTAAACAATAGGAACTCAACCCAAAAAAAGCACCAGTATCATATGGATTTCTCATGACTCTCTATCAACAAGGATGGAGTTTCATAAGGGAAGTGATGCAAACATTCCATGAATTATTCCAAGGCACATCCAATCTGGAATAATTAGCTAGGCACACATCCTCCTCATCTCAAAATCGAGCACATCATCCTCAATCAAGGAGAATTGTCCAAAAGTCTACTAAACTGCTTAATGAAAATTATCCCCAAGGTGCTCGCGAATCATCTAAGGAAGGTCATCGCCAACATTGTGGACAAAAACCAAACGACCTTCATTAGGGGTCAATGTATACAAGCTAACATAGCGGCAGCTAAGGAGATCATCTTTGGGATGAAGAAAAAGGGAGGGGTAATAATGAAAGTGGTCTTTGGAAATGCTTTTGAATTTTGATACAGTGGACTAAGAATTCCTACTAGAGATCCTAAAGGCAAGGGAGTTTAGACTATGGTGGATCAACTGGATAAAAACTATCCTCCACACATCGAAGTCACACTTCCTGATCAGTGGAACCCCATGGGGTATACAAGACACCAAAGAGGACTACAACAAGGAGACCCACTCTCACCTTTGCTCTTTGTCATGACCATAGACGTCTTCATGACCATGCTTACAAGGGCCTCACAAGCGAGCCTATTCAAAGGATTAAAGTGGGCCACGAAGGGGAGAGAAACTATCAACTCTACAATATGCAGATGACGTCTTTGTCCTCACCTCAGGGGAAATTAATGACTTTAGAACACTGAAGCTCATTTTCTACCTCTTTGAAGAGCTTTCCGACCTTAGAATCAACTATAACAAAAGTGCTATAGTCCCCATTAATTTGAAGGAAAACAACCCAAGGGTATTGGCTGCGATAATGGGATGCCAACTAAACTTCTTCCCTTTGAACTACTTGGGCATCGTGTTATCAGGAAACATACGAAAAAGGAAAGAGTGGTCAAAGCTCATATGAAAAATCAACAACAAACTGGGCACATGGAGAGGGAAGTTACTTTAGATGGGAGGCAGAATTACATTGCTCAACTTAGTCCTCTTAATGACCCCTAATTATTGGATGGACATGTACAAACTCCCACAATGGGTGATAAGTCAGATTGACAGCATTATGAGAGACTTCCTATAGAGGGGAGCGGACCCAGATTCAAAGGCATACTGTTTAGTAAACTGGGAGCAACTTACTAGGCCAAAGGAACATGGTGGATGGGCCTGGGAATCATCAACTTGAAAGCTTTCAATGAATGGGGCTATGTTTGGAAAATGGTGGTGGAGATTGTTGAATGGAGAATCTGCAATATGCCAAAAGATCATATTGTAAGCATGCTTCCATAACTCCCACATTAACCCTTTCAAGAAGGTATTGAGCAGAGCCTCCTACTTTTGAAAGGGCATCATGGAACAACGAGATCTCGTCATGTCAAATATCTCAACAAAACCAGGAATAGGAGACATCATCAGCCTCTTGTTCATCAACTAGATCAATAGGAAGGACCTTGCTGCTTATACCCGTAACTCCAAATGATAATTAGCATGGCGAGCTCGATGGTTAAGGAAGCACACAACAATTTCTACAAGGCCATCAGTTACTAAAGCCAGGACTATCATCCCTTGGGACGATCAGTATGGTACAAATACAACAAGAGCACCTAGCCCAGAGAAACAGCTCTAGCGAGGATTGCAGGCTTTGGAGATTAACTCAGAACCAACAATTCACAGTTAAATCACTATCCATCTAGAATTGATGGAGGCTGCATCCTTCTTGAAACAAGCATGCTCTTTTAAGGTTAAACTGTTCGTTTGGTTGACATGGGATAACAAGATACCCACACTACAAATCCTAGCAAAAGGAAAATGGAATTGGGATAGAATAATGTGCTACTTGTGTGATAGTAAGGAGGAAACGATTGAACACCTACTCCTCTATTGCCCATACTCAAAAGGAATCTAGGCACACTTTTGTCACCTCTTTGGGATTATGAACACCTCGACCACGATACAAGATCGGTGGGGGGAGGTAACCCTCTCCAGACAAGTGGAGAAGAAAACTCGTAAAGGCTGGAACCTGGTTACTATAGCCATCACTTGGAGTATTTGGATGGAAAGAAATAGGAAATGTTTCCATGATAAACATTGTGTTTTCACGAAACTAATCCGTCATACTAACTCCCTCTTACTATCTTGTTTCGATCCAGCGTGCGCTACTAAGAAGGCGAAGCTACAAGCAATGCAAACCATTGTGAAGTGTAGCCTAGCCTTCACAAGAGAGGAGCATGAACAGAGACCTCAAGGAAAGGACTTTGATGAGGAAGAAGAATAGACGAATGAGAACCAAATGATTACAAGGCCCCTGGTTACAATGCAAAGACCTTGTAACCCTTTTATCGCTTTTCATCCCTTGGTTTATCTATAAACCTTTTTATGAATAAATGAATATGATTTATCTACTTTTATGTTAAAAAACCCATTTGACTTAAAGTAAATGAACGTAGATAAAACCAAATGTGAATAAATCAAGTTGCTTTAAAAGAAAGCCAGTGACAATAACATACAAATAGAAATCCAACTATAAAAAGCCTTCCAGATGCAACAACACGATTTAATGCTTGAAAACTCCACTCATGAAAACATAAACAGATCAAAATAGAATAATCACAAGTGACAATTCAAAAATGTGAATGAATTAATATCAGAATCAAAGAAACATGAGAGACAAGACAGTGAAATTACCAAGCAAGATGAGTTGAAGGATAAACTTGATCTAATTAACAACAGAGAGTGAACATGGATACTGAAGTGAAGTGTTATTACAAGAACAACAATTAAAGATACTGGAAAGTTGTGAGCAGTGGTGGTGGTGTACCGGTGTTGCTCACGGTGCTTGAACAAACTTGGCAATGGCATAGGCGGCGGCGGAGGCCAGTGCACCGATGAATGCCGTTTGGAAAGCACTGAGGAGAGGGCGGTGACCGGTGAAGCGGCCTTTGACATAGCCGAAGAACAACAAGGCTGCCAATGTGACTCCAATGGATGTATACATGGCCTTCTGAGCTTTGGGGATGAAAACATAAGGGAGGAGGGGCACCAGGCCTCCTACCACATAAGCTATTGCAATTGTTAGAGCGCTCTCTAAAGCCCTTCTTGGTTCTGGCTTCTCTAAACCCAGCTCAAACCTAATTTCATTATATTCAGAATCATCAAACTCTTATTAGAGTAACATGAGTGAGTGTATGCAATTTATTGAAACAATTTGTTTAACTGGGTATATATATATATAACCAAAACCCCCATAGGCAGCACTGATAGAGTGGGCCGGCAGTAGACCTGTCCATGGGCCCGGGTACCCGCCCAGGCCCGAAAGCCCGCCCGAAAAATGGGCGGGTTTGGACAAAAAATTAGGCCCGTTTAAAAAATGGGCCGAGCCTTGGTATGATGGTTTAGGCCCGGTGGCGACCCGGCCCGACCCGAATTATATATAAATAAAATTAATAAATTTATTATTTATAATTATTTATAATAAAGTTGAACAATTTATTTGTATGCCTTACTTTAAGGGGGTGAAATGCTAGTATAATTTAATTTTTCTATCAAAAGTCACTTAGATTTAATTTATATTAAATTATTTTTATTTTAAAATGTAAACTCTATTTTTTTAATAAATCTTTATTTTTATTTTAATTTAAAAATTAAATATGGGCAGATTTGGGCGGGCCTTGATCAGGTGTTTACAAATATGGGCGGGCTTTGGACAAAAAATATAGGCCCGAATTCTATTTTTTAAAATCTTGGCCCGGCCCGGCCCATGAACAGGTCTAGCCGGCAGCACTCTATCAGTGTTATATATATATATATATATATATATATATATATAGGCCAGCCGTAAGTCGTCTGATTGTCACTCATATATATATAGTTTTATATATATATATATATATATATATATATATATATATATATATATAGGGAAATGTTAGTATGCGGCCGGCCCATACTAACACTCACCCTCAAAACAAAATTTAAAACAAACACCCAACACCCCATATGAGCAAATTGTGATAGTATGGGCCAGTAATTAGGCGCATACTATCACAGCCATATATATATATATATATATATATATATATAATAAAATATATATGAATGATACAATCAGGCGATCGTCCTTGCGGCCGGCCTGATTATATCATTCTATATAGGGCCTATTTGGATTAGCTTTTTTTTATAGTCCAAAAACGCTTTTTTATAAGTTAAGTGTTTCTGGGCTAAAAAAACTTGTTTGGATTAATTTTTTACAAAAACAGAAGCTCCAAAAAAAATTTACACACTGTTTTTTTCATAAGCTAGTCATGTAGAGCTTCAGTTTTGGAGAAGCGGTTTTGAAAAAAACACTTTGTTATTAGTTAAGTATTTTTTTTAAAAGTCAATCTAAACAGGCCCTGTTTACAATTTTTTTTATTTATAAAGAAAAAGAAAAGGTAGGGCAAAACAAAATGATCCATGTACACATTCTTCATATGAAAATGCAGAAAATCATAAAATAAAATTTGAGGAAAATAAAAAGAAGAAGTAAGGTAATGACGTACCTCATCATGAACTCAAGCCATGCCTGAGGGTTCTTGCGAAGGGAGTTAACAACAGGGGCGTACTCATGGCGCTCCAATCCATACTGCGATAAGATCTCTCCGATCTCCGCAGCCTCTGCATGAGAGATCCACAAACACCACCCGTTAGATCACAATCAAACGATCCAAAACAAATCAAAGATCCATTCATCTCGATCGCGGTGTGTACCTGTGTCTGGAACGTTGATGATCTCGTCTTGCTCCCGCTTCAGTTCCCGCTGGTAATGCTCCGCCTCACTCTTCGCCGCTAGATACCTGCCAAGTCTCATCATATACACACGTCAGCTTTCTTTCTTTCCTTTTTTTTTTCTTTTCTTTTTTGAAAATTCATAGAATAACAAGAGTGAATGAAAGGGTAAAAGAGGGGGAGAGAGAGAGAGAGTACCCGCCGAGGCCCATGGAGATGGAGCCGGCCGCGACCTCGGCGAGTCCGGCGGTGAGAATAAGGGAGGAAGAAGCTTGGGCACCGGAGAGACCAGCGGCGAGGGCGAATGGGACGGTGAGGCCATCGGAGACCCCCATGATGACGTCGCGCACCACATCGCCGGCCGTGAAGTGCTTTTCCTTGTGCCCAATCAGCAGCTTCGTAGATTCCGACGCCATTAGCAAGAGAGAGCTATTGAATGAATAAATGAGAGAGAGGTCGCGGTGCGGGAGATTTTATAGTCGGTGGTGGGTGTTCCCAGTTTTGGACTTTGTGTTTGGAGTAATTTACGAAGATGCCATGAGAGAGAGGAAGAGACCACTGTTTCTGGTATTATAACTTACCATCATTGGTCCTATTTTTGATGTTTGGTGGATGGATAATTTGGAAGTTAAATATAAATCCAATAATAGATATAGCTGGAATAAGATTTAAGAATTGATTTCATAATCTAACATTTTAGTAAAAAAAATAAAATTTTAATTAATCATTTTTTTTATTTATGTTCTCTAATGGATCTAAGATTTGATTACATCATTGAATAAAATCTTACAGCAGTTAAATAAATCTATAATCATTAATGTTAGATTTGATGATCCAAGCCTAACAAGATAGAGAAGCGGTGCCAGGTAAAGGTGGTGTGTAAAGGGAAACCTGGTGCAAGTGTAAACTGCATGCCATAATGGAGCCAAAAGCTAGTGAGGCGCGTGGCATCCACGAGCACACTGGACAAATGTTAACCTCGTCTCGTGCACACATATACACGAGGTCCCCGTAACACGCCACGTGTTCATTCAAAGGCATTGAGACCCTTTAAACTTGTTTTTGTTTCTGTATTTTAAGCATGTAAAGAAACCAGATATTCGAAATTCAAAGATTATGGGCGTGTATAGCCTACACGTGCCATAGATGAAGAAACTGTAAAAAGCTCTGGCTTCCAATTCTTAGATATAGAATAATAAGAAGGACCATAACAGGGAAAGCATGCACGCAAGAAAAGGTTAGGGTACATACATACCTTTACCTGCCAAAAGATGAGCTCTCTTTTGTCTCCTTTCGTTTGTCTCTATCACCTTTGAGTCCTGCTGAAAATTAGACATATAGAGGAATCTAGAATCACCCAAAAGAAAAGTAGAAGATACAAAGAAAACTAGAACATTATATATGTTCTGTAACCTGCTTATCTTCATCTCCAGGCAGCTAGAAATCTATAGTAGCCTAAGAAAGTTTAATCAACAGTAGAAAGTGGTGATAAACAAACAGTAGACTATGGTACCATCAGCTATTAAATTGGATGGAAGGTATGAGCAATGTTATCAATGATACTTGGCCAACAAAATGGGCAATTCATGAATTGAGGAGTAGCATAATTCATGCATTAACAATTCATTCATTCACATAGCCCTGACCTGCTGGGTGAGGGTCTGCATCTTTCTAAAGGATACCTAGATGCAGCAATGCAGGTTCCACAAAAAAGATACATCTTCCTCTGTAGTTCACCCTTATCAACATCCATAGTGATCAAGAACTTAGGGTGTAATTTTGGGATGCTCTGAGACTGATTTGTCATGCAGTGAAGTATTGCTGTTAGTCATGCTTCAGGGCCTTTGCAAGACATGTTCTAGTGACAACTATTGCAATATAAGCTGCAGCTGTTACAGCCACACCACCAAGAAGAACAAGGTGATCATAAGCTGAACCCTGCACCTTATAGATTCGCAAGCCAATAGAACCCCAATAGCTTTCAGTCCACACTGGATCCACCAGTCCCATTGGATCAGAGGTATTCCCAGGAATAACATGCCACGAGCTTCCTTCAAATGTCAGCCGGGTGGAATAAGCAGGAACATATCTGAAATCAGTAATAAGATTTTCATTGTAAACCCCTTGTATTAAGGAAATAAAAACATGATGCATGGGATAAAACTTAGCAACCACAAAACTCATGAAATTACGAGAAGCAGAACCCCTCATTTTCTGAATTTATTAAGCTAAAGGGATTAATATCTGTCTTTCAGGGAACTCGTAAGGTATACTGTAGGATTGGATCACATGCCATATTTGATTGAGTCCAAACATTGATAAAGGAATAAGCTTCATAAGAATAGCAAGAAAAATATACACATCATGAGGTCAAATTACCTTGTTGTGGATATCACACATCTGCCTTGACTCTCTGGTTCTGCTCCAATGCACACTTCACCTTCACCACTACACTCTCTTGTGCAAGAATTTATATTACTATTTGAAGCAGAAGTTCTATCCGCAAGAAAATTCCAGACAAACCGAGAAGTATCATCCACATATTCTGGGTATTGCACATATTGGATATTTGAAGGCATACCAAGAAAAACACCCACATAATGATTAGGGCAGATGTTGCTAGGAGAAATGAACTTTTTAACCAAAGCACAAGAAAGGCCTGGCTCACAGGTCAATAGGCATCCAACCAATTCTTCCACCAGTGATATATTAATCTTTATAGAATTCAGCGTGATGAGATTTAATGGCAAATCACCATTAGCAAGAATATAAAGAGCACGTGCAGCCAAAATAGCAGCTGCTGCTATGGATGAAGAGTTGATATTTGCTGCGCAGAGATGAGAAAATTTAGTTTACCCAGAATTATAGAAGTGTATGTGGTCTAACATATTCAACCTACATGGATTATCCAGATGACTGTGATAGAACTTGTTACTAAATGAGGCATCAAATTCCTCCAAAACAACCCCAGAAGTTGATCGGTTCTGCAAAGGGATAAATAATGGATAAAATAACAAATGATTTATTAGGATCAGCAACTTATACATTGGTTGAAATTCACTTAAAATTTTAGCTCTATCCAACCTTTCTTAGAAATGTCATCATTGAAGATGGAGGTAGACCAGGATTCGATGCATCTGCACTTTTGATTTTAACATTGTCAGTGCCAAGTGAAAAACTGGCATTTTGCAACGCATTGAGCATCTCTTTTGTTGTAGTTGCATCCTACATCAGAACCCATGTAAAGATTGAGCTTTTGAAACAACAGGAATAAGAGTCATCATGAAGTAGTCAAAGTACAACAGCAAAACCGCAAGCACATATAATGTAAATTGTGATACTTGAAAAGAAATGCTGAAGAGCTACACTTCAACAAGAGAAATACAATACACAATTTTCTGCTCAGCACTCATCAATAGGAGTAGTCCATAAATGCTAGTTTACTCTAAAATTATATCTATTGCCTGCAAGCCTGTGTTCAAAATACTATTTATTACCAGGGTTCCATATTAACAGCAGGAGACTATAGTCTTAGCCAGTATTCTCATAAGCGGGAACAAAAATTGGAAATTTGAGATTAAAGTTTGACGACTAAAACCCAGGTAAGCAAACAAACTACAAGATAGAAAATCTATGTCAGGAAAAGCAGTCACTAACCTATATAACAAGAAAGATGATAATCAATCTGAACAACAATATAACAGAGGAAGAACTACAAGATAGAAGTTCTATGCTGGGAAAGCTATCACAAATCTCTCCTACACAACAAGAAAGATAATTTATAAATTTGAACATCAACAAGAACAATAAGGAGAGACAACATGCTCATGAATTCAATCATTCATCAATATCTGCTTCTGTTGCATTACCCAATTGAGGTGCCTTGGGAAGTTAAAGCATACACATATTGCATTTTTCTTTTTCTTTTTCTTTTTTCTCTCTTCATTTTTCTTTCATTACTTTTCCTCACTTTCTTAAATTTTCCCTCAATTCAAACAAATTGTAAGTGATTTAATATCTTTAGCCTTTTTATGTTCAAATAACCACTGAGTAACTTGCTCACATGTCTTGCCTTGATTCAATCAATACTATTTCCACAAAACTTCTATAGTGCATAAATTTTAAAATCAAAACACTATAGACAATCATTAACATGCTACTCTTCAAGGTAAAACAACAGAAACTACCTCAAGGAAGAACTTGGGTTTGTATTGAACTACTTCACCACAACAGTTTCACATCTTTCAGTAAGAACACTTATCTTGCCTTGCACCTATGTTGAACTCTAACATGGCATAATGCAGATAGTAATTAGTGTTGGCAGTTCCAATGCATGCTAACTGAAACTCAATAACACACTAATGATGCCTCCGATTTTTCCTATTTAACACAGTCACACAAAGCCCACAAATTACCTTCTGGAAAAAACTATTCTGGTAGCATTTCCAGTAACAACCAGCAGGAATTTAAGTGGAAGAATAGATGCATGCAACCACATCATGCAGGATCTTCATACACACTGTATAATAATCTATGGAAGGATCCTCATAAAAAAAAAATTAAGAAAAAGTAGAGAAGCATGCAACCGCATCATCTAGTGATCTCCATATAAATAAGATTGGAGCACAGACTAAAAGCACATGTCTCACCACTTCTGTGTGCGCATAAAAAGTAGTGAGACCTCCACCTAAGCCTTTTCCAACAGATCCAATCTCCAAAACCTAAAAAACAGAACAAGATTAACTTTTTTGAACAAATCAAACATTTGAAGTGCAGCAAGACATATGCTAGTTAGCAAATGTGGAACTGGCTAGGGACCCACATAAAACAAGCATAATCACTTCTATAGTTCAATGTTACAATGAGTACATATGCTGATTCTTTGAAAAATAAGTAGTTTTCATAGCAAAGAAGCATCCTATGAGAACACACCCTTATGTAGCAAGAGTTAAAGTTATAACAAAATCTCAATAGTGTAGCATTTTTCATTCCTGAATCGAAGAACTAATAGGTGAGTCATACTTGAGAAACTAATTCCAGAAGTCAACAAGCACAAAAGTCGGTTATCTTCTATATATAAGAAAATCATATAAAAAGATTAGGAAGTAAATTTCTTTTTTAGAAAAAAAGAAAAAAAAGTAGACTTCGAAACATTCAAAATGCAGTCAAACATCATGTATAAAGATCAAAATGCTTCAAGAACAGAATTTGGTCAGCAGTAATAGCTATGAGCCTATGATATAATCTGTAATACTCTATTTTCATTCACTAATTTAGTATCAAAAAAGAAGCTTGCCTGTTCAATGAGTGTGCTGTTCAGGCCCTTCATACCATCTGTACCAATATCTAGTTCATGTAGAAATCTTCTGCTACCAAGATAACCCCATGATTCTCCTGTAAAAACTGCAAAAACAAGCTGCAGAATTGCTCATATCAGCAAGAGAGATGCACCAGGCAGCAAATTTCTAAGATATATAGAGGTTAAAGAAGAAAAAACGAAGAATATATTTCAGCTCAAGTAGGAGAAAGGAAAAGGCCTAATAAAAGCTAATCCTTGAACTACGCCTCTTTCACACATGCATGCAGACAGAACATAAGAGAATAATAAGCTTGCCTGCTTCTGTAGCTGGTCCAAACTGTCAATATTAGAAAGAGCATCAACTGCAGCCAACAATGCAATCAACCCCTGGGAAAATCCAAATATTATTCCTCATATTTTTATTATTTGCCATAAAATATTAACATAAAAAATAGTCTGAAATAAACCTACATAATTTACATTCTTCTATTAAAAACATACAGATAAAGGAGAATCAGCACCAATACTTTGGTCACGGAAAAAGGATGCAGAATCTTGAGAAGCTACAGTCAATAGGATAGGTTTAGGTGGCCCCATTGACGAAATATTGATTGGTGGTAGTGACGACCAGACACTGCCCTTCAAATATCAGAGTACCAAAATTGAAAATTAATAGCTGAAAAGAATCATCTGTATCAAATAATACACATGGAGAATTTCTTCATCACATATTCCAAATCAAAATATCAAGCTGGGTTATCAGTCACACAATATCCAATGAAAAGTTAAAAGGATTGGGCAGCATAGAGAAAATGTCAATGTTTATATAATTTCAGTTGATCCGGATAACTGAAATGTCAAACAAAAAGATAAGGCATCACATGCATGCAAGCCATAAACCATTATAAAAATTATTTAGTTATGGCAATGCCCAAAGAATTCAAGAATAATAATCCTACTAAAAAAATAAAAGGAAAAAAAAAATCACCCAAGTTTATAAACCAAAAACCTCACCTGTAACCACCTAAAGGGAGACAAGATTGTTGTTTCAGACAAGCTTCAGAATCGTGTGTCCCAGCCTTTGTTGTCTGAGTGGAAAGAGAAGCATTAGATCATTTTTGGGTGAAATTATTGTTAGAATCAACATAACTTTACTGTTACAACACTAACACAAATTTAAAATAACCTCAGACCTGCATGACCAGATCAAATTCAGTAACAACTGATGGATATGCAGTGTTGTCCTTCCTGTTCTTGCTAACAACCTGCATGACCAGACTGAATATTTCACAATGCACAGCACGATTAAACATGAAGACAATATTCATTAAGACTGAAATTCATGAAAAAAAGGGTTAACCACACAAAAAGATCTATGACAATCCACGTAATGACTCATCAAGAAAATAGATACACTGCAAACCTTGATGTTCCACAAAACAAATACAAATACCAGCCCAACAATAGATGAAACATAAAAATGCAAAGAGATAAGAAAGTTGAATTACTTCTCGAACAGTTAATGTGCTCTTCTCAGAAAGTAGAAAAACTGGAAAATCATAGCCCTTCTGCATGATACCAGAACCCTGCATGGCAAGGGAACGTCTATTATAGAGCTTTTCAATTATCTGGAAGTGATTATCATCCCAGCAACCATTAACATATGACTGTATTTCACAAATACACTAAGTCAGTAGCATACAGTAGGGTTCCAAACGTAATTTGGTTTCTGATATGGTGCAAATTCAGCTTGAGGAAACTTTTCAACAGGTGAGAATCCTGTACGAAAAAGTTAACACTGCCATATTTACTAACCTTGAACAATAAACAAAGGAAAATTATTTATTCAATATAGAACAACAACGTGCAGTTCAATCATTACAACCACAAAATAAGCCTCATTGAACATATTCATGAACTGACCTATAGACTTGTTCAGGTAGCTTGGCTCAACCAAAACACCAGCTATTTTTCTGGCAAAATTCGAATCACTGGAAACCCTGGAGAAGAAATATAAATTTTCATTTAAATTTTAAGATGTGTGAGAGTGTGCACGCGCGAGCGTGACATGCAGATTTATAAGAAACTCATTCCCAGTTATGGACTATCAGAAACTCAAATTATCATACCAGCATATGAAAGCCTTTAGTTAACACTCTATTCCAAAATTTATGAACAACACCCTTATCTCCAAGAATTTAAAAATATGAATGAGATGCTAAAAGGAATAAAACTTTGGAAGAAGTTCAAGTAGATGATAGCATCCATGCCTGAGAAAAAAGCTTTGCATCTCATCTATGGAGATCAAGACTGTAGAAAAATGATCCAACTGGTCATGAGCATTACCAAGTTGCACAATAGGTGCAACAACCTTCTCAGTACCAGGATCTGAACAAATAATAGATCAATTAGCACATTATTTAACAAAAAATAAGCCATGAAAATGCATGGCAGCTGCATTCCTAGAGCAATAAAAGTACTAAGTTTCAAATAAGAAGAACAAAAAGTATTATATTGTTGTTACTTACTTGAGCAACCAATTTCCCCAGAGAGATTCAAAAGTCGAACACAAGGATAGCCTTCAACTGTCAGGTACATAGCCTTCTCAAGATCTGGTACTGACTCCAATTCTCCTAAATTCTCCAATAAAGTTCAGTAAAATCATGTCATATAAACATGCCACAATACCATTTGAACATACAAAAAATAGAAGCACGCACGACCAAAGCCGCCCTTGAACCTAAACACAATACACAAAAGGAATCCACAATGGAATCTTGAAGAGTATCCATATAATATGGAAAGTAGTCTCCAAATAAAAAAAAAATCAAGTTAAAAAGATACATTGCGAGACAAGGAAACTATGAGAATGATCTTTAAAGTTCAAACTTGAAGAGCACTCCCACTACTCAGTATGACGAAAAAGAATGAAGAAAACAAAGAAGGGCAAATTAAACATCACGAACCCTAATTCTAGAAAAGCTTCTCCTTCTTCTTCATTACAAACCCTAATTCAATTTCGTGCATTTTACTCGCGTAGAAGTTCATGCGGTAAAAAAAAAACATACGATCTCATGGACTAACTAATCGAGACGAATTCGAATGAAAAAAATGAAAAAAATAAAAGAAACGAAATGGCGTCGTGATCCAGTGTCAGAGATGTTGAGGGATCACCTCCAATACTTCAAAGCAAATTAGGCGATCGAAGAGGATCTGAGAAGAGAGGGCAATAGGAGAGGAGCTCACCGGCGACGAGAAGACGAGGGACGGCGATGAAGAGCATGAAGGCGACGGAGATGAGCTCGCGCGACATGGCGGCGAAAGCGAACTGGGACGAGCTTCACCTTCGCGTCCCGAGACGAAGCACCAGCCCAATCCACTCTTCTGGTTTGATACCCCACAACCGCACGCACGCCTCACGTGCATGAAACTGGAATCCACTCTTACTACATGGCAATTTTTTTTTTTCTTTCTCTCTTTCTTTTTACTACCTAACTATTACAAAATCTCTAACTTATAGAACTTTTGAAAGAAAAACCCTGTTGGGAACGCCTTTTATTTAGATTCTCCTCTCAACTCCCTTTTGGCCCCAAAGATTTCCAAATCTTGCTTTTAGCTATGTGACTCTAACACTAGGCATATCGTTGTCTCTCGATTAGTATTGGTCATTCCTCTGACTCCTCTATTGTCCTTCCATAACAATATTGGGCCATCTAGGAGTAACAGGTGTCAAATGGGTCATGTCGCCACTAGAGCAGCTAGACCGTGCCTAGGTTGATGCATCCATTGTGGATCAGCTACGAATTAAGAAGGTTTTGAACACTAGAAAGGGACGAGTTAGGATTTTAGGGTTCATCCGTTGATGTTTGATAGTCTCTTTTTCATATGTTTTTCATTTGTTATTTTATTTTACTCAGAATTTTATATGTTTTTTTCTATGTTTTTAGTAATTATTAGAATTTTTTCTTATTTTTTAATTTTTTATGAATTTTATATAATTTTTTAAATAATTTTGAAATTTTGGGCCGACCCTATTCATGCCCGTGTCGAGGCGGGGCCCAAGTCGTTTTGTGCCAGGCCGGCCCATTTGACACCTTGACTAGGGGAACCACACATCTCTATATTAGTATGATATTATCCACTTCGGGTCGAGGCCCACATGATTTTGTTTTTAGACTCTACCCAAAAGGCCTTATACTAAAGGAGATTGGTCCACACTATATAAGCCCATTTACTTCTCCCAAACCTATTGGGACCACCTATAGTGAGCGAATATGTAGTTGACACTCTCCTGAGTGAGCTTACAAAGCGAGCAGGGGTCATCTGGATTTATGCCTATCTCATATAGTAGCTTGTTTGTAGGCAACTTATTATGAAATACATTTCATAAGAAAACTTTGACGCTAGGGATAACTCCTAAATCTCCACAGTTTCTTCAGGCCATCCCATTAGGCCTCCTATGCTTATTCCATGTATCATATATTGTTGTTGTGAGTGTTCTGCCCCCAATGCCTGGGATCCATCTCCACTCCTTTGGATGAAGCAAATGAGGAGCATGTCTGGATTGGATGAGCTTTACCACCCCTTGTGGGAACATATCACTTAATACCTCCATATCCCAACTATGTTCAATTATCAGTTAAGATACTTGCATTTCATTATAATCATAGCCCATACTAAAGAAGGTAGACTTTAGATTAATAGCCATTTCAAACAACCATGGATCATGTTGATATGGGCTTTTAAAGTAATGTTACAAGGAGCTATATTAACTCTTAGTTTAATGTCCATATTGATAAGACCTCTAAATGACCAAGAAACCTGTCACGCCCCGAACCCAAACGGGACATTGGCAGACCGGCCGCATACTTGTGGGGATGGGCCCCACTGTGTATACAAGGCCTCATAACCTGTTCGCAATTATTATTTAACCAAAATAACACAAACTTTATTGTCTTTTAAAGAAAAATCGAGTTCTAAATTCAATATCCAAGAGACCACATAACAAATGGAAAAGTCTATGGAAGTCAACTAAAACAAGCAAACTTATTCAAAACAAGACATGTAGTTCGTAAGACACTAATGGTTGAGTCTGTCTCTAGATATCCCATCAACCCACCAAGTAGCTATTCCTCGGGATCTGAAAAACATGTCCATAGATTAGTGAGCTTGGGAGCTCAGTAAGCATCCACTAAAATAAAAATGAACCATGCATATTTTAGAAATGTAATATGAGATATAACAATAAGAGAAAAATCAAAGACATATTTAATTTAAAGAATAGATACCATACCAAAATAATATTTCCTATGATAGTATCATAAGAAAATAATGCCAAGTCATAAAATCATAGAATTTGCATTTATATTCGAAAATAGTATAATGTCTCTCAAACGTACTATGACCACTATTTACCCCGATGGTGCGGGTCAAAATTTCACATGTGTGATCTCGGTAACCCAAGTTGAAACGAAACATCTCCCAAAAGAAGTCGTCTCTACCATTTGTTTTACCTCGGTGGCCCGAGTCAAAATCAAAAGACTGTTATTATTCCCAACAGCACAGGTTGAACTAGTTCACAAGCAAAACGTGTCGACACGGTCAATGTATAACCCCCATTGACGTGGGTCAAAACATAGACCGTTTGGAGACGTATACAAAAGCCTAAACAAAATCCCAAAATAGCTATGTCCAAAAGAGCATAACAAACAATAGTCGACTATATCACCAAACACAACATACATGCATGGTTCAATTGTAGAGAAAATAAATCCTTTATGTTTTCATGAACTATTATTGAAACCATAAACAAAACTTTAATAAAAAAAAATAGATTTCATATTCATATATGAAAATTTTTAATAAATTTAAGTGTGGAAAACTTACACCCACGCTCCAAGTTTAATCTAACCGTGATTGGAGCCTCCGTGTCAGGATCTAACATAGAAAATATGGCATCAGTTATTGAGTTTTACAAGAGACACACTACTGTACCTATCACCAAATCTCTCTACGGAAACACCATTACGAGATTCCATTAAATAAGTTATCTAATTTAACCTATTTAATTCCCGCAACTAACTCTGAGAACAATCAAAAAAATCTTTTAATCATAAAAATAACTTTGTTTATAATATCAGTTATAAATAAAAATAACTAGTTGTAGAATCAAAGAATTTGCATTCATACCCGAAAATAATAATATAAATAAATAAATAATAATAAAACAAAATAAAAATTAATTAATTAATTAATTAAAACAATACCAAAACATAATAACAATAAAACCTTGACAGTAGCATCCCGTTTCCTAAAAGTTCAAAATCAAAGAAGAAAAACAAAACAATTTTTAATTTATCAAAAAAGCATGAGAGATGAGGCTGATCTCACAAAAATAATAATAATAAAAATAACGAAATCAAACACATAACCGTAGACACAGGCCCCTTGCTTATATTATTTGTGTGATTCAATGGCTTGTACGAAAAACGAGATCATTAGTAATATAATAATAACCATTTACAAAGTGTTTAATATTGATGGAAAAGATTGGAGTTTTATCATTAAATCTCATAAAACCTATCAGATAATAGAGAATTAGTGTAAAACAAAAAATCAGCCAGTAATACAAGGAAGGATAAAACAAAAATTTAAGCAAGAAATCAAATTAAAGCCTAAGTTGTAAACCACTTGCATCATAAATAATTTCTATTATCAATCCTAATTTAACCCAACAGGTCACAACAAAAGAGGTCTAAAACACACATCATCAAACAATCTAACCCTAATTCCCATAAAAGTTCCAACAACGAGAATCAACCAAGGGCTCACCTTGACCTCCTTCTGCTTGGAATCCCTCCTCGTCTCTTTGGGTTGGAGTGCACGCTTCTATTCGAAGATAGAGGGGAATGAGAAGGTTTGCGTATGAGGGGCGACGGCGAGCGAGAGATTAAGTAATGAAATTCTAATTTAGTTAGGTTAAGATAAGCATCACCCTGTTTTACATTTTAACCCCTACAATTTCTCATAATTATTTTTAACTTTTAAGGGTATTATTACAAAACCTTAGTGTGGCTAATTTCCTCCCATATTCTAGGTTTACCATACTTTTCCTACATTATTTGTATGCATATTTTGTCCTTGTTGTTTATGAGTTCTAATGAATGTTTTGTAAGTAGGGCTATTTCCATCACCTTAAGGTCTTTAATACCTAACCCCCTTCAGCCTTGGGCCTAGTACCAGTTGTCCAATTGATAATATGTAGGCCATCCTTATTGATGTGGTTCTTCCATATGAACTTCAATTCCTAACCATCTTGGAGGTACCTTCCAGTATGGTATCTGGGATTGTATAAGTGTCCAGGCCATACATAGGCAATTATTGTATAACAGAATTAACCAATGTCATCTTACCAACCATAAATAGATTTAAAGACTTCCAATGCGCTAACTTTTTGTCTACCTTGTCAATTATGAATCTAAATTGGTCAGTAGGGATATCCTGTTAGGAGCAATACATAAGCCTAGGTACTTAAAAGGAAATGAGCAATTTCTGAGACTAAGTTTGTGCCATATCGCCTTTCTTACACTCTAGTTCATCCAACTAGGGAAGCATGCTTTAGATTTAGCATAATCTGCTCTTTGTCCAATCAAGGAAGAGTACAGATTCATGCTCTTCTAGAAGCTCTAGAACATAGTAGTAGGTCATCTGCATATAAAACATGATTGATTTATAATGTTGCATTTACTTTGAAGCTTCTAATTAATTGCATTGAATTTTCTTTATTGAGTAGTTTAGTTAGAACCTGGGATACCATTCATCTACCCATCTACCCACTCTACCATTAATAATAAATGCATATGTTGGTAACTCAATGCATGCGCTAATCCATGTAACCCACTTATTAGTAAAGTTCGTTTTCTGGATAACAACAATAATAGTATCCCAACGCATAATATCATATGTATTTTCTATGTCCATCTTAATCATCATCATTGGTGGGGACTGGGCATTTTTCTTTAAGGAATGGGCTAGCTCCTAAATAGTAAGGATGTTCTCAAATATGCTCATACCAGGAATGAATGCAATATGTTCTTTACTAATTAATCATGACATAAGAGGTCTCAGCCTATTTTTCAGTATCTTAGTGATGATTTTGTAGTTTACATTGCACAAGAAGATAGGTCTAAAGTCCTTAACATGCCGGGGTTTCTCTTTATTAGGGACAAGGCATATATGTGTCTTGTTCCAACTATTAGGGATAATGCCATGTTCAAAAAAGTATGTTATTGCCTTAACTACTAACTCACCAATAACATTCTAGTATTTAATGAAAAAAATCTACATAAAAACGATTAGGGCCTGGACATTTACCTCTTGCCTTAACTACTGACTAACCAATAACATCCCGAATCGACGCCTCCATGAATGAATGACACGCAAGCATCGAGAGTCATGCCCATGATCACCTCAACCGCATTCTGACATAATTTTTTAGTTGAGACACCTCAAAAATCAGGATGATGTGTTCGCCAAAGTCACGACGCAGTAATCGAGGTTGATATGAAGCACAAACCTCGTCAACTCGGTCTTACCTCGAAAAGGCTATTCTCAGCCAGAAAGCTGAGAACCCCCTTTAATCAGGCCCAACATACAGCCGATAACTGAATTAACTTCTCAGGTCGACTTGAACTGAGGGGGGCTAGTCTGCCTCAAAAGTTGGGGAGAGGGGGAGGCAAGTGTTACGGGGTGAAATCTCCAGATGACAAGTGGCTTGATCTCCCGCGTCTAAGAAGATCGTGTGTGTTACGAGATCGTAGGCCTTGTGCATGTCGTGGTGACAACCGAAATCACTACCCAGCATCAACGGAGAACATCGTAGTAATGGCCAAGGTCACTGCTAACCATCTTGGGAAAACGTCATAGTAGTAGCCAAAATCATTGCCACAGCTCCCCCGGGGCTATAGAAGGCATGGAGAGGTGACGATGCAAAGGGTTGAATTCTCTCATTTGGTACTCAGTATACTTACTTTCTCCTTCAATCTCACATGCCTTCTCCTCCCTATTTCTCCTTCTCTCTCTAACTTGAGTATTGGAGCCTGCCCCGGGGCACAAGAGCTCGATCTCTTTCTTCGTCCTTGTAGATTCCATTCGTCAAGGAGCAATCCATGAAGGTTTGATCCCAGGAGGAGACAATAATTCGAGAAGAAGAAGACATCAATAGTGCACAGGATCTTTTCCCAAACATCTGCTCCATCACAACATCTCTCATTCGTTGATCAAGATTCGTCCAGATTCCCAGGAGAAACAAATCTCAACATCAACAGAGGGTTATAGAGGTAATTTCCCTTTTATTTTCTTAATAAATCCTTTAAATCAACTAACATTTGCTTTGCTTCTATTAATTAAACACCTTACATTACATTTCCTTCCGGTGGAGTCATCTCCCATTACTCCTCACTCAGGTCAAAAAAAAAAAAAAAATAATAATGAAAATGGTTGCTATTAAGGTAATATTTACATTTACAAAAGTATTTCACATGGGACCTTAACCGGCAATAAGAAGATATTTGAACTAATGGGGAAATTTCCAAAAAGTTTTATGTAATTATGAAGCTAGAATGTAAATACGTAAAAACACACAGGGTATATACCAAAAAGAAAAAAAAACTTATTTTATTATCAATATTGTGATACATACTTTGCATTTTAGGGAAAATACGTGTTTATATAAAATTTATTCTGTTGGTTTGATGCAGTTGCCATACTGAAGAGAGCAAAACTGGAGATACAAAAAACCTGGTCAAACAAAACCTAGCCTTCACCAGGGAGTCTTCCTTAAGCTCCAACAATGATCAACTCACAAGGAACATCTACGAGGGGGGAAGTTGATAACTGGACATTGGTGCTCTAACTACTCCACTCACACATTGCCACTATAACGATCGTTACAACTTTTTAGTTTACATAACTACGATGTAACGACTATCTTTTGTACTTAGTGTTTTTAATTATCAATGAAACATGATTTATCCATTTTAATAAAATAAAATCAACCAAAGATGGAATGGGATGTAGACAGTTCATCACCTCAGTCCAATAAAATTAAAGAGACAAAAATGAAACGGGTTAAGGATCTCGTCCCTCATCGGGTTAGAATGTCGTTCGAGATAGGGCTGACAGGAGAGTCGGGGATGGAGTTAGGGGGAGGCATCTTCAACTTTAAATATGATGTGTTGCATTGTTAAATCAAAATATGTTTCATTTCATACTTCAACTAGTTCAGTATTTTTGTTTTAGTGGCTATATGACTGTATATTCATCACTATTGAGTGTATCTTTACTTAAAAAAATAAAAAATGGAAACTTTACTTAAAAGCACAACCAAGAGGGCTAGTGAACACGAACACATTGAACACTACTAATTAAAAGATTAAGTTAACCAGAACCACGTTTAGATAATATCATAATCTACTAATTAACTAGTTAACCAACTTTTAAGCCAGCTGTTCATGCATTGCTCTCCTTGCAGATCAATAAGATCTTTACCTTTTCATTCCAAATCCCATCTAAATGTTTAAAAAGAAACATCTAGCCAGATTATTTATTTATTTATTTATAAAACTTATTTCTTTTATTTATGAATCTTAAAAGTGCTGAGCTGTCAATAAATACATAATTAAAAAAATATTAAAATAGAAAATATTTCCAGAAAAGAAAACTATGCACTGCTCTCCACCTTCTCTGGTTACGATCACCTCCGAGTAACTCTCACCTCCTCACCATTCCTTCCTTAATCCGTTATCGGATTCGGATCCTATAAAGCAAATCTGATATGCTAATAATACGGCTGTTAACATCCGATAACAATACCCAATAACCCGATCCGACTAGTTGCCACTCCTTAATCTCACTCGCGGTAAGCATAGTTTGGTTCATCCCTCCTGTCTCCCTCCATGCGCTCTTGTTTAAAAGGCCGTTGGAGATTCAACATCGACTCCGAGAACCAAATCGAATCTCAAACCCTAACCCTATCTCTCATGGCCGTCGTCAGGGAACGAAGTCTCCCGCAGCTAACCCTAAACCTAGACCTCCCCGGAGAGAGCCGGAGCCGCATACCCTTGCCTCCCTTGCCTCCCTTGCCGCCAGGGGCGGCGAAATCGGAGCAAAGGATCACAGACTACGAGAAGCTCGAGGTCCTCGGCCATGGCAACGGCGGCACAGTCTACAAGGTCCGTCACCGCCGCACCTCCGCCTTCTACGCCCTCAAGTTCATCCAGGTCGGCGATCCCACCGCCCGCCGCCACGCCACTCGCGAGGTCGAGATCCTCCGACGGGCCGCGGGTCATCCCTCCGTCATACGCTGCCATGGCGTCGTCCCCCTCCCATCTGGCGACATCGCGGTCCTCCTCGATCTCATGGACTCCGGTTCTCTCGAATCGCTCCTCCGCCGCCGGGGCGGCTCCCCGATCCCCGAGCCGGCGCTTTCCGAGGTCGCTCGCCAAGCCCTCCTCGGCCTCTCCCATCTCCACTCCCACCAGATCGCCCATCGCGACATCAAGCCCTCCAACCTCCTGATCAACGGCGCCGGCGAGATCAAGATCGCCGACTTCGGGGTGAGCAAGATCGTGCGGCGATCGCTTGACCACTGCGTGTCGTACGTCGGCACCTGCGCGTACATGAGCCCGGAGAGGTTCGATCCGGAGGCGCATGGCGGAGGGTACGACGGCTACGCCGGCGACGTGTGGGGCTTGGGACTCACGGTGATGGAGATGGGGACAGGGAGGTTCCCGCTCGTGCCGGAAGGGGAGAGGGCGGACTGGGCCGGGCTCATGTGGGCGATATGCTTCGGAGAGCCGCCGGCGATCCCCGACTCGTCGGCGGCGTCGCCGGAGCTGAGGGATTTCGTTTCCCGGTGTCTCCAGAGGGAGTCGGGGGAACGGTGGACGGTGGCGCAGCTTCTCAACCACCCGTTCGTCACCAGGACGAACGCCGACGAGTCGAAGCGCGCGTTCACTGAGTTGCTCCTATCCCACTCGGTAACCACCGAGTCACGTAACTTCGACGCGTGAGCTCTTGACTCCCAATTTTTGTGAATAAAAAATTTGTAAATAGCCTGGAAACGGGAGAAACGGGAAATGAGAATATCTCAATGATTCTGTGAACCTGTGTCGCCTTACAGAGAACAAGCCATTCGGTAATGGAACAAAATGGATGCAAATATAATAAGGTAATTAATTATAGAATTAAGTAATAGTAATACAATACTTGATATTATGAGATAAACTAATCCTAATAAAAATTAGTCAACCACGAGCCATCTAAAGACAGATAAGAGCTGAGTTTTGTGTTTATCTCAACAAGTTTGTCATGTTTTTGAGTGGTTGATGTTAAACTAAAATATAATACATTATAACATCTCCTTGTCAATGCTTAATGCTTTAGAAGGTGCTTTAGAAGGCAGCTACGTTGACAACTCATGCCACTTGAGTGAGCATGTAACTTTCAGTCTTTTTCATGCCCCTTCACTCCTGATCTGTCCTCACAACTTGCACATTAGTGCTCATATATATATTGCCATGGTGGAATCTGGGAGGACACATGGCCTTAATCCGAACATACACGTGTTGAAAAATTAGAGATTTAATAGAAATAATGGCATTATTTATCTGGCGAAGCTTAACGAAGGCCACATCCCAATTTATAGTATTTTGCTTAATCAAAATATAATAATCAATGAAAAGTTGAAGCATCAAACAAATAGCATAACAAATGAGATCCAACAACATGCTATATTGGACAATCAAAATATTACAGGTAGTGACATGCAAAGAAGGCAAATAGATAAAGTACGTAGTAACATTATAAAAGAAACCTAACTGCTCAAAACATGATAAGAAATAATATATCTAAAATATGTAATGATATTATAAATTAAACCTAACAACATACTAATATGCAGATTCAAAACATGATAGATAATAATATATTTAAATATGATACTGATAAGATAAGTAATCACATTATAAATGACAACTACTCAGCATGGCATTGACCAAGCCCGTTAAAGTTCGGTTTTTTCCTTTCGGCCACCCCATTTGATTGGGGTGAGTAGGGAGCCGTCGTCTCATGGATTATTCCATGAGTCTCATAGAATTGGATGAATTCCCGAGAGGTATACTCTCCACCACAATCAGACCTTAGCCGTTTGGTTTTTCTTTCTAGTTGGTTCTCAACCTCTGCCTTATAGATTTTAAAGTAGTTTAGTGCTTCATCTTTAGTTTTCAATAAATATACGCTGCTATATCGTGTGGCATCTTCAATAAAAGTCATAAAATATCTCTTACCTCCCTTGGTTAACACTCCATTTATTTCACACAAATAAGAATGGATGAGTTCTAATGGTGAAGTGTTTCTCCCCTCAATACTCTTAAAGGGTTTGCGGGGTTGCTTTGCTTGCACACACACTTCACACTTAGAACCTTTAACCACATCAGGGATCAATTTAAGTTTCCCAAGGCGTGTGATACAATTATAATTAACATGACACAAACGAGAATGACAAATGGCAGAGTTATTATCAATAGTGCAAGAAAGAGCATATGAGTTATTACAATTTTCCAGAATAGAAAGGCGGAACAAGCCTCCGCTCTCATAACCTTTACCAACAAAGTTTCCAAATTTAGTTAATACAACTTTATTGGACTCAAACATAAGCCTAAAGCCTTCTTTGCACAGAAGTGACCCACTTATCAAGTTGCGCTTTATTTCCGGCACATACAACACATTCTTTAGGGTGAAAGTCTTTCCTGAAGTAAGCTTCAGTTTGACTAAACCTGTCCCTCGTACTAATGCAACCGTTCCGTTCCCCATTAGGACGGTAGAACTTGTTGTGGCCTGATAAGAGAAAAAGAGAGACATTTCAGAACAAATATGAACATTAGCTCCCGTGTCAACCCACCAATCAGTAGATTGACATGCTAAGAAAACAACAGGCGTATTTACATACCCTAAAGCACCGGCCTCTCAAATAGTCACATTAGCCTCTTTCTTAGGCTTGTCCTTCTGTGAGCGTAAGTTCAAGCCCAATGGCCCTTCTTGTCGCACACATAACATGCAGTGTTTTTCTTCTTCTTAAAATCTGTGCTTTGCTTGGGCAATTGTTTTTTATTATGGAATTTGTTCTTTGTCTTGGCTTTCTGATTGCCCTTTTGTTTTGCCTCGACCAGGTTGGCATTGGAGTGGTATTTTTGAGTATGCAGTCGGCTATCCTTTGCCTCAACATCAAGGGAGGCAATCAAGTCCTCAATAGATATGATCTCCCTACGATGTTTCAGAGTGGTCACAAAATCCCTCCACGAGGGAGGAAGCTTGGCAATGATAGAACCGACCTGGAATCTTTTCGAAATGGTATACCCAAACTGTCCGAGTTTGCTAACTATGAGTTGGAGCTCATGAGCTTGCTCGACGACAGAACTCTTAGAGACCATTCGAAAATCGTTGTACTTCTCAACCAAGTACAATTCCTGACTAGTATCAGACACAACATACGTTTTCTCTAGGGCCTCCCACAAGTCCTTTGCTAATGTGTAATGCATGTACACATCAAATAACTGGTCCGAAAGAACGGCGAGAATCCTCCCAAGTGCCGAAACATTCGCTGCATCCCTCTCTTTCTCTTCATCCTTGTTCAAGGGTTCCTGAAGAGGGAGTGCAGTGATGATCCAGAACACATTAAGAGACGTCAACCAAAGTTTGACTTTGTGCCCTCACCTCTTAAAATTCTCACCGCTGAATCGTTCCGCCTTATTACATCATTGTTCACGTGGGATGTAGAAGATGCCATTACAAAGTATATAGTTCTTCTGGATTGTTGAAAAATCAGGGATTTAATAAAAATAATGGCATCATAAATAGCATCCAAATTTATACTATTTTGCATAATAAAAAAATAATAATCAATGAAAAGTTGAAGCATCAAACAAATAGCATAACAAATGAGATCCAACAACATTCTATATTGGACAATCAAAATATTACAGGCAGTGACATGCAGAGAATATATAAAGTATGTAGTAACATTATAAAAGAAACCTAACTCCATGTTCTTTTGCAGATTCAAAACATAATAAGAAAAGAAATAATATATCTAAATATCATACAAATAAGATATGTAATGATATTATAAATTAAACCTAACAACATACTAATATGCAGATTCAAAACAGAATAGATAATAATATATTTAAATATGATATTGATAAGATAAGTAATCACATTATAAATGACAACTAATAGCATACTAATTTGTAGATTGAAATCATGATAAGTAGTAACACATTTAAATATCAAATCAATAAGATTTGTAATAAAATTATGAATGGATCTAACAACATGCTAATTTGTAGATTTAAAACACGGTAATAATCAAAACCTAGCATGATAAAATGTCTGTGGATAATTAGGAAATCAGTAATCTTACCAGATGCTCTATGGAAATAAATTAACGGAGAAGCGCGTGGGTACGCTGTCCTAGAAAAACTGCGATATTCGACCGAGATACTTCTCCTTCCTCAGGTGGCACAGAAGGGTTCGAGGATTGGCTTGAATGCAACACAGCAAAAACATGATTTCAGGAAGAAGAACAGAGAAAAAGAAAAGTAAAGGGATAATCTCTCTAGAAAAGTTTTTCACAAATTGTCCCCTTTTAACTTATTGTTGTAACGGGTAGCGCCTACTCGCGCTTTATCAACGGGACGTGACACCGGTTCAATAGGCGTCGTTAGCGTTTTTGAACATTTTCACAAAAGTCCCCCAATATATTATAAAGTCCAAATTAAATATGTTTTTCATAATAGTCCCCGTATTTATATATAATAATTTTCCAAAAACATGACATGTTTTGCATAACAAACCCCATAAATTTTGTATTTTTACATAACAACACATGCATGATATCCAACACCCATATTCAAGTCATTCCAATCCCGAGTCATCAGTCCAAACAAGGTAGGATTGTTGGCTGGATCAATAACAGGAAACAGATCATGGCGAGGACCGGGGCGAGATCATTGGGAGCAACGGCGGGGTGTGGATTGTGGGTCTGATGACTGCTCGACGAGCCAGAATAAAGAAAGGGGGAGACGAGAGATCAAGATACGCCATTTCTAAGAGAACGAATCACACCATACTCTCCTCCCATGAATCCCATCACCCCCGCTAACTTGAGCGTCGGAGCATCCTTAGGCGACGAAGTCGCCCTAAGCTCGTTGTTCTTTGTTCTAGTGTAAGTTGCTGATGTCTTCCCCAGTGGTCGTCGCGGTCCCAACTTAAACAAATTTAACCGTTGATCAAGAAGCCATGCTTGATCCCGAGGGAGAACTGGTTTTGACGTCAACTGTTTGGCGCCGTTTGTGGGAACCTGAACGAGAAGAAGCTCAGCGCCTGAGCTTCTTCTTAGGTCGTCGGAACTCGATCAAGTTCATGAAAGGGTCCGATCATCGGAGCGGTGAGAGTCTCGCATTCACACCTTTCTATTTTGTTTTCCTCCGCAGGTTGGATTCCTTTCCTTCCTAGGGATTTCTTTTGCCAAGTTCTGAGAATTAGAGTTTGGAAGCCTTTTGTAGAAGAAATTAACAAAGAATATCCTTAGATGGGTGAGAAACTCTTCTAATTGTCCCTTCGGTAGCTGGATAGCTGTGATCACTTAGTTTATTTTCTCTTTGATTAATCTTCCACCAAGGGTTTTGTGCTATTATATTTTTCCACTGGATTTGTTGTTTGGTTTTCAGTTTCCTGCACTTGTCCTTGGTTCTTCGCCGTAGTTAAATACAAATTCATGTCCCATGTGATATTGGAATGAATTATCATTTCTCAATTTATAAATTTGTTTGAATTTTATCGAATAAGGAGTTTATTATGTTATTGTTCATCCCATGTCCTGTGACATAGGCTAATTTTCTTGTATGTTTCATCTTATTGAATGTTGGGTTCATGAGAATAGATGCATTGTTGTGGTAAAACTGGTGAGCTTAGTTTCTGAATTGTGGATTTGGTTTCTCCATCTTATAGCTATTCGTTTTACATTATTGATCCAATCTTTGATATTGAGTCTTCAACTAATTAAGTTTGTTTATCAAAGTTGTTACAGATTCACCATGGTATGTGTATGATAGTTCAAACATTGTTGTGGTAAAGGTCTACATCACGTATGAGGTTCCTATTAAATGTGCTTTTTATAGTACAATTTCTGATTTAATTCTGAATTCTTGACATTTATTTCACCGGTCAGCTTTTATTTTGTTGTTGGAACTGATTGAATAGCTCAAACAGAGATTCATACTAAGGACTTTGTTAGTGGGGCTTTTAGTAATCCTTCTTCCCATTATTGTATGTTTTTGTTTATTATGTAGGCCTTTGATTTAGTCCTTTGGTTTCCCCCTTGTGGGTATTGTAGCTTCTTGGAGGTAACTGATTGAATTTTATTAGGTCACAAACTTCTACCAAGTTTTGTGGTTTTATAAACAACTGTCTACTAGAAATTCTTTGATTTAATTTGAACCTACTTGTTATAGATATCTCTGAATTGCTGCTTAATTTACTTCTTAATTTCATCACCCATTACTGTGAATTTCCATTTAAATGAAGTAAAATTGTGATTTCCATCAGACACACATTGAGAGAATGCATGCAATATGCCTCCCAACTTAAACCTGCAACAGTGTCAATTGATTATGCACAAATTCATGATGCACAACATCACTGGGATAATTGTGAAAGAAATCTCCAATTTAGCAGCAGTGTTTAGCACTTGAAAAACCACACAAAAACAAAACAAGTATCAGGATTCAGGAGGGAGTTAATCCAAATATTGAAGAAACTATAGAAGGATTAGTGCTTCCTTGATCTAGGGTGATTTACAGAATAGCTTTGCTCAAGGGGATCTTTTTATATTGATTTGCTCTAATTCCAAGCCAACAGAGAGACGGGTCAGTAGCTTCTGCTCATTTGCTCAAGCAATCAAGAGCTCATCAATGAACACTTAAAAAATCTCAGGTCAGAGTAAACAAAAACACATGCTCTTCTCATCCACTTAAGTCATCTTGACGTTCCCACAGCCAAATACAAGGTACGTACTTGGTCAGCATTCTCTTCCATTTGTACCCTGTTTTTGTTGAAAAGCCAGAGTAATTGCTCATGGTCGGGTGATGGTATCTTTTACCTTGTATCCCATCATTGGTTAATTAAATCAAACAAACACAAATTCTTATATATATATATATAAGAATTGAGAAGAAGCTAACACCAGTCTTTGGGCATTACAAACAGAAAAAAAAAACTAAATTGTTTTATAACATCTCTTGTGGTAGTTCTATAGGACCTCTGTAATCACTCTGGCTGCCAAGACAAAGGAAAAACATCAATGGAGAAGGACAGTTATCAGAAAGCGGAGTCCCAATTTAATAGAGATGGATCAGAGAGGTACTCATCGGAGGACTCCGATAACGTCTCCTACTTAACATTCTGGCCATCGACGTCAATGTAAAAGACATGCGAGATCTTGGGCCAATCTTCACCTTCCCTTTTGCATCTCTGCCCCAAATGGCGGCAGTCGTATATGACCAACATGACCAGGGAGGCTGGCAGGCCCTTCTCTGGCATGGACCGAATGCGGAAGCAGTCGGTTATGCATAGTTCTTCAAGTGTGGGGATGGCTACAAGGTCATGAGGCAGAGCTAGGAGTTTGTCGCAGTTATGAATCTGCAGCCGTTTGAGGGAGGCAAGGCAATGTAGTCCCTCTGGAAAGCTTACTAGATCACGGCAATTCATGATTTTCAGTTCATGCAGAAAGGAGAGCCTTCCTAGCAGGTCCAAGTTCAGTATTTTGATTGAGCTGTTGTCAATCTCCAAATATTCAAGAATCATTGGAGCAGCATCAGATGGTGATGAGCAACCAGTCAGATTTGGGCAGCCGGTGATCTTCAAGTATTTGAGGGACACAAGAGCTTGGAATCCAAACATTACTAACCATTCACAGTCCACAATTTCTAGCTCCTTGAGTGACTTCCAGTGTTGAAGCAGCTCCCAAGGGAGTGAAGTAAAGAGGCGTTTAGGATACCGATTTTTGCCATGACCTTTGATCACCATTTGAGCTAGGGAATCAAGCCTTCCCATTCCCATGAAGAATAAGTCATTAGCCAGACGTGGACATATAATGATTTTGAAATCAATGAGAGATGAAGGAAGAGTTGCACTGCCATTCTCGAGTGGCTTGTATCTGAGTTTGGGGCAATTTTCTATTCGCAAGGTCTTCAATGACATGAGGGCAGAGAAACCATGATCTGGCAAATCAATAAGTTCATCACAATCCTTGATAACTAAATCATGGAGAGCTTGGAGTCGATACTGAGATTGGCGATCTAGCAGTCCCACTTGCAGTGTTGTCAATGTTGGAGAAGTGCTCTAAAGACAATCACCTTTGGCACTTTATGTACAAATTCATTTATTTAATAAAAGGCTTCTTCATTATTTAGATGTTCATTACTATGAATATGATATGAGATCTTAAATCTAGTTAATGAAGTCCATGATACAACGCATAGCATGAAGGAAATTATGATAGAGATCATAATGTGGGATTCCTATCATGTGTAATTATGTACGTATCTAAATATCCCTAGTCGAAGGATCAATGAGACAGGACATCATTGATCCGTCAAGACTAGCACATGTTATTCTCCTTGATCCGATCAAGCAGTTGTTCTCACAAGCTGTAAGCATGAAGATGTTTTGAGTGAGCATGTGGATGCTTGCTATGGGTAGCAAGTTTATTGGATGACCTACCATGAGTCTTCACATGGTTATCCTATTAAAATGTCAGTGAAGATCTCATTGCAGCAATGGTGTAAATATCCTTAGACTTGAGGTACACAAGTTATCTTGGATATGGATCCTGTGCTTTGACGCCATTCCTACGTTTCCCTTGGTGGGTTACTTATAGGGTAGTGATTGGGTACAACTTTGAAGTATTGAAGGTATTTGGGTAGCCAATGAGGATTTACTACTCCTAATAGAAGGAGAGTATACCCATGGCCACTTGTCGGGTCATTACCGAAAATCAGCGGCGAGTAACTTGTCATGAAGACGGTCTTGATGACATAAGTGGTGAGTAATAGATACCATAGGACGAGGAACTAATATTTGGGCTAGGTGTGACATAGTCAGTCTAGTGGGAGTTGACACATAGGCCATACTCCGAACCAAGTTGGTATAAGATGGTAAAGGACAAATTGCACACTAACATTGGCTGCTGAAAGGTTCCAAGTCAGACCACCTGACTTTCCGGTCAATTGGGGGTCATGATGTATTGCTAGATGCCACTCATGATCTATTTGTAATCAATGGTTGATTATGAATGGCCAACATAACCGAGAACCTAATGGGTCACACGCATAGAAGATATCAATGAGGTATAAAACGGGTTTTTAGGAATAGATCCTTAAACGAGAGAATTAAAGGGAAGAGAAAGATTGTAAGTTGAATTTTATTATAAGTCAAATTTGATTGTAAGTCGAATTTGATTATAATACAAATTTGATTATACGTCGAATTTGATTATAAGTCAAATTTGCTTGGGAGTCGAATTTGATTATATATCAAATTTGATTAGATTGTTAGCCAAATTTGATTTGGGCTTCAATCAAAGTCCCAATCCGAAACAAACCCTAATCTGATTAGGGAGGCCTATAAATATGTGATACTCTAGGCCATAAAGAGACACAACAATATAACTTCTTAGTAATTGATAGAGATCAATTGTCTTTTCTCTTCTCTCCCAAATCCTCTCAAGACCTTCCACCATAGCTAGCACTTTGCGTGGAAGATCACCCCGTCGCCTTTGAGGTTGCTTCTGCGGATCTTCGCGTGGATCACCGTTAGAGGCACTCCGTCTACGGACTGCTGTGGTTGACGCAACGTCTTCTCAGACATAGAAAAGGAATTCGGTACAGATCTTAAAAGGTACATGCCTTTCAACTTTACTTGCTTGTGTTTTGATAAACGTAGGGAGATCCGTTTGGGCTAGGGTTTAGAAAATTTTAATTTTTCCGTTGTGCCATGTATATGATACATGCTCTTGATTTTCTACAAAACCCTACAGTCAATCTGTCACAATAAGAGATGTGCAGTGATCCAAGTGATGAACAAGATGTTGAACTTGTGCATTGCTGCAATCTGGGAGGGTTGGACAGCCCCACATTGTGCAGCTGCATTGCTTCTAGTGTCAGTGGGAGGGGGAATACTCCAATCAAGTTAGAGCATATACTGATGTCTAGTATTCGAAGACAAGGAAACAGTTGGCCATCATCTCCTTCATTCTTCAGACCAACATGCTGCAGTTCGAGCAATCCCTTCATTCGAAGTTTCTTTAAGCTCTTGAGCTGCCCAATAAGTGAAAGGTCCCAATTTTGGCACTGAATTATCTGTAAAGTTTCAAGACTAGAGAGCATTCCATCTTTGAACCAGGTTGGAGCCTTAGCTCCACGGTGGCTCCTTATAGTGAGCTTTTTCAGGTTTGGATGTGGTTTTAGGCCATCAATAACTGCATCATTTGCCTGTCCATAAAAGTTCTTGGACCACCAGTCTAGCTCCAGCTTTCTGAGGTGCTCTTTCTCACTCAACTTGGCTTCCTCGGCTTCTTCCTTGGTGTCCACATTATTAAGTTGAGAAATGCAAAGCTTCCCTCGGAGCCCATTCATGTTCTTGAGCTCTTCTATCTTGTGCCCATCTTCATTTAAGACTCTAAATTCCTCCAACTCTTGCAAGGATGTG
Source organism: Dioscorea zingiberensis (assembly GCA_026586065.1). NCBI lineage: Eukaryota > Viridiplantae > Streptophyta > Magnoliopsida > Dioscoreales > Dioscoreaceae > Dioscorea > Dioscorea zingiberensis. The sequence continues at coordinate 15,946,931 of CM048819.1, read as the reverse complement.
AGATTTCCGATCTTATACATATCTCTGCAACTGTGACGATCTGCTTTCAAGTGCCGCAAGTTAATCAGATTTGACATGCCCTGGGGTAAATCCTGCCGAGGAGGTTTCTTGTCACTCAGCTTCAAAGTCTGCAAATGGGACAGGCTACATAACTCCTCTGGCACTGTAACAACATATGTCATAGAAAGGTCCAGGTATCTGAGTTGTTTCAAGTTGCCAATTGATTTGTGCAGAGATTTTAATCCTACATCACTCAGATACAACACTCTGATGCATTTCAACTTCAAGAACAAAGCATCATAATCAAAAGTAGAACTTGTTGTTGGTGCAGTTCGATAGACAAGAAGTGTGCGTATTCTATCCAGCATTTCAGAATCCAAAGTTTCCAAGTTGTCAGACTGTAGTGATAAATGTCTCACCTTCTTCTTCTTCTCCCTCATAGTATTACAATGCACCATGGTTGGTGATAGGCAAAACGATTCATGCAAAGTAACAGACCCAGCTAAGTCACGAATCAAGCCATGCATCATGTACTTGTCTTCAGAGTTGTCCAAGGATTTTGGACGTACAAGGTCAGCACTGAATTCGCCACTTGAATAAAATGTCAGCTCATTCATGTCGGATTTTTCTCCCGAACTTGAGCTCTGCAAGAAGGACCTGTGTAACAGATAATGAAAATACGTGCTCCCTAAATCCTCCATTTTTGTCCCTTGGCAAGGTTGAATCAGGCCTTGAGCCATCCACATTTGGACTAAACTATCCTGGTCGAACTTGTGATCTCTAGGGAAAACAGAGCAGTATGCGAAGCATTGCTTGATGTGTGGCGGCATATACTGATAACTTAACCACAATACAGCAGGGATGCCATACAATTCATCAGGTTTGGACTCCCAAACATCTGCATTCAAGATCATCTTCCATTCATCAAGCTCGATATTCGAGCGTAATAGAAATCCGACCATCTTGATTGCAAGAGGCAATCCCTCCAACTTTGCAACGATCTTCATGCCGACCTCTTCCAACTCTGCAGCATTCCTAATCGATGCCTCATCAACAAGACATGCGCATTCTCTAAACATAGACCATGAGTCTTCAGAGGACAGGCCCTTCAAATGATAGAACAAAGTTGGCAATCTTATGTTTCTTGTTATCTCTTCTATCTGAGTAGTGATGACTATTTTGCTGCCACATAGTCCATCCTCCAAGCGTTCGCGCAGAAACTCCCAATCAAGATTTTCATTCCAGACAGAGTCAAGGATGAGCAGGAATCGGTTTTCTTCTAATGTCGTCTTCAGCGTATCAAGAATTGAATCCATCCCCAATCTGTCTATAAAACGATATCCAGCTGCAGACTCTTCGATTGACTTGATAAGCCTCCCGGTATCATAGATTTCAGATGCAGTAACCCACATCTTAAGTCCAAAATGGCTTGCGACTTGCTTATCGTCATAGACAAGGCGGGCGAGGGTCGTCTTTCCAACACCTCCCCTGCCAACAAGGGCAATGAGAGAAGATTGTTCAGATTCCAAAAGCTGGATCATCTTTCCTCTATCCTCTTCCCTTCCGAACACTGCTGCCACTGGTTCAGTAGTAGTCATCGTGATCTCTGTGGTGGTTCCAACTCTGCTTCTTGGTTCCTGATGGAGATCATAACGAGGCTGCTTCCTCGCCAGCTTCTTTACTCTCCTCCGAATGTTGTTGATCATGAGTTCAGCTTGTCGAACTGGTGGATTATCAGAACTTGACAGAGCAGTACAGCAGAGGTTGAGACATCGGTGGTGGCGGCTGCTCTGGGACAGAATCTCCATGCTATTATTATTCATATCATTGAGAGACAAGAAGTCGAGGAAGTCGTCGGCATCATAAGCAGCATCTTTGAGCTCACAGAGCCAAGATCTGAATGCGTTTGTCTTGTAAGGTTTCTCCTCAGCGGCTTCAAGTGTTGTCTGCTGAATTGCAGACAAACCATCTAGTAACCTTTTCAGCTCCTTCTTGACAGCAGTTGGAAGCTCACTCGTAGTACTAGTAGTAGTTACGGTGGTCTGTAACCTCTGGCATAGTCCCAGAAGGAACGCTGACACCGGAGATCCACCTTCCTCCATGATCTCCAAACGCAACAATAGAGCAGAGAGGAAGAACGGAAAACTTCTGAGGTCAACACTAGATACAGTACCGAATGACAGCTATATCTGTGACCAAAAGGACTCATCTAAAGCATTGACTTCTGAGGAGATGACTCAACACCTTTCAGCTGACACACACAGGGAGAGAGTGATGATTAAAGCTTTATTTATTAATTTATTAATTTATTTATTTTATTAAGACGACAAGTGCTTCCAGAAGGGATTTCAAAGATGGGACTGAGACACAAAACACGCTTGATACGCCTGAGTCCTCACATTTACAATAGGGAGGCTCGATCTCAAATTCTTCTAGTAAGTAATCCGGTACTAATATGACCCTTATGTCGTTGGTAACATTAATATTTTATTATTTTAAGTTTAAAGATCTAAAACTTGAGATGATTAAAGTTTTATTGTTTTAAGTTTAAAGGTCTATAACTTTCAAAACTAATGTCCAAAACTTGTTTTTACCAAAATAAAAAATAATTTATTCATATTTATCAACCAAAAAAAAAAAAGAATTAAGGGAGGTCAAGAACACTTCTATGAGATGAGCCTTGTACACTTCCTTTGGCCAATAGAGTAGCATGGAAGATGCTGAGAGGCAGGCCAATTGTCCTTTATGAATTTTAAAAAAAAGATAACTTGGGGGTTGAATTTGAAATCGGTAGCTTGCAATAATTGAATGCTCGTTCATATAGATTAATCTGATACAACTCAGCAACACCACCACAAAACTTAAAACTATACAGTAAAGACTATATTATATGCCAGCAAAAAGAAACAACCGGGAATTTAATTCTGGTATTTTTTCACTAAACAAATGATGAAGTTTGCAATTGGTTCCTAACCACTGTGACCAATTCAAAATGTTATGATCAGTGATTTCCTTGGAGTTTTAACAAGCAAAACAATGGAACCGAGTGTAGTTGCTGGGGAAAAATCGATACAACTTCAACCCACACGTAAGCTTAATCACACACAAACTAATGCTCTAACAATCTACCAAGAAATCTGCAACCACATACACAAAACTAGGGCATAGATTGTGAAACAAGCACAATCAACACACAAGGATATACGTGGAGTTCGGCAAAGATGCCTACGTTTCCACGGGGGCGTGGAAAAGAGAATCCACTATATGAGTATCACCGATGGCATGAACAGGCCTCAAGCTCTTCTCCAAGAAATCTCACACACAGAGTACAACAGCAAAGAAAAGAAGAATACAAAGAATACTCACTATGCACCCTACTCGATTGATGGACCAGATCGAGTTCTTAGAGCTTTCAAGTAGATCTCCACACTCTCTTCAGTTGTTGCCCAAAACCCTATGTTGTGTTTCTTCTCTCAAGACTCTCTTGCATGTTGCTCTCAGCTCATACTTATAACATTATGACACGAACGGGTATTTATAACCCTGACAGATTAATACCTTCAGACGGTTCCGTGTGATTACCAAGCGGTCCCACCCTTTAAGTCATCTTCACAGCTTCACAAATTAATACCTTCAGACGGTTCTGTGTGATTACCAAGCGGTCTCGTCTGGTTACCCAAGCGGTCCAGCGCCTGGTTAGTCATCTTTGTAGCTTCACACCATGAGGTTCGTTGCAATCACCCACGGTTCCGATGCCTACATGAAAAGCGCGGCTTCATCCAGGGCGGTTCCGATGCAAACCTGCGATTGCCCATCAAGTTCTCTATCTTTTCTCAGCAGCCAAGCTTCACTTCAGGCGGTTCCATCTAACATCCAGACGGTTCTGTCTGGTTCAGTTTCTTCAGATACTCACAGTAGTATATTTATCTACTCTAAATATTTGTTATCAAAGAATTTAAACTTAAAAATTCAGTAAAAACAAATAAACAAACGAAAGGATTGGATTTGAACACTTCTCATTAGTTGCCAATTCCTTAAAAAGGATTTGAAAGTTAACTTGTTTCTTTATTTGACCTTTCTATTGATCATCAAGCATGGAAGTAGTAAATAATCAACAGGTAGAGTCCCTTTTGCAAATAATGAATGTCAGACATAGGAATGGCAAAACTCGACCCGATCCGTGGTTTTCGACCTGATCTACCCCGAATGGGTGGTTTTTTTGGTTGGAGAGCGGGGCACGGAGCGGGGCAAGGCGGGGATTTTTTGTGATGAGTGCGGGGCGGAGCGGGTTTGGTAAACATTCATTTTAAATCCGCTCCGTCCCGCCCCACTAAAAAATTTATGAAAATGCCCTTATATATATATATATATATATATATATATATATATATATATATATATATTAAATTACTAAAATTTTAACAAGAATGATAGGATCATCGACTCATGTGCATTGTCAATGCTTGTGCAAGGCTTATCATCAATTTTCTAAGTATAAAACACAAGTTGTCAACTTGCAATCATGTATTAAAAGTTAAAAATATGGGCATGGTGGGGAGGGCCGGGGCGCGGGGCAGGGGATGGTTCAGGCGGGGAGGTGATGGTAAAGGCTTGCCCCGCCCCCACCCTGCCCTATTCCCATCCCTAGCCAGACATGAAAATTCCATTTAATAATTGAATGTGGTTTATCCACTTATATATATATATATATATATATATATATATATATATATATATATATATATATATATAGGGAAGTGATACAATGGGGCCGGCCGCAAGTGCGGTTAGTCACCCCATTGTATCACCCGTAAATCATATCAAATATATATATAATATATATTTTATATTTTATATATGTTATATATGATTTATAGGATATATCTAATATATTATCTTTAATATTATCTATTATATAATATATAATATAATAATATTATATATTATATAATAGATAATGTGAGAAGATGAGCCCATACGGGGCCCCATACGGGCAGTGTGGGGCTACCATAGGCCGTATAAAGCAGCCAGGGAAGTGTACGGGCCCATATACGGGCCTTACAGACAATACGGGCTTGTATACGGGCCGTATATGGGCCCGTATGAGGTGACCAGCAGGGCATACGGGCCTGTATATGGCCCGTATATCAGACCGTATGGAGGGACCTGAGGAGTATCACGGGGACCGCATCACGGGTCGTATCTGAGCCCGTATAGCGTAAGTATAAAAGCGTTCCTGTTGCGGCTGAAGACCTAATCCTGAAATCATCTCAAATTTGGGGCTAGAGCTGAGGGCTTGGAGGGCTTGTAGAGAAGAGGAGACACTTGAAGAAGCATCAATCGACAAGGGAGAAGGTGGAGATCAACTTGAAAGCTCAAGGCGAGTGCATAGTGAGTTGTTCTTGTATTTCCTTTGATGTTGCATCTTTGTATGAGTGTTGTTTCTTCTTGAGACGAGCTTGAGTCTTGTTTAAGCCTCGGAGGTACTCATATCTAGTGGATTCCTTGTTCCCACCCCCGTGGAGACGTAGGCAAGGTGCCGAACTCCACGTATATCTTGTGTAGTTGTGTATGATTGTTTTCTCTATCTTGCCCTGGTTGTGCATGTGTGTTTGGAGATATTCTTTGACAGGGTGTTTGAGCTTGGTTGTGTGCGTGATTGGACTTCCGCAAAGGGTTGAATTGTAGGTTCTTCCCCAACAATTGGTATCAGAGCTGTTGGTCGCGGCTTGGGCAAATTTGTGCACACAAGGTGTTCGACGAAATCCCTAAGAGATGTCTTCAACCGGTAATGCCAAGGTTGGGAAGTATGAGATTGAGATGTTCAATGGGAAGAATGATTTCTCTTATTGGAAGATGCAAATGAAGAATTTGTTGATATCACAAAGGCTACACAAGGCACTTTTGGGGAAGGAGAAGAAGCCGAAGGATATGAGCGATGAGGATTGGGAGGATCTTGACATGGAGGCACGCGCGGCTATTATGCTATGCTTGGATAGGGATGTCGCTTTCTTGGTGAATGACGAGGAGACGGCGGCCGGCGTGTGGTTGAAATTGGAGTCCAATTTCATGACCAAGACCTTGACAAACCGTATCTACTTGAAGACCAAGTTGTATACTTGCAAGATGGAGGAAGGCACCTCAATTCGAGACCACATAAACAAGTTTGAGAGGATAATTTCGAGCTTGAAGGATGTGGATGTCAAAGTAGATGATGAGGATCAAGCGATATTATTGCTACTTTCTTTGCCGCATTCATTTGAGAATTTGGTACAAACGTTGATGCTTGTGGGTGACACACTTTCCATGTATGAAGTCCGGACATCTTTGTTATCCGATGATCTTCGGAAGTTGGCTACTAGTGGAAGAGGTGACAAGGAGCAAGCACAAGGGTTGATTGGACGAGGAAGGTCAAATGAAAGGGGAAAGGGGCAAAGAGGCAAGTCAAGATCAAAATCAAGACCTACCACAAAGGTGATATGTTACAATTGTGGAGAGCAAGGGCATTTCAAGGCCGATTGTACCAACAAGAAAGTTAATTGGAGAAAGAAGAACAACAACAAGGGGAAGTCGGTCAAGCAAGAAGAAGCAAGTTTTGCTTCGGGAGGGGAAACAGAAACTGATGAATGCTACAATGTGAGTCAAGGTGGAGAGATCTCCAAGAAGTGGATACTTGATTCGGGTTGTTCGCATCACATGTGTCCAAATAGGAAGTGGTTTACTACCTATGAGAGCATTGATGGTGGTACTGTGTTGATGGGCAATGATCATGCTTGCAAGACAGTTGGCCTAGGTTCAATCAAGATCAAGATGCATGATGGGATGATCAGGACCTTGACGGATGTATAGCATGTCCCCGACTTGAGGAAGAATTTGATTTCTCTTGGTGCTTTGGATTCCAGAGGTTGCAAGATAGTGGCCGAGAAGGGAGTTCTAAAGGTTGTTCGTGGCTCCATGGTGGTGATGAAGGGTTTTCGTCATGGTAACTTGTATGCTTTGTTGGGTACAACAGTGACTGATAATGCTTCAGTTGGGATCTCAGGAGGCAGTAACCCATCAGATTGCACTAAACTTTGGCATTTACGGTTAGGGCACATGTCGTAAAAGGGTCTATCTATGCTTGGGAAAGAAGGTTTGCTGAAGAACTTGAAGAAGCCTTGCATGGAGTTTTGCGAGCATTGTGTGTATGGAAAGGCACACAGAGTCAAGTTCGCCACAAGCAAACACAAGAGCAGAGGGGTACTAGACTATGTGCATATGGATGTATGGGGACCGGCTAAGGTTGCTTCAAAGGGAGGTTCCAGATATTTTGTCTCATTTGTTGATGATTATTCTAGATATGCTTGGGTGTATTTTCTTAAGCATAAGAATGAAGTGTTTGAGACATTCAAGCGGTGGAGAGCAATGGTTGAGAACAGGACTGGGAGGAAGGTGAAGACAGTGAGGTCAGATAATGGCACTGAGTACACTGAGGGGGCCTTCAAGAAGTTCTGTGATCAGGAGGGCATTGTTCGACACTGGACAGTCAGAGATACACCACAGCAGAATGGGGTCGCAGAGAGACTGAACCGCACATTGCTTGAGAGATCAAGATGTATGAGATCCAATTCTGGTATGGGCAGAGAATGGTGGGCAGAGTCAGTTGCTACAGCTTGCTATATAGTGAACAGGGCTCCACATTCCACCTTGGATGGTGATACGCCTTATCGGCGATGGTCAGGGGAACATGCAGATTATGATGTGTTGAGAATCTTCGGTTGCACAGCTTATTACCATGTCAAGGAGAATAAGCTTGATCCTAGAGCCAAGAAGGCACTCTTCTTGGGGTATGCTAAGGGTGTGAAAGGATACCGCCTTTGGTGCTTGGAAGATTCAAAGTTTGTAGTCAGCAGGGATGTAACCTTTGATGAGAATTCCATATTAGCCTTGCCAAAGGCTATGATGCCCAATGATGGTGTTGATGATGAGTTGACCACCAATACTCAAGTGGTGGAGATGGATGGATCTGTAGACTAACCAGGTCCTAGTTATGCTCAAGAGGAAGCTCAGGGAGATACTCATGATGAGGATGATGATGATCTTGAACTTGAGGAGGTTGGAAGAAGGCGATTAGCACTACAAAGAATACAGCGGTCGAGTCTTTGGCTACCACTAGGCCAAAGAGGCAAATTAAACCAGTTCAGAAGTTTGGATTCGACGAACCTCTGAGACATTATGGGCAGGCAAATTTGGTTGAGTATGCTCTCTCAGTGGAGGATGATGAGCCGGTCACCTTCAAGCAAGCTATTAGAGATTCAAATAGCGAGAGATGGTTGGTTGCAATGGAGGAGGAGATGGTGTCTCTTCGGAAGAACCAAACATGGGAAGTTGTCCCATTGCCCAAGGGGAAGCATGGTAAGTGGGTGTACAAGAAGAAGGAAGATTTATCCGAGTCAAGTGGTACAAGGTACAAGGCAAGATTAGTGGCCAAGGGTTTTGCACAGAAAGAAGGGGTGGACTACAATGAGATTTTCTCGCCGGTGGTGAAGCACACTTCTATTCGTGTATTGTTGAGTTTGGTAGCTCATGGTGATCTTGAGCTAGAACAACTTGATGTTAAGACGGCCTTCTTGCACGGTGACTTGGATGAAGAAATTTATATGCATCAACCGGAGGGGTACAAGATTGAGGGAAAGGAAAATCATGTTTGTCGCTTGAGGAAGTCACTTTATGGTCTGAAGCAGTTGCCTCGACAGTGGTACAAGCGCTTTGATTCCTTTATGGTCAAGAATGGCTACTCCAGAAGCAAGTACGATTGTTGTGTTTATTTTCGACAACTTCGTGGTGATGCATTTATCTATCTCTTGTTGTATGTGGATGACATGCTTATTGCTTGTAAGAGCAATGTGGAGATAGATAAGTTGAAGTCTCAACTTGGGAAGGAGTTTGAGATGAAGGATATGGGGGCAGCTAAGAAGATCCTTGGCATGGAGATCAGGAGAAAGAGGTCAAGCCGAAGTTTATTCTTGAATCAGAAGGGTTATCTTGAGAGAGTAATAGCTTGGTTTGGGATGCAAGATGCAAAGCTAGTCGTGACTCCATTGGCTCCACACTTCAGACTATCTGGTCAGTCATCACATACTACAGCTGAGGAAAAGGAGCAGATGGCTCGAGTTCCATATGCTTGTGCAGTAGGGAGTTTGATGTATGCGATGGTCTGTACGCGCCTCGACATTTCGCGAGTGCGTTAGTGTGGTGCCAGATTTATGGCAAATCCAGGACGACCTCACTGGGAAGTTGTGAAATGGATATTGAGGTACTTGAAGGGTACCACTGACATTGGTTTGTGCTTTGGTGGAGGATCATGTCAGTTGAGTGGGTTTGTGGACTCAGACTATGCTAGTGATCTTGACAGGCGGCGATCTACTACTGGTTATGTATTCAAGATATATGGTGCACCAGTTAGTTGGAGATCGATGCTACAAGCCACAGTTGCTTTATCTACTACTGAGGCCGAGTATATGGCTATGTCAGAAGGAGTGAAGGAAGCTTTGTGGTTATGGGGCTTGTTGGATGATCTGGGGATTGAGCAAGATGCAGTGGACTTGGGATGTGACAGTCAGAGTGCGATTCACTTGGCTAAGAATCAAGTTCACCATGCTCGCACCAAGCATATTGATGTCCGGTATCACTTTGTGCGAGATGTCATAGAAGAAGGCTCTATTTCTTTGTTGAAGGTGCACACTAGTGACAATCCTACAGACATGTTTACCAAGGTAGTACCAAGGAGCAAGTTCCAACATTGCTTGGACTTGCTCCATGTTAGCAAATGCTAATGAGGGGGCATTTTGGGGTTGGGAATCAACTATATGAGTATGTGCTATCCTGTTGGTCTTTCTCATGATAAGGTATACATGTTCGTTCCACATTTGGAGTCAAATGAGAAACGAGGTGGAGAATTGTGAGAAGATGAGCCAATACGGGGCCCTATACGGGCAGTATGGGCTACCATAGGCCGTATAAAGCAGCCAGGGAAGTGTACGGGCCCATATACGGGCCGTACAGACAATACGGGCTTGTATACAAGCCGTATATAGGCCCGTATAAGGTGACCAGCAGGGCATACGGGCCTGTATACGGCCCGTATATCAGACGTATGGAGGGACCTGAGGAGTATACGGGACCGCATATGGGCCGTATACGAGCCCGTATAGCGTAAGTATAAAAGTGTTCCTGTTGCGGCCGAAGACCTAATCCTGAAATCATCTCAAATTTGGGGCTAGAGCTGAGGGCTTGGAGGGCTTGTAGAGAAGAGGAGACACTTGAAGAAGCATCAATCGACAAGGGAGAAGGTGGAGATCAACTTGAAAGCTCAAGGAGAGTGCATAGTAAGTTGTTCTTGTATTTCCTTTGATGTTGCATCTTTGTATGAGTGTTGTTTCTTCTTGAGACGAGCTTGAGTCTTGTTCAAGCCTCGGAGGTACTCATATCTAGTGGATTCCCTGTTCCCGCCCCCGTGGAGACGTAGACAAGGTGCCGAACTCCACGCATATCTTGTGTAGTTGTGTGTGATTGTTTTCTCTATCTTGCCCTAGTTGTGCATGTGTGTTTGGAGATATTCTTTGGCAGGGTGTTTGAGCTTGGTTGTGTGCGTGATTGGACTTCCGCAGAGGGTTGAATTGTAGGTTCTTCCCCAACAGATAATATTAAAGATAATATATTAGATATATCCTATAAATCATATATAACATATAAAAAATATAAAATATATATTATATGTATATTTGATATGATTTAGGGGTGATACAATGGGGCGACCGCACTTGCGGCCGGCCCCATTTCATCACTCCCCTATATAGGGTTAATTTTTTTTTACCCAACTGAACTATATTGCTTTTTCGATCCAACACCTCAATTTTTTTAAGTCTCTCAAAAAGCCTCAACTTTTTTTAAGTTTCAAAAAAGCACCTCCGTCATCCCTAAGGCGACGACCGTGAGATTAAATTGTTAATATATTCATTAACCGAGTTAATTATTAATTTATTAAGTTAATTAAACTTTAATAAAAATTAACTTTAATAAACTTTAATTAACGACGGTGGAGATGTTGATCCGATGATCGGCCGACGGAGGAGTGGAGGTTGGCCATGGCGGGGAGGAGGGAGGAGAGAAGTGAGGACCTCGTTGCCTGTGGAGTATCACTTGCCATCTTTGACGAGCCCCGCGTGGCTGCATGCCATCAGGAGGCATAAGAAGGTTATGAAGTTTGGGAGAGGTAGGGGAGATGGCACCGGGCGTAGAAGGTGATGAGTGGGAGCAGAGTCACGAGAGGGAGGAGTGAGGATCGACGGAGAAAGAGGGGAGGCAGTTATCTGGCACGCCGACGATGAGGTCGAGGCCGGCGCCGGAGAGGGCGTGGAGGACGATGAGGACGGCGAAAAAAGGGAGGTAGTTATCTTTAAAGTTAGTTTTTGAAAAGTTAGTTGTTTATTAAAGTTTAATTAAATCAATAAATAATAATTAACTCAGTTAATGAATATATTAGCGATTTAATCTCACGGCCGTCGCCTTAAGAATGACGGAGGTGCTTTTTTGAAAATTAAAAAACGTTGAGGCTTTTTGAGATATTTAAAAAAATTGAGGTGTCGGATCGAAAAAGCAACATAGTTCAGGTGGGTAAAAAAAATTAATCCATATATATATATATAGGATGAGGTCGGCTGCAAGTGCAGTCGGCCCATCCTATTACTCATTACATATGGATATTGATGGTATGGGCCCATGATTCTTAGGTATGGGCCTATACCATCATTTGTGTGTATATATATATATATATATATATAGTCATGTTATTGTGCCGCCGTCCAAAATACTGTTCATATCAGGTCACCTCCCATTTCGGCCTTTGGAGCATGTTTGAAGGATTTTCAACCATACGGATGGGAAGATCATCGAAAAATAAGCTAGCCTGTCAATTTTCATACAATTTGGTGACCGTTTGGTCCTCCCACTTAATGGTTGAAATTATGAATCGTTTATATTTTAATAAAATAAGAACCGTTAAGTGGGAGGACCAAACGGTCACCAAATTATATGAAAATTGACATGCTAGCTTATTTTTCGATGATCTTCCCATCCGTACGGTTGAAAATCCTTCAAATATACTCCAGGGACCAAAATGGGTGTCGGTAAGATCAGTACAGTGATTTGACCGGTCTGATTGTATCAGCAATATATATATATATATATTCCATTTAACCTGATGGATCCATCTATCTCCCTATATTGGATTGGATGCAAGCCAACTTCAATTGCTTATATCTAAATGACGAACTAAGACTAATTAAACAACTACTCAACAAGCAAATAACAAACCTAAATACAATGGTAAACAACAGCCAGGACTTGCAAATTTATACCTTTGGTACTTAAATAGTATAAAATCTGATTAATACAACCCAAGCAACCAGAACAATAACATGTCAAAACATGGATGGAAATTCCAAAGCCATCCATAAAGAACAGAACACCTTTCCATTTAAATTTGTCAAAACTCTAACTAACAAATGAGATGCCAACTTCCACAAGTAGATATAAACATTCTAACATAAATACAATCAATTATCAAAATTCATCTTGTTTGAATTTTGAAGCAAAAGGTGAGTGAAACTGATAGATCCATTAAATGATTGGAATTGATCCACAAGTCACTCTATCAAAAAGTCAAGTGATAAACTTATCTCAAGTGTAAATATCAGCACTACACCCTCACCTAGCAGATTCTTTAAGATACAAACACAAGAGATGCTCGATATAATTGAACAAATCACCCCCAGTTGGAGAAGACCAAGCCCTAAACACAAAAGCAATTGAATCAAGATACAAATATAAGCTCGCCTAAGAAATTATTGGAACTAATACAGAAAAATCATCAACTTAAAAAAGCTGTTATTACAATCATTAAAAGCAAAATGACAAACACCTATGATACAAGGCCCTTAGGACGGCCCCGTGCTACAAAGCTCCCGTATTGTGTAGGGTTCGGAGAAGGGTCGGACCACTAGGGCAGTAAAATTTTTTGCTCCATCCAATGATATAAGGGAGTAAAATTTTATCACTTTCCTCCTAGCAGCCAATAAAAATATGTAATTTGATCTACAAGAGCAATTCTCAAATACAAATGTAGTCATCCCTGTATTTCTTCTTTTACTTGTATCCAACAAAATAATAATAAAAAATAAATAAACCAAGCATAAAAAAGAAATTAATAATACTAATGAGGAAAATTCATAAGTGTTAAAAACCATAGTTTCAATTAGTGAAAGCAAAGTCACCTATGATCCAAGGCCTTTAGTTATTGTAATGAATTCAGACCTGAGGAAGACAAAAGAAATACTAAATAATCATAAGTCCTTTTTACCCCTTTCGTGTTTTTTGTGATAAAAATGGATAAATCATATTTATTTATTTAATTAAGGTCCCATCACAAGATACATGATAGTAGATCTTTAGCGGATCTATTACATTAAGATAGCGTGCCTTTTAAATATGTATGACCCCTTTGTTCCCTTTAGTCCCTTCCCTTTCTCCTTGGCTATCTTCAAAGTCTGCCCCGGGAATGTAGAGAGGTCTCCTCGCATGTGAATTCCATGCTTCTTTTAACAATAGATTCCATTACCAGCAACTTCGGTTTTTTAGATTCTTGTGCTGCATCAAACCAAAAAAGAGACCAGAAGAGGAAAAAAAAGGGACCACATCATAGACCTAATAAATAAACCACAACAAATAAAATATAGGAAAAAATAATTAACAGAAGCCTCGCTCACAGATAGTCGTTAGTACAAATGGTTGCTTGAGCAATTCAACTAGTTCCTACAAGAAAAAAAAAAGGTTGGCCAGTGGAACAAATCTGAAGAATTCAGAATTAATAATTGGAAATAAGATTACACAAACCATATTTAACAGAAGACTCATCCATAATTTGGAACTTTATCACTACAAAGTCTGCACGATCACACACATACCAAACCAAAACAGTAACAATGAAACCAAAAATATATTTGACAAAAGAAAATCAATTGAAGGAGCAATAACAAAGGTTGAGTCTAATCTAGCAAATAGAATAACTGCAAAATAAATCAACCAAATCCACAGTTCAACTAACCTCCCAGTTTTTGTTTGTAGAAAAATGTCCCGTAACCATCAGCAACAATTTCCAGTATCTGATGAACCAACTAACAAACAATTGATCTATCCTCAAAAACACCCTATTCAATAAAATGAAACATACAACAAATCTTTAATCTATCACAGAACATGGGATAACCAATGACATAATAAACCTAATTGAACAGAAGACTATTCCATAATTTGGAACCTTATCACTACAAAGTCTGCACGATCACACGCATACCAAATCAAAACAGTAACAATGAAACCAAATATATATTTGACTACAAAAAATTAATGGTCAAATACCCTATTTAGTCCCTCTATTATTACAATTTGTCCCTTTGGGTCCCTCTAATATAAAACATGCCTTTTTGGTCCCTTTAATTTTACGTTTGTGTCTTTTAAATCCTTCCACAAGCCTTTTTGGTCCCTTTATTTATGTTTTTCAGGCCTTTTTGGTCCCTATAAACTTCGAAGGAAGGGATTTAAAAGACACAAACGTAAAATTAAAGGGACCAAAAAGGCATGTTTTATATTAGAGGGATCCAAAGGGACAAATCGTAATAATAGAGGGACTAAATAGGGTATTTGACCAAAATTAATTGAAGGAGCACATTCTGTATTATGATTTCTAGAGAAAAAGAGGAATGTCCCAGGCACGTCGTGTGGACGGAGTTAAACCTAAGCATGCCAAGGACTACAGGTGAGTGATTTCACTATACTTGGATATTTTATAATCGAGTTTAATCGATGGCTTTGTTTGTATGGTTTTCCATCGAGTTTATATCAAGGTTTTGTGCAGTACCGTTGGTTTTACATATATTTTATTACTAACAGAGTTGTGGTTTTTGTTCGTGTTTTACAAACAAGAAAATTCTATGCATGTAGAAATAATGAACAGGAACAGAACCACAGATGAGTTAGAAATAAAGATTGGTAGGTTCCTTTACCATATATGTTTTGTCCTACCAGATCTGTCCTATGATTTTGTGGGAGCACAGTTCGTAGAGACCGGCCATCAGATTAGTCTTACGTTCTGTGGGAGCACAGCTCGTAGAGACCGGCTACCAGATTTGTCCTATGATTCTGTGGGAGCACAGTTCGTAGAGACCGACCATCAGATTAGTCCTACAATTTTATGGGAGCACAGTTCGTAGAGACCGGCTACCAGATTAGTCCTACGGTTCTGGGGGAGCACAGTTCGTACAGGCCGGCCATTAGATTAGTCCTACGGTTCTACGAGAGCACAGTCCGTAGAGACCAAACTTCTTGGCATTGAGATTATGGGTTCATATTAGATTGATATGATACACCAAGAGGCTAGGGTAATGATTTGATTGCCCAAAATAATTGTAGAATCATTCTTTGTATTCATGTGTCGACATTGAGATTTCCATGGACCATGATTTGGATTTATCCGAGTTTCTTATGATTTTAGTATGTTAATTGACTGAAAGATAATGCATATGATTAACATTACTTCAATACTCTTATATCTGATATTATACTTGTATCTTGTATAGTGATTCTCACTCAAGTGAAATGTGCAGGTAGCCGAGATTGAGTGTTCCTGTAGATGGCTCTGACTTAGCAGATGAGGATAGCCTGTTCTTATTTGATGATTAGAATTTTAGAAAGCTTCCGCAAGAATTGTAAACTTTGTATAAGATTTTAAATATTTTATTTAATAATCATGTTTATTAGTTTGATTATTATTGTTTTAAGGTTTACATTACACAGCTTATGGGCTGAGTGTACTCCCGGCCCAGCTGGTGTGACATTTGTCCCTGTGTTGGGAAAGGGTGTTACAAAGGTACTCCAAAACTTCAGTAATCTATATCAAGTGGTTGGTTACTAATCCTAAAAAAAACAAAGAAAATGATGAAGAGTACAGGGGAAGCTATCAGTGATAAGAGTCTAGGGTTGCATAACGTCTAGACATGATATTGATTTTCTCTTCTGATTAGAGGTGGTTTGTCAAGATGGACGGCAAGGGTTATTCAACGACATGCTAGGCGACTTCTTAAGGAATATGCCTACGGTCACCACCACATATTCCTATGGAGTGGAGTAAGAAATTATTGGACCTAGACAATATCCTGACCATGGATGACCTATGTTGCGGCAAATTGCCACTGTCACACCAGCCTTCCACCTTGTGATGCATGGTCCATCTACACTAACATTCATATGACTTTAAGCCTAAGATATGTCATCACTTTCTAGATCGATGATTAACTAGATACATATAAATGCAAGCATAGCTAAATGTTTGATGTTGCCTTCTAACATGTCACAAGCACACCATGCTCAACTAACAACCACAAATCAAAAGATAATTTAGGTTTTCCTGTCTAAATCGTCATACAACCCTAGAACAAAGTTCTAGCCCAAAATCATGGAGTTTATAACATAAAGTTCAAAGCATTCATATAAACAAACATCCATATTCGCAAGATAAAGACAAATATCAAATAAATGAGAGAAGATGTGGACCTTTGTCCTTATAGAAGCCTCCCCTTCTTCAAGGTGTGCTCGAAAATCGGAGGATCGTGGGCAATGCTCTTGAAAAACTCTCCTCATGCGCTAGTCGCCGCCCCAACAAGGAATGTCACCTTAAGACCGAGATTGGAAGAAATTTATGGAATACTGAGATGAGAAAGCTAGCGAGCTTATATCTTTATATAGCCACGATCTGTGACGCGTCGCAAAACCCCATCTTCTGGAATTGTTGCGTGTTGGCGACGGGACGCTGTTCTTGAGAGACACGTCACAAAATCTCAGCCTCTCTCAGTCACTTGCAGCATGATTAGCGACGCTTAGCACCTTGTCAAAACTACTCGATGAAGACTTGTTTCGATTGCAACTCATTCTGCATTGCTCCTAGGTCTTCTCCTCCTTGTATAACTCCTAATTATATAGGCCGAGAATCGGCCTTTTCGGAAACAATCATAAAAAAGCTCAGATCAGTGTCTATAATTATCACAATTCTACAAAAAAAAAATGCATAATCCCAGTGAGCGATACAAGTTTTCCAATCTAAAATGATTAGAGCTAAACATGCATAAATTTTCTCTATTGAGCACACATGTAACTCTAAAAATAACATACATGGCCTATAAATTATCTCTCATTAGAGAGCTAACATTCTTCTTCCTCACGCTCCTTCTCTCACTGACTTGAGCGTCGGAGCTATCCCCGGGCACAAGCGCCCTCCACTTTGCTTATTATCTCTATAGGTCCAGTTCTATATAAGGAGCAACCTTTGACGACCTTATTCCAAGAGAAGACCGTCACTTGAGTAGAAGAAGACGTTCACAGTGTTGCATCTTTTCCCAACTATCGTTTGATCAAAACACATCTCACCCATCAATTGTGATCGGTCCATATCTCTAGAAGGAACAAATCTCAACATCAACAATTATCATGATCTCGGGACCTCGGGCATCGCAGTGCAGACCGTCAGATTTAGTAGAGACGGGCCCCACCCAAGTTACAAGGCCCAAGTGTGTAAAATGTATAATGCGAAAATAACAACTTAATTTATTCAAAATAAACAGAGTTCAATGAAATAAATAACAAGGGTTCGTGTACTCCATAATATCAGCCCTAAGGGACCTATAAAACATAACATCTCACTCAAAAACAAAAGATAGACAAGGTCCTCGGACCTCTCGCAAATCACCCACCCATCGATCGGCCACCCCGCTGCACTCAGTGTCCTACCTCGTGATCTCGTAAATGTGGAGAAAACAGTTTACGAGCTGAATGGAAAGCTCATAAGTACTCGCTGGGGAGGTTCAAGAAAATATGATATCAATAGAACATGAATATCAGCAAACTCGGGCACGCCTCAAAACAAGCCCTAGGAGTCTATCACAATAAAATAACAAGATCGCGGACTCCTAGCTAAGAGTTCCAATGGAAGCTTCTCAATCGCCTCCCCTGGCCGCACTAATCAAAGAAACCCGCCGAGAAAATCCACCATCCCGTCGCTACGGCCCTCGGGTCGTACGTCGGTAGCGCCACCTCTCTCTCATGTCGACATGGTCACGATCGACCATCGACCGCAAGGACATCCGTAACACTCTCCCTCTCGCTAGGAGTGCTCTGGACGCCGTGGTGTCCTGGCCCCTAACGCCTCGCGAAAAATCCGGAGCTCACCGCCCAATCAATCCGGACCTAAGAATAGCATAAGTAGGGATCCCAACATCCCCAAACAAATCAAACATGCTATATATGGATTTCAACAAAATTCATAAGCATGTATGAAAAACAATATGCCACAACAAAGACATAAAAAATAAAATCCCCAAGGGAGGAACAAGGCATGATCAACATGCAATAACAAGGTCAAGAATACTCATCAAAGAGTAAAGGTACTAGGTCAAGTACTTACCTAAAATCGCAAAGCCCTCGCGGCTTCCACCTGGACTTCTCTCTACGCATCCAAGTCAAAATCTGATAAATAAAAATCTTATCTCAATAAGATACTCGTCTAAGAATATTGCATCTACTATGCATGCTCTAATGGGCCCAAGTCTGACTTGTGGGCTTCCTACCTCCTGGTTAAACCCAACCCCAATCGAATCTACTCACGAGTCCAAACTTCGTTAATTAAAATCATTTAGTCAACCTATCTCCAGCTTTAGTTAAATCCTTAGATTTAATTAATCTTGAAATCATCTAAACATTGTTCAATTGATTAATTCACTTAATCCAAGAGAATGATCCCACTATTGAATTATTTAATCAGCTATTAAATAATTCAATTACTTTTATTTACCTGGAACTATAGTTCAATCTAATAATTCAACAAATCTTTGGAATTAATCCAACCACTAAATTATTTAATCGCTCATTAAATAATTTAATTATTCCAATTAAATAATTAAATCAATCTTAGAACTAGCAACTATAGTTAAATTAATCCCAGAACATTCTAATTAATTAAATCATACCATAGTTCATTTAATCCCATAGAACAAATCCTTTTAATTGAGCCTACAAACCCAGCCCAAACCCTTATGCAACAGTCCAAATAATGGGCCAAGCCCGACTGAATCAAACCCAATCCCACTTGGTTAATTACTTGATTACCTGATTGCTTAATGGTTACTAATCAAGATTATTAAATCTATCAGAGAAACACTCTCCAACCATTAATTAATTAATTAATTAATTAATTAACTAATTAACTAATTAATTAACTAATCTCACTGTCTATCAATTAACCTCACAATTAATAATTAAACCCTAGTTTTACTTAAGCTTTAATCAATTAATCTCAATTAATTGATTAACTAACTTAATTAATTCAATTTAAAATTTACACCCAACCAGAACAGTGCATCTATCAATTAATTTAATTAAATTTCTAATTCAACGAATTTATCCAATCCTTTTCATAAATCCAAATTAAATTTTATCTTTTAATTTATTTGATCATTAACTAATAAATCCCATTTATCTCTCTCTTCTCTCTACTCTTCTCTCCCGCCTCTGCTCTTTCTCAGCCGAAGCACCCCGGCCGAGATGTGGATTCGCGCCGCTGCGGTGGAGCTCCGGTGAACCGCCGGTGGTCGCCGCCGAAGCCCCTACGGCCCACGCCGGAGGGCTCAAGGCCGAGCCTCGCCGGTAGAGTCAGCTTCCCGCTCTCCCTCCCTGGTTCGTGCTCGCTAACGCCCCGCTTCGGCGTTGATCCCGGCCGCATAAGAACGGCCGGTTGTCGCCGCATTTCCCCGGTGTTGCCGCCTAACACTCTAATGCATGCATACCGGCTGAATTAAAAGACAGAGAAAGCGAGGATCACCACCGGAGACGGCGAAGCTTTCGTAGTTCGCAAAGACGCCGGAGATGTCTCCGATTTCGGACGACGCCGCGAATTTACACCTCCCTCCCCTTCCTCTTCCTCTCCCGACTTCTTCAGGAACCCAAAGGGTCTTCAAGCCTCCCCCTTTATAGGTTCCACGGGAGATCGAACGAGATCCTTTCTCGCTGATTTGAGGATTCTTCTTCTAATCCTTTCCATTCCCATCGCCAAGACCGATGATAAAGACTTACCATATCCGCTTCTTTCCTTCCGTGCGGATACGCCGTTTGCCGCTGGCGCTGGCCGAAAAGCCGGAGAAGATGAATGTGGAGCCTCGAGATCGGGTTTCCTACTTAAGATCCTCAAGGCGTTCGATCGCAGACGCATCTTAGGGTATGCGACTTTACTTCGCCAACCGTCTAATCGAGCCAATAACGGTACCTCGGATCGGATCAACACAGATCGCCGATCCCGCCGCCTGCTCCTTCTTATACAACTCCTCCGCTCCTTTGCACAAAAAGACCCCCAACTTCCAATTTAATCATTTAGTCCCCTGCTCCGAGAGAGATGCACATATTTACTTATAATCCTTCTACTCTTTCCAGTGATTTCCTTTGGTCCCTTTACGTAGACAAATGACCTTACCTTGAGCTCCCCAAACTTTATAAAATCTCCAATAAGCCCTAAGTACCAATTAAATTAATAATTTCTATTATTTAAATTCATTTGAATTTAAATTCTAATTTGATTTCTTTTAATTAAATCCCATCTCTACCAAACATAGGATATTCCCATTAATAAATTTTTATTGATTTAAATCAGCTCTCTCCCCCTTCCTTCTAAGTCCCAATCATGATTTAAATTAGAGGGTTCCCTAATTTGATTAATTTGGTCACTTCCAAATTTAATTAGATAATCCTCTAATTTTTTTTTCCCTTTAATAAATTATTACATAATTTATTAACTCCTTATTTAATCTCCCTCATATCCATTTTACCATAATGCCCCTCAGGCAAATTAATTCGATTAATTTTATTAATAAGCAAAAACTTAGGGAAATTCTAAATCCTTTATTTTGCTACAAAAATCTTGGATTTTACATGATTATTATTAAAAATAGGCTGAAAAGTCACTACTCATGTGAGTATTTTTAAGAGGAAGCTTTTTTTTAATAAATTGATAAATCATGAATTTATTAAGTTTCATGGTATATTACATGAAAGATTTCTGCAAGCATACAGATTCCTTGGGATCATCCTCAAAGGCATCATCTCTTGTTTAATATATCTCACACAGTCTCTTCTGGTTGGTCATCCTCGAAGGCATCGTATCTTGATGGTGCTTGTGGTGACTCTCTAGTGAAAGTCAGACTTTTAGATAATTCAAGCTCCTCCTTAGTATTCAGAGAACTGATGTGGAGCATTTTATGATGCCTCCAAAGGAATATAAGGTTAGGCAAGCAAGAGAGAGCAAGAGATTGAGATATATAGAAAGTGAAAGGCAAAAAGGAGGATTCTAGAGAGACGGCGGTGACCCTTCACGAAGAAGAAGGAGATTTCATTCCACCTTCGAGGAGACTATGAAAACTCTACAGTTTGTAAGAGTGTTGATTGTGTGAGAGCATCTGTGCTCAAGAATTTGTACTTCCTTGGCTAGCTCCTTTTTTGTTTAGTGAAATCTCAAGTTAGAGCATCAACTTGAGACGTTATGTGTTTCTTTGTGATTTAGTGGAATCTCTCCATTCTCGGTGCTCTGTGGTTTTCCCTTGATTTGGAGGGTTTCCATGTAAAATCCTTGGAGTGTTGTCCCTTCTCTTGTTGCTTTGTTTTGTTCTTGGTCTTTCCTCCTTACATCTGCATCCATCTTTCCTCAAAGAAAGAAGAAGAAGGCTCCACTCCAACCACAACAAGTGGTATCAGAGCCAACAAGTGAGTGCAGTTGGTTTGTAGAATCAAATGGAGGCTACCTCTAGCACTATGATTAAGTTAAAGGCTTCAAATTATTCAATTTGGAAACTAATGATGGAAGACACTAGGTCTTTCCCATTTGGGACAGTGAGCCCTCACTACTAGTCCCCCTCAGTCCATAGCCCTCATTACTTCTATCCATGACTTTCTTTGACATCTCTGCCACGTTTCAAGAAAAGCCTCCTTGAGTGTTACGGGCGATCAAACCACCTCACCCCCGAGCCGCCACATGCTCCACTAACTGACGGGTTGGTGAGAGGTCTTCAGTCACTTGTTTCTCTGGTTCTTGGCACATGATCTTCTTCTCTCCCACTTTCTCTTTGGTTGTCACAACAGCGGTGGTGTCTCTATTGGGATTACAACCACCACGTGGGCTCCAACACCCACCTTCCTTTTCGCCTTCAAACGACGACGCAAGGACCATATTCTAGTTCCTTGGCTACTTCATTAGTGGCTTCCCCGATTCCGACATGACATACAACGGAGCCTCTGTACTTAGAACAGTAGGATCAACCTGCTTGGCCACCGGTACCTTTCATTTTGGGCCTAGTTACGGTGACCTAGTTTCGGATCCACCCTTCCGACTTCCAGCTTGCTTCGCCATACATTTGTGCGTGCCATGCCTGACCACACCGCACCTATAACATGAGAGTGGTAGTTTTTCATATAAAATGGCAGCAAAGAGACGAAAGGACTCAATGTTTACCCAAACCCCTCTCTTGAGTGGTTTGGTCAAGTCCAGTTCCATGTAAACCCGTGCAAACCTCCCCCTATCCATCAGCGAGGTCGTCTCATCAACCTTATAACCTTACCAAAAGAGGAGGCTATTTTTTTCCAGAGTAGTCCTGGCCAATATTCCACCGGCAAGTGGTGGATCTGGATTGATAAGTATTCACTTGACTGTATTTTGATATCATATTTGTATTCACTCAACATGTTATTTTGATAAATTGTAGCCCGATGGTAGTTAAAATGTGTTATATTTGTACAACAAGACATACATGGGACAATTTAATGGAAATTCAAGTTGAGAAGCAATCTGGAGCAAATTCAGAGAAGAAGGCATAAAGGAGGAACCAGACAGTTCCGTTTGGAACTAGGCGGTTCCGTCTCGGACGCATGTCTTTCTTTGATTTGCTCAGTGAACTGGACCGACAATGAAACGGTCATCTCGTGAACCTTCTGAGTTGAGAGGAGCTACCTACTGGAGGTAGACGGACCCGTCCAAGCCATGGATGAGGCCGTCCAGGTCAAAGGGAATCAGATTGCTAGACAAGACGGACCCATCCAAGTCATAGATGAGGCCGTCCATCTTGAAGGACAATAGGTTGAAGCACGCAACGGAGCTGTTTGATGTCTAGACGAGGCCATCCATCTTGGGAGAAATGAGTTCCAAGTAGCAGACAGACCCGTGCATCTAGACTGTCCTGTCTGTCTCGGGTCTAAATTCACTAATTTCAATTTGATTGAGCCTAAATGTCTCAAAAACTGTATTTTGATCTCCTGATAGTGTTTAGGACTATAAATATTGAAGTTTAGGATTTGGAGAGCAGCTTCTAATTTCCATTACACCACCCTTATCACCCAATATCGATCATCCATTCAGCTATCTTACAAGGGCACACTAGAGGGAAGAGCGTCGCTAGGCGGCGGAGCAGCGGGGGTATACGCCAATGGTCCTCGCCAATAGTGGAGGGAACAGTGTATTATTGTCTCATGTCTTATTTTGCATTAATCTTTGTACTTACTCTGTATTCATCCTTAATGAGGAACTAACTATTTAGATACTTGGGTATGAGGAACTCTTGAATTAGGTTTAATATATGATATTATCTTTTACTTATTTGATTAATTGATGTTGGATTGAGATCTATTAAGTGTATTCATTGCATTGAATGCTTATGTTGCGGCAGCTCTAGTATTCAATAGATTCATATGAGGGAAGAAGCGAACGCCTCCTCATATTAGAACTACCTCAATAGAGGGGATTACGAGTGCGCCGAGAGATCGAGCATTTAGGAGAGTGACTCCTTACTATATCTAATTCCCATAATCCTTCCAAGTTATAGACTCCCTAAAACATAGTGCAGTGAGGTCACTAGGTTAGTAGTTCGGCTTGAGAGAGGGTTTGAAGGCATCTTAGGAATCTTTGGTCCAATCCCATATAATTATCTAGTTAAGGTATTGTCTATATCTTGTATTGAGAACCCAAGAGGAATTCATACCCGAGTGTCTTTTCTCCTGATTGACTGTCCTGCGATTTCACCCCATCCTTCACTTAGCCTTGATCTTACTTCTCTTCTTTAAATTTAGTAATTAGTTTAGTCTAAAACACCAAATTTCTGATTAGGTTAGATAGTAGATGAACAGTCAGTACTAGTACTTCTCATAGCCCCTGAGGATTCGATACCCGATTTCTTAGTCCATTATATTACTTGTCCGACCCGTGCACTTGCTGTAGCATTGGCGACGATCATGGACCCACAACGTCATGGTCGAGAGCAGTTTAAAGCAAGATTGGAAGTTGTCCTTCCACCGTATCAAGTGCAGCACAAGCCCGTTAACAATCCAAGGTTACTCTAGTAGGAGAGTCTCCATCATCATTTTCATATGAGCATTTGAACAAGTAAAACCCGTTCGGCATATCAGTAACCTTGAACTACCCCAGTTCACCCCACAACTTGGCCAACTGTTTTTCACTATTTCTAGTGGGATCAGATTGACAAGGAACTTACCATAAAGGCTATAGCGCAACTCCTCCCTTGCATGGTTGAGAACATGGTCCTCCAAGAACACTAAGTCCTTCATCGAGGCCTTCAGGCATTACCTGACCAGGCACTAGAATCGTGTTTGTTGGAGAGCTCGTCCTTTGGCCCTGCATCACATGTTACCAACTCTGTTTCTCTGTTCCATCTACAACAATGGGAACCTTTCTCGGCTGTTGTGGGATGGCTCACGATATTCAACGAGAATCGAGACAAGATTTGAGGTTCTTTCCTTCTCATTCGCCCAGATGGGTAGTGTAGGGTAGGCGCTATTTTCCTAGCTGTCTTTCCTCCTCCCCCACCAACCATCGCAAGTGGGGGAAGGTTGCTCCGATATCACTCTGGGGTTTTAAGGGTTTCGAGAAATCGCCTTAGAGCTCAAGGAAACTGAATGTTCCTTGTGTGGTTACATTGCATAACAAATCTTTCTTCCAAACCCATGTTTCCATGTAACAATAACAAAAGAATGAGAAACTTGAGAAACTTGGAGCTTGATTATAAATAAACCATGCTTGTCTAATTATTTGTCCACAACCAAACAAGAGACAATTCAGAATTTTAGGATAAACTAAGCAAAAAAATCCCTGGGTTTTGGAGTACACCTTTTTATTCCCGTCCAAACATTAGTAAGCAAATGAATTGAAGCACAGTCAAACATGTCACATGGTTGAAATCTCAAGTACTCTAATTCACAGATGAAGATGCATGCCAACACATCTCCAACTCAGTCATGTCCTAGAATAATCACAAGTCTCTCCAAAAACTTTCAACATTAGTCCTAAATCCAATAAACAAATAACATTGGTGCCACATTAAGAAATTCTGACATTAATTAAGAAAATGGTTAGTGTTGGTTCTGCGTCCATTAAGATTATAAGAATACCCTTCTCCTCCTGTCTCCCACCTTCGCCTAATCAATCCCACTCACCCCCAAGGAATTGTGTGGACATGGATGGCTACTTTACTATCCATTGAGTTTTAGAACTAGTTTGTTAGTAGAACTAATTCAGTTAGTGCTCCAATTAGGAGAAAATAAACTCACAAGTAGATGACTCAATGTACTTTTAGTGACCAATTAATCAAGAGAATGAATTGCCTTTTTTGAAAAAGTTTGCATCACCTAATTAAGTCATTCATTAAGTTTTTTTTGTTATCTCCATAACTCTAGGAGGATCCACCTCAGTCCACAAGCAGCGAAGCTTTTTAGGATGGCACACTGAAACAGTTAGGTCCAAGTAACTAGATCATATATATATATATATATATATATATATATAAAAGTGGATAAACCACATTTATGGATTATCAAAAGTAGTTTTTTGTTCGTAGTTGAACCATGAGTTACATTTTATCATTGATTATATCGGGTCTAAGTGTAGTTACTGCCTTGTAACCTATTGCCTTGTTTGTATTAGTTCCTCGTCATCTTCAAAATCTGTTCCCGGTGGTTGTTGCGCCTATGCATCCCTAGTGTTGATTAAGTTGCGTCTGTAAGTTCTGCTTCTTGGTCCCATGTACTGCATCAAACCATGACAGTAGGAGGTAGTCAATGTGTTGGATTAGTTCCGAACAAACACACTATTTATATTGGAAACATCTCCAATTTCTCTCCATTCATATGTTCTAAATGATGGTCATTGAAGTGAGGTTCCAACTCTTTTGGGCTTCCTTCTCCACTTGTCTCATGATTCCTTGTTTACACTTTAGATTCATGTAACGGCAACTTTTTAATTCCTAATAAAATGTTGTTTAACCACATGTATATATATATATACAGACGTGTTACAGGTAAGGCCGGCCGGATTACTGTTCATTTAAGGTCGCCTCATTTTGAGGCACTTGCAGAGTATTTTTTTTCAAATCCAACCGTATGGATGGAAAGAACATCATAAAATAAGCTAGCAAATCAATTTTCATACAATTTGGGAACTTGTAGGGTCTTCATCTTAACGGATGAAAATTTTAAAAAAATCTTATTGGTTCAAAATTTTACCCTTCAAGATGAAGACCCTACAATTTCCCAAATTGTATGAAAATTGGCATGCTGGTTTATTTTTCAATGTTCTTTCCATCCATACGGTTGGATTTCCTTAAAACACTGTGCAAGTGAAATTAAAATGGGCAAGATTTGACAAATGTTACTACTGCACAGACTGTGAATAACTTCGTATATATATATATATATAAAGCAAACAATTGAAATAGTCATAGTACCAGATTTAGCCTCTCTCTCTTTCCCTCTCTATGCATGCTGCCTTTTTTTCTTAGATGCCTATTTATATGTTTGTAAAATTTATCATATATTTGTGCGTCCATATGAAATTAGGTCTTCTATTAATTATAAAAAAATATTTATTTTATAAGCTAAAACACTTCTTAGTTATTTTTGGATGCTTGTTTGGGTTTATGGAAAATTAACCTTTTAACAAATTGGGGTTAATTGGTCACGAGAGAAGCAAGTCTGAAACTCAAAAATAAAAATAAAAATAAAAAGAAGTTTTTTTATTAATAAAAAACATGTTTATTTTTCTTTTATAAAAATATCCATATAAATACTTCGATAATAATTTGTTCAAATAAAAAACTAATCTCTCCAAGAAAAATACTTTATAGAAAATTAAAAAAAAATCTCAAAAATGAATCAAACTCCCAATGATTGCATTCATTTTGAGCCATTTAAAGTGGGGCCCCTAGTACCTAACAGATAAACACTAAACATCAAAATACAGTCACATTTCCCTCAAAATAACTTTTTATGTCAATTGATCTATTTTTCAAAAATTTTAAACAAAACAAAAAATCAGCTTCAAGTCAAGTTTCAACAAATCCATTTTCAGACACCTGGGCGAATCTAACTTCATCTATATATATATAAATAAATTCACCAGTAATATCGAATTACATCACACCTTTGAATAATAAATAAGTAAATACATAAATAAATAAATAAATAAATAAATAAATAAATAAATAATTTTTCACAACCCACGTCTCTCGTCTATCTCTACTATAAATACCCCCATTTCTCAGTGTCTCCCTCCCACGATGCGATCCCAATCGGAAACCGGGAACCTCGTGATCAAGAACTGCAACTGGATCGCCAGATCGCACGGTGGGGATGGCGGCGAAGGAGAAGGAGACGGAGATAGAGTATCAGATGGAGGAGATGATGGAGGACATGGAGGAATCCCGAGGCTCCAGACTCGAGCACGTCGCCGGAGAGCTCGGCCTCCGCATCCTCCGCCGCCGCCCCAGCCGAGAGAAGCTCGTCATTTGCCCCGATAACAGGTCCTCGATCCCCTTCCCATTTCCCTCGCTTTCTCTTTCATCTTCTCCGCTATCATTGGCCAAGATCCATTCCATTCCTCTCAGATCCATTCTCAGCGGGAAACGTCCAAGCAAACGATTAAATTAGCGTTTATTTATTAGTGTGTTTTTTTAATTTGGTATAATTTAATTAGAGGCAGGAAACGAACCGGGAAACTCTATATGTTCATCATTTATTAAGAATTAAAAAGGAATCAAATGAATAAAAGTCATTGCAGTTATGTTGATATCGTATCATCTCACACTGATTTTATGCATAAATTTATAATCTTGGAAGGAGTGAAAAGATTCCATTCTCTCAATTAATAGTTTAATGACATGCTGATCTGCACCAATGCTTATAAAGTTTCCTTTTTAGTTTTTATTATAATCACTAATTTAGTTTGCACGGGTTATTCGGTAGAATAGTCCTTAATCTCAAAAAAGGAAAAAAAAAAAACATTTTTCCACGAACATGAAGGTTATAGGTTCGAATCGTCGAAACAGTCCATGTTTTAGAAAAAAATAAAATAAAATTATGTATAATAGACTCAAGTGGTTCCCGAACTTCGTATATTGCGGGAATTTTATAACACTGGACTGCCCTTATATGAATGTATAAAAAAATGTTATCTTTTGTATAGAAGT
Organism: Dioscorea zingiberensis; assembly: GCA_026586065.1. Taxonomy (NCBI): domain Eukaryota; kingdom Viridiplantae; phylum Streptophyta; class Magnoliopsida; order Dioscoreales; family Dioscoreaceae; genus Dioscorea; species Dioscorea zingiberensis. Next base: position 15,918,282 of record CM048819.1, on the reverse strand, counting down.
TATCATATTACGTATGAAATGACTTATGAAACACAAGTGTCCTCTGGTCCCGATTAATTGCTTATATTTTGTTTGCTTAGGTACTGCTTCTTGTTTATCTTCTTTATATTGTCAACCTTAGTGTTACGTCTGGCAAACATAAACAAGAAGTACAGGCTGTCCAGGATGGGCAATGGCAACAGGGTATACTTTGTTGGACTTTTTATCATAAACATTAATGGAAGTCACCGTCCCATTTGCTAATTGAGCTTTCTGGATGACATTATGATTATCTAGATCATTTGTACTCCTCCTTACCATAATATATATATATATATATATATATATATATATATATATATTTATTAGTCAAATAGTCAAAGTATAATGAGCTCTGTTTGGATACATGCATGCAGGTGGTACAGGGCATGGACGAAGTTCATACTAGTGTGGGCGGTGTACTCATCCTTCTTCACTCCCTTGGAGTTTGGATTCTTCAGAGGCCTCCCAGAGAACCTCTTCTTGCTTGACATTGCTGGCCAGATTGCCTTCCTCATTGACATTGTCATCAAGTTCCTGTTGGCTTACCGTGATCCCCATACTTACCGTATGATCTACAATCCCACCTCCATTGCCGTCCGGTTTGTCATCTTTGATCCTTCTCCCTTGTTACATGATGGCCAGCCATGGCTTCTCTCTGATTTATTGGTGTTTTTGCATGATGCTCAGCTATGTGAAGTCTGGTTTTGTGTTGGACTTCTTGGCTTGCCTTCCCTGGGATGCTATTTATAAGGTTATTCTCTTATCTGCATACATTGATTGATACATTCCATGCAAGCACTGATGATGCATTTGATAATATTACAGGCTTGTAAAAGAAGAGAAGAAGTGAGATACCTCTTGTGGATCAGGCTAATCCGGGTGCGCAAAGTAACAGATTTTTTCCACAAGATGGAGAAGGACATCAGAATAAATTACTTGTTCACCAGGATTGTGAAGCTCATTGCTGTTGAACTCTATTGCACACATACAGCTGCATGCATCTTCTACTACCTTGCCACAACTCTGCCTGCATCTATGGAAGGCTATACTTGGATTGGAAGCTTAAAGCTTGGTGATTACAGCTACACACAGTTCAGAGATATTGATATTTCAAAACGTTACTTGACATCCTTGTACTTTGCCATTGTTACCATGGCAACTGTTGGTAAGTTTTACTCTCAAAGTTTCACTGCTTGCTGTATAAAAAAGGGACATGAATGTAAATCAGCATTCCTTCACAGGTTATGGAGATATACATGCAGTCAATCCCAGGGAAATGGTGTTCATCATGATTTATGTTTCATTTGATATGATTCTGGGAGCTTACCTGATTGGTAACATGACTGCTCTGATTGTAAAAGGATCAAAGACAGAAAGGTTCAGGGATAAAATGAAGGATTTGATCAAATATATGAATAGAAACAAACTTGATAAGGATATAAGGGACCAGATCAAAGGACATGTCCGGCTGCAGTATGAGAGTAGCTATACAGAAGCTTCTGTTCTGCAGGATATCCCAGCCTCAATTCGTGCCAAGGTGATTATCGAATCCCATCGACCCTAAATGAAATCCATGCTGTGAATTTAGTAACTGTTCATCAGGATTTACAATGTTTTTGAAGTTTGCTTTAGATGTCTACAAGGTGACTTGTTGATTTTTTTTTTTCAGATTTCTCAAAGTTTATACAAGCCCTACATTGAGGATGTCCCCTTATTTAAAGGATGCTCAGCTGAATTTATTCATCAAATAGTAAGTACCTTTCTGTTTCCTTATTAAATAAATTATCTGCAATTCTTACCCTATATGCATGAGATTTAAACTCTTTAAAGTTTAAAATAATATGTTATGAATATATTATTCTCTGTGGACAGATTTCAGAATCAATTTGTTTGAATTCAGAATATTCTGTAGGTCTCAGAGAGTAGTATAGTGCTCTGAAAATTTTTCTCATAGTTTATTATGACTAGCAGGTAATCAGGCTACAGGAGGAATTTTTTCTTCCGGGAGAAGTGATAATGGAGCAGGGCAATGCTGTAGACCAGCTTTACTTTGTCTGCCATGGTGTTCTGGTTAGAATCAATATCTTATTATCTCTTATTTGATCAATGCTTGATCCATTTTCTATTTCGATTATTTAAACTTAGTGTGCTGCACATGGTAATCAGATGTACTTGCGCCATATTTTCTATATCAGATTCCCTTCCATGATCACTTGTTTAATTTCTATTCTTGAATCTGACATTATCTTATCTGACGTGTTTGACTTATATTCATTTACTTTTGTTAATTTCTGTGGATTCAATGCCTTCCAATTCATCAGTATATCTCGAAGATCTTATTTGTTCTTTCACATGAGCATTGATACAATCTACCATTATCAGAAGAGGAATCAAATTATTGATGTCCTGTTCAAAAACCCAAAAAATTAAGAAAATTATGTTTTACAATGAATTGTTTCCTGCTCTGTTAACAGGAAGCTATTGGGATTGGGGAGGATGGATCAGAGACTGTTGTGCAATTGGAGCCAAACAGTACATTTGGAGAAATTGCCATTCTCTGCAACATTCCTCAGCCTTTCACAATACAAGTTTGCGAGCTTTGCAGGCTTCTACGACTCGATAAACAGCTTTTCACAAACATTCTACAGATATATTTTGTTGATGGCAGGACAATCTTAAGCAACCTCCTAGATGGAAATGAAAACAATATTAAGATCAAGCAACTAGAATCCGATATCACTTTTCATATAACCAAGCAAGAAGCAGAGCTTGCTCTGCGAGTAAACAGTGCAGCTTTCCATGGTGATCTGAGTAATTTGAAAGGTCTGATAAGAGCTGGAGCAGACCCTAAGAAGACTGATTATGATGGAAGATCACCTCTGGTATCTCTCAAAACTACAAAACTTACTAAACTCATGCATTAAATAACCAACTATTCTCCTATGCAGCATCTTGCAGCATCAAGAGGATATGAAGAGATGACTTCGTTCCTCATTCAAGAAGGAGTAGACATCAACCTCTCTGGTAAGGGACTTTATATATATTCTTCACTCCATTAATCATTCTTCTCTCAAGATTAATATAGATTACATGTTGTTAATGGCATTGACAAATTAACAAACAGACAAGTTTGGGAACACGCCATTGTTTGAGGCCATCAAGAATGGGCATGATAAAGTGGCTTCTCTGCTGTTCAGAGAAGGAGCAAGAGTAAGTATGGCCAATGCTGGTAGTCATCTTTGCATGGCTGTGGCCAGGGGAGATGTGGATTTTTTGAGAAAGATGCTGGCCTATGGGATTGATCCAAACTCAAGAGATTATGATGCGAGAACGCCACTGCATATAGCTGCTGCCGAAGGACTGCATATGATGGCAAAGATGCTGTTAGAAGCTGGAGCAAGTGCTGACTCCATGGACAGGTGCATGCACTCCACTCAAATGCCTGCCTTTCTTCTTACATTGTGTTCATGTATTGTTTTCATATGCCAAATTATATTTATACCTATATATATTAGATGAGGGTCTTTTCAGCTTTGTTTTTTTTTCAGCTATATATGTTTACCCCTACAAAATCAGGAAGTTAAATATATTTTATAGCCTCATATATATATACCCTTTTTTTAACTTATATACACCCTTGAGTGTGTTGCACATTATCATTAAATAAATAATAGGTGAAATGTCTCCTACACTTTATACATACATATCTTAAACTTCTAAAATTTTATACATTTTTGTGGATTATATATATAATATTTGACTATTATGTTTTTTTTTACACTTATAACATATGTTTGACTTTAAAAACAGTTATTCATTTTAATATGTTTATCATGTTTTAGAGCAGAGAGATTTGTTATATATATATATAGGCGAACTGGTTAAATGAATCATTGTTGCACATGGTCAGGGCTATACATGTAAAAAAATTAATTTTGGACAACATGTGAAAAGGTTAATGGCTATTAGTCAACATATTTGCTTTTCTCTATTTTTTTCAATTTTTTGTGTCAGGGTCATTTTATTTGTCAAAATAGCAATGAGGTTGTCTAGTCAGCGTTTAGGATGATGAGTGGATGCTAACCAGAATTAAAAAAATAATTAAATTTTTTCAGGGTTTTAATGAAAAAATTCATTTTATTTTTAAACCCGAAAAGGAGCTAAACGATCCTCTAACCCAAACTCTAGAGAGCTAAACAACCTTTGAAAAGCCATTTAGCTCCCTAAAGACCCTAAGACCCAAAATCCAAGAGCTAAATGACCTTAAAAAGGTCGTGCGTTTGGTTGGGGGTTATCCCACTTGGGGATAGGAATAAGTTTTGAAAAATTTTAAATTTTTTTGGAGGGAATTTTAAACTAAAGGTATTAATGATAAGATAGTGATGTGTCTACCATGTATTGGTGAGTTATATTTTTAAATCTTAGTTAAAGATTTGCGGGAAAAACTTTTTTATAGGGAATTGTATTAGGGATAACCCTTGGGGTTATCCCCCAACCAAACATGGTTGGGTTCGTTACAGTGCTCTTTGGATCTAAACGGTCTTTTATCTGTTATTTAGCTCTAGAGATGAACCCTACGGAGCTAAACCGGTTTTTAAGGCCATTTAGGTCATTTAGCTCCCTGAAGTTCATTCAGTGCTCTTTGGAACTAATTGGCCTTCTAAAGACTGTTTAATTCAAAAGATGAACCCCAATGGAGCTAAATGACTTTTGAAAAATCATTGAACTCCTAGAGGTTAGGGAGCTAAACAGCCTTTCCTTACACAAAGAGGGTTAAAAATAAAATAGTATGTTTTTTCATTTAAACACCCCAAAATTGTTAATTATTTTTTTAATCCTCAACAACCATGGATGAGAAGGCAACTCTAAGGCCTTTTTTGACAAATTAAATAGTCCTGGGTCTAATAAAATAAAATAAAATAAAATAAAATCTAATAAAATAAAATAAAACAAAATAAAATAAAATAAAATAAAATTAAACTGTAAGAAGGAATATGTGCAATTTTAGGATTTTATAGATTATGTATATATAAATTTGTAATTTTATTATCAATTAACTATTAGTTTGAATGTCATCATATATACATCAAATATTTTTTATAGTGTTTTATGCATATATCGTGTGTTTTTACAAATAATTCTGAGTTCTTGGTAATTGTAAATGATTCTCCAAAATCTGTCATTGTTGCAAATAGCTCTCTAGAGTGTCCAACCTATATTTAATCATGTATTAGTTTTAACCTGTATGTGAAAAATTAAATTTGTCTTAGAGAAATGATTAGAAAATAGCAGAAAGGAGAAATTTCATAAACAGGGAGTGAAAAGGAAGTTTTTATGTTAGGAAAATAACAAAAGCAGGGAGTTTTTATATAATAAAAAAAAATTTAAAGAAAAATTATAACATTGTTGGCATATTCTAAAAAATTATATAGCTATCATTACCAGTTGCCTTTTTATACATACTTGAAGTTTTTAAGTTGAAATTTAACTCAACCAACAAATGTGGAATGAGAAATGTGACAGATGGGGTAATACTCCATTGGAAGAGGCAAGGAGGTGCGGGAGTAGATCAGTGATTATTCTCTTGGAGGGACCCAACCACCAAAACACTGCTCCAGAATCAGCAGGTTTGTTCCATTGAACAATCTTCTCTATATTAGCAGAAATTCTTATTTAATCAGGAGGGCTCTATAATAACAGCCACAAAAAAAAAAAATAAAATAAAATAAAATAAAATAAAATAAAATTCAGAAACACCTTCTTATAACAAAGTTCACTAACCAACTATAAATATTGATCGAATTATCCCCTCTATATCGTTACATCACAGATCACATTCATCGTCGGAGATGTACAGTATTCCCTTTCCACCCATGGGATCCAGAGGAAAAGCGAAAGGAAGGTGTGATGCTCTGGGTCCCAAACACTATAGAAGACCTCATCAAATCCTCAATGGAAAAACTACAATGCTTTTCGATGTGTTCATACATACTCTCGGAAGATGGGGCCCGAATACACGATGTAGAAATGATTCTTCATGACCAGAGATTATATTTAATACCTGATGAGAATAAAAACAAGGATGTGTAGATCACACTGCTCCGTTATCTTTTCTTGTGTATCGGCATGCCTATTGGAAAACTACTACTACGGAGAAAGATGAACATTGTTTTCCTCCATTTTTCTGCTCAATGAGTGAATATTGATGATGTAAACATGGGAAGTGTCAACCTTCTGGTGATGTTGTAGTAAAGGCTTTTTATCATGCACTTTTTCTCTTCAATTTGGGCAAGAACAAAATATTTAGCCTTCTCTTTAGTTCGAGAGTCTAGTCTGAAGAAAATGCTCCCTCACAATACCTGAGAAACAAAAATTTATCGGAGAAATTATTAGCATGCCTAGAACTTCCAAATTTTGACAGCAGAAATGTCAACAAACATTTAAATTGGACCACAGAATCATTCTAGGCCTTTGCAGCTAAGTTTGATTTGAGCCATTGAACCAACAAAAACAGGCATTCTGCTAGGAATCATTTCATTGAAGTGTACTAGCTTTTCATGATGTTGCTCATGACTAAAAATAAAAAAGAACAGATACATTTTCTGACTAAACTAGATGCATTTGAAATTGCTATTAGATAACTGTTACCTGTTACTGAACTTCTCAACAGCTTCAGTTGCATATAGAAGTGTCTCATTGGCTTTTTCTAGAACCATATGAAGTTCCTTCCCTCGCGTAACTTTAGCTATAACCCAAGCATTGTTTTTTGCTCTGATGCATACTTCAAAATCATTTTCGTGCTCAGGGTTGGTCCTTTGAGCCCTCAACTTCTCCAAATCAACTTCTTCTCTAAGTTTATTAAGAGTAAGCAATGAATCCTGTGATGTACAATGCAAGGAAAGAATCATAAAAGAGAGGAACAATGTCATTTGCTGGAACCCTATCACTAAATTCCTAGAAGTTTCTCAAGATAATTGTTGCCGATTCAAAGCTATGACAGGAAAAAAAAAAAAAATGAGACAAGAAAGACAATTTTCCAAGCCGTGATCACAATAAGGAAGGTTCATTACTTTGGATTAGGAAGATTCTGAAGACTAAATGGGCACAGGGCACATAAGCATCTCTGAAAAGCATGCCAATATATTATAGTAGCCAGAACAAGATTGGCTAGGAAAGACTTTCTCAGAGAAACTAAAAGCCAAATTCCTGGATGGAAAACCTGTCTATCACTTGTTGAAATTCTTGCAATCGACATAAGCCCTCAACGGCACCCAGAGCAGAAAAGAGTAGAGAATATGTAAGATGAAAAAATTAATATGGTTATAAGAAACTCTTTAGCTCTGATGTATAGAAATAGGGGAAAGAAATCCTGAAGTATGATCCAAACGAAGGTGCAGTTGGTGAATGCCAACAAAGCAGCATATTCTCAAAGTCCTACTCCAGCAAAGAGAAGCCAAACATTTATCTAAAATGGAACAGCTCATAGAAAATAGTCATATCCGGCAAAGCTATAATTATAGCAGATACAAACCTTAGCTAAGGTTGTGACCTTTCCTGGTGGGGAAGCTCGTGATATATGTCTATCACCATCAATGACCAGGTAACGGTAGCCACTCACATGATAAGAATTTTCACCACCCCATCCTCTAGACAGTTTCTCTTCAACATTTAAGATCTTTGGGTATGCCTGTCAAGGATTGGGCCAAAAATAAACAGATACATAATTTCTTAAAGTACGTAAAAATAGCCAGCAACTTCAAAAACACACACTCTAATCATATGTAAAGAAAAATCTACTTATTAATGTTCCTGCAAAAAGGCATCATCTCAGATTTAACAGTTCCAAAAGACATCTAAAGGCATATATTATCGAGCACACTTGGAAGCAACAAAGCTGAACAAAAAGAATGGTTCACATGATAATGTACCCAAGACAGGAATGCTTATCGAACATAATGCTGAACTGGAAAAGTCTGGTATACAATGCTGATAGGAAATATGCTACAATTAGTTGCCATTTGCCTGACTAGGGGAGTGCAAACTTAAATATCATGTTGGCAATCGCTGAATCAAAATTCAGTAAGCTTGCCCAGTAACAGCTTACTAAATGCCAATCAAATCAATAAATAGTGTAACACATGAATACATGATAGTTAACCCCTAGGGACAGTAATGCTCTGTTGTTGCACATTTAAGAATTCTGACATATGCCAAACTGTCTGATTCAAGCATGTGGCGGAAATGCATTTAGCCTAGACTTGCATGACAGGTGTTGGATTTTAAGGAGATAAATTAGGATTTCATATTTTTTGAAAAAAGAGGGGGATAATAATAAAATCTGAAATTACTATTTTAGATTTGATTAGTTTCCTGTTATCTAGCCTAGAGAATAGTTGATTGATGATTTCCTGATTTGGTGGCATTCCTGATTTGTGGCCTCTCTCTCTCTCTGCTATTTATTTTGTACTTGTTTATGATGAAATTCAAAAAGAATCAAAGGTTTTTCCTTCTAAAAAATCTACATGATATCCGAGCCGTATGTTTTTCCCTTTTCTTCTTGCTCATAATGATGTCGTACAAGTCGGCGATGACCGGCGCTCAAAGCAACCCTACTGGCCCTTCCACATCTGTACCTGCTGATTGTTATTCCTAGAATTCAGACCTTTATCTCACAGGTATAAAACTCAAAACGGGTGTAACTATATCGAATGGGCTCAATCTATAAAGTTGGCGGTCGATGGCAGAGGGAAAATCGGGCATTTGACTGGAGAAATTTCAAAACATGCTGTTGGTGATCCAAATCTGAAAAAATGGCATTCCGAAAATTCTCTTGTTATTGTTTGGCTCATCAATTCCATGGAACCTGCCATTGGAAAGCCTCACCTGTTTCTTCCTACTGCTCAAGATGTCTGGGAGGCCATTCGAGATCTTTATTCAGACTTAGAGAATTCTTCTCAAAATTTTGAGTTAAAAACTCGTCTCTGGAAGTCCAAACAGAATGATCGTGATGTTACCACTTATTACAACGAATTGGTAACATTATGGCAGGAACTCGATCAGTGTTATGATGATGTTTGGGAGAATTCGAATAACTACGCTCGCCATAAGAAGAGAGAGGAAAATGATAGAGTTTATATGTTTTTAGCCAGCCTTAATCGAAGTTTGGACGAAGTCCGAGGCCGCATTCTTGGCGGGAAGCCATTGCCTTCTATTCGAGAAGTATTTCTAAGGTTAGACGTAAGGAGTCAAGGAGAAAAATCATGATGAACCTTTCAATATTGAATCTGAGACCTCTACCCTTGTATCAAGAGGTGTTGATTCTGACAATAACAAACGCAAAAAGCCATGGTGCAACCATTGCAACAAACCGTGGCAAACGAGGGACACATGTTGGAAGCTCAATGATAAACCAACGAACTGGAAGCCAAAATCTAAACGTGACAATCATGCCTACCAAGCTAGTACTGAGGAAACTCAGGAGCCTTCTACCAACTCGGATGCAGTTCCTTTTACCAAGGAGTAATTAGAGCACCTGTATTAATTATTTCAATCTCCAAAATTGTCCTTAACTCCATCTTGTTCTTTGGTTCAGAAGAGTCTTTTTTTGGTGTTGTTCCTAATTCTGTTCATTCTTGGATAATTGATTCTAGTGCAACTGATCATATGACTAGTTGCTCTAAACTGTTCTCCTCCTATAGTCCTTGTGCAGGTCATAAAAAGGTTAAAATTACAGATGGTTCACTCTCTGTAATTGTCGGGATAGGAACTATCAAACTCACTTCATTGATAACCCTTCATGATATGCTCCATATTCCTAATTTGTCTTGCAATATGCTGTCGATCAGTAAAATTACTTCTGATCATCAGTGTTGAGTTAATTTTTACTCTTCTTATTGTGAGTTTCAGGTGTTAACCACGAAGAGGATGATTGGCAGTGCTAAGGAAAAAGATGGACTCTATTATTTTGACGATGGACCTAACTTAAGTAGACAATGTTAAAGTATGTGCTTGGATTCTATTTTTATTTCCAAAGATCATGATATTATATTATGGCATTATAGGTTAGGCCATCCTAGTTTTCAGTATTTAAAACACTTGTTTCCAAATTTATTTATAAATAAAAGTCCTTTTCAATGTGAAGTTTGTCAGTTTGCTAAACATCGTGTATCTTTTTCCCCGCAACCTTATAAACCAACTACACCATTTACTATGATCCATAGTGATATTTGGGGTCCATACAGAACATCTACATATTCAGGCAAAAAATGGTTTGTGAGCTTTATTGATGATCACACGAGATTAAGTTGGGTTTATTTGATGAAGGAAAAAAATCTGAATTGGAAACAATTTCAAAAAATTTTACATCATGGTACAAGCACAATTTCAAAAAAATATTCAAATATTGCGAAGTAATAATGGTCGAGAATATTTCAAAAATGTTTTGGGCCAATTTTTCCTCAAAAAAGGAATTGTTCATCAAAGTTCTTGTATTGACACTCCGCAACAAAATGGTTTGGCTGAAAGAAAAAACAAACACTTGTTGGAAGTAGCTCGAGCATTACTTTTTACCAATCAAGTACCAAAATATCTTTGGGGTGAAGCTGCTCTTACTGCCACATACCTTACAAATAGAACGCCTAATAAGGTCTTAAATTTTGAAACACCTTTTGATGGTTTTCATAAGTTTTTTCCTACAAATAGGCTTTCTTCTTTACCACTAAAGATTTTTGGATGTACCGCATTTGTTCATATTCATAGTCATAACCGAGGAAAACTTGAACCCCAAGCCACAAAATGTGTGTTTGTTGGATATGCTCCAACTCAAAAGGGATATAAATGTTTGACCCTATTTTAAAGAAAATGTTTGTTATCATGGATGTTACATTTTTTTTAATTAATTCCTTATTTCACACCTCATTTTCAGGGGGGAACCAAAATAAAGATTCAGTGTTTTATGATTTTTTTCAAACTGAAGATTCACAAACTGATCCTTCTCCAAGCTTTATTATATCATGGAAAAGTAGGTCGAGTGTTTTAGATAATGAAAACACAGGTTTTCCTGCAGTGTCATCTCATGATGTTCATGATCCTGTAACAACTAGCAAAGGAGAAACAGGAAAAAAAACTACAACATTAGTACCATTTGATATTGTCTACTCACGACGAGAACAACTCAAAAGAAAGGGTCTTCCAATCTTTTGCACTGCCCAGAATCCATGAACTCTCTAGGTAATGCCCTCATTGATTCTTTATCTCATGTTCAACCCACTTCATCTTCGAGTTCTAAGTCTGCTGATCCTGAACTTGAGCCTTGTCCAAATTCAGAGTTTGATGATTCTAATCTTCCCATTGTCATCCGAAAGGGTGTGAGGTCTTGTACCCAACATCCATTGTCCAAATATGTATCCTATGAAAATCTCTCACATGTCTTTCGTGCTTTTACCTCACAACTATCTCGTATGGAGATTCTGAATACTGTGCATGATGCTCCGAAAGTTCCTGAGTGGAAGGAGGCCGTCTTCGAGGAGATGAAAGCTCTTGAAAAAAATGGCACGTGGGAATTAATTGATCTACCAAGAGGGAAGACAACTGTAGGGTGCAAATGGGTGTTTACTGTCAAGTATAAATCTGATGGCTCTATAGAACGGTATAAAGCTCGACTGATAGCCAAGGGATTCACTCAGACCTATGGTATTGATTACTCGGAGACATTCGCCCCAGTTGCTAAGCTAAACTCCGTAAGAATTCTTTTGTCACTTGCATCTAATCTTGACTGGTCCATGCAATAGTTGGAAGTAAAAAATGCATTTCTCAATAAAGATTTGGAGGAAGAAGTGTACATGGATGCACCCCCAGGATTTGGTGAAAAGTTCGGCACAAAGGTGTGTAAACTGAAGAAGTCCTTATATGGGTTAAAACAGTCACCAAGAGCATGGTTTAAGAAATTTACTCAGGTTGTTAAAAGTCAAGGATATTCTCAAGGACATGGTGATCATACGATGTTTTTTAAACATTCACAGGATGGGAAGATTTATATACTAATTGTGTATGTAGATGACATAATTCTCACTGGAGATGATGAGATAATGTACTTGAGATGAACTGATTAAAGACTTCCATTTTATCAACATTTGAAATCAAGGACTTGGGACCACTGAGATATTTCCTTGGCATGGAGGTTGCTCGGTCGAAGAAAGGGATTGTTGTCTCCTAATGGAAGTATATTCTTGATCTCCTTAAGGAGACTAGAACGAGCGGTTGTATGCTAGCTAACACTCCAATCGATCCCAATAAGAAACTTGGAGATGAAAAGGAAGGTGAATACAACTCAATATCAAAAGTGGGAAAGTTGATTTACTTATCACATACACGGCCAGGCATTGCTTTTGTTGTGAGTTTGGTAAGCCAGTTTATGCATTCACCCTACAAGAAACATCTTGAAGCAATATATCGGATTCTTAAATACTTAAAAAGTACACCATGCAAGGGCTTACTCATCAAGAAGACTAGGGGTGTATTTGAGCCGAGCCATTCATGAGCGGCTCGGTGTTCGGCTCGATAAGAGCTCGTTTGTGTTCAACTCGTATTGAAAACGACTCAAGCTTGAGCTTCAATTTCAAGCTCGATTAATAAACAAGCCAAGCTTGAGCAGAGGAAAGCTCAGCTCATTTTGACTCGCGAACACAGCTCGTGAACAAGCTCGTGAACAAACTCGTGAACACAGCTCGCGAACAAGCTCGTTTATAGGCTCGTTTGTGAGCTCGTTTATATATATATATATATATATATATATATATATATATATATATATATATGTTGAGTATGTGGAGTCTGATGGTTACCTTGACGACCTTGACTACGTCGCGAACTCGAGCTCGAACGAACCAATAAACAAGCTTTTATGAGCCGAGCTCGAGTTTTGTAATACTTCAAACGAGCCGAGCTCGAACAGGATTTTAGGCTCGATACGAGCCACGAGCCGAGCTTGAACTCTTCTTTTTAGTCACGAGCCGAGCCTAAACACACGAAAGCTCGGCTCGAATACACCCCTAAAGAAGACCACACAACAAAACATAGAGGTATACATTAATACAGATTAGGCAGGCGCAGTTATTGACAGAAGATCCACTTCAGGATATTGCACTTATGTTTGGGGAAATCTGGTCACATAGCGAAGCAAGAAACATAGTGTTGTAGGAAGGAGCAGTGCCGAGGCAGAATATAGGGCTATTGCTAATAGAGTCTATGAGATGCTTTGGTTGAGGAGAATTCTTGAAGAGTCACACATGCCAATGAAGTTGTATTGTGATAACAAAGCTGCCATAAGTATTGCACAAAATCCAGTACAACATGATCACACGAAGCATGTAGAGATTGACAGACACTTCATAAAGGAGAAGATTGATTGTGGAGCCATTTGCATGCCTTTCGTTCCTTCTACGCAACAAATAGCTGATATCTTCACCAAAGGACTTTTCAGAACTAGTTTTGAGTTGTTTGTAAGCAAGTTGGGCATGATAGACATTTACACTCCAACTTGAGGGGGGTGTCAGATTTTTAGGAGATAAATTAGGATTTCATATTTTTTGAAAAAAAGAGGGGGATAATAATAAAATCTGAAATTACTATTTCATATTTGATTAGTTTCCTGTAGTCTAGCCTAGAGAATAACTGATTGATGATTTTTTGATTTGGTGGCATTCCTGATTTGTGGTCTCTCTCTCTGCTATTTATTTTGTACTTGTTTATGATGAAATTCAATAAGAATGGGAGGTTTTTCCTTCTAAAAAATCTACAACAGGGATAAAAGAATGTGATCCAAACGCTAAGTTCTATGGAATTACATGTCCTGACATGGGGAACTAACTAAAATTCTTGATTGATTATAAATTATTGTTATTTGTTTTTAGCACAATTCATTACTTCAGATCCACATTTGATTCAACAACAAATATTTCCAGGTAATTGCCTCAAAACCAGTAATCTATTGATGGGTAGATGTGTTTAATTAAACATACAAATGGATACTTCAGAAGTAATAGTTTATTCTAAAATGAAATTACCACAGTGTAAGCAAGAGGAAGCAGGCATACACCAAGAAAAAAGAGTTTGATATGATATTACTATTTAAATGAAGAAATAGTTCAATAGCAGAAAGGATACTTACATTTTCAACAAGTTGCTGCTTTGCCAAACTTAATCCCTGCTCATTTATCAGTGAGCAAGCCGGAATTAGGATTACTACAGTCAGGTTCTTGTGCTGATAAATACAGAGACACATGTTCTCCTCCGTCTCTCGAAGCCATACTGTTGGAAGCACAGGAACTAGACTACCAACTTCTGCACCCCAGATGTCAGTAGTAAGAAAGCCATCCTTGCCTTTAAACCATTTTTCACGTTGTAGAGGCCGTGGTACATTGTTTCCCTGGCCTTGCCCTGCAGAAGAGGCATCACGAGATAATTGCTGAGACCCATCTGATACAGGTCCTGTAGCTGCAGTAAAACCTACTGCAACAGTAGTCGCAGAGGTTCCCTTCAGCAAATAGGACCAAGAGTTTGTACTAGAGGACAAAGCTTGTGGAGTCAACCTCAAAACAGCATAAGTATAAATATTTGTTGTATCCTCCTGCCACAAAATTTAATCTATTGACAAAAGAATAAAAGCATGCATATACAGAACGTACTAAGGTTCTTTGCAAGACTGACTAAATCAATGGGGAGAAGATAGAAAACCATACAGGAGAGAGCGTTGTGGACACCAGAAGGTCATGAAATAAGATGACTGACTTGCAAGTTGTGTTTCCTATGCACGAGTATCCTAGCATTGTAATGAGTGACTGCAAATTCAAACATGAAGGGTCAATAGGTAACATAATCTAAAAGGTATTGTAATTATTTATGTGCACAAGAAGAGAAAAAAGATAAAAAGAAAAATCCAGGTTCAATCTCCACAGCTACCACCTGGAATAACAACCAGCTTTCACTACCATTTTGGAGCACTGTCTGAGTAATTATCCATAAGTCTTCTTAATTTGCTTCAAGAGGCAAATGTTGGGCAAGATATAACTCAAGCTTGGGAGAAATGGCTGCAAAGCTCATGGTACCTTAAATGGTTTTCTGCATATGTGCTATCTCTTTTAGCAAGGATGTAACCTTTGTACTTCACAAAATGTTGTCTATTGAATGCAAGTAACACTAATATCAAATATACTTGTAGCTGAATTATGGTGTTTTCATTGCAGCTTCATTCGATACCCAATTAATCATAAAACTTTCACTAAACACAATTATATATTTGATAACATGCCCATGAAACAAACAAGCTATGTGGGAAGTTTCATGGGTTCTATCAAATTTCAAAATATAACAAAAAACTATAGATATACATATTCAGACCATGGACTTAGAATACCTGAACTTCAATTGCAACTTCCCGTGATACAGTCAATGTTTGAACAGTTCCTCGCTCCCTCAAGGAGTCTCGAAAAGATGGCATTTGGAGTTTCTTTCCAACATAGAAATCTACTTTGAAGAGTAAAGTAAAAATTAGTAATACATAACTTCAAAAATTACCATGTGACCTGTAATAAAAAAGAACTTGGCAGCAACACCAGACAACTTTATATGTTCAAATCAAAATACCGAAAGGTGCTGTATGATCTGCATAACCCAAGTTCGACAGAATGTGTCTTACCTGTCAAGTAATCTAGCACAAAGGGATACAAACGATTACGGGCCAGTTCACCACCGGGCTGTTTTTCCAGTAATGATCTCAAAGATCCATGGAACATCATGAAAAGATAATGCACTTCCTTCAGAATTCTACGTAAAGCATCACATCGCCAAAAAGATTCATTATCTTTACTTTTCTCCATAACCTGTAATATCAGCCATTATAGTCAGAAAATGGTTATTAAGGACCAATTAAGTTGAATTGGTGAGAAACAGAATATAAATACCATAGGATACATCACAAATATTTTGGAATATCTGATGGCAAGTCTAATAGCCTTGCAGTTTCAGAAGTACAAGAAAATTGTTGAGGAAATTGAAGGAAGAAATCCAAGCAAGAAATGCAGAAAAAATGATTAAATCACTAAACTGCCTTAGGAAACAAGACATAATCTGTTGGTATGGTGATATATAAAATGAACATTACAAGCACACAAGCAGGCAATACACATCTGATGGAGAAACACATTCGACAAAAATGGAGTGAAATGCTTAACATCTTCCAAATTGTTGTTTTGCCTCCAAGTGAATAGAAATTCCAGCTCAGGTGTAATGTAAATAAGGTGGATTTATTTAGCATGGGAGGATAAGTAGGCTTGTGTAAATACATTGTTCCCTCATTTCAAACTCTTGACATGATGGTCTCCATTAAAAATATTGTTATGTTTGCATTGTAAACAAATGTACAAAAAGAAAATATTAGAAAACAATAAAAAAAGATTCTTTGTAGTTATACAATAACAAAATTAGAAAAGTTGCTATTTAGCTGTGTCAGCACAAATGAAGACAGTCAAATGAAAATAAAAACTCATCACAGAAGTACAATGGAGATAATCTGTTAGGCTTGAGAATAATTAGTTATGTTAAGGGTAGTTTGGTAATTTTATGTTATTATGGTTTTACTATAAATATGTGATTAGTAGGAAAATTAGGTTTTCATGTTGATGTGGAGTTTGTTTCTTTTCATTGAGTAGTCGTTGTAGATTGGGAGAGTTGGCCTCCTCTCGAACAGTAGGCCGAGTTATCAATAAAATTCCTCTTATTTCCTTGAGATTTACTGTTGGTTCCTATCAAATTGGTATCAGAGCAAGGTCTTGGGACAATGGCGGCAAAGAAGGTAGACGCGCTTGAAGAGAAGTTGGAAGCGGAGGTTGTCTCGCTCAAAACCACCATTAATGAGCGATTTAACTCCGTTCAACAACAGATCCAACAACAGTTCACCTCTCTCGAAACGATGTTGCAAAAACTGATCAACTTCCATGTCAATCAGCCATCGTAGGTGGTTCCTCCGGCGTCCCAACAAGCAATGGCGGGCTTGTCCATTGTCTTAGGCGAACCCAAGGAAGGGGAAATCGTTTCCTTGGTGGCGAGAGAAGGAGGTACGGGCAAGGATCCCGTGCAAAACCCTGGGGATTCACGAGACAGGGACGGAGGACCAAGGATGGGTCCAGATCTGGGTGTTTCGACCTGGACAACACCGGCAAGTCTAGATCTGGCGCCGGCGGATCTACATCTGGCGTCGGCGGATCTAGATTTGGCGTCGGCTGATCCAAATCTGGCGTCAACGGATCCAGATCTGGCGCACGGCAGGCGTGTGTCCAGTTTGGGGCCGCAGGGATCTGCCCCGTTTGGTGCACACTCGGGTGAGTGGAGGACGAGACCAGTTGGTCCTTGGCCAGATTTGGCCGGAACAGGGCGGAAGAAGGCCGGCCGGCGGCGGGTTTTGAGGCTTTGGCGTGTGGGGACCAGAATCGGGCGGATGGGACCCAGGTGCAGGGTTTTGCAGGTTTTGACGGTGTGTGACGAGGAGGGAAGCGAGGAGGAATTCGAGACAACAGTTTTCAGACTTTCACCTTGAGGACAAGGTGTCTTTTAGGGAGGGGGAGTAATGTTAGGCTTGAGAATAATTAGTTATGTTAAGGGTAGTTTGATAATTTTATGTTATTAGGGTTTTACTATAAATATGTGATTAGTAGGAGAATTAGGTTTTCATGTTGATGTGGAGTTTGTTTCTTTTCATTGAGTGGTTGTCGTAGATTGGGAGAGTTGGCCTTCCTCTCGAATAGTAGGCCGAGTTATCAATAAAATTCCTCTTATTTCCTTGAGATTTACTGTTGGTTCCTATCATAATCATGCAAATTACAAACAAAAAAAAAGGGTTTGCCTAGTACGGAAATGCTCAACCCCATAAGGATGTCTATATAAACAGAATACAGGAAGAAATTAGTTTGAAACAAATTCTGGATGAGTCTTGCAATAAAAATAATGAGATACAGAATATAAATGAAAGAAACCAGTGGGATCGAATAAACAACTGCATACCATAACCATCCATATATCTGGTTCAGCCTCATAGAACACATAGGAATGCCTTTCTGCCTCTATTACCTCACAAGCTGCCTCTGGAGAAAAAATTCTGCAGAAAACCCATGGCAAGTTGTCTGATAACATGTCAATAAAAAATCCATGTGCTATGGAGAACATAGAAATGACTCAAGCTAGTTGAATTCACCATTTCAATTTCTTTTATAAACTGCACATATTCCACCTAACTAAAATAAGAGTTGAAGTTCAGAAGCAATGATCATCAGAAGGCAAAATGACAACATTGACCAACAATAGATACATGAAGGCCAAAGTGTTGACCACCAGAATGGAATCAAAGTGATATCCTAACAATAAAATTAGCAACCTCAATACAACAGTAATTGAAATGATATAATGATGTAACCCAAAAATATACAGAGAAGACCATGGCCCAAAAAGACAAAGCGTTATGGTGATTTGAACAACTTCCACATTTAACCAAGGTTTCTATCCCAACAACCATTTGAAGACATTGATAATCCAGTCAGTAATCCAGTCAGTACCCACTAATCCAGTTTCATACTAGTTTAGCTACTCAAGGGGAAGCAGATGGTCTAGTAATCACACACTGAGGTGTACCCAAGCTTCAGTATTGCGTCCAAGTGAAGCCTTTTATTAGCCAAGTAAGTTTTTCTGATTTAAATACAACTTCCTGTCAATCTAAATATGAGGAACAAGAAAAGACAAGCCTGCCCATGATAGTCAAGTAAAGATTTCGAATCTAAATGCAATTGTTCTATCCAAAAGAGTCTAGCCTCTAGAAACAAGTTTACATCAAACAGCTATACAAACCTCGTAAATGTAATGATTCCCTCACAAAGCCCAATAACAGAAAGTTGTGCTGAGAATGGGGCTTCCATCGGAAAGAAGAATAGTATCTTGTCAAGTTCTTGTCCTTCATGTTGCCCCCTTCTTAAGTCAAAAATGCAAATCTGTAGAGGTTCATTAAGGTTCAACGATGACAAGCCCATTGGTAAAACTTCACTGTGTGCACCTTGAAGATGTGAACATCCAAAGTTTTAAACTGCACTATAAGAAACAAAGAAATACATCACTCTAAGCACATAAGAATCTGAAAGGTTGTACATTCATTGAGTGTTCAAAATAAAGTACCATATCATTAAGGTCCACTAAAAGCATTACAATTTTACAAAAACAATGCTATTATATGGAAAGGGGTCAAAAGGCAAATGAATATATCCTTGTTGTACAATTAAAATGGCTTCATGTAAAACAGATTAAACAACAAAACATATGAGAAATTCAATAGCACATCCCTAGAAAGAACTCCAAAGATGACTGCAGCATTATAGTAGAATTATTGGAAGTGGATGGCTTTTAAAGGAAACAGCTCTAGCTTCTTAAGAACGAAAAATCCAGAACTATGGTGCTAAAACCTAACAATTGGAAGCAGCAACCTAAACAAATCCCTTCTGAATAAATACAGCTCTTGTTTCTTGAACTAAAAAAAACAAGAAAAGAAAATATATAGTTCAGAAGTATAGCACTAAAACTCGAATGCCATCAAAATTCAAGAAAAATAATAGGTTTCAGATCGAACTTCAACGCCCTGAACAAAAATAATCGTTTTTAGCTTTTTAACGGTAGAAAAACTATCTCTTGAGAAAACTATCAGTATGTACAGCCCTAAAACCCTAATTAAGATCAAGAATCAAGTAAAAAAAAGCTATCAAATAGAAGAAAAAAAATCCAATCCATTCAACGACAATACAATCTCGAATCATAGTTCTAAAACCCTAATTCGGCTCAAGAATCACGGAAAAAACTAAATGTTTCAAATTGACGATAAACATAGCCAATAATAAGATTAAAGCATAAGATTTGAGGAGATTGAGGAAGAGATCCTTACGATATTGGAGGAATTCAAGGAAATCGAGCTTCTCGTGGTTCCAAATGAGGAAGACTCCGATCCCCAACAGCCATTCAACGTCTTGGTCCACCGTACATCCTGCATCGAGATCGGTACGTTGTAAATTGTATATAAGTCCTCCCAAACGTTTCTAATTACAAAATAAAACAAATATAAGCAACCTGTATTATTTCCCAAGGTTGTGAGACCCGGCCTAGAGCATTGACCCGGCCAAACCCAGGAGTCAGGGGTCAAGTGTTCAACTGGGATCAATAATAAAATATTAAAAAATAATTTATAATAATTAATAATGATCAAATATGATATAAAATATAATTATAATAAAAATATATATAATTAACTAAATTGATATTTATATTTAGTCAATGCTCAACATGACCAAGTTGAAAAGTACAAAAAATAAGGTTTTAGAGGGGTATATATATAAAGTTACTGATTTTGTGGGGTGTTTATGAAATTAGAGGGCTTTACAGGGGTATTTTTGAAAAGAAAATGTTAAAAAAAAAACAATTCCACCAAAGACCCAGTTAGGCCTTGCTTGGATGGAGGGTTAGGAGGGTTTCATAAAGTAAGGTAAGGGAAGGGAAGGTCAAGGAAAGTAAAGTTTTCAACCAAACCTTGTTTGGGGCCAAGATAAAGTAATAGAAGGTTTTTAAACCTTGGTGTGTTTGGTTTGAAGGTAATGGAAGGTAAGGACTTAGAGATGTCAAACGGGCCGGCCCGGCCCGGCCGACTGTCGCGTCTTGTGCGAAGACTGCGAACCATGACCGATGCCGAACACCCGGCCCGGCCCGAGGCACGCGCGCTTCTGATGGCGTGCGTCTTGCGCGGCCATGTAGTAGGGCAGCGTCTTGGACGTTATTTTTATAAAAACTTAAAACTTAATTAAAAATCGTAAAAATCATTAAAAAAAATCAGAAAAAAATCCAAAAATTTTCTAAATTTATAAATACATATGTTTAAAGTATAAAATATGGAAAACATATAAATATTGGTAAAATTTCATAAATCAATCAAATTGTCATCAATGATTTAATTGTAATTTGTAAATAAACCAATTTTTTTTTTAGAAAAACTTACAAAATTTAAAAATATACATTACACATTTGCACATAATGTCATAAAGGCATAAACACAAACACAATATTGCAAAACCAAATAAACAAATTATATTGATGAAAAAAATATGAAATTATTATTAAGATTTCAAATTAACTCATAAATTACAAAAGAATCAAATTATAAAGAATTTGATCTTATTGAAAAAAAACAACTAATAAAAATATTATGATTTATTTGAAAAATATGACAAATAAACATCATAAATTTCTAAATACAAATGTCTTCAAGTATTGAGTATTCTAGGTATTTAATCTTCATGGTCTTCACTTCACTCTTCAATATTGTCTTCATGGTCTTCATTCTTCAACTTCAAGTTAGGTCTTCAAACTAGGTCTTCAAGTCTTCATGGTCTTCATTCTTCAACTTCAAGTTAGGTCTTCAAGTCTTCAAGTCTTCATGGTCTTCATCTTCATGTCTTCAAGTTTTGAAGTCTTCTAGGTCTTCATGGTCTTAATGCCTTCAAGTCTTCTATGTTTTACTCGGTCCGATCTTTACATTTGTTGTATCTTCTTGATCTTATGAAACTTGTGTCATGTCATAAGCCTTGATCTTGAAGTCTATCTTGACATCCAACCAATCCTTTAAGCAAATGCATCTCAAAGAATGAACCGGCTCCTTTTATCATCTAACACACGCATTTCCTTGCTAAAAGCATGACTCAGATTACTCTTGTGGACAGGGGAGTTAGTAGATCCGCGATGCCATGGCGGCTAACTTAGCGAGGATAATTATGCTCACATTGTTTCCACTATGACAAAATATCTAAATTATTAAATTCCTCCGAAGTGAGGAAAGAACTAAAATCATTTGATAAATACAAGTTTAATTCATGCAAAGAAGTATTAGTAGAAGAAGAAGTAGAAGAGCTACCATGTTTTCTTCTCATCATATTAAATAATTGTAAAGGGGTTTTACTACTCTTAGATTTTGTTTGAGAAATATTTTGATCATCATCACCCAATTGGGATGATTTTCTACTATCATAAAGTCCATTATAAATTTCATACATTTCAAAAAACATAGATTTATATTCATCTTTTAATTCACTATGGTCTAAACCCATGTTTTCATCAAATGAATCTAAAATAAAATTAGCACCTTCAATTTTAAACCTAGGATCTAGCATGTAAGATAAAATATAAATTGGACTAATTACACCAAAAATATTTTTTGAATTTTAATTCCATGGAAGCAACAATAGATTCAAAACCATGACTAAATCTATATTTGTTAAATATGCCACTAATAAAATACAAATGACTTATAGTTAAATAAGATATAGGATAATAAACACCGAAAAACATTTGTTGCATTATAAAAATTTCTAAAAATTCCTAATCATATTTCCTACTTCTAATCAAATTCCCTAATTTCATTTTCTCTAAAATGTTCATTACAAAAATAAGTAATAACATCTTTATACTCATAAACACAATCTAACATTAAATAGGTAGAATTCCACCTATGTTCAACATCAACAACAAATTTTTTATATCTTTTTCCATATTGAAGGCAATATTTTTTAAATTCTTGTCTTCTAGTAGGTGAGTTTCTAATAAATAAAATACAATTCCTAATTTTTTTATGTGAGGATCAATAATTTTAAGTCCATCTCGCACACACAAATTTAAAATATGGCATGCACATCTAATATGAAAAAATTTACCGAAAAAATAGGTTTTAAATGATTTTTAAGAACATCAATTGCGGCATTATTATTACTTGAAGCATTATCAAATGTAATTGAAAAAATAGAATTTTGCAATTTTATATTTTAAAATAGTGTTCATGATGCACCCGGCGTGGCACTACTAGTGTGCCTATATTCTAATTCATTAAAAAACTTATAATACGTTTTTGTAAATTCCATTCAGATTGCTCGATAAAATAGGCGGTTACACATATATAAACTGCGTGATATTTGGAAGTCCAAATATCGAGAAGTTAAAAGAAATCTTAGAAGAAATAGTAGATAATTCACAAATTAATTTTTCCTTATATTCATTAAAAATGAAAATGCATTTTTCCTCATTGTATTTCTAGAAACTTTTTAAATTGGGGAGAAAATGCATTATGAATCATTTCTTTCAAACCTAGGATTATCGGAAAGAACTAAATGGATTTGTTCATCGTGAACAATAAATTTAGCAATTTCCTTTCTTGCATTTTATTAGAAAAATGAAAAATACCTAAATTAGGTAGAAATATGTCCTAATTGGGTTTTGAGTTAAATCATGTTGGTGTTGGGTATGTTTGTCGGCATATGTCTTTTAAGATGGCCGGTGCCACCCTTAGCTTGGCATGAAAAATCTTTTTTGCATTTTTTACACCTAGCCCGGGTGCCTTTGTTTTCAATTTCAATAATATCAAAAAATTCCCACACCCCGAAGTTCTCTTCCTACGCCGGCACGGCTTCCACCAATAGATAATTAGAGCACCATCAGCCGCATCGATTCATCGACCTTTCGGGTTAGTGTTATCATAAAAGATAAAATGTTGTAGTATCATCATCCCTAGGAAAATTCGGCGAACGGCCATTAAATATAAAATTTAAAATCACGGGTTTTGAATTACCTCAACTACTTGTGGAAGAAATTTATAAAGCGGAAAAATTGAAAGAAAAATAAGCCGAGCTGGGTGATCTCCTTGAAAAGTAGTTGAGGTCCTTGAAGATTAGTGAAGACTTGATCTTGATGAAGCTTGATTGATTGATTGTAAGGCTTGAACTTGAAAATTTAGAAATAATGTGATGAAGTTGGAAGGTTGAAGCTTTGAGTCCTTGATGAAGCCTTGAATCTTGATTGCTTGAACTTGGAAATTTAGAAAAAATTTGATCTTGATGAAGCCTTGAATCTTGATTGCTTGAACTTGGAAATTTAGAAAAAATTTGATGAAGTTGGAAGGTTGAAGCTTTGAATCCTTGATGAAGCCTTGAATCTTGATGGCTTGATCTTGAATGAGAAAAAGTAACTTTGAACTTGGAATTCTTGAATGAGAGATTGAGAGCAATTAGAAGAGAATTAAGAGCTTAGGGCTTTAGAGATTAGTTTTTGGTATATGAAAAAAAAAATTGGAAGAATGAGAGGTTTTATTTATAGATTGAGGGTTATATTTTTAATACCCTAATACCCTTATAAACTAGTTGTTGGAGAGTAAATTTGTCATTTACTTAAAGACCCAAATACCCTCTAATATAGCCGTTTTATAGTTGTTGGAGGGTAAAAGGGTCGGTGAGACCCTTTATTTGCATTAAAACAAAAAAACCAAAAAAACAAAAGAAAAGTGGTGGGCGGCGAACCTGCTGATCCTGGCGTCTTGATGCGGCAGCGACCAGCGCGCGGGCGAGGCCGCGCGACACGCCATTTAGCGTCTTGGGCGAACCGCGGCCGCGCCGCATTGGCGTCTTGAGAGCGGCCAGCGTCTTGGCGTGCCGGCCAGCGTCAGCGGGCTTGCGTCTGCGTCTTGCGGCCGCGGGCAGCGGGTATGACCCGGCAGCCGGCCGGGCAGCGTCTGAAACCAGCTTGCTCTGATAGCTTGAAACATACCGTTTGACACCTCTAGGTAGGTTATACACTAGCATTCTGAAAATACCCGCTAAAGAAATAACTCAATATTTATAGAATGTTTTATACTAATATTTAATTAATATGTAATATTATACATACTAATAGATTTATTAATTTTATAATTTTATTCGCACCTTGTAATTTGATTTATAATTTTAATAATTTTTTTTCCCAAAATTTGGAAACCTATAATTATAGGACTTTATAAATATCTGAGGACTTTAAATTTATTGGATGTTTTATAATAATATTCAATTAATATCAAATTAATAAAATTCATATCAAATTAAACCTTTAAATTTATAAAGTCATGTATATGATTGCTTAATATTAAGATACTTGTAAAACTTTTACTTTCTGTCTCCATCTAAGCAATGTAAAACTTATTAACATATTTAAATATATATGTGGTTTATTCACCTTATCAAAAAAAAATATTAAGAGATTTGTCATATATAAATAGAATTCAACAATGTCACCAAGGTTATCAATTCCACACCTGTGAGCATTTTACATTGACTATCATGCTATAAAACACAAATTAGTACTTCAATAATAGTCATCAAAAACCAAGTCAACATTACTAGTCCAAAAACCACCAAAATTACATGTTGCAACCATAAAATGTTTCACATTACTAGTCACCATTACAAGTCCAAAACAAAACAAGCGCAACTCAAAACATGGACAACTCCAAAAAAAAAAGCAGATCAACAAAGACTAGTCCCTATAGGGATTCTCAAACTCAACATTTGTTGGTGATGAACCACTATTGTGTCAACATGTGCCTTCAATTTTCTCCCAAAACCTACAAAAAGTATAATTCTCAAAGTTACACATATGCATTACATAAACATACCCGAATTAATCAAGGTTATTCTAGAAAGAGGATGCTAACCTCAAAATTTAATTTCCCGTCATGATCCGCGGTTGCATCATGATCCAACAACAAAAGATTCTGATGTTCATTTGGGATCTAATCAAACACTGCCAACTTCTTTGGATTCTCAATGAGGAACCAGGTAAGCCTCTCCAAGAAATGGTTGTGAGATTCCTAGATCCGTAAGCATGGCCCACATCAACATCTTTAGTTGGATCTTTGTTACCAAAACTTGCCGCCATGAAATATTTGTATTATTGATATAGGATGCTTCAATCATGGCATTGGTTGATTGCATCATAGTACTAGCTAATGTATCAAGCGATGCAGAAAACATGCTAATATCATCATGAGTATCACATCCTTTACCTTTCTTGGACTTAGAAGAACTTGGAGCTTAGATTGATGTGTTGATTTATAGGTAATGTTTCATCTTCAATCTCATTCTCACCCAAGTTCTCTAAGTTTTTCATCAATTGTATTTTGTTGAGAAGGGATATCATGATTTTGCACTCTTCTTACGCCTCATCTCGGATCTTGGGTTTTCAGACTTGTTGCTTGATTTGCCTATCTGTCCCAGAAATTTGAACCAATTTATCATAGTTTCTAACACTCTTGTTCATCCATTCCAGCGACTTAGGTCTTGCCTATATATGAAACAATGTTGTTATCAATATGTACAATACATTTGTACTACTATGTCAAAAAAACCAAAAACAAGACTAACCTCAATTAGATGTTGCCATACTTCCGGTTCAGCACTCCACATTTCTGTAGTGGGATTCCATGCGAATCCACTCATTCCATTCTTGAAAATATCATAACATCGAGTAAATTTGAAGGTGTTTTCCTTTTTGGCATTTTTTAATCTACATCAAGAAGAAAACAAGTTATCAAATCCATGTAGAAAGCCATGAAGAATTAAGTGATACTAGAAAAAACAACTTCTTATCAAATAATGAATATTTATCCAAAACAACTAACAAGTAATAAGTAATCAACACGGCTTTCATTCAAAATTTGGTTTAAAGTCAATTCAATAGTAGCACACACAAAAGCTACCATAAATTATATTTCACTTTTTCCAAATTGAAAGAAATGAAAACAGACACCACTTTGAATCAAGCGGACATCTTTGAAGTTCCACAATCATTCCAAATAGTTTCAAATAGTCCATAAATCCAAGCGGTTCAAATAAGATGCTACGGTTATCAATTGGAAACTTAGAGCGGCTTCTTCATAATAATTACGCATGCGTTTAGGCCCGATATGGCATCTCTAATAACCCCTCGAATGGCTTCTTCATTATTTTTCATTTCTATAATGATGTTCCTCTTGTGCTTCATCCCCAAGTTAAGTTTCTCGACATTGCAGAGTATTGTATCATGGGTCTATACCAATTAAAAATTATGCAAGATACAACATGCAAAAGATAATTTCCTTTTGTGTTTCCAAACAATAATGTGGCTCCATGAGCTCCCTATTATAGGGAAAGCGCTTCTTGAGGGAACACCAAATGCAGCGTTCAATAGCATTCGTAAAAGATGCATGGCGAAGATTAAATAATTCCACTAGCGCATTAGGTAGGTGGGTTTCTAGAGTATTCCTTCAAGTGATATTGTTCCCCTCTGTATGGTGTAAAGAGTCCACTTGTCAACATGAATCAGCGTCAACAAGATAATATTTCCCTAAATATAAAACACACTTTGTTATTACATTTGTGTTAAAAAAATAAATATGATGTTTTATTTAATATTATATTAAATCAACTAGTACCTTACGGAATTTTGAGAGGACAAGATCTCCTTAATGCATTTTCATAACTCTGAATCGGATCTTTGTGCCTTCCCATCGGTAACACATATGTGAATCTCAAATCAAATGTAGCATGCTGACACATTACGTGTTGGTAATCCTTTCTTCCACGATACTTGAGGGCTTACACTAGAAACTTTAACCCGAGGATATGTGTTCCATCAATGGCACCAACCACGATCACGATGGCAAATTTTATATTTAATTGTCACCAACACAATTCTAGTAAAGTTTTAATTCAATTAGGTAGACATTTGATTACCTTGAAGTATGGAAAGAATGCATTTACATTTGTTGGATATTTATGGAGGGATTTGTGAGCCATCCGGACAGTTTGTAGTAGGTATTTGTCCTCTAACTCCACTATAGCTTGTAATACATTATGAAAATGACGAAATGGTCTCCGCGTGAGCAGACGAAAGAAGAAAGATAATTCACGTTGGGTGACATTTATGACCTAATATATAAAGTGTTTTGTAGCTTGTTCCTCGGCGGATGCTTGTAAAGTTGATGCGAGACCACCTTCTCGACCAATATATTACACAATCCTAGGAAAGGCTGTAGGACTCATCCTTATCATGTTATGGCATAGATCACTTCTCGGCAAATGTGACATTAGTTAAGTCTCTTGCCTTTTCTCCTTGAAGTGGTATTTCACGGGTGATTTGACCTCTCATATGGCTCACGTTGATTCCAGTCTTGCTATCCAACAAAGTATAGTAATAACAACTTGAACCCCTTTGCTAAATGGTGCAATCTCATGAAAGGATTATCAATATTTCTTGAGCCAAAATAATTTTAGCCAACCTATTATCTTCTGACCGTATCTAACCATAAAAAGTTATCGATTATAATATAAGTAAAAGATAAAAGGAAAAAGATGTTGAGCATTGACATTAATACTAGAATCAAATAAAATGTCCCACAAACATATCTAAAAAACAATAGGATAATCAAATAAGGAAGATAAACAACACATAGAATACCTTAATATATTTAGCACATTATATAGTTTTTCTCATTAAGCTATCATAGCAAAAAATCAAAACCCTAGCTTAGGTATGTATGTCACTATAGCAAGTCAGCTTTTTGAATGAAGATAATATACCCACTGACATGTTTTGAAGGTTTTCAAACAACTTTGAAGCCAAAGTTGTTTGCAAAAGACTATTGTTAAGCTGATTTAGAGCTTATAAGAAGTTGTCTAAAGATTCTCTTTAATAGAACATTGTATAGAGAGAGGCTCATATTATTAGTCATATATATGTTCTTTGAACTAGTCAATTATTCCTAATCCCATAGCTTGATACTCCAAATGCTGTGCTTAACTCTTCTAAAGTGTAGCGAGTTTTTTATTTATGTCTAATCTTCTTACAATATGTGTCATTTTAGCTTCAACAAATATCACAACCACTAAAAGCGCCCGCGATTTGTAACTAGCACTAAATAGGGACCAATTGATTTTTAGAGTTTGAACAATGGCATGCAGTTCAGCGGATCAATAGGAAATATGCATCAAAATTTGCAATCGAGAAAACAAGTAGGACTACAAAACCATTGGGATGAACAACTTCAGGGAGATGGAGCTTCAAGGAGTTTATAAGCGAATAAGGGAGATCTAAATGGGATTTCTAAATGGATGGCGGTGGCGGGGAAAACAAAAAGATAATCCCAAGTATATAAATAGAAGAATTCTGTTCTATATTTGTTGGCAATTTAGACTACAAGCTTGGGCCTCTTCAAATTGTCATCCTTGCTTTTGTTGTTGTTCTTTTGAAAAAGTGATCCTTGTTGGTGATAAGTACCAGAGCATGACAAAGAAGGGAGAAATAAATAAAAAAATACTAACATAAGCGGATACAATACAAGAAAAGGATTTTTAATGGATTTTACTAAAATGAGAAATGGCACTCACGATTGGGAACAAGAAATCAAGAAAGGGGCGCATCAACCACGGGATAGAAAAAGCTTCCAAACTTTTTTCTTTATTACAAGGAACATACCGGATGGATACGAGGGAAAAATACCAAAAATAAATCTTTTTGAGGTTTTGGTGATTCCCTTACAAAACCTATTACAATAATATCTCTTTATCACCACCCATAAG
This sequence comes from Dioscorea zingiberensis, assembly GCA_026586065.1. Classification (NCBI taxonomy): domain Eukaryota; kingdom Viridiplantae; phylum Streptophyta; class Magnoliopsida; order Dioscoreales; family Dioscoreaceae; genus Dioscorea; species Dioscorea zingiberensis. Next base: position 15,888,781 of record CM048819.1, on the reverse strand, counting down.
ATCCAAGCAATTAAAAGGAAATCACAACTCCTGTTCATATCAACAACTCCATCCAGATACAATACAAACCGTTTCCAAATCCTTCACGAAATCACAACTCGGAACATGAAAAATATCAAAACAAAGGGCACACCTTGCGGAGGGCGACAAAGCTTCAAAAATGGTCATGGGACAATCTCTCAACGGATCATTGGGGATCATAGCGTCGGCCGAGGGCGAGTGAGGGTGTGTCGTTGTTGAGTATGGGTTAAGTTGCCGCCGGTACAAATTTGGAAAAGAAGAGAGATAGATTTTTATGAAAGGGCAATTTGGTAATCTTTTAAAATATAACCTTGGAAACCCTCCGATTTGGAGGGTTGAAGAATGGAGTAAAATGGGGGTTTTAACCCTCCATTTTACCTCAAACTCTACTCAAAAACCTTACCCTTCTTAACCCTTCCCAGATCCAAACAAGGGTTCATGTTAACCCTCCAAAACCCTTACTTTATGAAACCTCCAAATACCTCCAAACAAGCAAAGCCTAAAGAGCGAGCGAGTGAGGGAGCATGGGTAACTGTTGCTCCTTCCCTCTCTCCCTCACTACTCTAACACCACCCCAACCTCCCCCTCTCCGATGACATCCTCGAAACCGGCGACCACCACCATCTTCCTGACATCTCACCCGTCCTCCATGACCCTCGCGTTGTTCCCGTTCCTCCCTGCTTTCGACATGGCCACGGCGAGTTCGGTGTCACCCGCCTCTACTCCAATCCTGACATTAGCAAGGCCCTAGCCTGCAAATCCATCTCCAAGCACAAGCTCCGCACAACCATCTTCTGCGAGGTCGCCATCATGCGCACCCTACCGCCGCACCCCAATGTCGTCGCGATCCACGACGTCTTTGAGGATTCTAACTTTGTGCACCTCCTCATGGAGGTGTGCGACGGCGGCGAGCTCTTCAATCAAGAGTTAACCATAGCAAGATGACCCAGTTGACTCAGTCAGGTCAACCAGTTCCCGGTTGAACCAGTCGAGTCACCGAGTTAAGGTCAGTTCAACCCAAAGCCGGGTTTATGGGTATGACCGATTCCCAGTCTTTTCGGTTGAACCGGCCGGGCCGGTCCAAGTATGACAACATTGGTATTTCTTGACAAAGATTGAGAGTTCAAACCATGACTGAAACATATGATATGTGACTTGTTCACATATATCAAAAAAATAAAAATATATATAATTTAGGTTTTTTTATAACCCATGTTTTTATGCATTTATTATGATTTTAAATTTATTTTAATATTATTCAATAAAAATACATATTATCTATAGATATAAATTTTTTGAATTTCTATCGTAAATAACCCTCCATCAACTTACCTTACAGGGATGCATGAAATGCCCCCCTCATTAATTAATCTTTCTCAACTTAAATCCTAATTTCCACTCTCTTTTAATTTTTTTAATTTTTTACTTTAATTAATATTTATTTTTCTATTTTATACTATAGAAATTTGAATTTATTTTTGTTAGTTTGTAATAATTAATAATAGAATGATGGTTTGGGTATATTTTATGTTTTAATGATGAGGGGTAGTTTGGGTTTTTAAAATAATAATGATTTTTCTAATAAAAGCAATATTCTAGACATGTTCTCTTAACTATAGGAATTGTGTTATTTGCAATGAAAACAGATAACAAGCGGTGAATTCTTCAAAAATGCTAACTCCTCTCTGAAATCATTTTTTTTTAGTAAGTGGATAAATCATATTTATTTATTAAGTTAATTCGGGTTCATTACATAGCTTAAATAGAGGGAAATTAAAATACAACTCATACTAGCCCAGTTCCCTTTTTAAGGTGTAAGCTTCCCTTTCCTCGATTTGCCTCGTGTCTGCTCATGCCCTTCCCTAGGATAGAGGTGGATTGCCTCAAACGCATCTCCATCTCTACATCCCGCCCTAATGTGTCCGAAGTGAATTAGAGGATGTGCTTCACCAGGCATCCCGCTGCCTTCAACTTGAGCCACTTGGCTATTTGAGTTGCATTCAACCAAGAGATTATGAGAAAAGAAATATCACGGATAGTTCTTAAAAAAACGCGTTGTTTATCTTGGAAACACCGCCTATTTATTTCTCCCAGATACTCCAGGTGATTACTAGTAGCGCGAGGTCCCAACCGTCTCTCAGGGTATGGTCCACCCCATAAGACGTGACCCTAACTCCCTAGAGGGCTTGTCTGTCAGATCCCCTTGCTTAGTATCCAAACAGATTCTCAAAGTCATGTCAGATTTGAGTTATGTAGGGGCAAGAGATAAGCAGATGGGTAGCTGATTCATCCTCCATGTCGCACAGGTAACATCTTGTGCGTTCACCTCTCCAGTTCCTTTTGTGTAGATTATCCAGTGCGAGGATGCGGTCCTCCTTCGCCAACCGCACGAATAATTTGACCTTCAGAGGACAAGGTTGTTTCCAAAACCTCTTCCTTAGGTCACTCCGGAGCCCCCCATCAATTCTGAAGAGGTACAGAGACCTAACTGTGAAAATTTTGTTTGTAGTAAGCCTCCACTCCCTTGTGTCTGGAGTATAGTGGTCTGGGTTATGGTACATTATTGCTTGTTTTATTAGTTCCAAACCTTCTTGCTCCTTATCAGTTAACCGTCCCTGCTTGAGTATAGGTTTCCCTCTTTGTAACTTGGCCCTTGCCTCCTGAATGGTAAGGTGGTTTTTGATGGATAAACCATGTAGACTAGGGAGCACGTTACACAGCGAGAGGCCCTCCCACCATTTGTCCATCTAGAGATTTGTAGTTTCTCCTGATCCCAATTTGACGTCACATATATTTGCCATTGTTGTTGAGGCTTCCCAATAGAGTCCTTTCCAGAAGGGGGAGGCACATCCCGGGGGCGATTTGTAGGGATCAATGTAACCTCTTTTGGAGTAGGCCTCTTGAAAAATTTTCTGGCAAATCCCCGCAATCCCATTGAGAATCCTCCAGCACCACTTCCCCAGTATGGCCCCATTAAAGGTCCTGAGGTTTAGAATTCCCCAGCCACCATTCTCCTTTGGTCTACAAAGTCTTCCCAGTTTACTAGGTGGTAGCATTGTGTTTCTTTATCCACCCCTCTCTAGAGGAAGTCCTTCCTGATCGAATCTATCTTTTGGATGACCCATTCTGAGAGGCGATAGGCTGCCATCCAATATGGATCGGTATAGTGGATATTACCGAATTCAATAGAGTGAGACGTCCACCCAGGGATAACAATTTCCCCTTTCAGGATCCCAACTTCCCCCTTATCTTTTCAATCAAAAACTGCCAGTCGTCCCTCCTTGGCTTACCACCAGACAATAGGACTCCTAGGTATTTTATAGGGAGGTTGGCTATTGCGCAATTTAGCATTTGTGCAAGGTTGTGAGTATGTTGCTCAAGGGCCTTTATTGGGATGATAACACTTTTGGCATAGTTGATTCTTAATCCTGAAATCCCCTCTAACAAGTAGAATATAAGTTTTAAAAGGCGGGCCTTAGTTGTTCCTTTGGTGCAGAAACCAAGATATCGTCCTCATATTGCAAAGTTGTGACGGTGTGTTCCCTATTAACTCCCAGTGGAATCTCTCAATAGATGTTGGCTCTAACTGCTTCTAAGAACATCATAGAAAGGACATCCATGGCCAACACAAAGAGTAGTGGGGATAGCGGGTTGCCCTGTCTCGGTCCTATTTTGCTTCTAATATACCCCGTTGGCACCCCGTTTATGAGGAATTGTGCTTTGGAGGAGGTGAGAAGTGATCATATCCATAGTAGTCATTTTGGGTAGAAACCTCTAGCGTGGAGGACTTCCAGAAGGTACTCCCAATCAACGTTTCAAAGACCTTTTCCAAGTCTATCTTAACGAGGACCCCACTGACGCCACCTGTCTTCATCCTATGGATTAGCTCCTCTGCTGCAATTATGTTATCATGTAGCATACGGCCTTGGATAAATGCAGTTTGGGATTCTTCCACTAGCTCTCCTAGGACCCCTAGTAGTTTGTTTTCAAGTACTTTGGAAATGATTTTGATTGAGCAATTTATCAAACTAATTGGCATGTAATCATTGATAGCCTTCGGGGTGTCATTTTTCAGGATTAGGAGGATATGTGCCCAGCTGAAGCATTCTAAGTTGGTCGTGCCTTGGAAGAAACCGTCGAAGAGCTTTAGCACATCTTCCCTTATAATGTTCCACCCTTGTTGGTAGAAGGTCATAGGAAAGCCATCAGGCCCTAGTGCTTTATCCGCCCCTAGCTCTTTGACCGACAATTTAATTTCCTCCTCCCCAAAAGGTTGTTCTAGGTTGTCCAAGTTCCCTCTCCTTTTGTCTATGAAGAGTCGAACCTAGAAGGTTTTGTACCTCATCTCCCGTTCTATACCAAACAAGGCAGTGAAGTGGTTAGTGATGGCCTTGGTGATTAATGTAGGGTCCGTAATGATCTTGTAATAATACGCTTATTGGATATAAATAAATATATAAAATAGTAGGGACTAAAGAGCAAAGTGGGTTGATATTTATGTTCCTTAATGATTTAGTCAAAGACCTTATCTTAAAACGGTTGAGAAAATAAAAATAAAAATAAAAACATAATCTAAATTTTTAAAAACAGTTACAAATCCCATTATTTATCCTCTCATGTTGCCGCCCTCATTGGTAACCCTAATCGTTCTCAATTTCTTTCTCTTCAAGCGGCGACGTGTTTAGGCGATCTATAGGAGTTTCTACTCTCTCTCCCTCTCTCAGATCTTCTCCTCAGTTGACCGGATTTTGAGTAGTAGGCTATCAAGGTGAACTCTCGACTAATCCTCGTCCTAGTTTGCATTAGATGAAACTTTTGTTGGAATCAGGGTTAGATTATCTGATAAAGATGTGTTTTAAATCTTTTGTTGTTATGATCTGTCAGATTAGATTGGAATTGATAATAGAATGTATTTATGATGAAAGTGGGTTTACAACTTTGACAGTAATTCATTATTAGAATAAAATAACTTGTATTAGTATTAACCTATTGATGAACTGTTTTTATTATACTATTAATCGCTACAGTGTTTTATTTTTTGTGCAAACTATGGATATATGAACCGTGTTAGAAATGCTTGTCTACTAACTTTTTATTTATTTAATTTATTTTATTTGGAGACCAATCTAGTGCTTCCTTGATATGAATTAGAACTTATATAGTTTATTTTTTAAAATGTTGTAATTTCGTGAAACAGGCTTCAATTGTGTGGTTTTAGTCACTTTCAAATCCTTGATTGTTGTTAGATTTTGGTTGTTATTTCATTTTTTTAAAAAAAAAACCCACATGAATTACTTGTTCCCTTGTTTCAGATTTTCTTTAGATAGTAATATTAGAATAAAATAAAATTTTATTGTGAGTTATTTTTTTTATTTATAAATAATGTTATCTACAAAATTTATTTTTATAATTAATGAGATTTTGGTTGATTGTTCTACGAGGTAGTTGCAAGAAATAAATAAGTTAAATAAGATGATTTATAAGTAGGATCTCATGCGGGTGTTCATGTAGAGAGACTTGGGAATAGGAACAATTTTGTGTAAGTCTTATAAAGCTCAATAACCGAGACTATATTTTCTGTATTAGATCCTGACACGGAGGTTTGAGTTGCGGTTAGAATAAACTTGGAGTTTGGAGGTAAGTATTCCACGTAAATTTCGCAAAATTTTCTTATAAGTTTATAGAAATTATTTTCATTATAATTTAATTATTTATTGATTTTATTTGATGTTTTGAGAAAGCATTAAGCCATCTATTTTTGTACAAACAGAACCATGCTTGTATATTACGTTTAGAACTATTGACTTCTGTTTGTTTGAAATATTTTCTGACATAGCTACTTTATTGTTATGACTTATTTTCTGCACACTTATTATGATTTACGAGTACGTCTCCAAACTGTCTGTGTTCTGACCTTCGTCAATGGGGGTTAAACATTGACCGTGTCGACACGTATCTGTTATGAACTAGTTCAACCCGTGCTGTCGGTCACAATAGCAGCCTTCTGTTTTCCGTGCTGTCGGATTATAATAACAGCCTTCTGTTTCTGACCCGTACCACCGGGGTTATTAGTGGTCATAGTATGTTTGGGAGACTCTAGTATTTTGAGTGTAAACTAAACTTTTTGATAGTATGTTTTATGATAAGTTTAGAAATTATAGTTTATGCAAATTATTGATTATTTACGAATTCTTTTTCCTTTTACTGATCTTGTTTCAGATTTATTTGTTATATTAAATACTGCATGGTTCACTGTATTTAGTGGGTACTTACTGAGCTCCCAAGCTCATTAATCTCTGGACTTTTTTTTTCAGATCAAAAGGAGTAGCTAGCTAGTGGGTAGATGGGATGTCCAGAGCCCGATCCTTTCCTTAGTGTCCTAAGCATTTTCTAAATTAAACTGTTCTGATTTATTTTTATAGACTTTGCCCATTTGTTAGGTTATATTGGATATTGAATTGAACATTTGAGTTTTAGCAATAAATTCATATTATTCAGTTATTTGTAGTAATTGTAAACAGGTTATGAGGCCTTGCATACACAGTGGGGTCCATCCCCACAAGTATGCGGCCGGTCTGTCGGCGTCCCATCTAGGTTCAGGGCGTGACAGATCTGGCCTTCCTACTGGATCTAGGATATCCTGTTCACGTTTCACCTTTAACTGGCGATAGTATGAAAGAATTTTGTTTGTAGCCAGTTAATCCGGGATCGCTGCCACCAATATGCTTCTTCTTCTGAGATAATCCTTTTATAGTCTCCTCTAAGATCCATTTCTTGTCTTGTTTCCTCATTCGAGAGTCCCCTTGTTTCTTTGGTGATATCTAGTGTTTTGATGGTAGTGAGGAGCTCTTTCTTCCTTTCATTTTCCTGGCCAAGGTTCTCCTTCTTCCACCGGCTCAACTTCCCCTTAGTGAGTTTTAGTTTCTTGGCCATGATGTAGGCTCTATCACTCGTCAATGTGTGCCCTTACCAATCTTCCCTGATCATTTCCTTGAAACCTTCTTCCTTAGTCCATTCCCTATTGAACCAGAAGGGGGCTGGTTGGGGGGTATGAACTCCACAATCTAAGCATAGAGGGGCATGGTTAGATCTCACTCTCGGGAGGGTTGTTTTCCATATTTGCGAGAACTCTAGGATCCATTCTATGGAGAGGAGGATTCTGTCCAACTTTGCAAATGCCGGTATATCCCGCCCATTAGTCCATGTATACCTTCTCCCTAGGAGGGGAGGATCAACGAGGAGAAGATTTTGTATCATCCTCTAGAAGTCCTCCCTCTCTCTCACACCATGGGAGGAGGAGGTGGCCTCCTCCTATCTTCGGGTAGTGTTGAAATCCCCACTGAGTAGCCATGGCCCCTCCCATCGCCCTCTGATCTCCCTAAGCTCATTCTAACATAGCTCTTTCATGGATAGGTTACAAGGTGCGTAGATCGTGGTGATCATTCTTGGTATGTCTTGATTTTCCCTATTATTCAATATGACGATTAGTGCAAACTGATCTCGAGTCACCCTTTGAAGATTGTATCTGGTGTTGTTCCACTCGATGCAACATCCTTCTCTTGTTTCTACCACCGGCAGATATTCCCATTTGTCATACATAGTGCCCCCAATAGATCTTCAAGTGCTATTACTTATATTTTCCTGTTTAGTTTCTTACAAGCAGAATATATCCGCCTTATGTAAGAAAGGGAGATTTCGAACTAGATATCGTTTCTACCTTTTGCCCAATCCTCTAACATTCCAGGAGATTACTTTCATCAGATAACATATATAGACCCAATTATCTGAGTATGGGGTAGCGGAAAATCCTAGTTGATTTTTCTCCACTCCCTCACTCTCTCCTGCTTTGGTTTGCGCATATGCTGGACATATGAGGTTTTGTGCTCCTCTAAGTTGCCAAGATCTATCCCTATCTTCCTTGCATTCCCCAGAAGGTCCCTATCTGGCCAATCACAAAGAATTAGAGGAACATGAATAAGGTTAAGAATACCTTTAGTTGGTGGCTTCTCCCGCTCAGATGGCTTACTTCTAGAGGTTTTGGATGATGCAATAAAGCCTTCTTTCTCTAGTCTTTCCGCCGATAGCTTCCGAGGCCTCCCACTTCATCGTATGACCAGTGCTTCTTCCTGTTGTTGTTGTTGTTGTTGGGTTTTTCCTCCTTCATTGGGTTGTTTTGTGTGTGTGTGTGTGTGTGTGTGTGTGGGGGTTCCTCTTGTTTTCTTTCCTCCTAATCTACTAGTTCCTCTGGGACACTACCAGCCAATATGCCTTCCTATGCTGAGTTAGCCATATAATTCCATGTCCCATATATACATTTCTAGGAGTAATTGGACAGGTCTAGTTTTGGTTCTAGGCCTAGGATACTCAGTTCTTTCCCCTTGGCTTTCCCTAGAGTGAAGAGTGGTGTGTTCTGTGGGTCCTAGGATAATGGGCTCTTCATCATATTGGGTTGGCAACCCACTTCAGGATCTCCATGACTTCTGATGTTTATGGTCGCTTGTGATCGGGGGCGGCTCAAGAGAATTGGAGGCCAAAGCAAAATTTTAAAATGGAGCTTTTAATTATTTAATATAAATTATATTTTATTAATTTTTTTAACAAACACTTATATGAGATATTTTTTTTAACTATTTTATATACTAACATGGTGAAATGAGGAAGTAACTCTATAACCACTTCAAAAAGAAAAACAATCTAGACAAACAAACAAAAATTTAAACAATAGAAAGATAATAGGTTATTTTTATAAAAAGAGAAATTTTTTTGTGAAAAATATAGAAAAAACTATCTACTAACAAATAAAAATTATTTAAAATTTATTTTTCTAACTTTTTGAGATGCGAAGTTATTAATTAAATTTTTATAATCAATTTGTTCTAACATTCCTTTTTCAATTGATAATGTAGCTAATCCATTTAATCTTTTTTGGGACATTGTTGATCTTAGATAAGATTTTATTAATTTCAATCTTTTGGCTAAAGCAACAGTAATAGGAATCGTTAACATTATTCTATAGGCAATATATGCATTTGGAAAAGAATCAAGCCTTTTTATTTGGTTCAAATGTAATATAAGGCATGAGTATAGAACCCGAATTTCAGGTTCAAATGTAGTAGGAAGCCTCCAATAGATATTAAATTAAAATTTTTAAATATTAATTTATCATACAAATAATTATTATAACTACAATGATAAGCTTTTACAAAATTTTAATGTTTAAACTTTGTATGAGGCCTCCAATAGATATTAAAATTAAAATTAAAATTTTAAATATCAATTTATTAAAATAATCTATTATTATAGTTATGATAATACGATTTTTTTAAAAAAAAATCTTAAAGATAAAAAGTAAATATGAGGCTCTTAAAATTTGGGGGTCTAAAGCGGTCACTTCACCCGCTTTACCCTTGGGCCGCCCCTGCTTGTGATTACTAGTTCTATCCCAGGTAGTTCTTTAGGGGATATTATAGGAGTAATATCCCATGAATCATCTCTAGTGAGTATGTCATTTGGGCCATCCCATCCTAACTGCTCCTTCCACATTCCTTGAAATTTCATTTCTATAATTTCTTTTTCTAGTCTTTAATCCAAATAATTGACAAAGTCTTCTCCATCTTCATTATCATTTTTCACAGAATCAGAGTAAACCGGAATTGGTTTATTATTAATCTCATTAATTTCCTCATTGGATGAGATATTAGCATTTTCATTTATTTTTTATTTCCATTAATCCCCCCTCTAAATTTCCAGTCAAGATGCCCTGTTCAGATTGTGACACGCGTCCCTGTTCATTTTTGGTTGACTTTGGGGGCCGGTCCACGCGCTTTCAGGAAAGCTTAGGGCCTATTTCTTGGGGCTTCGACGCATTCACGGGGCGGGGTTCGTGGCATCCAATAAAGGCTGCCAAATCATGCCCCTGTTTATGTTCTCATTTGAGGTTGTTGGCGACGCACGTGACTCCATAAGGGATAGGTGTCCATTCTGTGTAAAGAGATGGCCTTTCCCAGCCAATAAAATCATTTCATCTGGGTCGTCCACCTATTTGCTCCTATCACCATGGATTCTTTGAGAAGTCCCATCGGACGTCTTCCCACGTTCCCCGAGCGTTCACCGTACGCTGCGCGCGGCGCCACTACTGGTGGTGTGCCCATCCGCGTACCCGTACCCCTCGAGCCTTTCCCCTTCTCTTGTAATGTCACGGTCTTTCCCCGGTGCTCCGACTGGCAGTTTCTACTTCTTTGGGGATGCTTCACCCCCACTATGGCCGGCATCACCTTCCTCAACAGCTTTCGCCGTTTTTAGATCCCAAGGTAACGGAGGCTGCCTAGATTCCAGCTCCGTTCTAATAGCGTATTTCTTCCTCATGATGCTACTGTATATTATCGTCGGAAATCTCTTCCCTTACCGGAGTCGCACCAATGCTCGAAAATGGCCGGCGAAGACACTTTCGTTGTAGTTCAGATGTACTAGCTCTCTGACCGGTTTTGAGAAGCCTTACTACGGTGTCAATCTTCCAGCAGTGCATGGGGGCCCTTTCCAGTGACCCATCGGACTTCCCCTTCCGCTCCCTCTACGGCTTCAGTGTCTGTTGACCACAGTTCACATCGGATGATGAAGGTCGAGAATATAATCTCCCCCCTACTCTCCAAATTCCTGGCTATCTTCTCCGAGGGACATTGCAGAAGCACTCTCCCATCCTCTTATGAAATTACATCCCACTGTTGATCAGGCGTAAAGACGACAGCCATCTCTGCTGTCACATTCCGATGATCTACCATGCCCTCTATGACTTTCACCACTTACACAACGGAGCAACACCTTAGCGCTTCCCTCTTCGCCACTATGTTCAAGTCCAGAGCGAGGGAGGTATTATGGACCTCCTCCACCTGTTGAATGGGTCGTCGATTTGGCTAGGCCATCTCTCCTCGCCAGTCCCCAGTCCTAGAGAGGGCGGTAGTGGACGTTTCTCCTCCTCCCAGATGTTTGCCCTTCTTTTTCACTGGAGGGTTCCTGCCGTGAAGTTGAATGATCCCCAACTTCGTCCGAGGCACCAGGCATTTTGCCTCTCGGTGACCCGGTCGCTCGCACCGGTGGCACACCTCCTCCCTCCGAAAATCTTTCATGAGGTATCCCGTATGTCTGCATCTTCCGCATACCTCAATCACCCTACTTGATGTTTTCTTCTTTGGCGGCGAGTGGCGGTGGCGAGCGTGGATGTTCTTGCTTGAGCTCTACAGCGGGACTTCGCCTGCCGGAGAAGAGCGCCTCTTTCGCTTGTGCCTGACCTCAATCCAAGGTTCCTGCGTCTTGCTACCTTCTCCGACCTCCACCACTGTGCCTCCTATGGGAACTGCCTTGTGATGGGCTTTTGTTTGCGTAGCCGTCATCTTCCCGGTGATTACCTCCACGTAGGTACGCCCTCCTCGTCTTGGATTCCTGCCCGTGGTCGGTGCCTGGACATCGCATGTCTTGTCTTTGTGCTCTTCCTGGCGGTATTCCCTCTGGTTGTCCCCCATCGGCCCTCCTCGGTGGCGCCTCATTTCGCTGCACTGGTTGCTCCTCTCTGTCCGCCGTCTTTGCTCCTCTGCCATCGTGGCTTGATCCACAACCCTCTTCCAAACCCATGCCATTTCCTCCCCTGCGGCTTCAATGTATACTCCTCTCCTCACCGCCATGTGTCACCATGGGTTGCCGTTCGCAGGAAGTTACTTCGCCATCAACAGGAAGTCGCTCCGCCGTCAGCCGAAGATTGCTAGCTTTAAGTGTGTGATTCCTAACTCTGAGCTGAGCTAAAGCTTTCCATTCTGATGTTGGGAACTTGAATGTGATTTTCTCATTCCACCAAACTCTGTCCTCTCTGAAATCATTTACTTAGAAGCTTCTAACCTAATCCATTTCATTTGAAGAGTAAAACAGTGTTGATTATTTTGACCTTAAGAATACAATGCAAACACACATGATCGTCATCAATGGACCAAGTCATGATCATGAAGTTCAAACTTCCACGCCTGAGAACATTGAACGAGTCCTTACCAAGTTACAATGAAAGCCTCTATTATAAATTCTTCACACAATGGCATTGCACCTCATCTCAACAACAGAAACCACCAATCAACCATGTATCATCCTTCTCAATACAATGACTACCACCCCTCGGCAGCGCCACCGACTGCACCACCACCACCACCACCACCACCACCGGTGGCAATGATGCCTCCGGGACCGATACCGTGGACCACCGGCCTTTGCGATTGCACCGATGATTGTGGCACTTGTATGTAGTTTAGTTAGTTAGTTACAAATGATTATTATGATAGACTTAGAATTAATTCTCACATACAGTTTTGATGTTAATTATATATATGTTCTGTTGAAAGGTTGGATGACTTGTTGCTGTCCTTGTATAACATTTGGAAGGGTTGCAGAGATTACTGATAGAGGAAATACTTGTAAGTTAATTCCATATATGCATCATCATGTTGATGATAACTTGATTAATTAATCTAGGTCCATGAATTTGATTGATTGAAAATGAATGAATGATTAATTCATGCAGCATGTGGAACAAGTGGAGCATTGTACACATTGTTGATGTGCTTGACTGGATGTCAATGGATATACTCCTGCATGAATAGATCAAAGCTAAGAGCTGAGTACTCTCTTGAAGATGGCCCTTGCAATGACTGTCTTCTTCATTGCTGTTGTGAGCCCTGTGCACTCTGCCAAGAATATAGAGAGCTTCAGAACCGTGGTTTCGATATGAAGATCGGTAAGCATTTCATTCGATCATTTTTTTCGATCTCTACTTTTTATTCTTATCTTCATTTCTGTTTCTGAACTCAAAAAATGTCGAGGGTATAAAATTCATAAGAAATAATCTATATTCTGAAAAGATTTCACGAACAGGTGTCACGAATCAATTGTGACTGTTCCCTTTCTCGGGATGGGTGTATTGGTGATCCAGAGGAATATTGAACGGTCACGATTGATTCATGACACTTATTTTGGAAGCCTTTTCGGTTTATGTAGCACTGTTCAAAATTCATTGATAAGAATACACTTTCACTTTTTTATTCTTTAATAAATGAATTGAGTTGATATTATAAGAAAATAAATATTATGCTAAGTGATGTTAACATATAACTAATAAATTATATTAAGTAACAAATTAAATGTTATTATATGCTATCTAATTCAATGTGGTTTTGTAGGATGGCAATTGAACATGGAGAAGAAGGCACATGAAATTGTTTTGCCACCAAACATACAAAGAGGGATGATGCGTTGAATTCAATTCTATTAATTAATTGTTAAATTATTATGTCCACTTTGTTAATTTTTTTCATTTTTATTTTTTCTTGTTGTGTAATATTATGAATAAATTCAATTTATTCAAATTTATTTGAATATCGGTTTTCATAATATTGCCAAGAACATGAGTAAAACCGATAATAATAATAATAATAATAATAATAATAATAATAATAATAATAATAATAATATCCTTCTTTCATTATTAATTATCTTATACAATACAATATTAACGTATTATGTATGTTTTTTTATTAATACATTATAATTTATTCCTTGTTATAAAAAATCAATTGTCACATATAGACCTTTGAATCAATCAAAAAAGTTAAAACTAACTGTTCTTGAAGTGACATAAGAAACTTGGAATACCAATTAATCAATGTTGAAAAGGAATAATTAAGTATTTCCAAATACATTTAGGATCAATTGATAACTAAGTTTAACTAAATAATATTAATTAAAGTGATTAAAAAACACAAGATAGTCATGGTCTAAACTCAATAACTCTAACCATCTGATTAACAACACAACAACTACATATGGGTCAAGCCCAATACAAAGACCCAAACAACACTTTATTTTTTGGGTAATATAAGTTAAGAAACCAAAGACGTGCATGAGCCATGGCAAAGCAGACATGAGGATAGAGCCCGCGCACACATGGACGCTGGGACCATCTGCCACAACCACTGCTCACACTCCTATAATTGTTCCATCACCTATGAATCTAACCCGAGACCTCTTGATCGTTGGAATTCTTGCGGGAACCGAGATACCAATAGACCACTATTATTTTGTTGATATAGTCTATAACCAAAATATTTGATATATATATATATATATATATATATATATATATATATATAGAGAGAGAGAGAGAGAGAGAGAGAGAGAGAGGTGATATGGTCAGGCCGACCTATCACTGTACAGATCTGGTCGTCTTCCATTTCGGCACTTGGAGCATGTTTAAAGGATTTCCAACCGTACGGATGGGAAGATCATCAAAAAATAAGCTAGCATGTCTATTTTCATACAATTTAGTGACTATTTGGTCCTCCCACTTAACGGTTCTTATTTTATAGAAATCTTAACGGTTCAGAATTTCAACCATTAAGTGGGAGGACCAAACGATCACCAAATTGTATGAAAATGGATATGCTAGCTTATTTTTTGATGATCTTCCAATCCGTATGGTTGGAAATCGTTCAAACATACTCCAAGGGTCAAAATGGGAGGCGACCAGATCTGCACAGTGATCTAATCGACCGCACCATATTAGCCCCCCCCCCTCTCTCTCTCTCTCTCTCTCTCTCTCTTATATATATATATATATATATATATATATATATATATATATAATGGATAAGAGAGGTCTGTGAAGGTGACAGTACTTTGGTTGATTTTGAGGGAGAGATTGGCTGTGATAGATGACTTCTCGGGCAGACTCCTTCGTGCTTCACAGGATCAATGCTCTACCCAGAGACCAGCTTCCAGCCTCCAAGGATCATGCCTCGATGGAAGAAGGAACTGTAGAGAGAGAGGAGGCTATCGTTCGTGCTCCTGGGGAGCCTCCAACTCTCAAAAGTCAGAGACTCCAAGTGGAGATGAGAGCAATAAGGGGGGGGAGAGAGAGAGAGAGAGAGAGAGAGGATTCCGATAGTGATGCACAAGCTTGTGCTCAATCTCAAAGGAATCGAGTTACCTCTTTTGTGAGCTGAGGACCTCCTTATATAGCCTAGAAAGCATTAGTTGCCAGCCTGGAGACCATTGGCTAGCTCGGAGATAGCTGGTTGCCAGCTTGGAGACAATTAGTTGCCAGCTTTTTGTGCCTTCTGAAATCTATCCTCCTTTGGCGACGGTCACTGTAGCTACTAGGGAATCATCATGCGGGTGGTGAACTCCTTTAAGATCATAGTCCGAGAACATGATATGTGACTCAGGTGGGTATCTAAGAGTACTCCTTGCGGGATGAGGTACTGTCGCCTCCACACGTTGTCCCCCAACTATGTAGTGAATGACCCCTACAAGGGGTCCACTCCCTTTTGCTGGCGACGGACCTTCTTTCTGTAGGTCCCGTTTGAGGTACTGCGAGAGATGACCTCGGCGGATCAGGTCTTCGGTCTTATCTTTCAGCTAGTTGCACTCTTCGGTGACATAACCTTGATCTCAGTGGAATCTGCAGTACTTCTTGTTGTCTTTATGACAAGTAAAATTCTTCAATATCCTGGCTGGCCATTTCACCATCTTTTGATCCTGAATCTGCATCAAGATCTCAATTTGACTAGCGTTGAGGGGAATATAGTTCTGGAACTTCATCGACTCCCCCATTCCGCAGATTTCACGAGGTTGGAGCCTCGACTTCTTCAGGTGCTTGAGAGGCTCTCTGCTTTGGTTTTGCTCTCTCTTGGGCTTCTCCTGTCTGACCTTCTCCCTTCTAGCGGCCTTGATCTCCTCGGCATTAATATACTTCTCAACCCGGGTGAGAATATTGGTCAAATATTATGGCTGCTTCTTACATAAAGAGAACTTAAACACCAACCTGTGCAGCCCTTTCATGAGTGCGGCTACGCAAAACATTGGTTAAGGTATGGGATCCCCAACGTCACCATGTTGAAGTGATGGATGTAGTTACGTATACTTTCCTCAATCTTGCTATTTAATCCTCATCAACATGGTAGAGGTCTTCCTCTGCTTATTGCTGCTCTTGAAGTGGCTGATGAAGAGGTCAAACAATTCCTCGAAGGATGCAATTGACTATGAGGGGAGATTGGTGAACCAAGTCTGTATCGCACCTCACAGTGTGGTTGGGAAAGCTTGGCACCTTATCACATTCGGTGTCCCTTGGAGTAGCAACATCGCCTTGAACGCCTCTAGGTGATTGACCATGTCCGAGGTACCGTTGTAAGCCTCAATAGAGGGCATTCGGAACCTGTTTGGGAGAGGTGCCTTCAGGATCTTAGGGACAAAGGAAGAGATCTCCCGTGGAATGTATCTCGACCGCTCCCTCATACCCCGAGAGGTGACTTCATACCGAGGTTGTAGAGGAGTCTCGGACTATTGTCGAGGTTGAGGTAATCCCGACTACTCAGGGACGAGCTGGCTTTCTCCTTTCCTGCTCATTCCTTTCCCTCAAGCTCTGGAAAGAATATCATCTTCACCTTGTGTCCGAGGAGTCCTCCAAGGCATTTTGTGGAGGTGGAGCCTATGAGACATGCTATTCCATCCTTTGAAGGGCTCGACTGAGAGTCTCAATCTTCTCTTCCATGGTTCAATAGCGTGTCCCAGGGCATCTTCAGCAGTGAGGGCGGGTTGGTCCTGACGGATCTCTTCTACCTCTTAGATGTCATTGCGCCCGGTGGTGGCGTCATCCACTTGATCTTGGATCTAGTTTTGCTTCACTCTAGCCATTGCTGATACAACTTCTTGATCTTTTCTCACAGATGGCGCCAAATTATTGATGCGGTAATCGATTCTCTTTGGGGATTTAGACTGGTCACAATTAACGGGTGTGATGAAGTATTCCTCGGTTGAACTATTGAATGGGAAAAGATCTTCTTTGGTTGCAAGCGGCTTCTTCACAGGTGATGGTCTTCTTTTGAAAGCAGGCAGTTTGAGGTCGCTCCTTATCCAAGATATCACCTGCAAGGACAGTGAGTAAGGGGGCAAGCCTCCTACCCGAGGATAGCTCCGACGCTTAAGTCAATGAGGGAAGGAGCGTGAGAAAGAAGAAGGGGTAGATTGTACCAAATAGAAGAACTTGGTCCCTTGGCGTAGTGCTCCTTTGTTCCTTCTATAATCTCCAAAAGAGGTTGGCGCTGATTGCGGCCATTACTGCGTGATAGGCCGTGATAATCTCGGTCGTTACCGCGATACTCATCACTAATGACGAATGGTAACCTCAATAGTCAGCGTGTCATGTAGGGGATTTATGGCCTCGTGATCGACCTTGGTTTGTTTGGACCCCCAAGATGGTACCAAGTGTGGGTTGGAGAACCTATCCCGTATCATTTACAAA
Source organism: Dioscorea zingiberensis (assembly GCA_026586065.1). Classification (NCBI taxonomy): domain Eukaryota; kingdom Viridiplantae; phylum Streptophyta; class Magnoliopsida; order Dioscoreales; family Dioscoreaceae; genus Dioscorea; species Dioscorea zingiberensis. Next base: position 15,871,431 of record CM048819.1, on the reverse strand, counting down.
AGTATCAACGTGGTTATAAGTCAATTGATTTTTTTTTTTTTTTTGAGAAAAAATTCTTATTGCCAACAATTTAATTTTTGTATTATGTTATTTTGGCTTTGCTGTTAGAGTGAAAAGATAGGCTAAAATGGTACTTTTAAAAATAATAATAATAATAATAACTAGATTTTTACTATAGCGTATCGTTGGTGTTTGGGGTTATATTTGTAATTATGTACTTTACTAGGAAACTTGGGTTTGAGATTTGGTTCTCTAGATTTATTGTATAGAAAAAAATTAATCTGATGTGACTTAATTAATAATAATTAACATTAATGTTTTAAATTAAATTTATATTTTTAATTTCATTACTAGTATAATAATTTTAAAACATTTATAAATTAAAAAATATAAAAAATGTAACTTCTATGTAGTATTTAGTTGTAGAGATGTCAGTCAGGCCCAACGTTGTATGTGCCCTGGTCTGCATAATCCACCAACTTTTGGGGGTTGGCTCAATACGAGAATGCCTGAGTCTTTATGGGCTCATATCATGCCGGGCCATCTCATGGGCCACCCCATAAATTGAAAACTTTAAAACACCCAAAAAGATCCTTAAAAAAATTATATATATATATATATATATATATATATATATATATATATATATATTAAAAAAATTAAAACTCTAAAAAATAATTGTTAATAATTGTTTTATAGTTGTTATAAGGTTTTTTTTGTGGATATTTTAGATATTAAAAATTAAAAAAAAACATGGTGGGTTGTGTTGTACAAGTATGTGGGCCGTGCAGATCTGAGCCCAGCATGACCCGAGGTTGGGTTGTGTTTAGCATGGTCTCGCCACTATAATGTCAAGTAGTGGTCAGGCCATGCTTACATATAACCCATGGTGTGTTAGTCCGTATTGGAGTATGGTCAATTTGACATCTGTTTTTTTGGTTGAAATGGAAATAAATAAGATTTAGGTTCAGAATTTGAGTATTTTAATTTATTTATGAAGATAAATAATTTTTAATAATAATTAAAAATAATAAATAAATAAAATTTGTATTTTTTTAATTAATAATGGCTAGTATTACTGTATATTAATTTTATATATTAGTTAAATTTTGTTTAAAAAAAAAAACAAATCAAATCAGACAACACCTTAGTCAATGAATGCTCCAAATGTCAACCGCGTTTGCCGTCTAAACTCAATCACTCTTACCATCTGACCGACAACACAACAACTACATATAATATATGGGTCAAAGTCCATTGCAAAGACCCAAACAACGTTCATTGGTGACCCAAACAACACTATGATTGGTGACCTCAATGTATACAAGGCTTCACTTTTGTATATTTTCCTAATAAAAATCTTCTAGAAAAATTATTTTGCTCAATTGAGGCTTTGAGCCAAAAATTTCTTTAATTTACTTCTTCAAATAAATAAAAAGTAAGTTAGAAAATTATATATATATATATATATATATATAGCAAATGTCACCCATCCTTAGGATAATTAGGGTTTTTACAATAATTAAAATCTAATTGTATCTTATAAAAAAAAATCGAAGTACTAGTTAAGAAGAGAATAAAGTTTTATAAATAAATTATAAAAATAGTGAAAATATAAACACCAGTTTTACAAAAGTAAATCAACAATTACTTCTTCTTTTCAAGACTACAAGAAAAATAAATAAATATTGGGCAAATTCCCTATTAGTCTCTGGTACTATTTGACACTATTCTTCACCCAAAGCACACACATCCAAAATACTATTACACTACACTCCTACCAACCCCCCAAAGACTTATAGGCAATTTGGGCACTATTCAAGGGATGAATAGTTAATTATTACATAAATATTTATGTATTTGCATATATAATATCTCTATAAAATTGAATATTTGTGAATATCCATGAAAACCATATTTGCATGTATATCCTGTTAACCGGTGATCTGGTTATGCCACGTGGACCGCCTAGACCTTCAGTCAACTGATGATGACTTCTTGGATGGAAACCTTGAAGGTGGGTGTTCTCTTCTGTTGTTCACTTGAAATGGGGACAAAGAGAAAGTAGAAGCCGGTGAGAAGGGTGGGGCTCTGTTGCCTGTGCCCACTCTGACGGTCAAGTCAATTAACTGATCGGAGAAGGAAGAGGAGGAGATTTTGGGAGCTTTTTGTTGCTTACCTTCTTCCCTGGCTTCTTCTCCTTATGTCCTCTTCTTTTTCTTGGGATCCGTGTTACCTTTACCTTGTCATCATGAGAGCCTAGACGTGTCATCATGAGAGCTTAGGTGTAATTGACCAAATTTGTGCAGGTTGTTATGGGGCTTGACGCTCGAGTTGTTGGGTCATGTGGATGTGGGTCATGTACTCCCGTTTAGGTTGTGTAGAGGGGGCGTCGCTGAACTCGATGGTAGCTACATGGCTCTGGCACCCCCGGGTTGTGTTTCGGAAGAGAACGCCTCCCTTCCTTTTTTTTTTATATATGAGCAACTCACCCCGAGATGCGTCTATGCTAGCGCTCCATCTCGGGAGTAGTTTTCCGAAGCGTTTCCTCTTCGAGAATTCCTAGGAGGGTGGTCGATCTCTGAGAGCTCCCATGAAGTTAGTTCATCTCAGAGAGTTTCCGCTAAGTTAGGTTATCTCAGAGAATTTCCACAAAGTTAGGTCAGCTTTGAGAATTCCCATGAGGTTGGGTTATCTCAGAGAACTTCCACAAAGTTAGGTCATCTCGGAGAATTTCCATGAGGGGAGCTGAAAGGGCTATCGTGGATGACGTAGGCACAGTGGACGTCTATCCAAAGATTGCGCAACCATTATGGGCCGTCATGCCTCTTCGTTCCACGAGACTTCTCGCTTACTATAAATGCGATAATTGAGGCAATGATGAAACGCTTTTGATTGGCCACACGTTCTTGCCCTAGGGTATTACTTTAGGAGAGCCCCAGGCGTTGATATGTATCCTCGGAGTGGGTTCTGACCGTTGGTTTGCCCTTGGAATAGGTTAAATCCAGCACCTCTTCCCCCTATTGTCTTGCACTTTGATCATGTTATCCTTGCGACTATTCTTCCTTCCTTCATCACCTCTTGCTTAGTTTTCTTTAGGTAATGGCCTGTTCTTCTCAAACTATTCGGGCGGACGAGGGTGAAGTCGGGCTTTCCGTCGTGGTGGCGAGTTATGCGGCTATAGAGGATATCCCTAGTTCCCTCTCTCTCGATGTCGTGAATCGAATTTGTAGGCGTTTTCTTATAGATTATCCCCCATTTACCTATCCCAGCGAGAGAGCGAACACTCCCCGTGACGATGAGATTGCCATTTATTTTGACGCCCTGGTAGCCGACCTCCGCCTTTCCTTTGCCCGGATATTTTGGAAAGTTTTCAAATTCTTTGAACTTAGTCCTTCCCAGTTAACCCCTAATTCATGGAGAACACTGGGCAGTTTTGTCGTAGTCCTCTAGCATTTTGGAATCAAACTGACCCTTAGATGGTTTTGTCTTTTATTCTACCTTAGGTCTCACCCCAGGCGAGGCTGGAATTATTTCACTGCCCGTTAAAACAAATCCTTTCTAGGCCCAGGTTGGTCCTCCGTTCATGATTGGAAAGATAAGTTCTTTTTTGTTTCTCATAACCGATCTTGGAGATTCCTGACTTCTTGTGATATTCTAAATTTAAAATCAAATTCTCAGTTTAAGGAGACGGCTGAGGAGGAGAGACAGTGAAAAGTTTTCCAGGGATTTCCTAGGATCCCACTTGGTCGGCTTCTCATCCCAAAGAACCTCTTAGCTTACGGGCTCTTTCTAGCGAAGGGTAGGAAGTCATGGGTTTTGTCCCGAGATTGGGGCTTTGACAGTTAACTAATTTGCTCATTTTTCCTTTGCGCAGGTGCCAGTATGGATATTGAGGAGTTGATGGACTCTCTCGTGGATGCCGTCTAAGCCTATGAGGCTAGTAGGACGATCGCGGTGATTTAGGACATAGACATCCCTCTCGAGGACGTACCTGAGAGGTTGATTGTAACGCCCCAGAAATTTTTTCGAATAAATAAATTAATTTTTGGAAAATTTCACGAGATTAATTAACACAGAAAATGAGCTGGTGACTTCATCCCTCTCGAGGACGTACCTGAGAGGTTGATTGTAACGCCCCACAAATTTTTTCGAATAAATTAATTAATTTTTGGAAAATTTCACGAGATTAATTAACACAGAAAATGAGCTGGTGACTTCTAAACTCAATTAAGAGAAAATCGGGAGTTATGAAATTAAAATCCAGTCTCGCAACTATTGGGCCCAGAGAAGGCCATATTGGGCCGGGTCACTTTCATTTAAATAGTTGGAGGTGGATGAACAAACGGATCCCGGTTATTTAATTGAGAAAATTATTAAGTGTTAATTAATCCAGATTAATTAAGTAGGAATATCAGACAAAAGTTAGAGTCCCGATAAAGTAAATCTGGCCTAGTCAAAAGCCGCGAAACACGGATCTGGGTCGGAAGAAGGGACGACCCGTGATGCTACAGTCAACTCGTGTCACTGGGGTCGTATGACCCGGGATTCCTGGATCTGGCTCGGAGATAGAGACGAGACAGATAACATTATTAGTCGCCCTCATGACAGCACAGTAAGAAGATAAGATCAACGAAAAGTCGGTCGACATTTAGTAGGAGATATTTAGAAGATAACATAGTTTAATTTAGCTGTTTTCTTTTTTTTTTTTTAAAAAAGAAGATAATTTATAATATTAGATTTGTAATAAAGGAAAAGAATATAAGTTTTTATATATATAATTGAGAAGAGAGAGAGAGAACAAAAGTTCACCTCTCTCGTTCATTTCTTCTCAAACCCTCCCAAACCCTAGAACGGCCGCCACCCATGCCCTTCTTCCCCGAGCTGACCGGTGATCATCGCCGGCGAGACCACCAGCCAGGAGGCCAGCACTCGCGCCCCAACTCCCACCGCCGCGCGCGAGCCTCGCAGCCCTTGCTTGTGCCGTCAGTCGTCCCGACCCCTCCGCCAGTGTGCGCGAGCCCCGCCGCCACCAGATTTGAGGCTGCGCCACCCCTCCTGTTTCTCCGAGTTTTCGGCCAGCCCTCATCTGAGCCGACCAAGCTTCAGTGAGCATCTGCAGCTGCCCCTATCTCCCTCTCTCTGGCGAGCGCCACTCGGCCTTCTTTCTCGTGACTTTGAGCCCTAATTCGGGGAAATTATCTTGTTGATTATTGATTAATTGCACATTAGGGGCATGAAATTGAATGTGTTGTTGATAGATCTAAGGGGGGGCTGTCGAGGGCTTTGAGCAAGAGATTAACTTGAATTCTGATTTCATAATGAATGAATGGATGGGGGAGTTTAGAGCTGTGGCATGATTGGATTATGATGCTATGTATCTTATAATTGTTGAAAGGTAAATTGTATAAGGTTAATTATATTAATGGTGAATGTTTGTATTGATTTCGGGGCCCTCCAAATAGAGGGGGTGCTGTAGAATTTTCATAGAAAATTTTAATAGTAAGGCTTGATTAATCTCCCATGATCATGCTCAACAATCAATCACTTTTAGAGAGCATGTTATGAACTTTAAGATTTAGTTTAGGATGATTAGAGCTAATCCTTTAATGGAACAATTCCGTATTTCCATGTTTTAGAAATACGAATTTCAATTTAAGAGAAATCATACTTGAGTTAACTTGATGGAAATCATCGTACTCTAACAAATCTAATTAGAGTATAAGATAGGAATACGGATTCCGTATTCCTAAACTTTCATAGTTATTTTATCGTATTCGATCGAGTTTAAATTAGAGTACGAGAAAGGATATGGTTTCCGTATTCTTATGAAGTTTTCAAGCATGTGTGAGATCTTAATTAAGAATTATTCTTAGATAGTTTAATGAGTATAGCGTATTTTATCAAGTTCAAGTAGAGTACGAATTAAGAATAAGGTTCCCGTATTCACAATTTCCGTATTATGATTACTAGGAAAAAAGAGGAACGTCCCAGAAACGTCGTGTGGACTGAGTTAAACCTAAGCCTGCTAAGGACTTCAGGTGAGTGATTACACTATACTTGGAATGGTGTCTTGGAACACTACTGGAAATTTCTGTATTTCTTCCGTATTTTTATCGTACATATTGCTTGAGAATTTATGATATGAGTTTATTACTTTTCATGAAATGCTTTGAGATTTCAAGCATGATTTTAATTGATAGTATTCGAGATTTGAAATCTTGTTTTTGAAAAACATGTGGAAAGCACATAAATATTACAAAAATTGAAATGATAGAAATATTAGTGCACTGCACCGTACTCACATACATGCCTGCGCCAGAGGTGGCTCTACGATAGAGCCAGAGAGTACGATACTAGGTAGGAAAGGGGTGGATTTCTATAACTCTGTTTTATTAGTCCAACTATCTGTTTTCAAACCCTCCTGATTTCAAGAAATAAAACCCCCTTTCCGTACCCATCGGGTGCTTAATATACGTATATATATTTATAGCTCTACGGTCGTTGAGTTGGTCTGACCAGAGAGCTATTGAGTGTTGAGTTGGTCCACTTGTTACCACTCTGGTTCCGCAGCATGGTAGTAGAGGTGCAGATGACACTAATATGATTGATGAGGAGTATTTGATTTCACAGATTGTCAACCTTCCGGTTGTTGAGTTGGTCCAACCGTGAAGGCTACTGGCTTTGAGTTGGTCAGCCAGGACATATGTGAAAATCATCTCCCGCTCTGATAATAAATGATTAAAGAAATACATATGTGCATAACATTTTGTTTTCTTTGGATATTGGCATGATCATGTCTATGATTCAGCATTATTTCGATGTTTATATATTCGATATTATCTTTGTATTTCCTTGTATAGTGATTCTCACTCAAGTGAAATGTGCAGATAGACGAGATTAAGTGTTCCTGTAGATGGCTCTGACTTAGCAGATGAGGATAGCTTGTTCTCATTTGATATTTAGAATTTTAGAATGCTTCCGCAAAAATTGTAAACTTTGTAAAAGATTTTAAATACTTTACTTAATAATCATGTTTATTAGTTTGATTATCATTGTTATAAGGTTTACATTACACAGCTTATGGGCTGGGTGCACTCCCGCCCCAGCTGGTGTGACACTTGTCCCTGTGTTGGGAAAGGGTGTTACATTGATCCTCCCGGGCTCTCCCATCCGAGGTCGTTCCCGTCTCTCGGGATCATGAGCCCTCAAAGAAGAAAAAGAAAGAGAAGACGTCAAAGGAGGGGAGATCTAAGAGGAGAGAAGCCTGGGAGTCTAGCCGCCCCAAGAAGAGGGTTCGGGGTTCCTCTTCAGCGTCCCCTCGGATCGCTCCCTCTCCAAGCTTCACGGATGGGGAAGAGAAGGGTCCGTGTCCTTTTCAGTTAATCTCGAACGCGCTGCATGTGCCTTTGAGATGGTGCGGTCTCCTTCCTTCGAGGCCAAGTTGACGGCCCTTGATAACGATACCCTGGGTGATCATCTTTCCTCTTTGGCCTTATCAGTAGGTCTTTCTGTTCTATCCGAGAATCGTATTGTTTAGGATTTTGCGCATTTCGTAGTTATCTTTGTTATGTTTTCAGGCCGGTTACTTCTTGTACCACGTTGCGAGGTGTTTTCAGAAGAGGGTCCAGACAACGATGGAGCTTCAACAGCCAGAGCTAGAGAGTTATCGACAATCGGATGTGAAGTTGCACGCCAGAGTGGAACTTCTTTTGAGCTAGAAGGGCAAAGCTGAGGAAGAGCTTTCCGAATGTCACAACTCTCTTGTAGCCTCTCAGAAGGCTTTGGATTTCGAGAAGAGCCAGTGGGCAGCGGTTGTGGAGGAAGGTGTGAATTCCGGGGTGGAGGTTTTCAAGGAGAAGTTCCGTGCCTTTCCCTGGTGGGCTCAGGACTTGGAGGATTCGGTCAAGTGTCACTTTGAATCTCCCGAGTTCCAAGCCTCCCTGGTTGCCGATCGACAAAAGGCCGTTGAGAAGTCCCTAGTGGACTTTAAGGTCAGGCCTGAATATAAGAGGGCCTTGTGTAAGTCTGCTAAGGAATCCTTGTCGATCTTTCAGAAAGTTGCTAGTGCCTATCCTGAGCTCCATTTTGGTGACGTGGACTATACCAAGGCTATAAAACTTTGAGGTAATTTGCGGCGTAAGAAAAGGAGTTCGAAGGATTTCGCCGAGGTCTCGGCTATGGGGAAGGCGGTTGCTGAAGAGGCGGCTCAGGCATCGTCTGGGGAGTCCTTGGCTTGTGGATCTGTCACGACCATGCCCCTGTCCTAGGGGTCCTCTTTTCTACCATTTGTTTTGTTACCCTTAAGGTAACCCTTAGGAAGTGTGTACTTGTTGTCTTTTTCCTGATTTTTAACGAACAAGTATCTATTTGTTTTAAAAGCTATCTGGTTGGTCTTATGTTTTCCTCAAACTATCTGCTTGCTTGTGTAATCAGGGTGTACTAGCACTACTCGCCCTTACCAGGCCCCAAGGTCATGTAGATCCTCGAGTATTTATTGTTGGGGATTTTGTTCGGGTGGTATGGAGTACGCAGGGGCTGTGAAGGGCCAGGGTCTCGGCTGTGGGAAGGGCAGTTGCCGAAGAGGCGACACAGGCATCGTCTGGGGAGTCCTTAATTGTCGCTGCCATCCTCCCACTCTAGGGATTTTCCTTCTTCTTTTTTTGCTTATCATTTCGTAACTCTCAATTTTTGTAAGCGAGGTGAATTCCTTGCCACTTTTGATTTAATATAAAAGAAGCTGTTTGCTTCGACGACTGTCTCATTGGTCTTGTGTTCCATTTAGCTTGTTTAGGTAGTCGGGGCGTATTATCTCTTCGCCATGTTTCGAGGTCGTAGAGATCCTCGGGTGTCGATTGTTGCGGTTTGCCATATGTCCCGAGAGTGCCGTTGTGCTAGCAGGAACTTCTCATGTAATTCAAACATCGTTTTACGAGGTATTGATTCCTGATTTGGCAGTTACAAGTATAAGCTTCAATAAGTGGTTTTTGGGCAGCTATTAGTTTCAATACGTATAGGTAAACTTTGACAGCGTCATAATTGTAAATGCATTAAAGGAGGAGGTTACGCGGGTGACAAAGCTGTCTACGGTCGTCTATATATATATATATATATATATATATATATATATATATATATATATATATATATATATATGCGGATATAGGTGAGGGTTGTATCAGAGAGCCCGAAAATGTCGTCTGCTCGTCAGCCCTCCTTTTTCAAAGTATTGTTTGCTCCCGACTTCGCCCACTGTTTGCGTGTTCCTCTGGCGTTTCATAAGCATCTGGCCCAAATTCGTGGGAATATTGTGGACTTGGAGGGCCCTAGTGGTTGTATCTGGAGGGTTGTTCTAGTGAGAGATGACTCGCTTGGGGAAATAAGGTTGGAGGATGGGTGACCACTATTTGTGGGAGATCACCGTCGAGACCTAGGGGATTTCTTGGTTTTCACATGGGTCAGAGGAACCTTGTTCAAGGTAAAGATGGTTGGGGCGACGTCTTTTGAGATTGAGTAGGCCTTCATCACTCTCCGTTCTGATGCGGAGGCGGCTTTTAGTGAAAGGGAAGGAACGTCGGTGAGCAACATCTCGGGTCCCCGGGTGATCCTGAATAAACTGTGACGAGGTCTTGTGTCCAGGGCTGTTAAGTTGTTGGATTTCTTAAATAAGAGTGGCTCCCACCCAATCTTGTATCTTTTATCTCTATTTCAGAATATTATGTGTTTTTCCCCTAGTGATGGACTTATTAAATCAGAAGAGGGTAAGAGGTGGAATGGATGTTGTTATACTAATGTGAAATGTCGATTACACTCTTGGGTGTAGCTATGCTACACTCTCTTGGGTGCCACAATGGCGGTCACACTCCTGGTGAAGCGTTGGCGTACACTCTTTTGGGTGCCGGGATATCGGTCACACTCTTGGGTGTTGCTACACTTTTCACTCTCCTGGGGGTCGCGATGGCGGTCACTCTCCTGGGTGAACCGTTGGCGTACACTCTTCTGGGTACCTGGATGTCGTTCACGCTCTTGGGTGTCTCTACGCTTTTCACTCTTTTGGGTGGCGCAATGGCAGTCACTCTCCTGGGTAAAGCGTCGGCGTACACTCTCTTGGGTGCCGAGGTGTCGATCACGCTCTTGGGTGTCTGTACGCTTTTACTCTCCTGGGTGCCGCGGTGGCAATCACTATCCAGGGTACTGGGGTGTCAGTCACGCTCTAAGGTGTCGCTGCATTTTTTACTCTCCTGGTTGTTGCGATGGCGGTCAATCTCCTGGGTGAAGCATTGGTGTACACTCTCCTGGGTGCCGGGATGTAGGTCACGCTCCTAAGTGTCGCTAGAATTCTTGAGTATAGGAAGCAACTTTTAAAAAATAGGCTCTCTTTGAAGGTCTTTTGAATATGAAATTAGTCTTGGGGGCCTAGTGTTTTCCTTGACCCTATTCTTTACGATTTTGCTACGTATGTTCTTTGCCTCGATAATAATTTTGATAATAAGATGCAGAGTTGGAAAGCTAGAATTTCATTTATGCATAACAGAAAGCAGTAATTTCATAATCTGTACCATTTAAGCAGGTAGGGGTCAAAGCTATGAGAGCTTCTTCCTCCCGTCGCTCCTGGGTGAGGGACATGATGCCCGAGGCTTAATCCACCGTCCGGACAGTAGTTGGTGGCAGCCCGAGGGGCCTTCCTCGTTGGAGTCGCGTTTGACGAATTTGGTAAGCTGGCCCTTTCGGATTTGATGTTCAATTTCATCCTTCAGGATTCGGCACTCCTCTATGTCGTGGCCTTGTTCCTGGTGGAAGGAACAATATTTGTCTTTCCGGTGGGAGGGGTTTCTCATCTTGGCAGGTGCCGTCAGGATTTTTTGACTCTGTATCTGCATAAGGATGTTTTCCCTGGTATCGTTGAGAGTAGCAAACTCTCGGTATCTCAATTCGTCCCCCCTCGGGTTATCCTGCATACGGGAAGAGGGGCGTCCCCGGGGGTAATTAGTGTTTGCCTTGGGAGCTTGACCGATGCTCTTATGTCAGGCGGGGTCGTTTTCGCGTCCGGTAGGGTTATTTTCTTTTTTTCCTTCTACCCGAGATGTATTTCTTCTCCGTTGATGTATTTTTCAGCTCGGATAAGGAGCTCAGAGAAGTCCTCGAGCGGGTCTAGAGACAGATTGTGCTTGAAGGGCGAATCGCGGAGGCCCTCCATAAGCGCCACCCCGGTAATAGATTGGTTGAGACGAGGGATAGAGTGTGTTTCTTCGGTGAAGCGATTAACATATGCGCGGAGGGTCTCTCCCTCATGTTGTTGCACGCTCATGAGGGTGGCCGACGTTTTATTCCGCCTTTGCCGCCGACGAAATGACTGAGGAAGAGGGCAGAGAGTGCTTCAAACGAGGGGACCGAGTTGGGGGGAAGACTCTTGAACCAAACTAGCGCCTCTCCTCGTAGCGTTGTTGGGAAAAGCAGCACATCAGGACGTCGGAAGATGCGACAATAAGCATGAGGTCTCGTAAGCCCCTACATAGTCACTTGGGTCCATTGAGCCATTAAACGTTTCCATGGCGGGGGGCTTGAGCCCTCGGGGGAGGTAAGCGTCTATGATTTTTCGAGTGAACGGGGACACTGGATGGCGAGTGCTATGGGTGTCTTCTCCATGCGGGCTTGGCTCCCTGCGTCCTTCCCACTTTCTCTGGAGGGAATCGGGTCGTGTTATTTGGACCGTCTTGGAGTGTTGTTGGGGGGACAAAGAGCCAAAACTGCTTATTTTCAGGTCGCCTTGTTCTTGATTCTATCTACACGTCAGCCGGCTCTTTCTGTGCGGAGGTCTGACCTTTGTCTCCTCCTCGGAGATTCCCGAAGAAGGGGGTCGCGGTGCGGATGTCCGGGAGACCTGTTTTTCTAACCTACGGAGGGCTTGAGTCATGATCTCTATTTGTGTCGCCACTTTCACCTTTAGCCTTGCCTCAAAGGCGAGGTAACGCGCCTCTTGAGGGTCAACCTCTTGTTACTCTTTTCTAGATGTCTGGGTCTTCAAGCATCTGTTCCGGTAGCCTTGACGCCTGATCCTCCTCCTGCCCTTAGACTCGACTGCGCGTGATTCTTTTTATTGTGTGTGGATTTTTGTTCTTCAGACGGCGCCAATCTGTTAGTCGGTGATCTGGTTATGCCACGTGGACCGCCTAGATCTTCAGCCAACTGCTGATGACTTCTTAGATGGAAGCCTTGAAGGTGGGTGTTCTCTTCTAGAGTTCACCTGAAATAGGGACAAAGAGAAATTAGAACTCGGTGAGAAGGGGTGGGGCTCTGTTACCCGTGCCCGCTCGGACGGTCAAGTCAGTTAACTAATCAGAGAAGGAGGCGGAGGAGATTTTGTGAGCTTTTTGTTGCTTAGCTTCTTCCCTGGCTTCTTCTCCTTATGTCCTCTTCTTTTTCTTGGGATCCGTGTTACCTTTACCTTGTCATTATGAGAACCTAGACGTGTCATCCTCTCTCCTAGGCAGTGGCGAAACCAGAAGCAAAGTTAAGGGGAGGGTGCTGATTTCAACTTTAAAAAAAATTATAAATATAAAAGAGGAAAAATAATAGAAGGGATGTTGTATTAATTTAAAAAAAAATAAAAATTGTGGCTGCGTTGCAAGTTTAAACCGTGGCTCTCTTTCAAAGATATCCATCATGTAATTTCTCATATTTACATGTATAAAAATTAAAAAAATCCATATATAGATAAACACAGGGGTTTAACTAGAAAATGTTAGAAAACCATAGAAGGGTGCTGCAGTACTAATTTAAAAAAAGAAAATAGTGACTGATGAGATTTGAACATAGGTCTCCAAAATGAAAACTTGGAATCCTAACCACTAAACTATAGCATTGTTGTATTCTAAAATATGATAATAATATTTTATATTACATATTTATAACAACAATTTCATGTAGCTACATCCTCAAAGTAGGGTCCTCCTCAAGTCAAGGGGGTGCTTGAGCACACCCTTGACCCCCCCTCCATCCGCCCCTGCTCCTAGGGTAGCTTTGCCTTGTCCTAGGGGGTATGGCGGCGCCTTAGTAGGTGTGTACAAAGCTATAGAAGGGGTGTGATTGAGAATGGTAGTTTGCCCGATATCATATCCTATAAAAAATAATATTTGCAAAAATACCAACATGGTTGGAAGTCAATTGAATTTTTTTGAAAAAAAAAAGTCTTTTGCCATCAATTTATATTTTGTATTATGTCATTTTCGCTTTGCTATTAGAGTGAAAATATAGGCTAAAATGGTACTTTAAAAAAATAATAGGGTTATTTTTTTTAACCCACCTGAACAATACCACTTTTTCACTTTGGCACCCCAACTTTTTTAAGATTCTGAGAGACCTCCAACTTTTTTTAAGTTGCAAAATAACACCTTCGTTACAATCCCCAAAACGGACGTGAGATTAAATACCTAATCTTATCATTAACTTCAAAAAATTATAACTATCTTTGTTAATTGAAACTAACTGTTAACTTCAAACTAATTGATATTATATTATCAATTATACTATCAATTGAAGAAGCCCTCTCTCCTCTACCTCTCCGCCACCGTTGCTGCTCCAGAATCATTGGTGAACGGTCGGCCTTCAACCCTGTCTTTGTCCTCTGGGGACCTTCCGATGGGGAGGACCCGGTTGACAGCACGCCGTCCCATAGCTTCAAGCTCTACTACGACGAAGGTGTCGGCTCCGGCCTTCCTCCTCTTCCGGCCAGCGTCTCCGATTTCTTGATGGGGTCTAGGTTAGATCGACTTCTAGACCAGCTTTCCCAGATCAAACTCAATGCCGGTGGCGTCGGTGGGTGGAGGGACTTCGCCCACCCGCCGGCGTCTAAGGCTGCTATCGAGTCGATGCCGACTATCGAAATCGGCGACGCACACATCACCGTCGACTCCCACTGCGCCGTCTGCAAGGAGGCGTTTGAGCTCGGAGCCGAGGCACGGGAGATGCCCTGCAAGCACATCTACCACCAAGATTGCATCTTGCCATGGCTTTCGCTCCGAAACTCGTGTCCTGTTTACCGACACGAGATGGCCACAGAAATGCAGCAATGGGCGGCGCTGGAGTTGGCGAGGGATGAGCAAGATGAGTCTGTTGGGCTCACGATATGGAGGCTCTCGGCGGTGGGTTCGCTCCGGAGATTCTCAGGGTCAAGGCGAGCCGGAGAGAGGGAACTCCCCGTCGTTTATACAGAGGTGGACGGTGGGTTCATCTTGCTATCAATTAGTTTGAAATTAACAGTTAGTTTTTCAATTAACAAAAATAATTATAATTTTTTGAAGTTAATGATAAGATTAGACATTTAATCTCACGTCCGTTTTGGGGATTCCAACGGAGGTACCATTTTGCAACTTAAAAAAAGTTGGAGGTCTCTCAGAATCTTAAAAAAGTTGGGGTGCCAAAATGAAAAAGTGGTATTGTTCAGGTGGGTAAAAAAAAATTAACCTAAAATAATAATAATAACTTGATTTTTACTACAGGGATGTTGGTGTTTGGGGTTATATTTGCAATTAGTACTTTACAAGGAAACTTGGGTTTGAGATTTGGTTCTTTGGATTTATTTTAAAGAAAAAAAATCTAATTTGATTTAATTAATAATAATTAACATTAATATCTTAAATTAAATTTATATTTTTAATTTTATTACCAGTATAATAATTTTAAAATATTTATCAATTAAAAAATATAAAAAATGTAAACTCTTGGTAGTATAATAGTATTTAGTTGTAGAGATGTCAGTTAGGCAGCACGGGCCAGTACAACCCACCAATTTTTGGGGGTTGGCTCGACTAAAGCATGTCGGAGTCTGTACGGCTTGTGTCGTAGCGAGTCATCCCACGGATTATATATGTAAATAAAATCCTAAAAAAAAATATAAATACTTAAAAAATAACTAATTTATAGTTATTATAAGGGTTTCTTTGGAATATTTTAGAGATTAAAAAAAAACAAAAAACATGACGAGTTGTGTCGTACCATATGTAGGCCACGTAGACCCGAGCCTAACATGTCCCGGGGTTGGGCCGTGCCAGTGGCGGAACCAGAAGAAAAATTAACGGGGTGCTGACTTCAATTTAATTTTTTTATAAATATTTAAAAAATTATAATAATTCAAACTTAAAATACTTCTTTATACTAATTTTTCTGCTTAAAAAATAGCAAGTTTTATTTTCATTTTAATTCTTTGGATACAGGTCTAATTCGATCCATGCTTTATAAGAGGAATACCTATAAAAACATAGAAATCAAAATAAAAAAAACTTATAATATTGAAATTAAGTTCAAATAATAAAAGAAATCATTGTGATACGAGTTGAAAAGAAAAAGAAATTTATTGAAAATATATAAACAAAATTTAAATTCTATAAGTGATTTCAGTACTAATCTTAAAAACAAGTTGTGGTTGCAGGGATTTGAGCTATTTTCTTTTTAATTATTTGGATACAGGTCTAATTCTATCCATACTTTATTGGAGGAATGTTGGTAAAAAACATAGAAATCACAATAATAAAAAAAGAATTATAATATTGATATTAAGTTCAAATAATAAAAGAAATCATTGAGATATGAACCGAAAAGAAAAAGATTTATTGGAAATATATAAGTAAAAATTTAAATTTTATAAGTGATATAAATAGTAAGTTAAAAAAATATTGTGACCAGTGGGATTTGAACCCAAGTCTCCCCAATCTTAGGATGGAATTCTAACCACTAGACTACAAAATTTATCGTACTATAAAGTAATACTATTACATTTTTATAAAAGAAACATTGTGGGAGCACTACTGGAACCAATGGAGGTAGAGCTCCAACTGGAGCCAAGGGGGTGCTTGAGCACCCCCTTGACCCCCCCTCCCTCCGCCCCTGGGCCGTGCCTAGCATAGCCTCACCACTATAGTGCCAAGTTGTGGCAAGGCAATGCTTAGGCACGAAACATGGTGTGTCATGGTTGTGCCGAATTACAGCCAATTTCACACCCATTGTTTGATTGAGGTGGAAATAAATAAGGTTTAGATTTGGAGTTTGAGTATTTAAAAATAAAAAAATACTGGATAATATTATTGTATATTAATTAATATTTTTTTAATAATAATTAAAATAAATAAATAAATATATTTTTTAATTAATAATGGATATTGTATATTAATTAATAATTTTATATATTAGTTAAATTTTGTTTTTTTAAACAAAATCAAATCAAACAATGCTCCAAATGTCAACCGCGTTTGCTCTCTAAATAAAGTAACGACCTAACGACCGAATCACACCGGCTAATTCCATCCCGCGGTTTTACATTCAAATCTTCAACGGTCAACGTCCATCCATTCAATTCCAAGGACATAGAAAGACCAAACATCTTCTAACCTTCATCTTTTCCCTTTTGATTGAGTCCTCTTCTCTATCTCTATATAAACACCAAAGTACTCATCCTCAACTCCAACAACACCTACAAACCAAACCACAAACATCTCTTCAACAGTTTAGCTATGGCCACTCTTGCAAGGTCCCAAAGATCAACAGTGAAGACAAGTTTGAAGGGTAAGATGAATACCAGTGCATCGATACCGGTTACACCGATGAAGGTAGAGGAGTTGTTATCAGGGATTGCATTAGCTAGTCGAAGAGGAGATCAGTATCGGTGCGGTGAGTTGGTTGCGGAGATGAAGAGGTTGGTGAAGGAAAGTCAGAGGAACCGGCAATATATCACCGAGGCGGGGACCGGCCGAGTTCTCTCTTCGTCCTTTGAATTGTTTTCACGCACATCGGTAGAGAACTCGAACAATTTTGTCTTGGAGGAGATCTTGTCTGTGTTGTCTTGCTTGTTTCCGCTTGATGAGGAGGCTCTCCGGTGCCTTTCATCGCCGGAGTCTATGAATTCAATCATATCAATCTTGAAATCCGGCAGACTTTCGGGGAGGCTCAATGCTGTGAAGGCCTCACTAGCAATCATATTCCACTTAATTTCCTCAAATGAGAAGAATGCGATAAGGTTTGTGGAGATGAATTTAGTCTCGATGCTCTTGGAGATTCTTGTCGATTCGGAGAAGAGCATGTGCGAAAGGGTATTGGTGGTGCTTGATGGAGTTTTAAGCTACGAAAGCGGAATGGAGAATGCTCGCTTGAATGCGTTGGTGATGCCGGTGTTGGTGAAGAAGATGTTCCGTGTTTCTGAGATGGCGACCGAGTTGGCGGTATCGGCATTGTGGAAGCTCTGTTGCAAGAAGGAAGAGGAAGATGGAAAGAGAGTGAAGTGTTTGATTGAGTGTCTTCAATTTGGAGCATTTCAGAAACTATTGCTGCTGTTGCAAGTTGGTTGCAGTGAGAGAACAAAAGAGAAGGCCACTGAGTTGTTGAGGTTGTTGAATGGCTACAGAGCCAAAGGTGGGGAATGCATTGATTCTATGGATTTCAAAGGCATCAAGAGGGCATTTTGATTCACTGACTCACAAGCACATACATACACTCAATTCTTTTGATTCTTTTTGTTTGTTCTTGAATTTTAATGTGTAAAAAGAATAGGAAAAATAAATGAAGAGATTTTGACTAATCTTTGATTGTCATGTCTGTGTTTTCTAATTAATCTAAATTAATTAATGAATTGATTGGGAGATTGCATGTTATTATTGTTGTTGCTGTCAATGAACTGGTGAACAACAGAATCCAGCAGAAGATTACTAGATCTTCACGCAAGACAAGTTTCATGATGCAAAATGTTCAGGGGTGGAAGCACCAGTGGAGGACACATGTGTTAGGTATGCAAACTTTTAGTCCCACATGGCTAGCAGTGAAGGGTTTGAGATAGACCCATCTTCATTAGTGGGTAGGTAGCCAGAACTTTCATTAAGGTTTAGATTTTAATTTCAAATAATAAAACATTGAAAATCAAATCTATCTTCTAAATTTAATACAAAGGGAGTATAAAATAAAAGCAAACCATCAAGGGCGGGCTGGCTGTTTAGTATGATTAAAAAAAAATATTTCTACTATATCGAATTAAATTTTTTAGTACAATTAAGAGTTTCTCAATCATAAAAATAGACGGACTCTTATATTTCTCAATTATAAAAATAAAAAAATCCCAAAATTCAAATTATAATAAAGGAATCAAAATAACAGAATCTGTATAATAAAAAGATTAATTTGGATATTACACCTTAAAAAGATGATTTGCATCTTAGTTTGGCATGAGTGATGATTGCACATATATCTCAAGAAAATTTATATTTACAACAAAACTTTAAAGAAACACCAATATTTATACATATATTTTATAATTATAAATAAATTAAAACCTTTACAAATAACAATTTTACTGACCTCTCAAGTTTTTAGGTGCAAATGTCTTTAAAATCTTCAGTTGGATCGTACCAACAAACTATAATATAAATACAAATAAATCAAAAAAACTTATATGAGTGTATTTTCACCTATCAATAACTTATACAACACAAGTTACAATAATTGCAAGGGTTAAAGTCATTTTTGGTCCCTGAAAACAGGGCCAATATTCATTTCCATCCCAAAAATTTAAAATTTGTTTAATACGGTCCACATCAGCATATACTGCCACTTATCACTCCACATTAGCAAAATAACGACCTAAACATAATAATAAAAAGATTATATGCATTTCATTGATATTCCACATGACCGCCACATCAGCAATAGGGACCAAAAATGCCAAAATACGGAATATATAAGGACCCAAAATGTCAAAATATGCAATACATAGGGACCATATTGAACAAATTTTGAATTTTGGGATGGAAATGAATATTGATCCCATTTTCAAGGACCAAAAATGGTTTTACCCCTAATTGCAATTAGCAATCAGAGGGGGGTTTGGCTAGATTTTCTTTTCTTTATCTTTTAATCGCATTTCATTCAATCAAATGTAGAAGTTATGCATTACAATAACAAGTTTCAACATTGCTATCCTAGGAAAATGGTGGTGGCGATTACTCACAGGTCACGCTGGTCTCTGTGTGAAAATACTGAAAAACTAGTATTTCAGAGAGCGTGAATTCGACCACCATAACCCGGCCCCATCACGTGCATCTTTTTTTTGGAAAAGGGTCACAAAACAATAGGAAGCATTACTACATAACATGACGATAGAGGTGGGCAGGGGGAAAACAGTATTTTTATGGCCCGACGGCTGGTTGAACGGACAGGCTCCGTGTACCACATTTCCCAATCTTTATACCATGGCTAGAAGGAAGGAACACACAATACAAGGGTCGAGAATATCTCTGGCACAAGGGGAGCCTATACTACTAGAGGGTCCACTCACTGAAGAAGGAGTAAGAGAGAAGGAACTCCTTACCAGGAATACACACGAATCCCAAGGAACTGAACATGACAAAAGAAACTGGAAGCTAACGGCACAAAGAAACTTCACAGTACACTCATACTACCAATTCTTGATAGATGAGGGAATCCGATCAGAAGTTAGGAAGGCTCTCTGAAACTGCCATGCCCCAATAAGATCAAGGCCTTCTTCTGGCTCATGCTGGATAATAAAATCCTAACCTTAGACAACCTAAGAAAATGAGGCTGGAATGGTACTAGGTCTACATGCTACCTGGGTGAGGAACAGGAGGAAATAGTACAACACCTACTCCTACAATGCCCATATTCAAAAAGTATATGACAACACTTCACACAACTGTCCCACACATACAAGACGTATGGGGCCAAACTGCCATTGCTAATCTGCTGCCTAGGAATACACGGATGGGATGGAATATACTAACTTTGGCCATTATGTGGACAGTATGGTTGGAGCGCAATAAGAGATGCTTTTAAGATAAACGACGCGTTTTCACGAAAACAATCCGTGATATTGACTTCCTAACATTGTCCTGGTTTGATGCAGCTCACACTTCAAAAAGGCCGAAGCTGGTGGCAATGGAGTCAATCGTGAAAAGGAGCCTTACATTTACAGGGGACGAGGACCTGTAGCACTCTCCAGTGAGGGAATTCGAAGACACTCAGGTGAAGTAAGGGGTTTTCAAGAGGAGTCCCTGAACACCGACAGGGATCCAAGGGATTCAAGGAGATAACACATCTCTATGTACCAAACTCAATAGGGTCTCTATCTATGTAGATTTTGCATCCAATACGGGGTACACTATGTTAACGCTATGCATCTTATAATAAAAGAATGTGATTTATCCACTTTTCTCAAAAATAAAAAAAACAATAACAAGTTTTTTTTCACCATTTAATCACATTTTCAAGTTACAAACAAAGAGGAATTTATTTTTAATCGCGCATGAAATTCATTGAAATGTAAAATATCATCAAAATATAATTTTGATACAACATGAGTACACAACAATAATCAGAAAAATTGAGGATTGCTCATAGAAACACAAGTTACTCTAACTGCCAAAAAAAAAAACTTGAAAATTTGGCCATTTTTCTCTTTTCCTTCGATCACAATATCACTAAATCAAATACAAAAGTTCTCAATGCATTGTTAGAAAAGGTTCCAATAGAACCATCTAAATCACATTCCAGGTTAAAAACAAAGAATAACTACCGAACAGCAAAACACAATCAAAACATAGCAAATTTATATTCAATCACACTTTTATCAAATTGATTAAAATGAGGAAGGTCATCAAAGAATAATTTTGATACAAAACAAGGATAGACACTATTTCATTAAAACAATGAAAAAGGAAATTTGGCAAAATTTCTCCTCTTTTCCTTCAACCACAGTTACAAGACACAAAAGTTCACAACACATAAGGAAGAAAAGACTACAATCAACAAGTTCTTAATCTGTAATGATACGCTTTAAAAAAAAAAAAAACTAAAAACAAATATATAAAAATATAGGGATTAAAAAGTAAAACTGGTAAATACTTATCTTAATTAATGATGTGGTCAAAGATTTTATCTTAAATTCGGTTAAAAAAAATAAAACCTCGTTATTTATTCCCCATACCGCCGTACTCATCTGCAAAAACCCTAATTCCTTTTCATCCTCTCTTTTTGCGAGGAGAGGCGCGCTTAAGAAACCCGGCTATCTTTCTTAGTGAGTTATCTATTCCTTTTATTGTGAAAGTTTTATATTCTTGTTTTGCTTGATGTTACTGGATTAGTTGTTCTTTCTAATTCTAAACACCAAGTCTGTGTAAACTAGCTTCGTATCATGTCGATGTAGATTATTAAGTTTAAAAATAAATGGCTGCCAGTCTGAATGTGAGGACATCGCATTGGGAAAAATGATAGGTTGGGATTCCTTGCTTTTGCTAATGCATAGACATTTGTAAATGCTCATCTTTAAAAGCCTTTTTCCATATCTCTTTTGCTTCATATTAATCTCGTATCTGCAAATGAATAGGCTGGCATTAGTACAACATTGGGGCTTTTAATTTTTTTAGAGTTGATGCATGTAGTGACAACCGAGATATAGGGCAAGTACTATATATGATCATCATTGGTTGTTGCTCTTTTGGAAACCTGGTCTCATAAAGGCAATTGTTTTGCATAAATTTAGTTATTCTACAAATGTCACCTTCTGTAATCTTTGGTGAATTACATTGATCCCAGATCCTGGTACTGGTTGTCATGGTGGACCTGAATAAAACTATTGTAATCAATTAATTGATTATTTAGAACTATATAGAAGCTTGGACCATAGTTAATTAGTTATTAAGATTATATTTTTGGTTTTTTTAGATCCTGTTACGGATACAACGGAAGTTTGAGTCACGGTTAGATTAAGTTTGGAGTTTGGAAGTAAGTATTCCACCTAAATTAAGCAAAGTTTTCTTATTAATTTACGAAATTATTTTCATTATAATTTAAGCATTTATTGAATTTATATGATGTATTAAGAATACTTTAAGCAATCTATTTTTGTACAAAATTGAACCGTGCATGTATGTTGGAATTTAGAACTATTGACATCTGTTTGCTTGACACACTTTCCGACATTTATTCTGATATTCGAGAACGTCTCCAAACCGTGTTACGACCTTCACAATGGGGTTAAACATTGGCCGTAACATCGCTTTTGTTTGTGAACCAGTTCAACCCGTGCTGGCGGGCACAATAACAATTTCTATTTACGCTTTCCGCATCGGTTATAATAACAAATTTTGTTTCCGTACCACCGGGGTTATTAGTGGTCATAGAAAGTTTGGGAGACTCTAGTATTTTGAGTGTAAACTAAACCTTCTGATAGTATGTTTGTATGATAACTTCAGAAACTAAAATTTTTGTAAATTATTTAGTTATTTATGAATTCTTTTTTCTTTTACTGTTTTTTAGTTTTACTTATTATCTTAAAACACTGCATGGTTCACTGTTTTAGTAGGTATTTATTGAGATCCCAAACTCATTAATCTCTGGACTTTTTTTGTTTTTCAGATCACGAGGAGTAGCTAGTCGGTAGGTAGATGAGTTGTCCGAAACCTAATCCAGTCCTTAGTGTCATGTGGATTTTCATTATATTTATAATAATTTAAATTGTCCTGATTTATTTTTATAGATTTTACTCATTTGTTAGGTCATATTAAATGTTGGATTGAACATTTGAGTTCTAGCAATAAATATTGTAAACAAGTTATGAGGCCTCGCATACACAGTGGAGCCCATACCCACAAGTATGCGGCCGGTCTGTCGGCGTCCCAACTGGGCTCGGGGCGTGACATAATCACTATATGATCACATGGCAAGTTGAAAACAAAAAGCTCATATTGAATCAGGCACTATCAAGTTGATTAAAATGAGAAATACCACTTCATTAAAACAATGAAAAATTGGGAATCTCCACACAAACACAAGTCACTCTAATAAAAATAAAAATAAAAAGATGGAAACTTGTCTAAATTTTCTCTTCTTTTTCCTTCAATCACAATATCACTGAATCAAATAAAATAGTTCTCAAAGCATAGTAACTAAGGCTCCAATATTGTATTTAAATCACCATCTAATCACATTTACAAGTTTAAAACAAAGAGCAATTGATTGGTAGCAAAATACTAATCAACCAACGACGAAATGGTACCTAGAATCAGCATAGCTCTCAACGTCCCACAAGAAAGAGCCAAAGGTCACAGCTTCGAGAACGAGCCTCTTCAGCCCAGCAAAGCTAATCTTGATGAGCTCGTCCTTGGACGAATCAATGGCTCCCTCTGGTGTGATCACAATCTCCGGCCGCCCAAATAGTGCCTCAGTGTGCTTCTCAATGATGCCAAAGGCCTCCTTGGACCTAACCGTCGCATACCTCTGCAGTGTCTCCGAATCAAATGCCATCACATAGGATCTCAACCTGCATTGCTTTATCCGGTCATCGAGCCTTTCAGCTGGAGCTGGGGAGACCAGAGGGACCTCAGTCGAACCCTCATCCTCGGCTGATGATCCCCAAGGCAAGGTCTTCATGGACTTCTCGAGCTGGAACCGATTATCAACCCTCTTTAAGAAGTAGCCAAACATGATCGAAGCCGCGTAGACTTGGCCTACACGGAGCTTACTAATAGGAGCAATGGCGTTGGAGTCCTCCAAACGTTGACCTAGAATGAAGGACAAATGGTTCTTGATCATCTCGTAGGCTTCCTGTGAATGGAGCCGCTGGAGCTTCTCCTCCGCGGACGGCCAGTGGTCAACCTTGCCGGATTGTTGAGCGAGTTGGCCTTGGGACAACGCCGGCACCAATGGAACACCAGCGTCCATGAACTTCTGGACGATGAGCGTGTATAGAATTTCCTCCAGAGCTATCCTTCTCTCGTTGGATTTCACCTCGGCGATCCTCCTAAAGTTTGGAGCAAATTAGATAGAGATTGAGAAGAGTGGGATCGAGAAAGGGGGTCAGGGAGCGCGACTCACCGGTAAAGGATGAGATCAGTGCCGGATGCGGAGGGGGGCGACGGATCGTTGTTGAGCTTCTCGGCTTCACGATCGGACTGGAGTTGGTGGAGCTGCTGGTCGACAGCGTCGGGGAGGAGGTGGGGGTGGGTGATAAGGATCTGGGAGAGGAGCTGGCCGACGGGAGACTCGAGCTGGAGAGGAGCGATCGGAGCCGGGGAACCATCGCTGGACTCCGATGATGCTCTGATTCTTAAGCTCCTCCTCGTTGGAATCGATCTTCTTTGCTTCCATCCATGATTGCTCGTCAGAGAAATCGATCTCCGATCCTGGGTTGATGAAATCTACAAAAATTAGTCAATATAGGGTCTGAGAAAGCAATCAACATGGTTAGGGTTAGGATTAGGTTTTGAACCTTGGGAGATTGAGCGTGGCGGAGAGAAGCGAAAACTCGAGATCTGGAAAAATCAGAAGCGGCGAAGAAATTGGGGGCGGATCGGAGGGCGGCGGTGGCTTCCATTATGGAAGGATTGATGAAGAATCGAAAGGGCAAGAGATTTGGGGATTATGATTAGGGTTTTGTAGGAGAAGGAAGAGAGAAATGGAGACGAGTCACGAGGAGAATGAGAAGACGGAAGTTTTTATAGAAAACCTATTTATTTATTTATTTTAATGAAATAATAAAAAGATTTTTTTTAATTTTTTTGCAAACAGCCCCACAAAATATGAAAATAATCTTCTAAGTCAAAGAAAAAGACAAGAAGAGGAGACACAAGGAACACGTTTTGGAGATCTTTTGATTGATTTCACTTTAAAAGTTGTGGACTGCGGTAGCACCACGTTTTGTCACTCTCCATCTTGTCTTTTTATTTTATTAATTTTATTTGAACTTTATGGTAATTTATGATCCCAAGAATATACTCCATCTTGATTTTTTCCGTACATCATTGTAGATGATTCTACACTAAATTATTTTATAAAACAAAAACCTAAGCTCACAATTAACGTAAACAGACACTTAGGATTTTGTGAATCAGAGAGACAATGAGTCAAGTCACTCATTGTCACTTGTGGCTTGGTCCCAGGCACGGATATGGTTCAATGCTCGCAAATCAAATGAATTAGTCTTTGTCTAAACATGGCTAGCTTTGTTTAGCGCACATAGCTTCATGGATACAGAGACAAAATTATGCCCACAAGAGCGCTCAAAGAATGAGAACAACAAACAGTCAGGAAAAATGCAACACTGTACAGGTTTTCCAAGATCCATGGCAAGTTCTTCGGAGTTGAAGAGCAGAGTATGATTCTTCAAAAGATACATGTACATCGGCTTGATCTAGTAATATACGTTCGTTGAGTCGATCTTCATCTGCTGAAAACTTTTACGCCGAACTTCATTCTGAATTGTCATTTTTTGGTTTTGATAGCAAGAACTTTGCAACAGCCTGGTAGAGTTGCAGCTCATCAAATGGCTTTGAGTCATAACCATCCATTCCGCATTTCATGCACTCTTAGTAGGTTGCCTGAATAACATCAGCGGTCATGGCTAGAACAGGGAGGTGCCAATCTGCCTTTTCTGAACCTTCGTTTCTACCTTCCTCATTCGCCTTGCTCTCCATTAGATGTATCTGCCGGGTTGCCTCTAACCTGCGATAAAACAATGTCACATGGATAGATACAACTCTTTATGATGAAAATGGATGATATATAGCTGGGAACAAAACATACCCGTCCATTTCGGGCATCTGAACATCCATGAAACATGCATCGAACTTGTGTGGCAGTTGCAGGAGGGACAGAGCATCTTTACCACTTTCGGCATATGCAACATTCGCAACATATTTCTTCAGGGCACCTGCAGCAACTCTTAGAATCAGAGAGCTTCTCATCCAACTGAAGATCAAGCAAGATATCAACTGTAAGTACTAGAGGAGTGGAGAGAAGAATGGGTGAATGAATCATTAACATTATCAAGAGAGGAATACCCTACATATATACAAGTGCATGTGTAAACCCATATAAGGGCATAAATGTAAATATATGCTCTAACACGCCCTCGCAAACTCACGGTGGATCCTGAACCGAGAGTTTGGAGATCAAGTACTGAAAACGGGAAACTGTATGCGCCTTCGTGAAGAAATCAGCAATCTGCTCCATGGAGGCAATGTGAGGAAGGGAGAGAGCACCCGCAAGATAGTGACTGCGAACAAAGTGAAGAGCAATCTCGAAATGCTTCGTTCGCTCATGGAAAACCGGATTGCCAGCAATGAGAATAGCACTCCGGTTGTCATCGTATAGAGGAGTCGAACCGCGATGTAAACACCCAAATCGTGCAAGAGCCTAATGAAGCCGCATAACCTCTCGAAAGCAAAGAGCGCATATAGCAATATACTCGGCCTCGGCAGTGGAAAGAGCAACCTTTTTTTGTTTCTTGCTCTTCCAAGAGATAAGAGAATCTCCCAGAAAAACACAGAAACCAGTAGTGGAACGTTGGAATCACCAGCCCAATCGGAATCGGAGTAAGCACGAAGCTCCAAGGAAGATGAGGCAGAGAAAAATAGTCAGCGAGTGAGTGTTTAAATCAAAAAAATAATAAAATAAATGTATCAAGGGTCAAAAAAGAAATATTTCATGGCTCTAAATTTAAATGAAATATTTATTTTGAAATCAAAATATTTCAAAATAAAGAAATATATATCCTGTTTTATTTTAAGATAGCTCGAGAAAACACATCTCGAGGCGATCTTAAATCCCAAAATTGCCTCCGAGAACACTTATCTCGAGGTAAACACAAATTATAAAATTGCCCCTGCGAGGCAACCTCAAATTCAAAAATTGCCCCCGAGAACTTATATCTCGAGACGATCTCAAATTTCAAGATAGCACGAGAACACATATTTCGAGATAATCTCAAATCCCAAAGTGGTATGCGATTTGAGGTAATCACCGAGGATAACATATCTATCGAGGCGATCTAAGTTAAATGCATAAATTCGAGGCAAATCCTAATAATAATAATAAAAATAAAAATAAATAAATAAAAATAAAATATTTGATTTTATCTGATTTTGAGATAAGTTCAAATGTTAATAAAAACTCCGTTGGACCCGGTTTATCTCCATAATTTAAATTTTAAAATAAAATAAAAATATATATTTGATATCATCCGGTTGTTCCCACGACCCGGTCTACGCGATCCTCCCACAACCGCTTGATCTGTGGTTAATAAAAAGAGAAGGGGTCGAAGAGAAGAAGGGGGGAGGAGATCGTTCCCTAGGTCACAGCCGTCGATCAAGCAGCCGGCCTCCCTCCCTTGTGGAGGCCGCCGCCGCCGTCACCGCCTAGTCATTGCCGTTGAGCCACCCTTGTGGGGCTCTTGTCATCGCCAAACCACCGCCCTTCATTGTTGCCGTTGCCGAGCCACCCTTGTGGGGCTCTTGTCGCTGCCGTTAAGCCACCCTTGCGGGGCTGCCATGGTCAAGTTGCCAAATCTGTGAAAGTTCAGAAGCTCACTGTCAAAAGGGACGCAACAGATAGCATTGTGAGGACTGGTGAAGAAAATTGCTGGTGATCATCCTCCCTGCTTGAGCAAATCCATGCCTCATCTCTGAGCCTGACGAGGAGGACCATACCAATTCCTCCGATGCACCCTTGTCACGCGCTCAGGATCGCATCGTCATTGCCGCCAATCAGTTCCATGTTCGCACTCGCCGGCAGTCCGACAGTCATGGCTGGTCCTTCACCTGAGATGATGAGCCCTTTCTCCTCCAGCTCCGCGAAGGTCTTCCCAATAACATGGAGAGGTTTGCCGCCCTTCTTCTGTTCGCAAGGAGATTTTTCTCAAGCCCCATATGTACTTGGAGTTGTGAAACATCCCCAAACTTGTAATTCTTTGAGGATGGCATCGGAGTCGTCATCAACTCTGTAGAAGCCGCGACAAGGTAACATTAAAACCATGTCCTTCATATAACTTGTGAAAGATCATGATGATTGATCTCCTACTCTGCATCCTGGAGAGAACCATTGATGTGGGTTGTGTGTTTGTTAAAATGTCTAGAAGAATTTCATAAGCTAACACCTCCAGATGGAAATTCATATTTTGGTGAATGGGGCTAATGGGGATCCAACATAAAGATGTGTAGTATGCCATGGGCTTCTATTGTAGATTACTGTTGAGAAAACATACTAGAGCTGTTCGAAATATTTAGTTATATAAAAGTGCCCTCTAAGTGATCGCTGGAATGCCTCAAGGAAAGGTTTTGGGCTATCCTGTTGGCAAATTGATAATCTGACTCGTTGAGTCATGTTCAACAATATCTGTTCACATTTGGCTGAAAGTCTATCAAGGAAAGAAGTACTCTATGAGGAGTTTTAATTTGGAGCTCGAATGCACTGTTAGAGATATATATCTGCTAAATGTGGGGGAATAGCCAATGTTAAGATGCTACTATGGAATAGAGACTACAGAAATTAGAAACCTGCACGTGCAGGGAAGCTGGTCCTCAAAAGGGCTCTTGTTTTGCATCGAAATTCTTTAAGTTTTGAAGTTCATTGTGAAGACCCTGTTACTATTCTTTCTACATATATCAGGCCTACAATTGTTCCAAGCATAGTACTCCAAGTTTTCTTGCAAAATGGAGATACCACACATGGAGTTAAAATGGAAATGTTAAAGTGTTGAGGTGATGCTTTGAGAATGTATTCATAAAAGTCCTTGCAAAGAGAATAGTGAAGTTCTCCAACACAAAGCACGCACATAGCTTATTCGATGAAATGTCCCCGAGAATCATGCAGTGAAAATGGAGATGATGACTGAAGTCTCAGTATTCATGCCAATGTGCCTTGCCTGAGCAGAGAAACTATGTGGAGGGAAGACATCTCAGTTGGTACTCTTTTGACAATCAATGTTCATAGGAAAGTAACTGTCTTTTAGCAATTCTGGTGATGCATTATCAGATGGTCCTGATTTTGTAAATATGGAGTTGTGGATAGTTCACCATGTGAAGGATTTACTACTTTTGTTTAATTGGGAATGCATGGTTGTAAATTCAGTTATGAAGCTTGAAATGGATTATTAAGCTAAAAGCTGCTATTTTGTAAATTAAAGATTGCAATGTTATAATGCCACTATGCTTCTGCACTCTCTACAGCCGCACCAAGTGTTTTGTTTCTGCACTCTCTAATGCTCAAGTTATACCTTCTTTATATTTGAAGAATTTCAAAGTCCTTATTGTTCAGGAAACAGAGCTGTCTTTATGAGTAACAAGCAGAGACTTCTCAAGTCTTCTTTTCATTGAATAGAGAATATAAAAAAAGAGGGCTTTTCAATATGTAGCTTGACTAAAAAGGATGAGTGAGATGACTCATACATTGTTTAAATCCCACCATTGAGTAAATTTTTCAACAAAAATAAATAATGATTGAAAAGCCCATACACTTTAAATCTGATGATGCATTGGAGGCCATGGAGAATAAATAAAGATGGGCCCATCACAGCTTAAAATGAAATAGGCCAATCATGGCTGCCCACTAATGCTATGATAATAATTTTTATCCAAAACATTAATATTAATGATGCTAACTTGTGGATAAAAATAAAAAAATAATAAAAATAGTTGCCCACTAAATAGAGCCCCAAGCATCCGTGCAAAGCAATATAGGCGTTAATGGCTTCTTGAATGGCTCGTTAATATCATTCTTCAATAAGATAATATATCTATATGTGTATCAAACCTTCACTGACGATACGAACAAAATTCCTCCTTCGTTGGCAAGACGAAACCGTTCTTGATGAAGTGGGCATTTTGAGATAGCAATAAAGCATTCATCAAAGTGGCACGTATCTCGAGGCAACAGTGGAACACTAACCTCGAGGTGGCCAATGAAATCCAAATCTCAAAGTGGCACGTATTTCGAGGCAACAATGGAACACTCACCTCGGGGCGGCCGATGAAATCCAAATTTCAAAGCGACATATATCTCGAGACGGCAATGAAATACTCATCTCATGTTGGTCAATAAAAAATCATAAAGTGGTGTAAATCTCATGTATAAAAGCATGCATCAGAGGCAAGATAAAACACAAATTTCAAAGTGGCGAAGCATAAATCCCAAAGCGGAAGCGGGGTCGTTTATATAAATAAATAAATAAATAATATGTATAAATATCCTATGATGATATTCATATATAATGAAAATTATGATTTTCAAATAAATAAAATCATTTATTTTATTTTATTATTCATTGCCTCTCTACTTGTACTTTTGCCCTTAATCGGAGGTTCCCACGACATTGTCTGGGGTAATTAATAATAGGGGCTTGCCTCTATTAGGAATAAAAGAACCCATAACTAAACAAATATGATATTTGTGCTTCGATATATCGTTTGGTGTCACACGATGCCAGGCGCGTATTTTCAATCCCACAGTGAGGGTACCCCGAAGATAGCGAAGGACACGCAGTAAGGCAGCATAATGTGTAGATCGAGGAGCACTGACAAACTGACTAAGAACTCGAACAACATAAGCAATGTCAGGTCGAGTGATGGTCAAGTAAACAAGGGTACCCACTATCTGTCGATAACGAGTGGGCTCTGAGAGTAGCTCACCGTCACAAGAAGAAAGCCGATGATGAAGCTCAATAGGGGTGGCTGCAGTCCGAGTATCAGTAAGGCAAGCTCGACTGATAAGATCAGAGGCGTACTTCTGCTGAGAAACTAAGTACCCTCGCTGAGCATAAGCAACCTCAAGACCCAGAAAATAATGGAGATGGCCCAAATCTTTCATCTGAAACTGCTGTTGCAAGTGCTGCTTCAGAGAAAGAATAGACTCAGTATCATCCCCAGATATCACCATATCATCCACATAAAGCTGTAGTAAAGTAATGCCCTGAGGTGTCCGACGAGTGAAGAGAGCATAATCAGAGGAACTCTCTGTGAAACCAATGGCAAGCACTGCACTGCGAAAACGCTCAAACCAGGTACGAGGAGCCTGTTTGAGCCCATAAATGGCACGACGGAGCCTACAAACCTGCTGGGAGGAGAAAGAAAGACCCGACGGAGGAGTCATGTAAACCTCCTCAGATAAGTCACCATGCAGGAAGGCATTCGCCACATCCATCTGAAAAAGGGGCCACTGACGAGCAGCAGCAACAGCCAAAAGAAGACGAACAATAGTCATCTTGGCAACTGGAGCAAAGGTCTCCTCATAGTCAATACCATACTCCTGAGTAAAGCCACGAGCTACCAAACGCGCTTTATAGTGCTCAACACTGCCATCAGCTAGAGTCTTGGTCTTATAGACCCATCTACAACCAACTGGAGTAAAACCGGAAGGAAGTGGAACAAGATCCCAGGTATGCATCCTCTGAAGGGCACTAAGCTCCTCTGACATAGCCTGCTGCCAATGAGTATGCTGAACTGCCTCATGATAGGACCGGGGCTTCTGATGAGAGTGAATGGCTGCCAAAAAAGACTGAAAAAGTGGAGTATATGTATGGACAGTGGAGAAGGCAAACCTAGCAGGAGGACGACGCTGGCGATCAGGGTTGCGGCGAGGAGCGGCAGGAACATCCACAGGTGAAGAGGAAACCAACAGGAGTAGAGGAGAACCACCGGAGACACCAGGAGACTTGGACTCAGACGCAGGAACGTCAGAAGACGGAGGGGTAACTGATAACGAAGGAGTGGGGGCAAGAGGAGCAGGCGAGGGAAGAGCAACACCAGGAAGTAT
Source organism: Dioscorea zingiberensis (assembly GCA_026586065.1). Classification (NCBI taxonomy): domain Eukaryota; kingdom Viridiplantae; phylum Streptophyta; class Magnoliopsida; order Dioscoreales; family Dioscoreaceae; genus Dioscorea; species Dioscorea zingiberensis. Next base: position 15,839,856 of record CM048819.1, on the reverse strand, counting down.
AATGTGAGGTAAGGTAGGATCTGAAACAGTGGGAGAATCAGGTCGGTGTAGAAAGGTGAGATCCTGCGATGAAGAGGAGTAATAAGGAGTATCCTCAAGAAACGTCACATGACGAGAAATGCGAAGACGCCGAGAACGAGGATCATAACAACAATAGCCCTTGTGCTCAGGACTATAGCCAAGGAAAATGCACATAGTAGAACGAGGGGAGAGCTTAGTGCGCTCAATGGAAGGAAGAAGCACAAAGGAGACACAGCCGAAAGTCGGCAAGTGACCATAAGAGGGTGCAAAAGAATGAAGACGCTCAAATGGGGTAACACCCGAAAGAACAGTAGAGGGAGTGCGGTTGATGAGATAAACTGAGGTCATAATAGCTTCAGCCCAAAAATGACGAGGGACAGAAGCAGAAAGAAGAAGCGAGCGAGCAGTCTCCAAAATGTGACGATGCTTCCTCTCAGCGACTCCATTCTGAGCAGGCGTGTGAGGACACGACTGCTGAGGAAGAGTGCCGTGAGAAGAAAGCAAATCACGAAAAGCAGTGGAGAGGTAGTCGCGGGCCCTATCAGAACGAAAAACCTCAATACGTTTACCAAACTGGGTATGCACCATCTCGGTAAACTGATGATAGATAGGAAGGATATCAGCCCGAGAGCGCATCAAATAAAGCCAAGTATACCGAGAAAAGTCATCAATAAAGCACACATAATAAGAAAAACCACCAAGAGAAGAACAAGGTGCGGGACCTCAAATATCTGAATGCACTAGATCAAAAGATGCATCGGAAATAGACTCACTGGATGAAAAAGGAAGAGCTGTATGTTTTGCTAACCTGCAACCCAGACACTCGGACAAAGGGCTCGAAGACACAGGACCAAGTGTCCCGGAGCTGGAAAGTCGTTTCAGACGAGCACTAGAAAGATGACCTAGACGACGATGCCAACGATCAAGGGAACAACCAACAGAAGATGCAGCGACAAAAGAAGCATAAGAAGACATATCGAGATGCTCCAAATGATAAAGTCCATCAACTCTACGCCCGGTCCCAATCGTCTGGCCTGTGAGATGATCCTGCACAACACAACCACAAGAGGTAAAAGAAACCTTTAGGCCATAATTTGTAAGCTGGCTAACCGAAATAAGGTTTAAGGCAAGGCCAGGGACATGATGAACATCAGGTAATACAATGGATGAGTGGGCAGTAGAGGTGGTAGTAAGACGGCCAGACTGAGCAATAGGTAAGAAGGAACCATTAGCAGTGCGAACATGGGAAGGAAGACAAATTGGTGTAAGATCAACTAACTGGGTGGCATCAGAAGTCATATGATGAGTAGCACCCGAGTCCAGAATCCAGGAGGAAGAAACCATACCAGAGGCAGCAGACATAACAGAAGGAGTACCAGTTTGAAGGGCGCGCTGAAGAACCTGGGTTGCAGATGACTCAGAATCATAAATTTCAACATATGTGGTATGAGAATTAGAAGCACGCTGCTGATGCTGCTGAAGCTTCGGGCATTGAACCCGAATATGTCCACATTGCTTGCAATAATGGCAAATTGCTGAAGAAAACTGGTGGCTTGCCATAATTTAAAATGCAAAGCTGCTAATGTTTAAGATAAAGTAAAAATGATCCAATCTTTAATTGAAAAAGGTTGATCACCCAAGTTAATCTCAGCCTTTTGTAGTCTTTGCACAATCATCAAAGGAGCTAATGAGTGGTCTTGTCAAGAGCCTTGTCTACTTTTGTAGTCTTGTCAACCAAAGTTACAACTCTTGCTTTTGCAGTCAATGAAGCACGGCTTGCTTTTGCAGAGAAGTAAATGAAGCACATAGAGAAGCAAATGAAGATCGCTCACACCCACAACCTTGGTACCCTCAACTCAAGCTTCCGAGCAGCTCCGATGAGAACATCTTTTCTCCGGTGCAAAGATGTTGAACTAAGGGAAGACAAAGAAACCCAAATAGTGCTCGGAATCCGACCAAGGAGAGCAATCCGCCAATATCGCGAGAAACCAAGAAGAGTAATGAGCTTCCTCAGCCACGACGAAGAACACCAACACAAAGACCACAACTAATGGGCGCAACGCTAAGCCTGATGCCAGAATACTGAAGAGCCACCAAATCCTTCAAGGAAAAAGACAAAGAAGGCCAAATCTTCACCAAATCTCATAGAAAGAGATCCGCAAAATCTCAGCACTTCTCCGAGAGAACTTGCGGGAGAAGCCGCCACCAAACAGTGAAGTTGCCGCCAAATAATTCTCGTGAATGACCCAAACCCAACCTAGAATCTTAGCTCTGATACCATGTAAGAACTAGAGGAGTGGAGAGAAGAATGGGTGAATGAATCATTAACATTATCAAGAGAGGAATACCCTACATATATACAAGTGCATGTGTAAACCCATATAAGGGCATAAATGTAAATATATGCTCTAACACAACAAAGTCACCATTCATGGCATCCAAAGCTCCCTTGGTCCTCCTTCCTCTATGATCCTTCCCACAAACACATTGACTCTTTTGACAAGGGCCTTGCACCTCTTCCTGACACCCTGCAAATCCATCCACCCAATCAAAGGCAAGTGATCACTCCAATTGAAAACTCCAAGATCATAGAATTGAACCAAGCACATTTCTATTTTAAATGCTGTGTCTATTTTACAAATTACTGGATTTCTAAACAATGAACAAAGCTATTTTTTCTGTGGAGACATTTCTATTTTGAATGCTGTGTTTATTTTACATCAATCTGTGTATCAAGACTAATTACAGAAGTGCAAATAGGTTATAACAGCATTAACACAAGTGTTTGTATTTCTGGTTGATAAATACAAGCATGAGAAAGAAAATGAGATCCTTGTAAAATTTATCGGATGTCAATCTGGTAGAAATGCATGATGACTGCAAAAAGAAAAGAATGTGAAGAGCATGTTGTGTTGCATATATATAATGGTAAGCTATTGCTGGTTTGTGCATCAAAGCATATGAAACTCTCCCATAAATATTCTCACCATTGATTAGCTCACTATATTACAAATTATGATGACCAATGTCAATAATATGCCAGTGCAAATGAAAAAAAAACAAGGACCTAAATAATTCCTCAGCAAACATAATCACAGCAAAATCGACAAAGCATAAGTGAGAAATTGGTTGTTTTGTAAGAAAAAAAAGAAGCAGTCTTTTGCATTACCAAATCCTGAAATAATAATATATACAAAAACACACAAACACAATGCTCAAATCCATACAGAAATAATATAATCAAAGATATGGGTAAGGAAATGAGATAGAAAGGAGCAAAATCATACCCAAAATGACTGCTTTCCATTATGGCAACAGTTAAAACAAAGATAGAAAAACATCAAACAAAAATTTTAAACAAGCAAGAACAAGAAATAAACTCAGATATTGTAAGAAAACTAAAATACATGACCCTCCTCAAATCCATTATCACCATTCAGGTAACAAACAGAACGAGTCATTCCAACCATTGGAGAACAACAAATGCCATTCAAGCATCGAAATCACCAGAACAAATTGATTAACTTAGCAGAAGGAATTCAACTTGCAGAAACCACCATCTTTTCATTATGATCTACTTCTTGGCTTCTTGGTATATGATTCATCTAACCACTTTAATTTCCATGGATTAATTACCTTGATAAAAAATATAGTATCTCCATTAAATAACAACTGGAGATACAACCTATCTCTACTTCCTCTACTTATCTCCAGAAAAACACATTCTCATAAGAGCAGGTGATACACCAATGATAGGAAGAGGTGTATCTTCAGCACCCTTCGAGTGGGTACTCACTCCAGCAGCAGGGAAGGATAAGATAAGGGATGAAGAGAAGAAGAAAAGCAGAAGATAAAGAAGATATATAAAGAAGATAAGAAGATGATAACTTTCAGAATAGAAGAGAAGTTTTTGAAAACAATACTCATGAACTAACCAAAGAAACCCTAATGGCCGTATATAGATGGCCAACAAACTAATCTCTGGCTGTCATAACAACTGGTTGATATCATTATTGATTTATTGCTGCTAACGACGCCAATCATCAGGGATCCGTCACTTTAATTATGAATCTGCGGCTGCTGGCGTTCCACGTGTCCAATATCATAATCCTCCATCCAAGCATGGCGTTGACAAGTGCGACGTGTCCTTCGTTGGTTATCTTCCTCCAACTCCGTGGTCTTCCCATGAAGTGCAGAAGCTGAATCAAGGGTGCTCGTACTCGGAGGTAAGTCTTCACCTGGTTCCTGTGCATTGTTGACGATAGCCCCGCCCAGCTCTTTCGTCTCGTCAAGTAGAGAAAGTGGCAGAATCGTATCAACTCCCCCTGACTGGAAATCCACCTTGTCCACAAGGTGATAGTGAGGATATGATTTGCAGAACTCGGCAAGATCCTCCCAAGTTGCTCCTTCTGGTGGAATGCCATGCCATTGAACAAGAATCTGGCGAGAAGGCCGCCCATGATGAAGTACCAATCGTGTGGCGCAAATAACGGCAGGAGTGGTTAGTAAACCCTTGGAGCTCAAGATGGTGGGCAGTGGACTTGCTGCAGTTCTCTCATCCCCTTTGAAGGGTTTCAAAAGTGAGATATGAAACACTGGATGGATTTTGCTCTCAGGTGGCAAATCCAAACGATAAGCAACGGCGCCCAGGCGCTCCAAAATAAGGAATAGGCCATAGTAGCGTTGACTCAACTTAGCAGAGGGTAGCCGTGCTACCGATATCTGACGATAGGGTTGTAAGCGAACGAGCACCAGGTCGCCTATAGAGAACTCAAGCTCACACCTATGGATGTTAGCCTTTTGCTCCATACGGTGTTGGGCTTGCTTCAAATTGTTCTTTAGTGAGTTTAACAAGGCATCACGTTCAATCAATAGTTCATCCAATGCTTGAATAGTTGTGGTGCCTGGAGTGTAAACTGGTAAGTTAGGTGGAAGACGGCCATAGAGCACCTGAAAAGGCGACATTTTCAAACCGCTATGGTAACCAGTGTTATAGCAATATTCCGCCCAGCTTAAGAACTTAGCCCACTTAGATGGTTGTGCAATCGTGAATGCGTGAAGGTATTGTTCAAGCCCGCGGTTGACCACTTCAATTTGGTCGTCCGTTTGTGGATGATAGGTAGTACTATGGTGCAGAGAAGTGCCACTCAACTCAAACAGTTTCTTCCAGAAATTGCTGATGAAGATTGGATCGCGGTCAGATACAAGAGTGCGAGGAAAACCATGGAGTTTAATCACAGTTTCAGCAAAGACTTCAGCCACCTGAACAACAGTGAATCGCGCTGCCAATGGTGAAAAATGAGCATATTTCGTTAAACGATCAACCACTACTAGGATGGCAGAGAACCCATGGGAAATAGGCAATCCTGTGATAAAGTCTATTGTGACTTCATCCCAAACCAAGGCAGGAATGGGTAATGGGTGCATAAGTCCAGCGAGAGCCTGAGTGAAGTATTCGGTATGCTGACAAACTAAGCAAGAGGCAACAAAATTCTCTACGTCCTTGCGCATGTTGACCTAGAAAAATTGAGCAGATAATTGTACTAAAGTTTTCTTCACACCAGCATGACCTGCCATGGGGGTGGCATGAAACTCATGAAGCAACAAAGCCTTGAGATCTGATTGCTCGCTGAGGTAGTACCTCTGACCGTAAAACAGAATTCCATCATGAACATCATAATCAGAAGACAATATTCCCTATTGAAAGTGCATGTGCTTCTCTTTCATATCAGGTAAGGAACTGTTTTCCTTCCGAAGAGTAGTTAGCAGCTCAGGGATGGGTTGGCTGGCAATGTACAGCGCTATCATGCCTGGCTCCTCAGCAGTGGGTGTAACATCCTCATGCACTTGAGAGAGTGCATCTACAGCTCGGTTGGCCAAACCGGGTTTATACTCAATGGTGAAGTGATAACCCAATAACTTACTAAGATATTTATGTTGTTCAGGGGTTTGTATAACTTGTTGCAATAGTTGCTTGATACTTTGATGATCTGTACGTATTGTAAAGAACCTGCCAAGAAGGTATTGGAGTCATTTATGCACAGCTTCAGTGATTGCATGCAGCTCCTTGATGTAAGTTGAGGCTAATTGTAATTTGGGTCCCAGTTTTTTGCTGAAATAGGATATGGGATGTCCATCCTGCATAAGCACAGCTCCAATCCCTCCCTTAGAAGCATCAGTTTCCACCACAAAGCCCTTGTTAAAATCAGGTAAATGCAGCACAGGAGCTTCTACCATTGCTTTCTTCAAAGCCTCAAAAGCAGCCATGGCACCATCGTTCCATTCAAAGGCGTCCTTGCATAACAAGTCTGTTAATGGAGCAGCAATATGAGAATAGCCATTAATGAAATGACGGTAATACCTAGTAAGGCCAAGGAAGCCTCTTAATTGTTTCTGTGTTGATGGAGTGGGCCAGTTGACCATGGCTTCCACCTTCTCAGGGTCTACACAAACCCCTTCAGAAGTCACAATATGACCCAGATAATCAATGGTTTCTTTGCCGAAAGAACACTTGGACATCTTGAGAAAGAAACAGTGAGTTCTTAGGTAAGCAAACACTTGCTCTAAATGGTGTAGATGATCAACAAAAGAAGAACTGTATATAAGTATATCATCAAAGAAGACGATGACAAACCTCCTGAGAAAAGGTGCGAAGATGCGATTCATTGTCGCTTGGAAGGTTAAAGGCGCATTTGAGAGACCAAAGGGCATCACCAAAAATTCGAAGTGACCATCTCGAAAAGCAGTTTTGTAGATGTCTCTCTCGTGCATCCTTATTTGATGATAACCAGCCCTTAAATCCAGCTTACTGAACAACTTAGCTCCTCCAAGTTCATCTAACAACTCATCAATAGTAGGAATAGGGAATTTATCTTTGATTGTAGCTGCGTTCAATGCTCTATAATCTACACAAAATCGATAACTCCCATCTTTCTTTCTGACCAACAATACAGGTGATGAAAAAGGGCTATGACTTGGTCGAATAACTCCTTGCTCCAACATTTCTTTCACCAACTTCTCCATTTCATTCTTCTGATAATGGGAATACCTGCATGGTCTAATATTGATGGGTTTGGTGTTGGGTAATAGGTGAATTCTATGGTCAATCATCCGGCGAGGAGGAAGTTGTTTTGGTGGCAGGAATAACTCTTTATACTTCTGAACGAGTTGTTGCAATAGAGGGTGAAGATCCTGTGGTATCTGAACATCTGAAGGTTGCTCAGTTACTCCCTCAGACTTCTGTAGTTGGCGTAGTTCATACATGTCAGCTAGATCTTCTTATAATAACAGTGCTTGAAACTGGTGGAAGGAGATAACCTTGGCTTTGGGTGCTTTATCGCCTTGCAGCATCACAGTTTTCCCTTCCCAGTTGAATTCCATTGTAAGAGCTTTGTAATCATGAGAGACCTTGCCCAAACTCTGGAGCCATTGAACACCCAAGACAACCTCTGGTCCCTCAATGGGTAGTATGTAAAAATCTATTAAAAACACTATGTCTTGGAGAAGCAAAGTGACTTGTGGACAATAAAAGGAACACATAAGATGATCGCCATTGCCAATGTAAACTCGGAAGGGTGCAGTTGGTTTGACAGACAACCCAAGCTTCTCAGGAATTGAAGGTTTAATAAAATTATGGGTGCTACCACTGTCAATCAATATTTGAAAGGGATGATCAGCAATGAAACCCATCAAGCGAAGGGATCGAGGATTACCTTGACCTGCCAAGGTATTCAAGCTTGATATATCGCAATGACCACCTCCAGTTCTGGTGTAAGAGACGGATCCTCTTCGGGTGGTTGCTCCCCCTCTTCATCATCTGTGCCCAACAACACAAGGAATTGGCTGCGACATTTGTGCCCTGCAGTCCATTTTTGGTCACAGTTATAGCACAACCCCTTTGCTCGCTTCTCCTGAAGATTAGCTTGAGAAAGCCGCCTAATTGGTAATGGTGGTGGTGCAAGAAGTGGAGGTTGCCCGCTGTTCTTGGGTGGTGGTGGTGGTGGTCCTAGGAGGGACGGTACGGGTGATGCGGTGACCGGGCTCGCTTGAGCATTATGTGGGATCCTTGGTAGCTAAGAACCGGTTTTCAATCCTCCCTTGAACCAAGCTCGTTGCTCTTGCGTGGTTTCATCATGTTTGGCTTCATAGGCTCTAGCTAGAGCGAAGGCTTCCATGAGTGTTGTAGGTCTGGACAACATCATCTCCCGTCGTATATGCGATCGGAGCCCGGAGACAAAGAAAGAAATGAGTAGTTGCTCAGAAATTCCAGTCACTCTGTTCATCAGTTCCTCGAACGATGCTTGAAATTCAGCCACCGTAGATGTTTGTGTCAATTTAGACAGAGAGCCTTGGTGATCTTCATAAATAGATGTTCTGAAGCGTTGCTTTATACTGGATAAAAATTCTGGCCAAGTGGTGAGAAGATGATTACTCTTCATCCACTGATACCAAGCAGAAGCTCTCCCTTCCAAGTGGAAGGACACGATGCGGAGACGAAGGTTAGCCGGAGTCTCAAGGAAATTGAAAAACTCTTCAACCCGGAACACCCAACAGTTTGGATCAGATCCATCAAACTTAGGTATCTCCATCTTCATAGGACGAGAACTGCAAACGGAGCTCTTCAATACGTACGTCCATGTTCGCTAGCCCTTTCTGCAAGGTTTGGTGGTACCTTGCTGCTTGATCTTCTAGTTGGGATTGAAACTTCTCAGTCATTGTCATCACAACTTCCAACATCTCTGACTCCACCATTGAGTTGCTCTCAATGAAAGCACCACTGATACACCAATGATAGGAAGAGGTGTATCTTTATCACCCTTCGAGTGGGTACTCACTCCAGCAACAGGGAAGGATAAGATAAGGGATGAAGAGAAGAAGAAAAGCAGAAGATAAAGAAGATAAAGAAGATAAGAAGATGATAACTTTCAGAATAGAAGAGAAGATTTTGAAAACAATACTCATGACCTAATCAAAGAAACCCTAATGGCCTTATATAGATGGCCAACAAACTAATCTCCAGCTGTCATAACAACTGGCTGATATCATTATTGATTTATTGCTGCTAACGACGCCAATCATCAGGGATCCGTCACTTTAATTATGAATCCGCGGCTGCTGGCGTTCCATGTGTCCAATATCATAATCCTCTATCCAAGCAGGGCGTTGACGAGTGCGACGTGTCCTTCGTTGGTTATCTTCCTCCAACTCCATGGTCTTCCCATGCAGTGCAGAAGCTGAATCAAGGGTGCTCGTACTCGGAGGTAAGTCTTCACCTGGTTCCTGTGCATTGTTGACGATAGCCCCGCCCAGCTTTTCCGTCTCGTCAGGTAAAGAGAGTGGCAGAATCGTATCAGCAGGACGAGGGCAAAAAACGAACCTGGACTTCTTCAATGGCGATTCGGAGATCGGGCGAATCCTTGACCAACTTGAGATGGTTAACAATCCCCTAAACAACCTGCAAGAGGTCCACGATCCTCTCCAGCGGCAGGGATGGGATCGGGGGAGGCGGCGAGAGGCAATGCCAGCGCGGAAGAGAGGGAGTGAACAAGAAACCACAGAGAAGATGAAGGTGGAGATGTAGCAAAGGACGGGGAGGTTGGAGAAGAACCCTAAAAACCCCATATCATTTTTTTTCATTTTATAAGGGTAGTTTGGTAATTACATAACTCTAAAACTGCTTCTCCAAAAATGCTTTTTTTCAGAAGCACCACATAACCAGCTTATGAAAAAAGCTGTGTTTGGGCTTTTTTTACTGCTTCTGCTTCTCAGGAGAAGCTAATCCAAACAAGCTTTTTTGAACCCAGAAGCGCTTAACTTATAAAAAAACACTTCTGGGCTCAAAAAAAGCCAATCCAAACAAGGCAATAATGGTGGACGATTACTCCAAACAATAAATGTTTCGACAGTTCAATAAGTTAAAACCCAGAGAAAAAATAAACACTTCCAGGATAATACATGAAACACCTTAGCAAATAAACAAATAAGGAAGTACTAATACACGACAAGGCAAACAAAATTCACGATCATTGGACCTTATCAATAAGCAGTTATAATGGATGATTAATTTTTGGGCTTTGTCATTTACTATTTGATTGGTATAGTTCATTATCTGACCTTTTTCGCGTACAGAGAGGTTAGTTTCGTGCTTTTCCATGTAGCGGCGCTTTACGATGATGTTTTGCCATGTCTTGGAACCCAGTCACCGTGATGATACGCATCGCATCGGGGCGTCATCAGAATGGGTGGGGTTGTACGAAAGCGTCCACACACTATCCCTAAGAACCCTAAGAGACGGAGTAAAAGGAGGTTATGATATACCACCTCCGGCCGTAGATTTTCTCCAATAGACGCGATGATCAGACAATGGACATTCATAGAAGGGAAAAAATCGATCAACACGAGAACACAAAAATTAATATTTTATTTAGAAAAATGGCGCGTTAGAACTATATAAAAAGATTTGGTTAGCCTGATCCCTCGAAAGAAGCATCTGATCATGAGAAATTAATTCCATCATCAGAAAGGAGACCTCCTTCACAACGGGGGAAAGACGAGGCGAGCCAACCCGTTTAGACACCCATTCTACCCATAAGCTTTGCACTTGAAGTCCACTCCGTCGAGATACGTGAAGACCAGGTGATCTCTGGCGCTCACAAAGTGGTCCCTCACAAATTCGCGCCACCCTCCGTCGAACAGGACCTCCCCAGATGCCTCGATTCAAGCCAACATGACAACCCATATGTGGCCGCTTGGACCCCTCAAATTGACCGGCCCGGCCGGAACCTTCCTTATGTGCCTAGCAAAGGGCGCCGGAACCCGAGGCAGTCGACGTAAGCATCGAGAATATGGTGACAGAAAGATAGATGAGCTGGGAAAACCATGGTTAGCTAAGATTCAAAATGTGGTGATTGACGTGCTGGTTCTCAAAAATTTATAGACTCTATTTGGGACCCAAAAGCTACCCGGACGGGTAACTCAAAATGCCTTAATGACAAAGACTTCATTAAGCGATGACTGATGGGGGATGACAGACGGGAGATGTAGGTCACTTATTGATGGGGGATGACAGATGGGGGATGTAATATATACTTTGAAGATGTGTGAGTCCCCGAACCGTCATTAAATTAAAGTGTGTGAGTCCCGAACCGTCATAATAACGTGTGAGTCCCGAACCATCATCATAAATAACGTGGGCTTCCAGAGCCGTCATAATACATAATGGGAGAGTCCAAAACCGTCGTCGAATTTTGGGAGTGGGTACAAAGAATATATAACTAGGATTACAGATGCATATCGAAAGAGAGAGCACAAAGGCTTCTCACCCCAACAAGCGCCGATGTAGTTTCTGATCTAATGAAGTCTAACACCATGGTTAGTAGAGTGTTGTTTGTGGGTAGTATAATTGGTGGTGAAGAGGAGTTCAATTGGTTTCCTCCCAAACGACTCTTACCTACCAGTTGTACTCCCACAGACACAACTCCGATAGCAAGCTTGCCGTCAGATTGCATTTGTTCAGAGACATGTACAGCACCCAGGTCGAAACACTTATTATTAAGGGGTATCATTTTATATGACACACTTCGTTCGTTTATTGTGCATATTACTGTTGTTTATTATTGAGGTGAATGTTTGAAGGGTGTCATCCCCCATCTATTATCCCCCATCAATAAGCGATGACTGACGAAAAACTACACGAATAGGGCCGCATAGTAAGTGAGAAGACAAATACTAGTTGAAAAAACGGCTTCAAAACATAAAAGAAAGGGTGCAAAAAAAAACTCAACTTCAATAGACAAAAAGACAAATCACAAGGTGTCCTTTATTACAGGGCATCAGATGATTCTGCCATATCCTCCGATGTCGCCAGGGGCGGATGGAGGGGGGGGCAAGGGGGTGCTCAAGCACCCCCTTGGCTCCAAGAAGTCAAGTAGATATATATATTAGTATATATGATTTATTTTAAAACTTACTAAGTCAGCCCATGCTAATAATTACTAAATTGCCATAAAGTAATGGCCCAGCAGCCCAAGCCCAGGTTCAGAAGTCAATTTTGCTTTTGATCAACAATTCAATGGTCAGGATTTGGTCTTAGGTCACATTAACTTAGTTTTATATTTTCTTCTCTCACTCATGGTCCAAGCATTTTCGAGGGAGATAGGGTTTTCTCTTTTTACGGGCCAGTGGCGGTAGAGTGGAGTGGAAGTCATAGGCTCATCAATTCCAGGTATGTGATCTTTGATTTGAATTTTCTAGGTTATTAATTCATTCTTTCAATATTATATCATTCCTCTATTTTGAATCGAGAGATTCTTCATGCCATATGTTGGCTACTTTTTGCTTTGTTTTTTTTTCAAAGTTTGTATGTGGGCCATGTGGCGGCAAGCAAGTGATAGATTTCTTCATTAATTTTTATTTTTTTTGAATCAATGTGCTTTTTGGATGATATTACCATTAACAATCTTTGGATAGTAGGCTTAGTAGCCATACCTTAACTAAACTAGCAAATAGCAATTATTTGCTTTAGTTTTTCTAATAGCAACACTAATTTAATTCAATAATCTAATACAATTTAAAACTAGAGTAGCAACTAAGCTGATATATTTGTTCATCAAAATAATTTAATGTAGAAAATAAGATTGTGTTTACGTGAATAATTAGATTAGATTATTTTTAATTATATTACTTGTTAGTTATTACTTTAGTTTTTAATTGTTAGTTGAATTAATTGTTAATTATATATAGATATGGAGAGGTTTTTAAACCTAAATCAAAAGTTGTGAATCAAGAACAAATGTTTCTTACGAATGAAACCTTTGCATCAAAAAGAGAACTTCGTATTTGAGTTCGGTCCGGTTTGTCAAGATAATATCATTGTTGATCCGGACTTGAAACCAATTGAAGAGTATGATGTGGGGATTAGAGATCAAGTTAGGAGGCGTATTTATTGAAAGGCCATGTCAGCCATGTGGATATGACTTTCCCAAAAAAGCGACAAGGGAAAGAAATCACGGTAGCTTTCAAGAAATGTAGTTTTGAAATTTGATTGGTTGGAATATAGTGTGGCAAAGGCAGAAGCCTATTGCTTTTATTGTTATCTTTTGACGGGATAGAAGTGAAAAGGTGCAAGTGATATTTTACAGAAGAGGGTTTAGTAATTGGAGGAAAGCACTTGAAGCTTTTAATCAACATGTAGGTCTTGTGAGCGGTACACACTAGCTTGATGCTAGAGCGACATTGTGAGGATTTTAAAAATCAAAGACAAAGTGTGTCACATGTTTTTTCTTCTCAGGGCGTCAGATGGAGATTGATTACGTTCACCGGTTGGCGGACTATTTTGGATGTTGTTAAATTCTTTTAGTACAAGGTCTTGCTTTTCCGTAGTCATGATGAGTCTTCAAGTTCGAGGAAATAGGGGAATTTTCTTGAGATACTCAATTGGTATGCAAAAAGGGTTGAAAGGGTTGGGAGTGTTATTAATGAAAATGCTCACAGGAATAATCAATTAACTTCTCAAAGATTCAAAAGCAGGTTGGTGAATGCATGCGCCATGAGAGACAACATTGGCAATTGTTAGTGAAATTGGTGATAGTAACTTCTCATTAATTGTTATTGAGTCTCAGAGATAAGTCAATAAAAGGAGCAAATGCTGGCAGTGATTTTGAGGTTTGTGAACAAGCGAGGGACGGAGTTGTTGAAAGATTTCTTGCTATTGACATGCATAAAGTGATACTTGGCATTGTCTCTAAAAGTAACTTTAGAGGAATTGTTAGCTCGGCACGGTTTATCAATTTAAAAATTAAGAGGGCAAGGGTATGATGGAGCCACAGATATGAGAGGAGAATTTAATGGTTTTGAAGACATTGATTTTAAATGAAAATCCTTTTGCATTTTATATCCATTTACTTTGCCCACCAACTACAATTGGTAGTTGTTTGAGTTATAAGAGTATTTTGGTTGTTCGATTTTTTTGTTATACAAATATGATTGTGAATGTTGTAGGGTGCATCATGTAAAAGAAGAGATGCATTGCTTCAAACACACCATCAAAAATTGTAGAGAGATTAGAGGCTGGTGAGATTTTTGAGGAAGAGGCAAGCATCAAAGAGACAAATCTTGCAAGACAGGGGAGATACTCGTTGGGGTTCACATTTTACAACCTTAATCCGCCTCCTTACTATGTGGGAATCAGTTTTGGAAGTGTTGCAAAATGTGTGTCAAGATGGAACTATTGTAGATCAAAAAGGTATAGCGTCAAGTTTGATTGCTAAAATGGAGAGTTTTGAATTTGTATTTGTCTTGCATTTGATGATGAAAGTGTTGGGGATCACGAATGAATTATCAAATGCTTTAAAATAGAAAGATCAAAACATTGTTAATCACTATGGTGTTGATTGATCTTGTGAAAGATGCATACAAGATTTAAGGGATAGCAGATGGGATGAGTTATTAGAAGAGGTTAGCAGCTTTTGTGATAGAATGTATATTCGATTGCTTAACATGGAAGATAAAATACCGATTGGGGTCGCTCTAGGCAAGTGAAGGGCAATGGGTTAGTTATTACCATCATTATCATGCGAGATTTTTATTGCGATTATTGATTTAATTACTCTGAGATGAATAGTGGTTCAATGAGATAACTACGGAGTTGTTAACTTGCATATCATGTCTTGATCCAAGAGACTCATTTTCTAGATTCCAACATGGTAGGCTACTTAGCCTTCTTTGAAATTTATTCTGATGATTTTTCTGTACAAGAACTTCAAGTCTTAAAAGAGCAACTTCACACTTGCATTCATGATGTCAGAAGAAGTGCTGATTTTGTTGAATGTCATGATCTTGCAAGTCTTGCGGTGAAGCTAGTTGAAACTAGAAAGCATTTGGTTTTACAGCGGTTTTATAAGCCTTATTGAATTGGCTTTGATCTTACATGCTTGACATCAGTTGAAAGAGCCTTTTTCATCAATGAATATTATTAAAAAGCTGATTCACATAACAAGATGGGAGATGAATGGTTGAATGATATGATGATATGCTACATTGAGCGACAAGTGTTTGAAACAATTGATGATGAAGCTATTTTAGTCAGCGATTTCAAAAATATGCAAAGCGAAGGATTCAACTCCCACCTCATAGTGGTAGTCATTAGAGGTATGTATGTTTTAACATATTTTGGAAATATTGATTATTATAATCTTAAGGTTGAATTAAGATAATGTTTTGTAGAATTAATATTTTTTTTAAATTAAAGTCGGCCTTATATTTGCTTACGGATTATACTTGGATGTCCTTGTGGCCGATCCTACATTCTCAACAATCATGTCTACCACCATCTTGTTGAATATTCAATGCAGGCTGCACATCCACGAGAAATCCCCATCTGACTCAGCGGAACATATAGTCTTGTGAACGTCTGGGACGACGTACTTCACTCTCATACATGAAGGTTCGAGGCTCCAATGATTGCATATGTCCTCCATCACCGACTGCCACAAGGACAACATAGTAAAGTCAAGCGCATAACCTTCTCCTTCGTACCTTGCAACAGCAAAGATGGTCTCCATTGGCAAAGGGTGGTGAAGATGTAGAGTCGAAGCTCAAAGTGGAGATAAGAAACGAGATGCAGATGATGAGCGGAAGAAGCTCTCACTGGACAGATAAGGAAGAATGTTGGACGAGTAAACTTGATGGCCAAGCAAGGGAACGACGATGTAACTGGGAGAGACTTTTCCCGCCAAAAAACGCACAAAGAGGGGCAAAGGCACAGAAAGAGAGAGACTCACATAGAGGGGCATTTTTGTCATTTTTCAAAAAACCTAATAGCTGCCTGACGGGAGGGACCTGGTGGGAACAATTTCAAAAGGAGGGTCTGAATAGGGAGTTGGAAAGTCAGAGGGGCCTGTCGGAAAAATAGAAATATGCCGGGGACCCTACAATAATTTTTCCTTCAAATAATCACACATGATAAGATATAATAATTTTTTTAAAAAAATAAACTATATTTAAACACATAATAAAAATCATGCTTAGTTCTTAACAGTCTTCAAGACCGTTGAACTTACTGATGAGATTTATCGAAACCGGAACCTCAAAGTTATAATTGGATTCCGTATCTAAGTTTTACAAAACCGGAACAGTTACTTCGGAACCGAACCACGGTTAGGTCTAGTTCCATCTTGTCTTTTTTATTTTATTAGTTTCATTTGGACTTTATAGTAATTTATGTACTCCATCTTGCTTTTTGCGGACATCATATTGTAGAAGATTTTAGACTTAATTATTTTAGATTTTTCTATAAATTAGTTTATATAACCTCTGTTTTTTATTAAAACAAAAACTTAAACAGAGAGACGATGAGTCAAGGCACTCATTGTCACGTGTGGCTTGGTTCCACACACGGACATGGTTCAATGCTGGCAAATCAAATGAATTAGTCTTGTCTGAACATGGCTAGCTTTGTTTAGTGCACATAGCTTCATGGATACAGAGACAAAATTATGCTCACAAGAGCGCTCAAAGAATGAGAACAACAGTCAACACTGTACAGTTTTTCCCAGATCCATGGCAAGTTCTTCGGTGTTGAAGAGCAGTATGATTCTCCAAAAGATACATGTACATCGGCTTGATCTAGTAATATACATTTGTTGCGTCGATCTTCATCTACTGAAAACTTTTACAGGTGACCGATGATGAACTGTTTCCATGATAAACATCATTCTGAATTGTCATTTTTTGATTTTGATAGCAAGAACTTTGCAACAGCCTGATAGAGTTGCAGCTCATCAAATGGCTTTGAGACATAACCATCCATTCCACATTTCATGCATTCTTCATAGGTTGCCTGAATAACATCGGCAGTCATGGCTAGGACAGGGAGGTGCCAATCTGCCTTTTCTGAACCTTCGTTTCTAGCTTCCTCGTTCGCCTTGCTCTCCATTAGACGTATCTGCCGGGTTGCCTCGAACCTGCGATAAAACAATGTCACATGGATAGATACAGCTCTTTATGATGGAAATGGATGATAGCTGGGAACATACCCGTCCATTTCGGGCATCTGAACATCCATGAAACAAGCATCGAACTCGTGAGGGAGTTGCAGGAGGGCCAGAGCATCTTTACCACTTTCTGCACATGCAACATTTGCACCATATTTCTTCAGGGCACCTGCAGCAACTCTTAGATTCACCTTGTTGTCATCAACAACCAAGATGTTCTTCCCAGCTAGAAGATTTTGAAGGAAAGCCGATCCATTTGGCACTTGTTTCCGCTGCTGCACCCCTCCGGTTCCCAGCACCTGCTGAAGGCATGCAGCCACTGTGCTTGCCCTAAGAGGCTTCATGATCAGACCATCTTCAAAAGGAGTCTTTGTTTTATCAGATTCAGATGTCACCAGAAGGATAACTTTCGGCGGCTCACTACACCGACCATTCTGTTTCCGCTGAACTAGTTGACTGCAGAAGCCGCCATCAACTCCAGAACTCCATGAATCCTTTTCCACAAACATCATATTCGGTTGATTTCTGTAATTTCTGCAAACCAAGCAAGTTTAAGAGAAAGATTAATACATGTAGTTTGGCAACTATTTCAAGTAGAAAGAAATTGTTACAATAACAAGAAGGCTTACCCGGAGCAACCATTCTGTCCGGATAATGCATTGATCGCTGTCTTCATATTGCAAACAACTTCAGCGGTTATTCCTAATCTTCGTAGATGATATGCTGTAACAGCAGCTCTAACCGGTCTTTCATCAATCAGTAGTGATTTCATTCCTTTGAAACTTGTAGGGAGAGGGTCAGGAAGAGTTCTCTTTGCATCATCAATCGCGCTCGCATAGCATCTTTGAAGGACAACGGTAAATGTAAATGTACTCCCGACTTGAGGCCGACTTATGAAATTTATTTGTCCGCCCATTAGTTCAACCAGACATTTGCTTATGCTTAATCCAATACCAGTTCCACCATAATTCCTTGAAGTTGAGCTGTCAGCTTGCATGAAAGGTGTAAACACCCGATCTTGTGCATGAAGGGGAATCCCAATCCCGGTATCTTCCACACTTACAATCAAGGTTACGCGATCAGAATCAATGTCACTAAGCATCCCATTTTCGGATGCATCAGGCAAGGATGCTTCATCTGAAAGCAGGTGTTTAAAATTTTCCCAACTGTTCCGGTTATCAGCTGCTTCCAACCCACTTAAAGTATTGAATAGAGTTTTATTTGGTTTGCCTTCCTGTTCATCTGAATGCCCATTCAAGTGAGCTTCGGCTTTTACACCCATCACCATATTCGAG
This sequence comes from Dioscorea zingiberensis, assembly GCA_026586065.1. Lineage (NCBI taxonomy): Eukaryota > Viridiplantae > Streptophyta > Magnoliopsida > Dioscoreales > Dioscoreaceae > Dioscorea > Dioscorea zingiberensis. The sequence goes on along the minus strand of CM048819.1, from coordinate 15,821,549 downwards.
TGCTCCACCAAATGAACTTGAACAAATATGTGGCCACGCTCTGTAAACTGGGGTAGTTCAGGAACAACAAATACTTCAACTGATATTGACAAACATGAGAAATAAATGGTGACAACATTCATATCAAGGAACTACTTACTTTAACAGAATTCCCAACAAGATTTGTGATTATCTGCCGAAACCTCCCAGGGTCACCAGTGAGAACCTCTGGAACTCGATCGGAGACAAAGACAGCAAGCTACACATTTCACCAGTGTGGCGTCAGGATTGAAAGGTTAGAGTGCATTAAGATAAGGTCACTTGCACGACTAGACTATAGAACAAGATTTAAAAATAAAAAAATAATAGGCTCGATGACGGTTGGTTAAATCAAGACAAGCTTACATGGTGATCAACAAACAGAAGGAAATGGTGCGGGATTATTAAAAGTGCACACAAGCTCACCTCTATACCCTTCTCCCTTGAAGCTGCAGAGAATAATGAGAGCGCATCATCTAGACTGGTTCGCAGGTCAAATGGAACTGCCTCAATTTCAAGCTTGCCAGCTTCAATTTTTGCTCGGTCAAGCACCTCATTTATTAATGATATTAATGCTTTTCCACAGACTTGGGCAGTTTGGGCATAATCCCTTTGGGTTAGATTCAGGTCTGTATCCAAAAGCATATCTAGCATTCCTGGAGTAAAATAATAACAACAATCAGCAATTTTCCATGATACTAAATATACCAAATAAACAAGAAAAACAATTCCACATGAACATACCAAGAACTCCATTCATGGGTGTCCTGATCTCATGTGAGACAGTAGCAAGAAACTGCAATGATGGAAGCAAATTTAGTACTGACTGAAAAAATCACCAATGTTAACTTGCGTGTTTCCCTTCAAAGAAATTATATACCTGAGATTTAGCAACATCCGCAGCCTCTGCTTGGACTTTCAGTTCTTCCATTTTGCGACAGTCCTCTTTGACATTGTCATAACGATTCCAAGCAGCATACAGTATATACCCAGCAAGCATACAGATAACAAAGACACCAGATGGGGTGGTAATGGCTGACAATGGAATGGGAGGCTTCTGACTATACCTGCTCAAAATATGCATGATATTACACTCTGCATGTCTAATCTAATTCGCCTAAGCCTCTGAAAGAATGAAAGAAAGAAATAGGTCTCCATCACTGCAACTGCTTACCTGCACTCCATATGGTGCTTCCTGAATGGATCTCCAAAATCAAGCATACTAATGTGTGAAAGAGACATATAGCCGTCAGGTTGCTGCGGTCCATACATGATCAACGGCTCAGAGATGTTCGTTACATCATAGACATTCACCATGATATCTTGGCTGCCAGCAAGTTGCCTCAGCAAATTTTCCACAAGAGACTCAACATCAAAAGCCCCGCCAAGGTATCTGTCAAACAAAACTATGAAACTTGAAAAGAAAGAAAAAAATTGGAAACAATTGTTTTCCAAATGAAATTTGGGAAAACAAACAAGACATCAAGGAGACCAATGTAAATAGAAACAATTCAATAGAAAATATGGAATGAGTTATCTCACCCTACAGTTGCTTCTACTCGCTCATCAACCGTAGCATCTGTGCGAAGACCAGATCGATAGACTGGAAATGTTAAAACCACACCGAGATGATTGGACCCAAGCAGTCTAAATGGGTTTGTAAGAACAGCTTTGCCAGTGGCTCTGGCCCTTATAATATTTTCCCGGTCCTCCTGAATTTCTCAAAGAAATGCACAGGCTCAGAAACAAACAAACAGCTAAAGAATAATAAGTTGGCAGGAAGGGAAACAAACCTCGCCAGACATCATGTCAAGTGCTTCAATGTATGAAACTGTCTCTTGGGAGAATATTACAGGAGCATACTCATCTTGCATGGGCGATGGCTCTCGTTTCATGGTCTTGATCATCCACCCCTGCTCATTCTCAAACTTCTCTCTTTCAACATGTGCAACTCTTTGCGCATAGGCCACCCCATTCAGTAAAGGCCGCTCAAACGAAGTTCTTGCAGTGTAATGAGCAAATGTCTCCTGTGAGTAGACCCGGATCAGAAGATTTCGAGCCAACAAGAGACTGTGAACAAAACAGAAGAACAAGTATCTCTAGAGAAACAAAGCAGCACATGCTAGAAATGACCCAAGAAGTTTGAAATGGTCGATCCAAAAATAGAAGTTCAGGTTTGAAAAAGAGAAAAAGTTCCAAGATATACTTACAGAGTTACAGGTAATAAAGCTGACATTCCAATTATAGTGAAACTATATCTATATCTATCAGTGTCCAAGGAGGAACACAAGAAGAGATAATTTAAAAGAAAGTAAAACGCCAACAAATCAAAAAAGAAATAGTGTCTGTAAATTTGAGAAGATAAGATCATAATGCTAGAAAAGAAAGCAAAACTACAGCTTCAATTTGAAAAATAAACTCCCCTTGCACAAGGAATTCACGGACTTAAGCTGAAGAGAATGACTACACTAGTTAGAATAATAAATGAAAAGATAAAAAATTATAAATCAAAGAGAGACAATATCAAGAAAGGAAAACAAGCAACAAAAAGAGAGCCATAATTTAGTGCAAACAAAGACTAAAAATGCCAACTACTTATCTGAACCTCAAGACATTCAGAATCATTAAATAGAAGCAATGAAGGATGATTCTTTGTTTCACCTGATCAATGGCAGAGGGATGTTTCTGGTAGTGAAAAGTAGAGATGAGAATGGCAAGAGCATGGACATGGTTGACACTAACAGCAAACTGGTCTTGGATCATCCTGGCCCTCTCCTCACACATACTAACAAGAGCCTCCTCGGTCTTTCTCATGCTGACCCTCCTGATGTAGAGGTGCAGGCCAGCCCATATGCACACAGAGGCCAGCACCCACACCACCACCATGGCCGTCCTGTTCAGCCACAACCTCCTCCTCTCCCCTCCTATCTCATACCCCATTCTTGCCACAATCTTCACACCAACCAACTGATTCTAACCACTAGACACTGAAACACTACAGAATATCAACTACTACTACTAACTCTGCAAATCATTCCCACTCCTCAAAAGGAGCAGGATAAGCAAGTGCCACGGCCAGGCGTGGGTCTCAAAAGAAGGGAACTTGGGTCACAGCATCACAGCATCACAGGTCCCAAAGAGGACTGGAAGACAAGGCACACCACGTCCCACTGCTGCGATGATTAAAGAAAGCAAAGAATGGAGGGGTTCGCTGGCGATGTTGAGGAGATTATTTTGGACACAATATCTCCTCCAAGGATTTCTCAAGGATACGCTCCGATTAAACAAAGTTCCTTCCTTTCTGTAATTTTTTTTCAAAAAAAAAAAAAAAAACTTTTCTTTTATTAGACTCCTCTTAAAAAAAACCCTTAAAAGACTCCTCCTCTCTCTCTCTCTCTCTCTCTCTCTCTCTCTCCCTCGCTCTCTCTTTTTGATTGAAAAAAAAGGAAAGAAAAGAGGGGGAAAAAAACACTAACTTTTCAGCACGATCGGAATGGAATGTAGTTGATTTCTTCACCTTATGGGAGGAATTACTTAACTTCCTGCTCGATTCTCAAATATGATTCCTCTCTTTGAAGCTACAAAACAGGAATTTTTCTCTCTTCTTTATCTAAAACTCAGATCTTTCTCGCTTGAATGAAGCTTCACCAATGGCTTCTCGAAACCAATCAGCAGACTAAGCCCAAACACCGACTCCACTCCACGCCAATCTCCAATCAAACCTCGTTCTCTTTTCTAGGGTTCACGAGAAGAACGCAATCAATGGATACGGCGGAGCTCGTGCGATTCGAACTGTATACGATCTGGCGAAAGCTTGCAGAGTCCGTACGCTGGAGCTCCTTGGACTTTAATGGCGGGTGAAGGAACGATCGCTGCTGCGAGAACTAGGGTTAGGGTTTGCTTTGCTAGTGTTCTCTCTTATCATTCAGCAGAGAGACATCGTTCTCTCTTTCCCCCTTTTATTTAAATTTTACATTTTTTTTTTAAGAAAAAAAAGAAATCGCCATTCGAGATCTCTCAGACAAGGACTCAAAAAGAGAGAGCCGATGAGTCCCTCTTCGTTTCCCGTCTCTCCGATTCTCGTTTCCACATTTATTTTCTTAAATATTAATTTTTAAAGGACATAAATACCCTCAATACTTTGAATAGAGTTTGTGGGTATTTATGTCTTTTCGTCTCGTGGTATTTATCACAACTCCGAACTCCCACAACACGGTTTGGTTTAGTTGGTTAATTGACTGAACCAACTGGAATTGGTCAAGTGCAAACCATTTAATAATAATAATGCAAGGACCCTTGTACTACCCATTAGAGACTTTTATAGAAAAAAAAATAATTTTTAATAGAAAAATAGTAAAATTATTTGTTAACCCCTCATTTTTCAATAATATCCCATAACACCTTATTTTATTTTTATCCTATTTGTCTACTTGAGTTTGTTTTCTCAACCAAAAGCCCTAAATATTTTTTAAAAATCATTTAAAAAGTCAAGTAAAAGAGAAAAATACCCCTTTTTTCATGATTTATAGCAACAACAACAACAACAACAACTAAGCCTTAATCCCATATTAGATGGGGTCGGCTATATGGAAGCTCTGTCTTCATATCGCTCTCAAATATGAAATAAAAATAAAATAAAATGAAATAAAATAAACTGAAATAAAATGCAATAAAATTAAAAATAAAAATACATAGATAAATAATAATAACAACAAATAATTCTATGAGAGATTGGGATGTTAGAAGCAAAACAGTATCCCTACAAACAAAGCTAAGCTAATGAAGGAAAACCTTTTAAATTAACTTATGGTAATCCTATACTAGGCTGGGTGGCTTATATGAATTTTTTGTCTCCATGCCTGTCACAAAAGCAAGATCCGGCTCAATATCTAACATACGTAGGTCCTTAGACACCACCTCTCTCCACGTAATCCTAGGCCTACCTCTACCCCTCTTCTTACCTTCTACAACTAAACTATCACATTTTCGAACTGGAGCACCTGGGGGTCTCCGGCGTACGTGTCCAAACCATCGTAAACGCCCTTCTCGTATTTTATCTTCAATTGGTGCAACATGCACCTTCTGTCGGATGTGTTCATTTCTCATCTTGTCCAATCTTATATGACCACTCATCCATCTTAACATCCTCATTTCGGCCACATTCATCTTATGCATATGTTGAACTTTAGTTGCCCAACGCTCGCTCCCGTATATCATGGCCGGTCTAACTATCACATTTTCCCTTTATTTTGTTAGGCATCTTTTTATCACATAACACCCCCTTGGCACTTCTCCATTTCAACCATCCAGCTTTGATTCTATGGGTTACATCTTCATCTATCATCCCATCATCCTGGAAAATGGAACCTAAATAGCTAAAATGATTAACCTTAGGCACTACCACCCCCTAGTTTCACTTCTCCTTCATCTCTCCTACTTAGACTAAAATTACAGTGCATATATTTTGTTTTACTTCTACTTAACCTAAAGCCTTTACTTTCTAAAGTATTTCTCCATAATTCTAGATTTTGATTTACTCCATCTCTAGTCTCATTCATTAGGACAACATCATCTGCAAACAACATACACCATGGGATGTCATCTTGGATACAACTAGTTAATTCATCCATTACTAGGGTAAACAAGTATGGGCTTAAGGCCGATCCCTGATGTAGACCCACTGTTATAGGAAACTCCTCTGTATCGTCTCTTACTGTTCTCACACTTGTAACCGCTCCCTCATACATATCCTTAATAATATTTATATATTTTACATGAATGTTTTTCCTCTCCAATACCGACCAAAGGACTTGTCTTGGTACCCTATCATATGCTTTCTCCAGGTCAATAAAAACCATATGGAGATCCTTCTTCTTTTCTCTGTAGATCTCCATCAAGTTTCTTAATAGGAAAATGGCTTCTGTTGTAGATCTACCTGGCATAAAACCAAATTGGTTCTCTGACACCTTCGTGATATACCTGAGTCGATGCTCTATTACCCTCTCCCAGAGTTTCATCGTATGACTCATTAACTTAATACCATGGTAGTTGGTGGAATTTTGAATATCTCCCTTATTCTTATAAATAGGAACCAAAATGCTCTTTCTCCAGTCGTCTGGCATTTTCCCCCCTTTTAGGATAGAGTTGAAGAGTTTGGTTAACCACTCTACCCCTACTTCTCCAAGGCACTTCCAAACTTCAATCGGGATACCATCTGGCCACAAGCTTTTCCAGCCTTCATTTTTTCATGATTTATAGCAATTGAAAATATTTTGAAAAGGGTTATAAATAAATTATAATTTTATTTAGAGGTTACAAATAAATTTATGTTTAATTTATAAATGAATAAAAATATGAAATTAATATTTTTATTTAATTTTTAATGACATGCATTAAAAAAATTTAAAGAAAGGATTAACCTATATAAAAAGGTCAAAATGGGCATTTTATGCATCTAACTTAGATTAAAACATAAGAGTAAATCAGAGGTTATGGGGTATTATTGAAAAATGAGGGGGTAATAAGTGATTTCCCTATTTTTAAGGGGGTTGATAACTGATAAGTAAAACACTAAAAATAAACAATTATATGTTTATTGAATCAACATATGCTTGTTCGACCTACTTTTTAATCCTCCCAATTTCGTATTCTGGTCTGTGTGGCTCGATCAAAGTCTTGAAATCAAAGACTAGAGTCTACAAAATAATATCAATCTTACAAAAATAAATTATTTTATTTCTTTAATTTAAAAATCTTATAAATTTGTAGTTTATGGTTTGATAAAACTATCTAGTATGTTTAGCAACATCCAAAGAGAAAGCCACAAAATTAAGTTGTAATTCATTTCCAAGTGTCTGTTGGTTTAGGGCTTGGTTGGTTTAAGATTGTGACTCATTGTTGTTATTCAAATAATTAAACATGGATTTTTTTTAATTAAGTGTCAATGCATTAACTTTGTCTCCCATATACCAAACTTTTATTATTATTATTATTAGATCAGCTTTGTAATGGAGATTAAGTGACAATTTAAATAGCAAACAGTGATAAGAGTTGGTTTCAATGACCAATAATAAAGAAAAAAAGTATACTAAAAGAAGAAAGGCAAACAAAGTTAAAACTCCCAACTATGGATGCAATTTAAGTCAACTTATCTTTTATGCTCATCCACTAGAGAAAGTTATGTTTCTCCACCAAACTTATGTGTTTGAACTTTCTTAATGTGTTTGGTTGAAAGTATTCGGATCTCTTGGAAGTCCATATCATGTATCTAGACAAGTTTCACTTGTTTAGTTTATAGTTTATTGATTAAAAAATATATTAAATATGTAAATTTATGTTCAAAAATACAATAATTGAAACAACACAAATATATATTAAATATAGTTGCAAAATCAAGGTTTCGTTATACATTCAAATCCATTGATAAAAGCATGAGTAGGGTTGTCAAATGTTCAAGCTGTTTGTGAATAGCTCAAGATTAATTCGGTAAAAGCTTGAGTTCGACGCAAAATTTTGAGCTTTTAAGACGAGTTCAAAATTAATTTTGAGCCAAGTCGAGCTTGATTGAGTTCGGTTGAAAAATAAAAATTTAATATTAATATATAAATTTTTTTTATATAAATAGGTTAAAATATTATGAAATATAAATTTTATTTATAAAAAATATTATCTAATTTATATATTTTTTTAATATAGAACTAGAAATCTGTTATGATAGAAAATTTTAACTTATAAATAAGGTTTTAATTCGAGCCGAGCTCGAATTTTCGAATTTATAGTCAAGCTCTTAATTTTAAACTAAATCAAGCCGAGCTCGAGTTTTTGAAATTAAAATCTAGTCGGGCTCAAGTAAATTTATTCGAGCTAATTTCAACATCGAGCTGGGCCCAGCCCAATCTAGTTCGGCCTATTTACATCCCTAAATCCCTAAGTATGAGTTATCTACATATACACATAAATGTAAAATTTACCTTGCATTCAACCAAACAACGTCAAAAACAGATAATGGAATATCTTAAGAAAAAAATCAAGATATTTCGAGTAGTTAATTTACTTCATAGTTTGGAAGGGTCTAAATGGTTCTTCTAAGACGGCAAGATGTGTTTTGTTATTTAGATGTGTTATAATATTTCTTTCTAACCGATTTTCTTTGTTTTAATTATCATGGTTCTCATTTGATATCATGAGTCAACATGAATACTTTAATTTAGCTCATCACATCCTACAAATATAATATTTAGAAGGGTTTTTGTTAATCCTTTGACCTGTTATTGGGACACTTGTATTTGTCACTTAATCTCCAAATTGTCTAATGAAGTCTAATGACAAGATTGTGATGGATGTGCACCAAAATTGAATTAATTTAAAACATTAATAAGGTGGGTTAGGAGTAGGACTGTCTTATGCTTGGATTCGGTTATGTGTTTAAGTAGTTAAACATTCAAATTAATTAAACTAATTAAATAAAGCTCCACTACTTTAAAAATAATCTAACTCTAAATTGGTATCATCAGATGATAACACTGTGATCATTTTTATAATTAATCACTATGTAGGGGTATCACATTAAATTGTACTTAATATCATTGATTTCGTTTGACAATTTTTTTTTTTGTGGGTATAAAATGTTGATAAACACATGCATTAAATGAGAGTGAGAGTAAATTACAAAAGTAATGGGTAGGTCATAGTAAGGATAAGATGGAGACATATAGCAAAACATGGCATAATCTTATATGTCCTTAGTAACAACTAACTACTAGGATATGTTGTCCTCAAAATCATTCCACGCATTGCGTTGAGGAAGATCATCCTCATTGAAGTTCAGGCTCTTTTTTGCAATGGACTTCATCGCCACGAGTTTGGTCACTTGAGTTGCATCAAATCAGGAGAATATAAGAAAATTGATATCACGAATTAATTTAATAAAACCGTTTTATTCTTCCTGAAAACATCTTCGATTCCTCTCAAGCAAGATGCTTCAGGTGATGGTCATCACAACTAAGTCTCATCCCATCCAGAGAGAATTGCCCAACTTGGTACTCAAGGGGATGGGGCCCACAAATCTTGAATCAATTGGGGTTTGCCTACCATTATAAAGAGATTACAGAAATGATCCCAAATCATGTTAGCAAAGGGACATTGTCGTAGTTGAGGATTAACCAATTCATCCTCATTATTACAAAAATAGTAGATCCTCTGTGTACCCCTCCACTAGTGCTTCGCTAGATTGTCTAGTGTTAGGATTTTGTTTCCCTCACGAGCCATGCGGAAAGCTTTACTTTCAAGTCGCACACCTACTTCCAACAAAATATTCTTGACCTTGCTTAGGAACCAATAAAGCGATTGTAAATTGATTATTGCGAGCTAGTCGCCAAGATATGGAATCTAGGTCAGTGCTAGGGAGGTCCTCCAAATTGGAGCGTAAGCATGAATAGCTTATCATTCCTTCTCTAGATAGCAGTTCAACACACAACATCGATATCCCTTGTTAGATGTTAAATCGGATGGTCTCCAGGGAGATTGATTGCTTTCTTGCTAACACTTGCAACATAGCGAACGATTCCATAGGAACAGTATATCTACTCAGTTATCTAACAAGTAGTTCAGTGTTACTGTTATCTAACAAGTAGTTCAGTGTTACTCTGTTCCCAATTGTGGCCAATTGTGGAGGTGATATTCTTTAATACAATTGTACGGTGTTTTCCGATGCCTTTCTAAAATAAAAGGGGCCTTTGAGGTTGTTGTTCCTGTCACGCCCCGAACCTGACCCGGGCCCTGGGCAAGCGAAAGATGCCGCGTACTTATGGGGTCGCCCCCATAAGCACGCAAGGCTCAAACACAAGCAGATAACTAATACAGAGTCAGAATAATCAGCGGAAGTAAATAAAAGTTAGGATTCTCATAATCAATCCTATACAATTATCAGGTCCTAAATAACACAAATATCTGGAGTCCTACAATAGGTTCTGAATAATACAAAATCCTCACTCAGAAATAAATATAGAGGCCCGCATACCTCAGCTCAAAATATCCCCAACGCTGCTAGGCTGTCCCATCGAAGTTCCCTCTTGAGTCCCACTCCTAAGTACTCGTCGTCACCTGAGAGAAAGAGAGTAACCAAGTGCATGAGCCTAAAGAATGGATCCAGTAGGATCGCACAAAACCAGGATGGCGTAAGGCCAAGAGTAGAAATTCAAGGATTTCAGATAACAAAATATCAACAAACTGAGCAGAGCAATATCAGTAAATAGATGCTCAAGAAAAGTAGAAACAAAATATCACTGTCAAAGCAGAGCAGATCCGACCAGAGTATACAAACTCAAGCAATGCACAAATAGAGTGTCAAAATAGACTACCATGGAGTACCACCCCCTGATCATCCCAGGTGCAAGTAGAATGTCATAGGGTACTCCCCTGGCCATATGCCATGGAGTACCACCCCCTTGACCATCCCACAACTACACAAGAAGAATGTCAGAGGGTACTCCCTCAAAGTAGATCATATCATCATATATAAGCTCAAGCAGTGCAGAAATCATAAGATGTCAGCAAACAAAAGAGATATCAAAATATAGACTCCAACATCCATCTAGCTGAACAGAAACAAAATCAATAGAGGACTATGAGCTAGAAATACTCACAGCACCCGGCGAGAGCCTACTTGTTTCGCTTCTAAGCCCAACTCGGGTCCGAGCCTTCCAGTCGGGTCCAAGACCACTATATTACGTCCTATACATGATAATCAACCATCACACAATAATTCATAACAATAGAATTGAATTACATGTATTAAATACCCTAATCATGAATCTACCGAAATGTCAGCTTTCTAATTTTATAACCGATGAATCCGGGCCCTTAAACACCTGCCCGCACTATTTTCTCTAGTTTAAACATATCCCTGAACTATCAGGATGATCGGAATCGAGTTCTGAGCCATTTGGAAAAATACCGAAATTACTATTCATACAACTGGAGAATTCTAACAGTTTTGCGCAGTCAGAGAGACCTGGCCATAACTCTTAATCTAGAAGACTAATTTTCCTTATCTAGGATCTGTTAGAAAGCTATTTTCATAATCTTTCTAACGGTATATTATACACTCTGGTCAGGACAAGGTCTAAACTGTCTCTCAAAAGGGACAGCCAGACTGCATATCTGCAGTTTGTTTCTTTCAAATCTAATACCAATGCAACATTCCTATAATCCCCTGATAATACATTTCATTCACCCCAAATAGTAACCTGATTTCATTCATGTATATACATATGTGAATCTAAGTATATTTCAAGTCCATACAAGCCTCAAATTGCATAATTAATTCTATGTGGCATTATGTCGAACACATTGTGTGCGTTCTCAACTATAACGGAATTCTATACTAAGATAGTCCATTATTTCTGAAAAATACAATCACTCAATCCACTCCATGCTCTAAATAATTACCACTTAATCAAGAATAGAATCTCCAAATCTGCATGAGTTTTTAACTCCAAAGATCCAAGAGTGGATCAACAGAAACTCCAGTAAAATACACAAAAAGACAATTGGAGTTAATACCATGGAACAAAGATTAGAAAACCGGGCTGGGCATGAACCTCGAGGTGGCGTCGGCGTCAACGACAGTGAACGGTGGGTACGAAGCTATCTTGGAGGCTGGAGTTATCGCGCAGGAGGGGCGGCGGGGTTTTCCAACGAGTGAAAGGATTAGGGTTTTGAAAAGGAAGGGGAGTATAGCCTCGTGATTAGCATTCTCCCTTTGGATGCGTGGACAAGATTAAAGTCTTTCCAAGTTTTGCATTTAAACCCTTCTCCTTTTAGAGTTTTACATACAAGTCATTATCCAACAAAATCCCATATAATGCCCCTTTGCACTTCGGTCCCTCCATTCTTTGATATTTCCACTTCATAATTAAATGGCAACAGTGAATGCTAAAAATTTTAAATTTCTACTGTTTCTAGAAGGGGCGGTCTTTACATTGAGTCTCGAGGATGTCGAAGAGGAAATCCTAATTTATTATGCCAAAAGCCTTTTTGAAATCTATTTTAACTAGGACACTATTGCTTGTGTCTGTTGCATCTTGAATATTAGTTCTTCCACAGCCATGATGTTGTCCTGAATTGACCAATATTTAATGAACACGATTTGTGATTCATCCACCAGGCTTCCATTATTCCCTCAGAGTCGGTTCACTAAGACCTTGGAGATGATCTCGGTAGAGCAATTGAGGAAGCTTATTGGTCGATAATCCATGATTGAGGTCGGTGAGAAGTTCTTGGGTATAAGGAGGATGTGTGCCCAGTTGATTTTTTCCAGGTTTAAATGATTATGAAAAAGATCATCAAATATTCTGAGGAAATCCTCGTAAATGATCTCCTACCCTTATTGGTAAAAGGCCATTGGAAACCCATTGAGGCATGGGGCTTTATCTTGGCCCACCTCGCGCACAGCTACTATGATCTCCCCAATCATGAAGGTGATGTCGAGATGGTAAAGATTGACCCTCTCCTTGTGGGCAAATAATATGTCAAGTATGTCTTATATTGTATGTCCCACTTGTAACCGAATAGTCTAGAGAATTGTCTTGCATAGTCCTTCCCCTACTTGGAGTGGGTTAATCAAATTTAAGGGGTGTTTGGATAGGCTTTTTTTTTGCCACTAGAAGCACTTTTTTTTTTCAAGTTAAGAACTTCTAGCATAAAGTAAGTTGTTTGGATGAGTTTTTTGGAGAAGTGAAAGTTGGAAGAAAAAAAAAGCCCAAAAGTAGTTTTTTCAAAAGCTATGATTTGTAGCTTCTGAAAAAATCCCATTTGGGTAAGCCTTTTTGGAAAAAGGGAAATACCAAAACACACACAACCTCTTCTCTCTTCTCTTCAACCCCGATCTCTACCCTCTTCTGATTTCCTTCATCCTTGATCTGTAGCTTCTCAACCCCTATCTCTTCCCTCTTCTAATTTCCTTCAGTTCCGGCAGATCTCCTCCTAAATGGACTTCTTCTCAGGTACTGGTTGGCACTTGCATTAGTTTTCTCATCATTTGTGTTCCTTTACTGTGAGCATTTTGTCTTCTTTTCAGGAATGATGTGGAGAAGCGAATTGCGCTTGAGATCTTGGACTTGATTTTGCTACACATTGATGAAATTGTTGATGGAGGGTATGTATTATTTATCCAAGTCTTTAGCTAAATTTTGTTTATTTTATAAGTTTAGCCATGGGTAATTTGTATAGCCATTGATATAAAATCATGGGAATTTATAAATCTAACATGTACATAGTGAGTGCCACAATCATTTTTAGTTCAATAGGATTTTCAAAATGGATCATATGATGATTATTTTTCAGTTTAGTAAAATAAGTGATAACCTTTTTAATGCTTCTTAATTATAATTTTATCTCATGCCTCACATTAGCAGTAAAATATGGAAAAATGCCCCTTTTCTTTGTGAAACATCTAAAATATCTTTTGTAAATTATTCCTCTATGTTCATATTTTCTGATTATTCAGCATCTTCATTGTAGGATTATTCTAGAAACATATGCAAACACCATTGCTAGAAAGGTTGCTAGTAATGACGATGATAATACTGTGACTTTTTTTTAGTAGGTAATTCATTTGTACCATTTTACTGACCACCAAAAGCTTATTATTTCAGCTATAAAATTGAGATGCTTCCTAATTTTCTAATATGTTCTTTCTCTGCCAGACCCTATCTCAAGCCTTTGCTACAGCTCGGGAGCACTTGGTCAAATCTCTTCTCAACTAATGCTTCAAAATTTTTGAATCTATTGTCTTTGCTCAATTAATATACTTTCATGTTCTGAACCGACGTAAAGGTAATGTAAGGGCCTTCTATCAATATATGCAAACCTCAATAGGCATAAGTAGGTCATAAATTTGCTTAGTCTAGAGTTTGAACTATAGGAGATGTCTAAACAATATCACAGGCATTGCCATTCTTGGTTCGCAACAAGTTTCCAAGTAAGCAATAAACTGTGTTGAATAATTTGCTTCTCTTGTTTTCCTGTCAGAGCATGCATTTTAGGACCTGCAAAGAGATTGCTATGGCTGTTAGTGTTGATTATAAATTTGTTGTGTTGATCATAAATTTGTTCTTGAACTATGAAAGGGACAACTTACCTGTTAATAGCTTCTCAAAACCATTAGTGTTGAACATAATGGTTGTTAGTGTTGAACATAATGGCTTCTCAAAACCATTAACAAAGAACTATTAATGGTTTTGAGAATTTTGTAATTTTATCTGTTGCACATGCAATCAATTTGTCTTCTTATGCTTTTTTCATTCAAATATGTTTGCTCTCATTTGTTTTGCTTCTCTTGTTTTCTATCTCTCTTTGTTTTCTCTATGAATTCATCACATCTTCTGTTGAATTCTTCTGCTTCCCTGATATCACATTCATGACCTAAAAATGCAACAACATCCATTCTTTCTGGTTCTTTATTCTCTATTCCATCTTCATATTCTTCTTCTTCTTCTTCTTCTTCTTGAACCTCTAAAAAGCAGATGGAAAACTTGGAGGTTTGGTGTAGTTGTTAGGGTTTTGACATATACCCTTACTTTAATTTTTGTTTATAATGTTTCCACCCTTATGTTTATATGCATGTTCACAGTTTAACAGACAAAACTATTTAAAAACATCTTTTCCTAAGGACCAAGACTAGTCTTCATATATATATATATATATATATATATATATATATATATATATATATATATATATTAAGCAAAACATTATGTATTTTCTTTATGTGTTGAACTAATTTCTTTTGTGTTGAACATTTTATTAAATATTTGTTATGGTTTATGTAGGGTATAACTCTGGAATGGAGTTCTTGTCTGATTCCGATAAAGAATCGAATGAAGCAATATCTGATTCAGAAGAACATTATGGAGATTTGGATATATAGAGCGATGAGTACATTAGAAGGATGTATGCGGCAACTGCGCAATATCAATATATGAAGTCAATATTGAAGAGTGAGAAGGGAACATCTTCCTTAACTGGCCACATGTGGGTTAATGAAATAATGGATGGATCAGAAACTCGTTTCTTCGAGTAACTCCGGATGAGGAAATCTGTATTTAGGAGATTGGTGGTTGATCTTACTCAAAAGTATGGGCTACAACACACGAGACATATTACTATAGAAGAAGCAGTGATAATGTTCTTATATATGCTTGGACAAGGAGTCAGTTATAGGAATGTGGTGGAGAGGTTTCAACATTCTGGAGAGACAATGCACTGAATGTTTCATCGAGTGCTAAAAGTTGTCCACAAAACTTGGAAATGATATTATTAGACCGGTAGATAGGAGTTTCAGAGATGTGGAGGAGTACATCCAAGGTGACGGTCAATATTGGTCTTACTTCAAGGATTGTATTGGAGCAATAGATGGAACACATGTGGCCATTCATGTCCCAACTGACAAACAAATCCCATTTATGAATAGAATAGGGTACACATCAACCAATATCCTAGTTGTATATGACTTCAATATGTGTTTCACATTTGCACTTATTGGTTGGAAGGGATCGGCGCATGACACATATATACTAATGAAGACTTTAAGAAATTCATCTTTGAAGTTTCCTCAACCGCCTGAAGGTTCGCATTTACTTGAAATTAATTTTAGTATCTATCTTCTATTTTCTTATTATTTATATTATACTTTTGCAGGAAAGGACTATCTTTAATACCCAATTTAGTCACTCTATTATACCAATTTGTGACTTTAGGTCCCTCTATTATAATTTGAGCCTTTTTGGTCCCTATATTTTCACGATTTAGAAATGTCAGTCCTAAAGGCATATTTAAAGGCATGTTTAGCCCCTAAAGTTGAGGAAGGGAGGGACTAACATTTCTCAATCGTGAAGGTAGAGGGTCCTCCAGGGCTCAAATTATAATAGAGGGACCTAAAGTCACAAATCGGTATAATAGAGGAACTAAATTGGGTATTACACCTTCTGGATATCCTACAATGCAAGATTTTTTTGGGGCCATACAAGAGTGCAAGATATCACATTCCACAATTTAGGATGTCTCGTGATTTTAGATCTTCAAATAAAGTATTCAACTATCATCACTCCAGTTTGAGGAGTGTTATAGAAAGAACATTTGGGGTTTCAAGGCAAGATGGCGGATTCTACGAAATATGACCAAGTACACACCGAAGGTACAATTCCAAATTATATGGTCATTCTTTGCTCTCCATAATTATATTCGAAGAATAGGTAATAATGATTTGGATGTCCTTGAGAGCCTTGAAGACATCAACCAACTTCAAGAAGGAGAACGGGGCTTCGAGGATGATGATGATATTGAAAGTTCACTTGTTTGGCAACAACCAACCTAGGAAGACACCCAACGAATGATCATAATTAGGAACACTATTAAGAATCAACTCGCCAATCAATCTACAAGTTAATTTTGTATTATTTATAAATTGTTGTTATTGTCGTTATAGTTGTTGAAAAATATTATTGTTTTTGTTGTTATGTTTGTTGTTGGCTTTTTTGTTCTTGTTGTTAATTGTTGTTAGTGAAAGTTCACTTGGTTGTTGTTGTTGTTGTTGTTGTTAATTTTGGTGAATTGTTGTTTTAATAGTAATGACAATATTGTTGTTAATTTTGGTCAATTGTTGTTATCGTTAATTGTTGTTGATCCCTTGCTCCTTGCTCTATTAGGAATATCGTTCTATGAATTGGTAAAAAAAAAGTTCTATTAATTCTTACTATGAATAGATAAAATATATTGGGGTAGTTGGGGTTTATCCCCTTTGTCCAATATATATATATATATATATATATATATATATATATATATATATATATATATATATATATATATATATATTGGGGTAGTTCATTATTATGCATGGCTCCTTTGGATTGATAAATAATAATAATAATAATAATAATAATAATAATAATAATAAATAAGGGTTAAAGCCATTTTTGGTCCCTGAAAACGGGACCAATGTTCATTTCCATCCCAAAATTTAAAATTTGTTCAATATAGTCCCTATGTATTGCATATTTTGAATTTTTGGGTCCCTATATATTCCGTATTTTGGCATTTTTGGTCCCTATTGCTGACGTGGCGGTCATGTGGAATACCAATGAAATGCATATAATATTTTTATTATTATGTTTAGGCCGTTATTTTGTTGATGTGGAGTGATAAGTGGCAGTATATGCTGATGTGGACTGTATTGAACAAATTTTAAATTTTTAGGATGAAAATGAACATTGGTCCTGTTTTCAGGGACCAAAATTGGCTTTAACCCTAATAATAATAATACCAATAATGATAAGTATAATAACAATAATGATGATGATGATGATGATGATGTTGATAATAATACTAATAACAACAACAACAACAACAACAACAACAACAACAACAACAACAATAATAATAATAATAATAATAATAATAATAATGGAAAATGATAATGGATATTAATATAATTGTTAATATTATAATTTGGTGAATGTCTATTTTGATAATTTGTTATTGAAAAAGCCCTTCTGGAAGAAACCATCCAAAGAACTTCCCAACTAAAAAAGACCTTCTGAATTAACATATCCACACACAAAATATACAGAAGCACTTAACTTACTCTGAGAAGTCCTTTTTTCAGAAGTCCTTCTATCAAACTGGAAAAAAAAAGAAACATTTTTTTCAAAAGCCAATCCAAACACACCCTTAGATTCCTTCGCTTGTCTGCTATTGTATGGGAAAACTTGATATTCCTATCCTTTTCTTTTAGCTAGGTAACTTGGGATCCTTGTCTTTAATAAGATTCCTTCTTCTTGATGACAATATCATATTCTTTGTGCAAGAAGATTTCTTGCAACTCCTATATCAAATCTTGAGTTTTTCTTGCAATATCCAAGTTTTCAACTCTGTTGAGTAGTTCCTTCTTTGGGAAAAATTGTCTTTTGAGTGTTTTTCTTATCATTTCTTAAGTCTCCACAAGACCCCACAGCTATAGTGGATCACCGACTTGGAAGGTTACTTTTTTCACTTTAGTATCATAGAACCGCTTGACCTTCTGATGGTACGCAGCAGTTCGGAGACTAGCTTCATCCCTCTTCTCGAGCTCTGCTCGTAGTTGATCTTCATTGCTGTATAGGTCGAACGCCTGGATTCATGGAGTAGTTACTCCTATTTCAGTTGGGATTGCTGCTTCTACTCCAAAAGCAAGAGCAAAAGGTGTCTCTCCGATAGGTGTCTGACTAGTAGTCCGATATGCCCATAAGGCTCCTGGTATCTCATCGACCCAGTTAGATCCATTCCAGAGCATTCTAGCCTTGAGGCTGTGGAGGGCTTTTCTATTTGTTACTTCAACCTGCCTGTTTGCTTGGGGGTGAGTAACTAAGGTGAGTCTGTGCTCAATTCCAAACTCATCATAGAAAGCTTTGAAAGCTAAATTGGCAAACTGTCGTTCGTTATCAATGATAAAGGCTACTGAAATTCTGAACCGACAGGTTACTGATTTCCATAGGAACTTCTGGCAGACTTTCTTTGGGATGGATGATAGCGGTTCAGCTTCCACCCATTTGGTGAAGTAGTCAATTGCTACAATTTGGAATTTCTTCTGACGAATAGCTTTTGGGAATGGGCCAAGAATATCTACCCCCCAAAGCGCGAATGGCCTCATACTCACTATAAGAGTAAGGTAAGAAGCGGGGCATCTCTGGATGTTGGAGTGCAGCTGGCATGCGTCGCACTTCCGCACGAAGTCCTTCGCATCTTTGAGTAGGCCAATAGTACCCCTACCTGAGTACTTTCTGCCCAAGTGCCTTCGCTCTTAGTGATCTCCTGCGACTCCTCCGTATATCTCTTGAAGAACATAGTTCGCTTCACTGGGGCACAAGCATTTTAGTAAGGGAAGGGTGTAGGATCTTTTATAGAGTTGCTCATTCAGTATGGTATAGCGGTTGCACATGACCTCAATCCGACGAGCTAGTTTAGGATCAAACGGGATAGTACCATCTCGGAGGTAATTCAGAATGGGATCAATCCAACATGTCTCTTCGACAACTTCGAGCAGCTCCTTTGCTAGTCGGCACTCAATGGTTTTTGTTGTTAGGTATTGAATGTTTGTGGGTTGTTTGATATCAGTATTGGAAGAAGCCATCTTTGACAGGAGATTGGCGTCCTGGTTTTCAGCTCTGGGGACTTTAACTGTCACGCCCCGAACCCAGGCCCTGGCACATGGATAGACAGGTCGCACCCAAACAGGGACGGATCCCCATCCGGGCGTGAGGCCTCAGAGATCTTGTACAATAAACATATAGAGATAACAACAACGGAATTTATAAATGAAGGGGAGTTTATACAACTCCATCGGATGAGGGGGTACACGCGTTGGTTTGAACCATCGAATGAGGGGGTACATGCATCTGGCTAGGGTTCTACATTACGCTGTGGATTAATCTGGGCCGTCGGAGATGATCACAGCCGCTCACGATCCGCGTTAAGGATTCTACTGTGGTTTAAAGTTAAACTCTTAACCACTTACTATTCATCTTCTTCTTCTACCCGACGACGAAAGAGGCCTCACTTTCTTCTGCGTACCCATTGCTTCCATGGATCTTCTTCAGTAGAGATATGGCATCCACATCTTCCGCTATTCCTTCTATGCTTAGGGTGGTTTTCAAACCTTCTAGAAAACAAATGCCATGTTCTGATTTTTTTCCCAGGGTCCTCAAAAAGGTCGAAATAGATGTCTTGATAGAACATTATAGGATAAGATCTCCCAAATTTCACACTAAGGTTAGGGCTCCTTTCCCTTCGGATCGAGAGAGCACCAGTAGGGAAGGTGAGCTCGCCATTTATGTGGATGCTATTCTAGGGGTACTTAGAATTCCTTTCCTAACATTTTCCTTAATATCTTTGAGTAATTTAACATTTGCCCATTACAATTGACTCCGAATTCTTGCAGGACTTTGTATGGTTTTGTAATTGTTTTTCTCCACTACAGGATCGAGCCCACAGTCGCTCAATTCAAAACATTCTTCAACTTAAGTAGAGAATCGAACACTGATTGGTACTTCTTTGGCGCTAGGCTAAAGAGGCAGTTCATCGGTCCTGTGCCGACCTCCATCAAGAAGTGGAAGGAAAAATTCTTTTTCGTTTCTAGACGGAAAGGTTTAGGGGTCTCGACTGTATGGGGTACTCCTCAGACCCAAGTGGTATGTAGGGACGCATTCTCTGATAAGGAACAACCTCTGCTCAGGAAACTACATAGGTGCTCTGAAATTCCAGTCGATATTTACTTGGTTAGCCGAACCCTTCAAGACAGTGGACTTTACTGAGCTCGGGGTAGGACTCCACATTGCTTTCCATTTTGTTGTTTGCTGAGTGTCTACTTTGCTAACGGTATTTCTTTATAGGTGACGCAATGGACCCCGTGCATAATCCGAAGGTTCTCTTAGCGAAGGCGCGAGCTCGCACTGAGAAACAGAAGACTGCTAGTTGAGAAAAGCAGAAGAAAGTCGAGGCGATAAAGAGAGACCACCCTTACGCATTCGTTGTTGGTGATATCGAGGATCCCAGTGGGTCAGTGGATGCTGAAGGGGATCACTCTTCATAGGTAGATCATGCTATTCAGAAAAGGAGTAGGGGTCTTGAAGGACTAGTTGAGGAGGAGCCTGTTCAGAAGGTGTCCAGCCGTATGAAGCAAGTGGTTTCTAGGAAGAAGAAACACCAAGAGAATACTGAGAGAGCTCTGGTCATTTCACCTCTCTCCACCAAGGATCCAGTCGAGAGTGTTCCTTCGGGAGATGAGGACATTGAGGCAGTTCCGCTCGTTAGGCGTAGAGGAAAACTGACATGGGTAGGGGACATCCCTGGCTATCAGTCTCCAACAGGTCCTATAAATCAAAGAGACGAAAAAAGGGTTTCCTAGGCTTTTTTCGAGTGTGCCTAAAACTGCCCGGGGAGGGGGGGGGGGGGGGGTTGAAGGCACGGTCAACATCGTTAATGTTCCTGAGGGACCCGTTCTGGAACCAGACATCGCTTTTGAACAAGTATAAGTCTGAGTGTCTCAAGTTACTCTTCCGACAGCGGAGGCTCATCCAAGTGGCATCAGTTCTGATAGGGGATAGTCCTCCCAACCTTTTGGGGCTGAGAGGTCAAGGAGGTGTAGGAATCAACTGCATATAGATCCCAAAGAGGGTATCTTGGTTAGTGATCCCACTGTCGCAGCTTCGATCATAACTTCGATCATGTCTGGGAAGACGGAAGTAAGACTTGGCCGATTTACCTAGAAGGACGTTGCTGACCTCCTCCACCTCCAGGGACTTTCTGTGAGTGTTTCTTTCTTTCTGCTATAGGGTTTTATTTGCATTTGACCTTGGTTAATCCTTGGTCTTGTATAGAATCTATTCTTGAGCCATCGTACTGCTAGCATGCCGGAGGAAGGGGAGGAGTCCCGCATGTCATTACTTTTAGAGTATCTTTCCGAGAATAGGAAATTGAAAGCTTATGTTATTCAGATCACTAATGACTTGGAGGATGTGACTCGTGAGAAGAATTTGGCGGTGGAGGAGAGGGATAGGATCCGCGGCTCCTTGACTTTATCAATTGAGAAATCCGAGAAGCACATGGAGGGTGAGCGTAAGGCGAAGGAGAAAGTCGCATCCCTTAAGAAGGAGATCGCTGAGCTCAGGGCTACTTTGGCCGAGCTGGAGAAGACTAAGAAGTCTATTGAGGCTAACTGCTCTGTCGCAGAGGAGAAGTTTTTAAAGGCCCAAAAGGAAGTTGACACCTTTTCTTCTGAAGCGAAGTCTAAAGGGACCATCATAGAGGTGTTGGAGATGGATAAGGGGGAACTTTCCAAAGAGCTGAAATCAAAGAGGGAGCTCTTAGATATGTCTGTTGCTGAGAAAGAGACTCTGAAGGTGGAAATGGATAAAGTCATGGCCGAGTCGTTCACTTGTCGAGAATCATTATTGTTATATGAAGGCCAAGTGAAAGAATTGGAGGAAATTTTTGCCAAGATCTCTAAGGCCGAGGCGTCTGACATTGAAGAGGCTCTCGATGAAGCTTCGGAAGAGGTCTTCCAGGTGCTTCGAGAGGTCGTCTTGAGATTTCCCTCGTCGGATTTCAACGGAATGACGTATAAAAAGGCTTAAAAATCTTAGCCGGAGAAGATCCGAATATCGACTCTGAAGAAGCGTTATCTTATGGCAAGGAGGAGGTCAACGAAGTTGCTGCAGGTTAGGCTCCTGCCTCTTTACTTTTGATATCTTTCCCTTTTTGTTTGGTTGGGGCAGTTCCTTATTTTTATGTCACAGAGGTACCTACTATGGACATTACCGAGGAGAGGATCGCGCCTGTCGACGCCGAGGAAGCCGCCCTCGCTGATGATTCAGATGGCTTTCTCCCGCTCAATATTTGAAGTAATTGTGTCAAAGATGACTGGGATCTTTCTTAAATTTTTTCTTCACCTCACATATTTGTAACCTGAATGAACTTCAAACTACCTTTGATGAATAAATGCTAGTTTCGCCTTATATAAAGAATGTAGCTATTTTCATGATGTTTTGAAGTTGTAGCTCCTGTAAGTCTTTTTCCAAGTGTATCACCCAAGTAGAGCTCCTCGGTTTTGTATTTTCGGATGGCTCTTTTGCTCGAATTTTGATGGGGACCCTTGGCTATTACACTGTTTATGATGGTTTGAGCAAAAGCCACACAACTATGTTCCTTAGTGGGACCTCCTAGTATACGATGGTTCAAGGCAAAGGCACACAACCACGTTCCTCAGGGGGATATCGCCTTAGCAAGGGTTCGAATGGTCACTCCACCAGTATACTGGTTTGAGCTTGAAGCACACAACCACGTTCTTTGGTAGAGTGAGGTCTTAAAAGGGTTAGAATAACCATTCCGCTAGTATATGGTAGTTTGGGTTTGGTCCTCACAACCACGTTTCTTAGCGGAATAATGCCATTAAGGACTTGAGTGATTATCCTACTAGTATACGATGACTCGAGTACAAGGCACGTAGTTATGTTTCTCAATAGAACGCTTTGGGATCGTCTGCCAGTGTATAATGGCTCGAGCCTAAGGCACACAGCCATGTTCCTCATCAGGTCACCCGAAAAGTTTGCGCAATTGAAACTCCATTCGGTTCTTTCGAACTAAATGCCTTAGAAGGCGGGCCGAAGAAAAGAAATCCATAATTCTCTCAGGGGTTATCTTTTTCAATCATCTTGCGGAGTTAAGGCAAAAAAAAGAAACATGTAGAAGAGCTGAGAGTTTTCTATTGATAATACCTCAGAAGATGTTCGGAATTGGATGGATGCTTGAGTCTTTTTCCATCCATTCTGGCGAGCTAGAAAGTTCTTGTTTTAGAACATCTATTATAACATAGGACCCTTCCCAATTAGGATTCAACTTCCCCACGCGGCTTTTGTTGCCTTCAAAGATGTTCTCTCTCAGGACCAGATCGCCGACTTGGAAGGTTACTTTTTTCCCTTTAATATCATAGAACCGCTTGACCTTCTGACGGTATGCAGCGGCTTAGAGACTAGCTTCATCCCTCTTCTCCTCCAAAAGTTCGAGCTCTACTCGTAGTTGAGCTTCATTGCTGGTTGGGTGAACGCCTGGATTCATGGAGTAGCTACTCCAATTTAACTTGGGATTACTGTTTCTACTCAAAAAGCAAGAGCAGAAGGTGTCTCTCCGGTAGGTGTCCGACTAGTAGTCCGATATGCCCATAAGGCTCCTCGTATCTCATCGACCCAGTTAGATCCATTCCGGAGCACACTAGCCTTGAGGCTATGGAGTAGGGTTCTATTTGTTACTTCAACTTACTTGTTTGCTTGGGGGTGAGTAACTGAGGTGAGTTTGTTCTCAATTCCAAACTCATCACATAAAACTTTGAAAGCTGAATTGGCAAACTGTCGTCCGTTATCAATGATAAAGGCCATTGGAATTCTGAACCGACAGATTACTGATTTTTATAGGACCTTCTGGCAGACTTTCTTTGTGATGGATGATAACAGTTTAGCTTCCACCCATTTGGTAAAGTAGTCAATTGCTACAATTTAGAATTTCATCTGCCGAATCGCTTTTGGGAATGGGCCAAAATATCTACCCCCCAAAGCGCGAATGGCCTCGTACTCACTATGGAGTAAGGTGAGAAGCGGGGCATCTCTGGATGTTGGAGTGCCGTTGGCATGTGTCACACTTTCGCACGAAGTCCTTCGCATTTTTGAGTAAAGTAGGCCAATAGTACCCCTGCATGAGCACTTTGTGCCAAGTGCTTTCGCTCCTAAGTGATATCCTGTGACTCCTCCTTATATCTCTTGAAGAACATAGCTCGCTTCACTAGGGCGCAAGCATTTTAGTAAGGGAAGGGTGTAGGATCTTTTATAGAGTTGCTCATTCAGTATGGTATAGCGGTTGGACCTGACCTCGATCCGATAAGCTAGTTTAGGATCAGATGGGAGAGTACTATCTCGGAGGTAATTTAGAATGGGATTAATCCAATATGGCTCTTCTATAACTTCAAGAAGCTCCTCTGCTGATCGGCACTCAATGGTTTTCTGATATCAATATTGGAAGAAGCCAGCTTTGACAGGAGATCGGCCTCCTGGTTTTCAGCTCTGAGGACTTTAACAATGTGAAGGTTTTGAAAATTGGTTGCTAGCTTCTGCACCAGAGCTTTATATTTCATCATATTCTATTTCCTTGCCTCAAATTCTTCATTCATATGGCCGACCACCAGCTGCGAGTCGGTATTTACTTACAAGTCTTGAACTCCAAGACCTCTGGCAGGTTGCAGGCCCACAACTATAGCCTCATATTCAACTTCATTATTGGTTGCTTTAAAGCCAAACTTCATAACTATTAAAGTGCTCCATTCGAAAGGTGATTGTAGAATCACTCCTGCTCCGGAACTTTCCGAATTCGATGGCTTCGCATGTAGCACCCATTGTGAGGGAGAGGGGCTATGTGATCCGACTGGCTCCATAGGTGGAGGATCTCCATTGTTTGTAATTGTGAGCTCGGCGATGAAGTCAGCTAGAACTTGCGCCTTTATAATTGTGCAGGGCTCATAACTGATATCATACTCCCCGAGCTCAATCACTCATTTCCTCAATCTACCCGAAGTGTCTAGAGGGTGGAGCGCTTGCTTCAAAGGTTGATCAGCAAGCACCATGATCCTGTGAGATTGGAAATATGGTCGAAGTTTCCGAGCGGAAACAACGAGGGCAAATGCCAACTTTTCGAGAGGGAGATATATGGACTCGGTATCTGTAAGGACTTTGCTTATATAATAGGCGGGCTTCTGGATTCCATCATCATCCTTGGTAAGAACTACGCTAACCACTACGTATGTAGCTGCCAGATAAATGTAGAGCTCCTCTCCCGCTTGAGGCTTAGCGAGCAGATTTGGTGATTATAGATACTCTTTTAGTTGCGTGAGAGCTTTTTCACATTCTTCCGTCCACTTTATTTTAGGTGCTTTCGGAAGAACTCGAAAAAAATAGAGGTTCTTCTTCCCCGATCTTGAAATGAATCTCCCTAAGGCAGCCAGCTTCCCATTGAGGCTTTGTATCTCCTTGATACTTCTCGGAGACCTTGTCTCTAGGATTGCTCGGATCTGCTAAGGATTGGCTTCAATGCCTCTCTGAGTGAGCATGAAGCCGAGGAACTTGCCTGAGCGGATACCAAAGACACATTTGTTCGGGTTGAGACTCATTCCATATGCCCGAAGTGTTTCAAATGTTTCCCGAAGATCCAAAGCATGGTGTTCCACTTTTGCACTCTTCACAAGGATATCGTCCACATAAGCTTCGACGTTCCTCCCTATTTGATTCTTAAAGACTTTGTTTACCAGTCTTTGGAATATTGCTCCCACCTGCTTTAATCCGAATGACATAACCTTGTAGTAATATGTTCCTCAGGAAGTAATAAAAGAAGTTTTTTCTTCATCTTGCCTAGCCATTCGGACTTGATTGTATCCAGAGAATGCGTCTAGGAAGCTAAGAATTTCATAACCAGACGTAGAATCTACCAAATTGTCTATGAGAGGCAAGGGATAGCAGCCTTTAGGGCATGCTTTATTAAGATTGGTGAAGTCCATGCATATCCGCCACTTTCCAGTGGATTTTTTGACCAAGACTATATTGGAGAGCCATTCGGTGTACCGTACCTCTCGAATGAACTCTGCTTTCAGCAGTTTATTCACCTCCTCCTCAGCAGCTTTGAGCCGATCAGCAGCCAAGTTTCTTCTCTTTTGAATCACCGGCTTGAAGGAGGGATCCACATTAAGATGATGCTCCATGACATCACAGGGAACCCCTGGCATCTCCTCTGCAGACCACACAAAAATGTCTGGGTTACTTTTTATGAGGCTGAGGAGTTGCTCCTGCTACTCAGTGTTGAGTCCCGTGCCAAGTTGCACAGTTTTCTCAGGGCAGTCTTTGTCGAGAGATAGTACGATCAGCTCCTCAACGGGTGTTGGCCGACGCGCTTCCTTCTTCTCATCTTCTGGTTGGAGCTCTTCTAAAGTGAGAGTTTCAGAAGTTCCATTGGATTCTCCTCCACGGTTCTTCAGGAGATTAACGTAGCATTGGCGTGAGGCAAATTGGTCACCTTTTACTTCCCACACCCATTGTCAGTTTTGAACTTTAGCTTTATGTGGTAAGTTGAGGGGACAGCTCCCAACATATTCAGGGACGGTCTTCCCAAGTTGGCATTGTAGCTAGAGGTGCATCTCACGACCAAGAAGTTAAATGAAGCAATAGCATATCGGGGCGACTTGCCGAGGGTCAGCGAGAAAGTGATGATCCCTTCGGGTTGGAGGGGACTCCCATTGAACCCCATCAATGGTGATTTAGTCGGTTTGAGATTCTCAATCCGGATTTTCATCCTCTCGAATGCATCCAGAAAATGATATCCACCGAGCTTTCAGTGTCAACAAGCACTCTGTGTATCATGAATATCCCTACTTTGACAACGACGACTAGGGCATCGTCATGTAGTTGAGTGACTCCTCGGAGATCTTCATCCGAGAAAGTAATGGGAGGAGAAGGGCGGTTCCTCTTCAAAGGAGATGCTTCTTGAACTGAGCCCACCATCCTAGCGTAGCTTTTCCTGGACGCGGTGCTTTCACAACCATATCCTGGTCCTCTAGCTATGACAAGAAGAGGAACATCCTCCTGGGAGGGCTTCTGCGGGTCAGGGGGATCATCTTTTTTGGCTAGGTCCACTTTGAGGAATTTGTCAAGCTTTTCTTCTCTGATAAGGTCTTCGATTACGTCTTTTAGATGGATGCAATCTTCAGTAGTGTGTCCTCAGACTTGATGGAATGTGCAAATCTTTTTGCCGTGCTTTGCAAAAGAGGACTCTTTAATGGGCTATGGCTGCTTGAGTATCTTCTTATTCTGAATTTAAATCAAAACATTCTCCCTAGAATTATTAAGGGGAGTGTAGTCATTGTACCTTGCAAGGAGTAAGGGTCTCCTTGGTTCTTGTGTTCCTTGGTCAGTAGGACGAGGAGGTCTATCACGGTTTCTATCATCTTCTTTCCGTGGACCTTGTTCTCCTCGCCGAGGATCCCTATACGCTTCTTGGCGAGGCTCTTCTTTATGGAATTCTCTCGCTCTCTGGAGAGCTTGCTCCCTAAGCTCAACCTTGAACTCGTCTGAAGCGATATACTTCTGTGCTCGACTCATGAGTTCTGACAAATCTCTGGGAACTTCTCTTGAGATGTCATCAAGGAAGGGACAGTCCCGGAGACCATCCAGCACAGCTCCAACCACCATAGGTGAATGAAGGTTGGTCATTCCGGATATCTCTCTGCTAAAACTGTCCAGATATTTGTGGAGGCTTTCTCATTCCCTTTGCTTGCATCTCAGAAGCATGACAGGATTCTTCTTCTGTCTTCTGCAATTAGCGAAGCAATGGAAGAATAGATCAGTCAACTGGTCAAAGTATGCTATAGTCCTGTGTGGCAAGCTCCTGAACCAGTCATACGCGGTTCCCGTGAATGTCTTCGGGAATCCCTGGTACAAGATAACTTCTGAGGTCCTGTTCACCATCATCTTCGAGCAGTAGTGCTCCACGTGCTCGAAAGGATCAGTGGTTCCATCATAATACTGGATATTCGGGGTTCTGAAGTTCTATGGGAATAGGGCCTCTCAGATCCCCTGAATGAAAGGAGAGATCAGACGTGGGACATGCTGCATTACTCTCTCCATGTCGGTGAGATGCGCTCGGCGGTGTCCCTCGGGTGAATGATAACGCCTTAGCGAATATCGCCCCTAGGAATCACGCCGAGGAGAGCGTCCCCGTGATAAATAGTATCTTGGAGAGTGATGCGGGAGTGAGTACCGGTGTAACGAATACCGCCTTGGCAAATAGTGCTGAGGAGAATACTGTCGAGGTGAATAGGGCCTCGGTGATCCTCGCCGAGGCGAATGATGTCTCCCACTAGGTTGAGGGAACATGGAATCATCAGGTGAACCGCTGTGCCTTCTTCCTCGAATCCTTATTGCAGATCGTAGGTTTTGCCCTCGCCGTAGCTAGGGTGAATCAGAACTTTTAGAGGAGGACGTAGGGCTCCTACCTCGCTTAGGAGAATAAGCCTGATGGCAGGTGGAATGCATAGCGAGCCACTCGTGATTTCTTGGCGGACGCTGAGCGGGGTTGGGCACGGTGGCCTGAGATATGTGGCGCTCTACTGCTAGCATGGCGTGTGCGAGCTCCGCGATCTTCTGCTCCATTGAATTGAATCGTTCAACAGAAATGACAACATTCATAGGTTGACCTGATGGGGCTTCATCAACGACCCCAGGTGCTTCATTGAGAGCAAGAGGATTGCTCTCAACCTCTATAGCAGTAGCTGGATCTAGGTTTCTTAGTTCTTGAGACTGATTTTGCTTTGATCTCCTTGTGGTAGGCATAACTTCTTATTCAATGTCCCCACGGATGGCGCCAAAATGTTGATGCGAAATTAGGATGAAACCCTAATTCCTCTCAACATTTGAGTTTATATTTGGAATGGGAGAAGAAGCTCAACCAAGAGATCAAAAGGAAGATCAAAAATCAAGATAAAGACACCAGAAATAACATGGAAACCCTTGGAATCGGGGAGAAAACCACGGATCTCTCAAATGAGAGTGAAATCCGCTAAAATCACCCTCAGATTACAATCAGAGAACTCCATTATAAAGTAGAAATGGAGGCTTGAGGGAGAGGTAGAGGAGCTAGGTTTTAAGTGGGGGAGGGCTTCGCCATAGTGCTTCAACTTGAGAATAAGCTGAAAAGCTCCTCTATTTATAGGCGCATGGGCGGGGGTGAGGCTTGGGCAGCAAGCTACTTCTAATAGAGTACGTGGATGCCAGTTGGATGCCAGCTCGGATCAGCCAGCTTAGCCTTCTTCCAGAGGCTTCTAGATGCCAATCTGGATTCTAACCGCTTAACCGTCTTTTTATCTAGAAGGTTTTTAAAGTCTCTGGACACCCTCTAACATGGCGTTTCTTAACTTCAACTACCAAAAGTGGATTTCTGAGTAGAAGGTTGAACAAGGGAGGCGTTGTGATGGTTTAGAGTATGGTTCTGTAGAGATCGAGACTGAGTAGGTGACCGGTTCAGCCAACTGTAGGGGATTTTCCGAGTAACTCTTCTGCTCGGATATGATTAGGGCCAAGGGAGATTCTGGGAGGTACTCTGAGATGTTTTCAAGTGGCCTGTTGCCAGGGTGACACGTGTTCCTCTTAATCTCAACCCTATCACACACACACACACACATATATATATATATGGGGCATGCTACTATGTGGCCGGCCTTATCACTATGCAAGTGTGGTCGCCTCCATTTGACTCACTTGTACAACGTTTTGAGAAAATCCAACCGTATGGATGGAAAGAACATCGAAAAATAAGCTAGCATGTCAATTTTCATACAATTTGGGAACTTGTAGGGTCTTCATCTTAACTGGTGAAAATTTATAGAAATCCTACTGGTTCAGAATTTCACCCGTTAAGATGAAGACCCTACAAGTTCCCAAATTGTATGAAAATTGACATGCTAGCTTATTTTTCGATGTTCTTTCCATCCATAAAGTTGAAAATCCTTAAAACATGCTCCAAGGGCCAAAATGAGAGGCAACCTTACCGGAACATTGTTCCGGCCGGCCTTATAGTAGCATGCCAGTTTAAATATATAGATAAATCAATATATATCTAATAAAATTATAAAAAATATAATATATATTTTATATATAAATTTACTATATATAAGTAGTGATAGGATGACGAGGCCGCAAGTGCGACCGGCCTCATCCTATCACTACCCTATATATATATATATATACACACACGCTGCAGATAAAAAAGGATTTTTATTTTTTGAAAAGAATGAGTTGCATGTGGGTCACTTAATAAAGAAAGATGTTTTTTTGAAAGAAAAAAAAAATATTTGCATGTGGTTCTCTTAATAAAGAAGGATGTTTTTTTGAAAAGAAAGATTTGTATGTGGTTTTCTAAATAAAGAAGGATATTTTTTTTGAAAAAAAAAATCCCAAATCTAATCATGCACGAGATCCGCCAAACTAGAGGCACAGATTATAAGATGAAATAACCAACGACTCAAATATGACTCCTTGTGAGAACAACAAGACAGAACCTTTAGAGAGAAAAAGAGAGGGAGAGAGAGAGCGTTGAAGAATTCTGTTGCGCCGTGACGCTCCATTGAGCCAGTACACCTCACCGGAAACTTGTGAGCCAGATTTCCCTTCCCTTCTCCAGGTTGTCGCGACCCTCGCTGGAGTTTGGTAGGGGCCTTCGCTAGCGTCCTGTGAACTTCAACAACTATCTCCGGCCCTAGGAGGACCAGGAGCCATGGAACACCACCTATCACGCTGGGACAAACACACTGGTTGAGGAGGCCAGCACGATCGTGGGTTAGTAAACAACCATGCATGCATGCGGGTTAGTGAGAACAAGCAGAGTTGTTTAACATGATCCTTGACTTGAGCTGGTGAGAGTGCACTTTATGAGGGATGACCGTGCACACATAGGCTTGGATGAGGGGGGTTGCACTCCATTTCAGCTAAATTAAATCTCTAACCAAGCTATGACTTTAGTAACCATTTGAATGATTAAGGGAAAATGGATCAGATCCGTCATGGAGAGTAAAAGTATAGATTTTGCTCATTTCCTTGTTCTTGATAATAGATAAGGTAGTGCATATTGGATATAAAAGGTAGTGCATGAATAACTCATGGACCTCATTGGAACATGATACCCTCAAGAACGGATCTGTTAAGTCTTGACTGGTAGGTTAACATGCATAGGATGACATGGGTGCGGGTTCCAATAGTTGGGTTAGGCTGACCAAGTGGTCTGGTTAATGGTTCAGTAAACCCTTAATAAGAGCCATTGCATAATATGAAGTGCAGTAGATGAAGAGTAAGTGATAGGATGGAATGTTGTGTGTGTGTGTGTGTGTGTGTGTGTGTGTGTGTGTGTGTGTGTGTGTGTGTGTGTGTGTGTGTGTGTGTGTGTGTGTGTGATGCAAATGGCTATAACATCATGTAAGCAAGTCTTGGTCCTTATTTTAGCCCACTTGCACAGTATTTGAAGGAAATCCAACCGTATGGATGGAAAGAACATCGAAAAATAAGCTAGTATGTCAATTTTCATATAATTTGGGAAGGTGTAGGGTCTTCATCTTATAGGGTGAAATTTTCAACTAGTAAGATTTCTATAAATTTTCACCCGTTAAGATGAAGACCCTACACCTTCCCAAATTGTATGAAATTTGACATGCTAGCTTATTTTTCGATGTTCTTTCCATCCATATGGTTGGAAATCCTTAAAACGTTGTGCAAGTGGCCAAATGGGAGGCGACCTTATATGAACAGTGTTTCGGTCGGTCTTATACTAACATTTCCATATAGCGTGTTACTATGCGGCCGGCCGGAACACTGTTCTAGTCCGGTCGCCTCCCATTTTGGCACTTGGAGCATATTTTAAAAATTTCCAACCATACGAATGGGAAGATCATTTAAAAATAAGCTAGTATGTCCATTTTCATACAATTTGGTGATCGTTTGGTCCTCTCACTTAATGGTTGAAATTCTGAACTGTTAAAACTTCCCTAAAATAAGGACCGTTAAGTGGAAGGACCAAACGGTCACCAAATTATATGAAAATGGACATGCTAGCTTATTTTTCGATGATCTTTCCATCCGTACAGTTGGAAATCCTTAAAACACTCTACAAGTACCCAAATGAGAGGCGACCGGGAATGCACAGTAATATAGTCGGCCGGACTATATCACAGCGCTATATATATATATATATATATATATATATATATATATATATATAGGGTAAATTTCGAAAAAAAAACCCATGTGGTTTCACAGATTTGCAAAATAGGGAATGTGGTTTTTTTTTCGAAAAAAATCTTGTGGTTTCTCAAGTTAACAAAAAATGGAAAAACTGGTAACTCCCGCTAACGGTGTTAAGTTGATAGGGGTATTTTCGTCAAATTTTGTAAAATAGAAGCCGAAAATTGTAAAAAAAAATTGCCCTAAATTGGATTTCTTTCAAATGTCCATCTATTTGAGAGATTAAAACCAAAAAAATTGACGAAAATGCCTTTGCCAACTAAGCAAAGGTTAACACCGTTAATGGGAGTTAACGATTTTTCCCTTTTTGTTAACTAGAGAAACCACAAGGTTTTTTTCGAAGAAAAAAAAAACCACATTTCCTATTGTGCAATTTTGTGAAACCACATGAATTTTTTTTTTTTAAAATTTACCCATATATATATACAGTAGTGTTAGGATCAAGCTGGCCGTAAGTGCAGCCGCCTGATCCTAACACTACTTTTATATATGAAATATATATAAAATATATATATTATATTTTTTATAATGTATTTATATATATAGATTTATCTATATATTTTAGATAATATATAGAAATACATATATAATTTTTAAAATATCTTATCGTCAGAATACATATAGATATATACATATATCTATAAAATTTATATATATATATATCTATATATTATCTAAAATATAAAGATAAATCTATAATCTCTCTCTCTCTCTCTCTCTCTCTCTCTCTCTCTCTATTTATATATATATATATATATTATAAAAAATATAATATATATATATTTTATATAATTGATATATTAAAATGGTGATAGGATCAAGCGGCTGCACTTGCGGCCGGCCTGATCCTATCACAATTATATATATATATATATATATATATATATATATATATATATATATATATATATAGCATGAACCTCTCAACCCCTCTCTACGGGCGCTTAAGCATGCCCCCTTGTAAGATGTTCCCTTGTGAATAAAGCTTGCACTCCGGTTTGGTTTTCAAATCTCCAGTTTCCTTCCCCGCAGCGCTCATCCTCCTTTTTCCCCCTTGAACGGGAAAGCTTTTTCTTTGTGAAGGTATGGCCACAAAAAGATAAGTGTTTTTCTTGAATTTGTACAAAGACAGAAGTACAGCAGACTCTTAATCACACTATGCTATCCTATAAAATCGGTAGTAAAGAGCGAGGTGATCCCTAACATCTTGTAAACAAAGAGGTAGGCGGAAACCGAGGCCGAGATGCAAATTCCTACCTATACGTTATGCCGCTTTGAAGGCTTGGGGTTTATGGGTGTTCTTGGATATGGTTTAAGCTCTTGTTTACTCCTCCTCTTGAATGAGCAGGCCCCCTTGATACCCTAGGCCTGAGCACATTTTCTCCCCGGCTGCATCATTTGTAGATAATGCACGTGGCGCTGGAATCAGAAGCGCGCATCAGATCTTGTATGGAACCGCATTCTAGAAAGCTTAAAAAAAATAAAAAATCTGGCCATATCCACACCAAAGAAGAGCAAGTACCTAGTAGAGCATAAAACACATTTTCAACCAAAACCTTTCCGCCAAACACTTTCCTTAATCTTTAACTCTTTAACCCAATATATATATATATATATATATATATATATATATATATATATATATATATATATACGGGTCATATTATAGTATCGGCTGCATTGTGCACAGAGTAAGATGCCTTCCCATTTGCCACTTATGCAGGTATTTTGAGGATTTCCAACCGTATGGATGGAAAGAACATCAAAAATTAAGCTACCATGTCAATTTTCATACAATTTGGGAATTTGTAAGGTCTTCATCTTAACGGGTGAAATTTATACAAATCTTACCAGTTCAAAATTTCACCATTTAAAATGAAAACCCTACAAGTTTCCAAATTGTGTGAAAATTGACATACTAGCTTATTTTTCGATGTTCTTTCCATCCATACGGTTGGATTTCCTCAAAAACTGTGCAAGTGGGCCAAATGGGAGGCGACCGCAAATGAACAATGTAATGGCCTACCAAGATAAGATCGTGCCCGTATATATATATATATATATATATATATATATATATATATATATATATATATATATATAGAGAGAGAGAGAGAGAGAGAGAGGTGTTAGGATCAAGCCAGCCAGATGTCCGGCCGGCTAATCCTAACACCTATATTATATCTTAAATATAATATATATATTATTTTAATATATATTTTGATTTATGTATAAATTTTAAACAGATTTTAGATATGTATATATACTTTTTAAATTATCTTATCTTCAGAATACATGTATACATGTGCATATAATTTTAAAAAGTATATATACATATCTAAAATCTGTTTAAAATTTATAAATAAATCAAAATATATCTAAAAACAATATAAAAAATATAACATTATATATATATATATATATATATATAGAGAGAGAGAGAGAGAGAGAGAGAGAGAGAGAGAGAGAGAGAGAGAGAGGAGGTAAATGGGCTAACATTCCTTGGAAAGTCACGGCCCACTCCAAGGGGTAGCTAGACTATGGGCTTGACCTCATAGTTGGGTCAATCAACCAAGTGGTTGAGGCTCATAACTAAGTTAGAAGGCTAATAGGCCCTCGGCCCAGTGAAGATTGTGAGAGCATAGTAAGCCATTTGACACTTGTAAAAGTATTAAGACACAATTCCGATTATTACCAGATATTGATGTA
The DNA here is from genome assembly GCA_026586065.1 of Dioscorea zingiberensis. Taxonomy (NCBI): domain Eukaryota; kingdom Viridiplantae; phylum Streptophyta; class Magnoliopsida; order Dioscoreales; family Dioscoreaceae; genus Dioscorea; species Dioscorea zingiberensis. The sequence continues at coordinate 15,786,414 of CM048819.1, read as the reverse complement.
GAGCAGAGGGCCACGTCAGGGAGAGAAACCGACTTATCGTTGGGTATTTCTGTACACCCAAGTAAGTACTCTTGCCTATTTCCCACTCATTGATTGAGTGTTTCTTGGATTTGCTGCTTGGTGCTTTTGATTATTGATTTATTGACTAGATACACATACTTGCTTTCTTGACTTGTTGGATTATTTCCATGATTGTGTATGTACGTTGGCTTGTTGAATGTTGGCATCCATTTGTGTGTTTTTGTACTTGCTGAGTATGCCTATCTTTTGGCCATGTGTGGAGACACATGAGCTTGTGCGCTAGTCGGATAGGTATACGTCAGGTGTTCTTGTGAATTCTTTCGCCCGGTGCAGTGGAGTGAGGCTCCGATGGGGCGTTTAGGGCCGAGGACACCCTAGCGTCCTGATAGTCCATGCCAGGAGGAGGATACTTTAGTTGTCCAACCCGTCAGTGGGATGATTCACTAACCGTGTCGACACGTATGAGAGGTGGCGCTACCGACTTCCGACTGAGGATCGATTCCAGTTCAGGCTGATGACTAACCGAGGGATACTTTTAGAGCCTTCTTTGGATCGCTCGTTCTGAGCTTAAGATTGTAGTTGTTGATAGGAGTCCCTAATATTGACAAATTCTTTGTGGTAGGTTTGAGACTACCGGATATTGGATGGTATGGGGCGTGGTCCCCGCTTTGATTGATTGAGTCATATGATTTATTGACTTTCTTTGTTTGATTTATCCTGCTATCTATTGCATGATTTCATTGTACTCCCTACGAGGGTACTTTCTGAGTTTTCCTTTCGAAAGCTCATCCACTTGTTGACTTTTTTTCATATCCTGAGGAGTAGCTGACTCAGACTCGGGAGCTGTGCGTGGGTAGGGAGACCACTTGCAGAGGTTTGCAAACTTCCTATTTATTTGTGTGTGAGGATGAGACAGACTTATAGGACCCATATAGGGCCTACCTATTATTTACATTATAGGGTGTATATATCCTTTTTATTTCCTTCCGTTATGTAGACTCTGATTATTTGCTTATGTTTTATCATTATTTTGTTGCATATTTGTTGTTGCTTTATGATTACCTAGGCCTTGTATCCGAGTGGGTCTCGTCACTACTTAGGTACAGCCAGTCTTTCGCGTGCCAGAGGCTCGGGATTTGGGGTTTGGGGCGTGACAAGATCCCTGGCCTGTATGGGCTCCGCGCGAGGCCGTGCCTCGAGTACTCTGCCCAGTAGAAGACTACTGTGACTCTAGGGACGGTTGTAGATACTCAACAATCTTGTTCTCTTTGCTCCAACGACGGAAGCATTCTCCTATAACACGCCGACACACAGTCTCCGAATGTGTCCCACTACAGACATGACATCTACACCAACTAGAATGAGCAACACTAGCTGATGACACCTAAGGGTGAGTTTTTGATGCAACATGTGCTCCACTATTCCCTTTGGGCTTACTATTCTTCCTAGTGAGCTAACTGTGCTGAAGTCCAGAGCTCCTATCCCTCTTCTTCTGATGGTCTTTCGTCTGATCCCTACCCTTTCTACACACAATATCAAAGGACTTTGCACGTCCTACAACCTCCGTATAGCTGGTAAGATGTAAGGGAGCCAATGCCTTACGAATATGATATTGCAAACCATCCTCGAATCTACGTGCCCTGCTCTCATCATCATCAACAAATTTTGCTGCAAACCTGAAGAGCCTGTCAAACTCCATCTCGTACTCATCAACAATCATGCTCTCCTGTGTAAGGTGAAGAAACTTCCTCTCAAACTCCAGTACCTTACTTTTGGGGAAGTATTTTCTGAAGAATACTTTAAGTAGCTAATCCTAGGTATCAAAGTTCATTCCCGTACAGACGTGTTTATTTCTCGCCCTTCTACCAGTTGTAGGCACTCCCCTGGAGCATATAAGTGGCAACCTGAGCTCCTCTTCCTCTGTACACCCCATTACGTCGAATGCCTTTTCCATTTCATCAATCCACTTCTTAGCTACATCTGGGTCAGTGATACCCTCAAACGGTGGAGGTCTTGTCTTCTTGAACTCAACAATGTTCCTCTGGTGCAATTGTGGCGTAAAAGGAGGTGGTGGTTGTTGATGCTGGGATTGGCGTTGCTCCCTAACCAACCCCACGGATTCCTGCATGAGTTCCATAATCCTGTCCTAACTACTATTTCCTGACTGGTCTATTCCAACAGACGGAACTAACTGACCCATCTGCTTATCCATGTTACGTATATGGGGACGACGAGGGGCCGTTCTGAATCAATAAACAATTTGTCAATGATCAATATGTAATACAGAAGTTAAATTTAAAAAGACAAACATTCACTATCGATACCAAAACCTAAAAGGATCTAATCTCTCTGATGTGATTGATATGTGCATAGACCAGAATGCATACTATTCTGTTATTATATATATATATATGAATTATGTATGTTATTTTCTGTATATAACTCTAGTATGATTTATGTCGCTCACTGGGCTAGTTTTAACTCACAACTCCCCCCATTATACAGTAGTGTGCAGGAACAGGTCAGGATAGACGATCTGGTTGACTTGGAGTGGTACAAATCTGAGGACTAATGTGATTGTTTACTCTTTAGTTAGCTCTGAGTATAGAGATATCTTGATGGGTTGTATAATAGATGATTAGTTATTATGTGAAATAAACATTGATTTTGTATCTGAACTGAATATTGGATATGTATAATATCAAGATTTGATTTCCTTTTATCCATTGTGAATTATGTCTATAGTAGGTCGAATCTAATTTTGTGCCTTACGTACTTATAGGGTTGCGCGTACTTACGGGGACAACCTTATAATTACGCGGTGTTTGTTCCATGCCCGGGCCCAGATTGGGTTCAGGGCGTGGCACCTTTCTTCCACCAATCTTGTTTTATTGAAATCTTCACATATAATGACCTATAGTCCATCCGCTTCATATGAGCGTATTATTTCCCCACATTATTGCAATTTTTGTGCATGATAACAATGCCCCCATTCTGTTGTACACATTCACTATTTTTTGTTATTTTGGTCCTCAAATGCACAAATTTTTTATTTATTTAAAAACATCAAATAATCTAAAGTTTCTTGTTAAGTGTCAGAATTTCTCCTTCTCAATCAAGATCATTCCTCGGAGTCTCTGTGTTGTTCTACAAGAAACACCAATCAACAGTCCCGTCTCAAATGTAATGCAGACACGTAGAGACAATCAAAGGAATGTTCTTTCCGTCTCAGAAGTAATGCAGACATATAATAGAGACAATCAAAGGAATGTTCTTTGGTTAAAATCGAAGGTGAGAAGGCCAAAGTAATGCACTGGCATTGATGGAGAAAGTCCTCTGAAAGCCTTAGGAGTGAACTCCCAAATCACAGGGGATAAGATTATTATAAAGACATTGATGATATCTCTATACAGTGATCATCGATCCACTTAATACAAACATAATCTTATCAAGTGTTCATGATCTGAAAGCTAATCCTTGCTTCCAACGTAGACTATCTATAGGAATTTGGTATATCCTAAACTTAAAATGCTAACTAAACAACTTCAACTAGAGTTATATATGTGGTCATAGTTTGAACATCAATGTTTTGGACCTAGTCTATTTGATCAACTAGCATGTGATTATGTAATTAGATCCACTTTAATAAATGGTCGCCCAAGTCTGACTAACTAAACGTTGACCAACCGAAGCACTGGACTCTGTCGAAATGACCATGTCCGAGTCCAGTGTCCGGACCGGATTAGTCACTAGAGTCAACAAAAGCACACCAAATGAAACAAAGAAAAGCGCCACGTCACATCGTATCACTCCAAGCTGGGCCCCAGAAGCCACCACTTGACACGCGTCGCTATCCGGGAGGGCCGCCACGAATTTATCTTTGACATTTTCAAGCGCCCTCTGGCGACAGGGCGCCGCGGCCGTCCACGTGTCACGGCAGCCCACCATCACGCCACGTGTCTCACTCCACTACCCAGTCTCAGATCGACACGAGCCGCACGGCGAACCGTTCTCCACCTTATCCTTCTATTCGCGCAAGCAATATAGACCCTTTCTTATCATCTCAACCGTCAAAAATGCTTTTAGTTTCTCTCACTTAGATCACCAATCTCGATGCACGATACACGGCTATACAATCTCCAAACTTTTGTGATAATAATAATAATAATAATAAAAACTCTCCCTTCTTTTCCGCTTTTCTATATAACCGCATTCATTCGTTGCAATTGCCGAAGGTTCAAGGTTCATCTAACGCTAATTTCGTATTTAATACGCAAGATTTCTTCAACGAAGTCTGAGGATTTTTCCAGAGGCGTGTTAGATCGATCATTCCCCTTGATTGCATGTTGTTTTTGGTGAATTAATTCACATTTTTTGTGTATATGATCTGCATCGGGGCGACGAGCGTACCTGCAGCACGGATTCCCGCACGATCGGCTCCGAAAGAGAGGATCAGAAGTGGTAGGAAGTCACCGGGGAGAATGGAGACGGCGGGGCTGGCGATGAGATCTCCGGCGGCGACGGCGGTGGCTGCGGGGCCGTTGATGTTGACGTCGGGGGCGAGCGGGCGGGTGAACGCGCTGCTCTCCTTGAGGGTGCTACGGAGCTTGTTGTTGTTTATCAATGGTGTGATCCTGCTCTTTCTTCTTGCCTTCCGCCGCCGTCCGCGGTTCGTGGCCGCAGCCGAGAGGCCGTCGCCGGGGGTTGGCGAGGATAAGAAGGGGGCGGTTGTGGTGAGGGTTCCGTCTGGAATTGTGACTAGGAGGAGGGGGAGCGAAGGGGAGGCGGCGGCGAGGAGGGCGATGGCGATAAGGAGGGTGGGAGTGAGGGAAGTGGAGGGGGAGGAGAGGAGGAGCAAGAGGGAGTTCGCCATGTTCGCCACGGCGAGAGGGGATTCGCTCTTCACCCAATCCTGGACGCCCGTCGCCATGCCCACCAGGCACGTCTCTCCTCCCTATTTTTTCCCCAAATTTTTTTCTAATTTTAATTCAAATATTAATTACCATAATTTTATTCTTGAATATTAAACATTTCATTTCACTGAGAATCAATTTTCCTTGATTTTTTCTATATTTTAATGTGATTTGGATCCTGGAAAACGAGAAAGGTTTTAAAAGCATGATTATTATTATTATGGAAAAAAGGCGAGAGATGATCATTGTGGGATTGGGAAACGTCCTTTGAAATAAATTGTAAATATTATTTTTTCCCCAATTTTGTTGACTTGTTTGAACTACATTTTTTAGAAGAATTCATGTTTTTCTTCCAACCCAGAGCTGGAAATTTAGGATTATTATTTGTTAGAAATTCTCCAAATATTTTCTTATACTTCAAATAGGAAACGCAGTGAAACGTTTTTCATATTTCTATTTATCGTGCCATGTTTCCCACGCGTGCTCTAGCAGGGGACCCACTTGGTTATCCTGTGGTTGTGTAGATGCCACGTGTGATGCGTGCCATTCGTTCTGTTTTTTTTGGGGACCCGTTCTTACGATAAGGGCTATGGTACTTTCCAGTTATTCTAGCCTTAATAATGCAGCAGGGCATCCTGGGGTAGTGGAGGTAACCTTACCTCATCATCTATCTCTCTAGAAGGTCCCAGCCCCAACTCCCATAGTCCCATCCCATGTGTTTGTCAGGGTTGATATCCTCACCCAAGTTTGTCCCTTATCGACGTTATCGTTAGGTTCGGTGGTCTTATGTGTGGTTGTCATATAAAATTTCTGGAGGGAATATATCAGTTCATGGCGGTGGGACACTGGAACTTGTGGGGGATTTGGGAAGAGTATTATTTATGCCATCCATAATAAGATAATGAATTTAACAAAAATAAAAAAATAAATAATGAGATAATGAAGGTTGTTTATGCTTATCATAGATTTTAGCTTTAATAATTATCTTAGTAATACACAAATGGTGTTGGATTATGATTCTTGATGTGTTTGTTAATTTTCGTCTAGTGTCCTTGTTGAGAAATTCATATTTATCAACTGCTAAAATTAACATTGTTCTTTTTTTGTTAATGTTGTGCAGGGGTCTGGTTGTTCTTATGCACGGTCTGAATGAACACAGGTAGCTTAATGTGACTTTTGTTTATGCTTGTGAATCTATTGAATGAAGTGATATTTATTTGGTTCACTAATTCTTTTTTATTTTGTTTTATGTTGAACAGTGGACGGTATAATCATTTTGCAATGCAGCTGAATGACCATGGTTTTAAGGTGTATGCCATGGACTGGATTGGTAAGTAACTAAGTACCATCAATCTTTTGAGTATATGCTTCGTAGATCTCTCAATCATTCATGGAGAACGTGGAGATGGGTTGAAATTAGGAGAAAAATTATGCCTTTTGATCCTCATCCTTGAATTTCAATTTACCCCAAACTATTATTCATGAATAAAGTTGGGCTATAGGTTGTTTGCCTGAAATCATCTCCCCACATGTTATGATGCATTTTTAATTGCACTTGGTATGGGAGGTTCATTGTACTCCTATAAAATGAAAATGGGATTGGATTCATAACCAAGTAATTGACAACAAGAGAGCCTAATCATGTTGTTCCTTTTTATACAGAAATTAGTAAAACCTATATAACATATTTTCTAAAATTGATGTTGGCTGAGCGAGTTGAAGCTCTTTTTGAGTGTTCTTTTAATGTTCATTAACTTTCAGAATTATGTAATTCAGTTTTTTTTCAGGTTTGAAAGAACCACCCCCATGACTTTGGCTCATGATTGGCCCAAATCTTGATTGAGACCAGTCAGGTCAGCTAGTATTTTGAGTACTCAGTTGAGAATTAGAAACCTACTATTAGAGACATACTATTAGAGACCGAGTCATACATTTACCTTTTACAATAAATCTTAACATGAGGCTCTATATTGGTTTGGTGAGATTTTTCACATACGAGTTGGGAAGAATACCATTCAAATGTGCCAATCTTCTGTTTTCTTATCCAAAAAAATAACAAGCTAACTTTGATGAAGAAAATTGGTGTGAAAGTTCCAAAACAAAACAAATAAAATAAAATAAAATAAAAGGTGGAGAGGGTTCAAACTATGCTTGAAGTATGACAAGAATAAAACAAAATATTAAAAATAACAAGATTGGTGAAATGTCTGGTTTCGTGAGAAAATGAGAATCTCATTATCTTAAGCATTTAGCATGAAACTTGGAAACACCTTAGAAGTTAGAACAGTCATTTCTTTCATGTTTACCCTGTCTTTTGTCTTATGGGCTTTGGTTTCTTTTCAGGGCATGGCGGAAGTGATGGGCTGCATGGTTATGTTCCTTCCCTTGATTATGCTGTCAGTGATCTGGTATTAATCAAATCTCTTGATATTCAATAATCATTGTCTTAAACTTTATATCTTCTCTTTCTTATACTTCTTGTTATGCAGAAAGCTTTTTTGGATAAGGTATTGGCTGAAAATCCAAGGTTGCCCTGCTTTTGCTTTGGACACTCAACAGGTGCAGCTATTATTCTCAAGGTAAGTCACTTTGGCTGAATAGTATTTTTATCTCTTCCATAGTTTCCATGAGCATATCAATATGGAATTTCATTCCTATCTAGTTTATTAATTGGTTGTTTCATTAACTATAGGCAGTGATGGATCCAAATATAGAATCTCGTGATCAGAGTGGTATTGACATCACCTGCCATTCGCGTTCAACCATCTCACCCACTTGTCACGGTATGTACTTCAACATAGAAGATGAATGATGTTAGTTTTCATATAATATTTACATCAGTCTTCAGAAGTTAAGAGCATTCATATCAGTTTTATAGACATAAGTTTCTACGACTAATTTTAGAAATCCTAATAGATCATCAGGGATATACCTGTGATACTCCTCAAGCTCCTTTCCGTACCTGTCTTATTTTCCACTTTATCTGCTTCTACCTTGATGTCTCATCTGATGATCCAGAACATAGATTTACCACTTTCTAGATGGTGGCATCTGTTCTAAGAATATAACGTTGATGCATCATTTTCTTTACTAGCCTTTGGTACCACTTTCAAATGTCAATTTTGTAGCCGGTGACACCTGCTCTAAGAATATAATGTGATGCATCATTTTCTTTACGATCCTTGCCACGAAATCCTTTTCCTACCATTTACATTTGTTCAAAATAAAATGTGGCAACTAACTTTTAATTCTCTCTAAATATCAGACACTCGCCCCAATCCTCGCATTGATTGCTCCCAAATACCAGTTTACTGCTGAAAGCAAGGGCCCTCCTGTTTCTCGTGACCCGGAAGCATTGAAAGCCAAGTACTCCGATCCACTTGTGTTCACCGGTTCAATACGTGTCCGAACTGGATATGAAATCCTACGAATCACATCCTACTTGCAGCAAAATCTGAGCAGAGTCAACACCCCATTGCTAGTCCTTCATGGCACATCTGACACAATCACTGCCCCGGATGCCTCTCAAAGATTATACGAAGAGGCAAATTCATCAGACAAATCCATCAAATTATATGAAGGACTCTTGCACGATCTCCTCTTCGAACCCGAAAGGGATGATATTGCGAAGGATATAATCGACTGGTTGTGCAGCAGACTTGATGCTTCAAGCAGAAAGCTCAAGAACTGAACCCAATGGTAATGGCATATGACAATGTGGCTGGTTTTTTTTATGAGACAGCCACTCAGTGATAATTCCAATAGCCAGGAACTTCTATTGTTGTTGTTGTTGTATCAGTGCATAATACCTGCGTTTATAAAATTTACTTCTCATTAGCAGGTGTTAATGAACTTCAATGAAAATTAAGTTATCCATGGAATGTCACTTGTGTTTTCTCAAATTTCAATTGCACTAGTCAAGCGAGCAAGTGAAAACTCAGTGAATTATACATTTTATAATAGCATAAATATGATGTTTATATTATTATTATTATTATTATTATTATTAATAAAGGTGACAAGTGCCCCCGTGGGAAATGGACAGTTCGATCTTGTATTAGTTCCGAGGAGAACATCATATTAGCAAGTGGTCGAAAATAAAAAATTTAGTAATAAAAAATTATATCACTAATTTTCAAAAATAAAAAATTAAAAAAAATGAGAAGTTAATTTAGTTAGTGATCGAAACCAATGGCCTCTGATACAACCCTACCCATTGTTCTCTCTAGGCATGAGATAGGTGAGGCTTTCGTAGTGGGTGAAACCAGACTAGTGAGCCAGCGTTGAATGGTGCATCCGGAGTGGAGGAGAAGACGACCAAGGATTAGAGGACACATCGCGTGCACAAACAACCAGCTTGGGTTGTTGATTACCAGATGGGATGCGTGGCAAAGCACGGTGCGTAGGATCGTGGTGGGAGTGTGAATCTGAGGTTGTGGTCATGCGTTATTACGTGGGTTGTCATCTTGTAATAATTACTGATGGGTTGTTATGCCAGCCTGGTAGGATATTCCATTAGGGTTTCCTTTTGCATTGGAAGCTATACAGGGGCGGCTCAAGAGAATTGGAGGCCTAAAGCGAGATTTTAAAATGAGGCCTTTAATTATTTAATATAAATTAAATTTTATTTATTTTTTTAACAACAACTTTTATGAGATATTTTTTTAGTTATTTTATATATTAACATGATAAGTCTTATGGGTTTTGATGGGAAAGTAATTCTATAACTACTCCAAAAAAAAAAGAATCTAAACAAACAAACAAAAATTTAAACAATAGATTAAAAATAGATTATTTTATAAAAAGAGATTTTTTTTGAAAAATATATAAAAAAAACTAATTACTACAAAAATTTATTTAAAATTTATTTTTCTTACTTTTTTATGCGAAGTTATTAATTAAATTTTTATAATCAATTTGTTATAATATTCATTTTTCAATTGATAATGTGGTTAATCCATTTAATATTTCTTGAGACATTCAATGAGTATTGCAAAACAAGAACTCAAAAGCCAAGATTAAAAAGAGTAAAGATAAAAAAAAAAAATTTAAAAACAATCTCAATTTATAATAGAGAGAATGACCGTTACTTACTAAATTACAAATGGCTACATATTTAATAATTCTTGGGATTAGATTTTTAACAACTAGTAAAGTAGTTGGGAGAAGATATAAATTTAATTATGTATTAAACTAAAAAAATTAAAACTTTAGTTTATTATCTTTTATTTTTAAAAGTTAGATGATAAAAGATATATAATTGACTAGATATTAAATTAAAAAATATTAAATAACCGTAAATTTCAGGTTCAAATGTAGTAGGAGGTCTCCAATAGATATTAAATTAAAATTTTTAAATATTAATTTATCATACAAGTAATTATTATAACTACAATAATAAGCTTTTAAAAAAATTTAAGGTTTAAATTTTATACGAGGCCTCCAATAGATATTAAATTTTAAATTAAAAATTTTTAAATATCAATATATTATAATAATCTATTATTATAGTTATTATGATAAGAGACTTTCAATATATAAGCTTTTAAAAAAAATTTAAGGTTTAAATTTTATATGAGGCCTCCAATAGATATTAAAATTAAAATTTTTTAAATATCAATATATTATAATAATCTATTATTATAGTTATTATTATAAGATTTAAAAAAAAAATCTTAAAAGATAACAAAAAAAATATGAGGCCTTCCAAATTTGGAGGCCTAAAGCGATCGCTTCACTCGCTTTACCCTTGAGCCGCCCCTGCAGCTATATAAACCCTAGGGTTTACTATATTAGGTTATGTGTATTTTCTAAGAACCTTCCTCTTCTCTTTTGAGTATTAACCATCCTTTTCATCCTTTTCTTCTTCCTCTTCGTCTCCTGGGAGTGAGTACCCACTCGAAGTGGTACTGCTGATACGCCTCTGGCCAATGGGGGTGTATCCTTGGTGCTTTCATTGAGAGCTTGGCTTTGTTCTCAGCTATGGCGGACTCAGAGATACTGGAGGCGATGAAGGCGATGGCGACCCAGCTTCAAACGCAGATGCAAACTCAGCTAGACGATTAGGCAACGATCTATCATCAGTCACTGTAGAAGAGCATGGCGACCATGGATGCTTGCTTCGAGGAGCTCCGCCTGCAAGTGATGGGGTCCTCGCCTACCCCTGGAGCAGGGCGATCATCATCTCACTATCGAACGGCGAATCCATACCCATCTGGCTTGGAGATCTCTCATTTGCTCAGGTAGATGAAAATGGAGATTCCCAAATTTGATTGAGTGGATCCGAACGGCTGGGTGTTCCGGATCGAGGAGTTTTTCAACTTTCACGAAACTCCGGCGACACTTCGACTACGTATCGTGTCTTTCCATCTGAAAGAACAAGCGTCGGCGTGGTATCAATGGATGAAGGACAATAATCTTCTCACGAACTGGCCAGAGTTGATCTTATCAAACCTCAAATAGTGCTTCAGAGTCTCACATTACGAGGATCATCAAGGAGCTCTTTCAAAGCTGACACAAACCTCAACGGTGTTCGACTTTCAGACAGCTTTTGAAGATTTGATGAACAAGGTGACCGGAATCTCCGAGCAGTTATTGATATCCTTCTTCATCACCGGTCTACGCCCACACATACATCGTGAGATGATGTTAACCCAACCATCAACGCTCATGGAGGCGTTTACACTCGCAAGGGCTTATGAAGCGCACCATGAAGAAGTTTTACAGGATCAGAGATCTTGGAGCAAGGGAGGACAGAGCACCACTGCTCAAATCTCTTTACCAACCATACCAAGGAGTTCCCCTTCGGCGATCACCCTCCACACGACCAGCGCTCAGGTTCAGTCTCCAGGTCAACCATCCACCCCAACTCCAACACTAATTGGGCGGCCACCAAAAACCAGCAGTCAACAGCCGTTAATATCACCTCCACCGCTTCCGATTCGTCGTTTAACACAAACAGAGCTCTTGGAGAAAAGATCTAAAGGTCTCTGTTACAATTGCGATTAGAAGCAGAGTGTGGGTCAACGATGCCGCAGCCAATATCTGTTATTCTTGGGAAACGCTGACGATGAACCAGAAGAGCCATTGACTGAAGATCCTCGATCAGACTAGGAAGTGGAGGTGATCAATGGAGACATTTCAAGCTTAAATACATTGGCTGGGCAGGGGAATCCCAGATCTCTCCAAATGACGGGTAAGATCTCTGATCAAGCATTGCAAGTGTTGATAGATAGTGGTAGCACCCACAATCTCATCCAACCTGCTCTAACTGAAAAACTTGGGTTGAATGTGGAACCAACTACACCATTCAGAGTTTATATTGGAAATGGAGATCATCTCTTATGTTCACTTTACTTCCCACAAGTCACATTGCTTCTGCAGAGCCATACCTTCTTAATAGATTTATATATACTACCAATTGAGGGCCCTGAATTGGTACTGGGAATTCAGTGGCTCTAGAGTTTGGGAAGGGTTTCTCATGACTATAAGGCCTTGACAATGGAATTCGATTGGAGGGGCCAGACTGTGATATTGAGAGGAGATAGTACAGCTACCTCAAGGGCCATCACTTACAATCAATTTCAAGCATTATTGAATCATGAGGAGTGCATTGGCTTGTATGAATTGCAACCACTACAAAATGAAGAAGGTGTAGAGGAGAAAAGTTTAGGGCCCGTTTGGTTTGTTTTCCATTTTCCGTTTTCTGAAAAGGTGGAAAACGCAGAAAATGAAAAACGTGGAAAATGAAAAACACAGAAACTGGAAAATGGAAAAGCTGTTTGGTTAGAAATTGTTTTCGTAAAATGTAAAATGGAAAAGTCAAGCTTTGGTTTGTTATAAAACCGTGGTATGTTTTCTTCCGTGATTTTATTTAAATATGCATATACAGCTTTTTTTTAACTATTGTAAAACAATATAATTAATGTAAAATAGAACTATAAACCTCTATAATAATTGTAATAAAACAACTAATAAACACACAAATGAGAGTTCAAATGTTTCCATAAAATAATAAAAGGACTAATATGAGTTCAAATGTTTCCATAATCCATATAATAAACCAAAGTTCAAACATACAATAAAACTTAAGTTCAAATAGACAATAAACCAAATTTCAAACACTATTAATAAACCAAAATAACAACTGTAATAACAAGAATAAAAGTTCATAGAAGGTCATACACGCATATCTAATAACATCTCGAGTTGCCATTCTTTCTCTCCAGGCCACCATCACCGCAATGACTTCAAATCAATATGTATGGGTTGATCAACATCTCAGATTGCGATTATTTCCACCAATATTTTCCTGCAGGTGGAATGTCTATAGACTCAACCATGTAGCAAACATATTGTCCAAGCTGTTGCTCCCTCTTTATAAAGTTATGAAGGGTGCAATGTTTATAGGAATTAATCTTTGTCTCCTAACCGGGTAATTGGGCATCATTTTTAATATTGAATACCTTGCTTTCAACACCCCGATACACCGCTCAATTATGTTTCGACAAGAAGAGTGCCTATAATTGAAGAGCTCTTCCTTGCCTTGTGGTCTACCCTGTCCACGAAAATCCCGCAAATGGTATCGTTGACCCAGGTATATTTGGGTAACCAGAGTCAACGAGGTGTTGAAAGCAAGGTATTCAATATTTGGGTAACCAGAGTCAACGAGGTAGAACTAATCTGTTTACAATAACCTATTAACATATATTAAACCTAATGATAAAAACTCATTTGATTAATAATGAGTAAGCGTGCTTATACCTCCCATTGGCTTTGGGAATCCTAAAGCCTCGTTCGTCATAGCTTCGACAAACACTCTTGCATCATTAGCGCATTCTCCCATCCAAGATATACAAATGTGAATAACATATCAAAATCAGATACTATCACATACTGTAATGGTAGCTTTTCTTCCTCGATAACTTGTTTGCTTAGATGCGGGTGCCCAAGCCGAAATGTGTGTCCTGCCTATGGCTCCAATTTAATGCAATCCCGCAATAAAATTGGTACATAACATAGGCTCAAAATATTTCAAATTTGTAATACTTGAACATATTGTGATTCAAAAAACAATACAAACCTTAAAGTATGGAAAATACTTTGGGTTACCCTGGATGTGTGGATGGACACCCCGATGCGGCTGTTGTCTAATAAGTTCGTTGCCTAAGCTACAAATAACCCGAAGACACCTCCTAAACCATTTGCTAACTGTGTAGATTGAATGCTGAAATCGATCGGCAATGTCCCGATGCCTAGAATTATGGGCAATGATTTTTACAAAGATTGCCACACCTTCCTCCACACTCACCTTCTTGCCATCATGCAAATAACCTCTATTCTTTAATGTATCACACAAGTTCATGAAAACGTGTGGCTCCATCCTAAAATTATCATAACAAATACCCGGATGGCCATTAAGGAATTCTCTAACATACATCGTGCCAGGTTAGCATTGCGTTCTCAGTGGTGTCCTATGAACATTACTTGTGTGATATGCTAACACAATTATCAACATTTGAGTTCAATTTCATTTTCGCCTCTTCCATAGACTCCATGACCATATGAACATCAAGTGAATCCTAGTGTAAGAACTACCAAATGCCATATCAATTATCATTTGTCTATCCATTATCTGCATAAAAAACCATAAAAACAAAATTCAAACAAAGTGATCTCATTAAATGATCTCATTATAAAAGTTATCTCATTAAAATAAAACTTCAAAAAATTGTAGAGAGGAGTAAAGTAAATTGTTTGATGAAAACATTCATCAATAAGAGGGAAATCAAAGATGTTAATTATTATCACAAAACATGAACAATTGTTGTTTCACATGATTTCTCACAAAAAATTAAAAAATTGCTTAATGAGGATCAGAAACAAGTTTTTGTTATAGAAAACTGCTGACTATCATAAAATGGTTGTAGAATCTTGATGTTAATGTAACAAATACTGTCAATTTAATGCTATTGGTGATGAATGGGAATAGATAATATAGGAATGAAATACAGGAATTGCAGTAAATGGAATCAAATACTTTCCAAACAAGCTAAGATTACTGTAAAATCCAAGGATTTTAGGGGTTAATTTATTTTGGTTGTTTTACTCTAAATATGTGGTTAATAAAGGAAGTCTCCCTAGTTGGACTCATTTGAATTTTCTATTTACGTGATTATTATGAAATAAATGGTTGTAATTATTTTTATTAATTGATTGGTTTTCTAAACTTGGTCTTAATTGGAGGAAGGTGATTAAAGGGATTGAAACAATAGAGATTAAATTATAGTTATGTTGGTTCACACATGAAGAGAAAGTCAAGCATTTCTTTTGATTGATCTTGGGATTGGACATATTGTTATTTGTAAAAACCCATCATCATTATTTATATTATTTAAATAGCTTAACTTTTTGACCGGTGATGTAATCCCAAGCAAAAGAAAAAAAAGGAAAAAAAAAAAGGAAATAATGAAAAATTCAAACATTTGAATAGACAAGTATTGATTTGATGGTAGATAAAGATATGATAAGATAAGTGGAATTGATTTGATGTTTTGGAATGGGTTTAAATACTTTACAATGAGAATAGATAAAGTATGCAATTGATTAAATAGACGGATTAATGAAACCCAAGTCTGGCATGCTCATGCATGTGAACGCACGTGGACTTGTTCGTTTGAATGTACGAGAGATTTAGAGAAGGAGATCAATGGCCAAGATGAAAATTACATAATTTGGTGAACGATCCCCAGGCACGAAGCGCATCTCCATCTCATCCGCCGACCGCTTTCTATAAGCCCTACGCATTGATGGTTAGGCAAATTGAGGAAAAAGAAGGAAGCGGGGCGGTGATCACGCAGCGCCACCGCCATCGTGGGGATCCCCACTCTCCTCCTCATTCGAGTACGCAAGGCCCGTTAAAAGCTGGAGCACGCCTATAGGAAACCTAGCCGTCATAGAGAAGGGAGAAGTTCATCACTAGAAGAGAAGAGGTCACGTGAGAGGGAACGACGCCGCTCCACCGGCGATGAAGGGAAGCTACCACTCCTCGCTCAGTGTTGTCGTGTGTCCCCAAAATGAAGTCTAGCCACTTGTAGCAATTGGTGTGAGTGTGAGTTTGCATGTATATCATGATATGTGAAAGTTAGACTTATAAACTTTTATCATTAGTCAATTCTCAAATCAGAATGCATGCATATGTCTTGATTAAGGGTGGTTTTATGAACCTCTCGCTGAGGTTTTATAGTGGGCTCGAGAGAGGAGTAGTACCGGAAAGTGGAAGGGCTCTCGTGGACTTCTCGGACATATGATTTGATATTGTTGAGAAGGAGATGGTGTGTTTCGTGCTGTGATTTTATGTTGAAGTTTATGAATATAAGCGTAGCATTGAGGTTCTTTGAGAAACAAGTAATTAGAGAAGAGGTAAAGGATTATGAGGGTTTAACATTTATGCTTTGAAGCCTTGGGTGAGGATTAACTAAATGTGAATAAAGGTTTGGATGTTAAAACCTTGGATTTGGGTTAGGATGACTCGTGAGTTTGTGTTGAGGTAGTAAAGGATTGGGTTTTCAATGGCCGTGGCAAAGGTGGGTTCAGAGGAATGTTGTGAGCTTGGACAAGGTTAGTGAGAAGTGGTTTTCTAGGAGTTTGAAAGGTCCAAGCTGATCCAGTGAGATTTGTTGTCGGGTTTTTAAAGAGAAAGATGGGAAAGTGAGGGATGAGAATGGTGTGATATGTTTACTTGGCTGTGATCATAGATTTGTTTTGCTGGTCCTTTATTATTACTGGCCGGAATACAAGTATGGATTGTATTCATGTGGTCATTTTAGTGGTCCGAGAAAGTGAATGAAAGGTAGGGTTCTTTTTATTTTGTTTGAATCTAAGCTTACACTTAGTCCTAGTTTGAGTTCATATCATGCCAAGATTGATTTTGTTGTGGTTATTTGAATAATGGCACGATGGTTTGTAAAATGGAAAAATATGGAATAAATTAAGCAAATTTGGTCGGACTAGTGGATAATGAAGTTTGGGGAGTTCTTGTGACATGTGTGTGTAAAGTGTCCGTTATCTGTGAGCATTGATCAGAAGTATTGATAGTTTGATGATGATATTATATGTTTGTACATAAGATGATGATGGGTATTGTATCTATAAGATGATTGTTCTTTGGGGAATGATATGTTGTGGATCAATGCTTGAGAACAAGGGATATTAGTAAGGAGACACTTCTCTAGGATGGTTAAACTTAATGTTGCTAGCCAAGTTCAGATTGGTTCTGCATATTCAGTAGCTTAGTCACGGATAAGTATCTTGATCTTGTATTAAATTCTTAAAGCTTGAGTTCAGGAGAACATAAATTGAGTTCATAAAGTGGCGCCGAGCCCATTAGGTAGTGTGTGTGATTGAGATGTTAATATTATTTAGAACGCCTATACGTATATTGAGTTTGGACTCATGGTTACCAGATAGCGACGAGGAGTGTGGAGCTTCGTCGGGACAGATACGGGTCGTTGGATAGGATTGCGATCAGAGGTAAGTGACTCTTGCCTAGCTCCTACCCAGAGATGGGTTTCTTTGGCATTCTTTTTACCTGGTATGGTATATCTTTTGCTGGCATCGTGACTGTGCTTGTTAATATGATTTGGATATCTGTTTTGATTCCCGGTATTCATGTTTTGTTTGATGTTCTTCCACATCCGCATTGGATTGGTTGATTGGACAAGTTGTTTTTTTGGACGCTCATGAAAGCATGCCACCGTGGACCGGGACACATCGTATGACTCATGGTGCTTGTGTTTAGGTGGGGTTGGTATGTCCTCAAAGATCGGGTTTATGCGTGCTTTCGGGAGCATAGCCACTGTCGTCCGCAAGACCATTGAGGCACACGGCACTTGCCGCGACCGTGGAGGTGTGATTGGCTCCGCTTGGGGGCCCCGCTTGATTGACTCATTGTGGATTATTGTCTTGATTTGTCTATCTTGACTATTTGGACTGCTTATCGTGATTTCTCTCAGGAATTTACTCGAAGCTTTCCTTTCAAAGCTCACTTCACTTTTTCTCTTCCAGGGTTAAGAGGAACAGATGGCTCAGGGTTTGGAGCTGCGCATGGGACTGGGATAGGTTGGAGAGGTCCGAGGACCTCAGGTTGTGTGAGAGTTTCACTTGTAGGACCCTTATAGGGCTTGATTTTGTATAGAGCTTTGTAGGGTACCTGAAACCCTTCATGATTTTTAATTCCGTTGTATAACTCTGATGTTGTTCTTTATTATTAATGAACATTTGATTATTATTGTTATCTGCTTATCATTTTTAGGCCTTGTATTCGAGTGGGGCTCTTCTCCACTTGATCACGGCTCCCGTTGACGTGCCGAGGTCCCCGGATCCAAGCCTGGGGCGCTATGCATTAATATGGTATGGGAGATCTGTGATAACGGACACCCTAGTTGCCTTGTAGTGACATATTGCATATTAGGGATGAACTGAAAGTGTTGGGCTCGGGTAGACCCTGTGACTTTGAACGCAACACATGATGCGTGCTGAGGTTGCAAGGCCGTAGCGGGGCCAAGACCGGCTGGGAGGGTAGTCCCCATTACTGCGATAGAGTGGAGGCGTGAGGTTGGTCCGGTGACCCTAATGGCTGTTGCCTGTGAGACGGGCAAAGAGCCGCTGTGGTAGTGAGTAAGATGTCACCGGCATGCCCAGTGATGATTGAGGGGCGGGAGTTGCCCGCCGAGTTGCATGTGATGGACCTGAGGGATTACGATGCGATCCTCAGGATGGATTGGCTCTCTTCAGTGTGGGCGGTGGTGGATTGCCGCGGGAAGAGTGTCGCTCGTGACGCGACGAGGGAGTTTACTTTCTCGAGGTAGCAAGGATTGTTTTTGCACGGGAGATCTTAGCTCTCTAGGCCAAAATTGCTTGACGGAGGTTATATTGGGTATCCGCCTCGACCCTGAGGCTAAATCAAGAGTGATCCCGTGAGGTTCCAATTGGGGTCGGATGATGACATGTCATGGGAACTACCGGCGGTGGAGATCTTGGACCGTAAGGAGCAACAGTTGAGGAACCGGGCCATTCCTTTTATGAAGGTGAAGTGGAACCACCATTCGGATAAGGAGGCGACATGGGAGTGCGAAGATGACATGAAGTAGCGCTACCCGGATTTATTTATTTGAGGATTATTATTGGGTTATTTGATTTCAAATTTCGAGGACGAAATTTTTGTAAGGGGGGAGGATTGTAAAATCCAAGGATTTTAGGGGTTAATTTATTTTGGTTGTTTTACTCTAAATATGTGGTTAATAAAGGAAGTCTCCCTAGTTGGACTCATTTGAATTTTCTATTTACGTGATTATTATGAAATAAATGGTTGTAATTATTTTTATTAATTGATTGGTTTTCTAAACTTGGTCTTAATTGGAGGAAGGTGATTAAAGGGATTGAAACAATAGAGATTAAATTATAGTTATGTTGGTTCACACATGAAGAGAAAGTCAAGCATTTCTTTTGATTGATCTTGGGATTGGACATATTGTTATTTGTAAAAACCCATCATCATTATTTATATTATTTAAATAGCTTAACTTTTTGACCGGTGATGTAATCCCAAGCAAAAGAAAAAAAAAAAAAAAGAAATAATGAAAAATTCAAACATTTGAATAGACAAGTATTGATTTGATGGTAGATAAAGATATGATAAGATAAGTGGAATTGATTTGATGTTTTGGAATGGGTTTAAATACTTTACAATGAGAATAGATAAAGTATGCAATTGATTAAATAGACGGATTAATGAAACCCAAGTCTGGCATGCTCATGCATGTGAACGCACGTGGACTTGTTCGTTTGAATGGATAGAGATTTAGAGAAGGAGATCAATGGCCAAGATGAAAAATTACATAATTTGGTGAACGATCCCGAGGCACGAGCGCACCTCCATCTCATCCGCCCGCGCACCGCTCAGCCCTATCGCCTACGTGATGGTTAGGCAGTTGAGGAAAAGAAGGGAAGCGGGGGCGGTGATCGCGCCTGCCACCGCCATCGTGGGATCCCACTCTCTCCTCATCTCGCCCAAGTAAGGCCCTGAAGTCGGGCACGCCTATAGGAAACCTAGCCGTACATAGAGAAGGGAGAAGTTCATCACTAGAAGAGAAGAGGCCACAGAGGGGGAAACGTGCCGCCCCACCGATGAAGGGAAGGCGCACCACCACCTTGTGTGTCCCCAGCCGAGTCTAGCCACTTGTAGCAATTGGTGTGAGTTTGCATGTATATCATGATATGTGAAAGTTCAGAGTTAGACTTATAAACTTTTATCATTGGTCAATTTTACATGTAATGCATGCATATGTCTTGATTAAAGGGGGTGGTTTTATGAACCTCTCGCTGAGGTTTTATAGGGGCTTGAGAGAGGAGTAGTAATCGGAAAGTGGAAGGGCTCTGGTGGACTTTCTCTGACATATGATTTGATATTGTTGAGAAGGAGATGGTGTGTTTCTGTGCCCTGATTTTATGTTGAAGTTTATGAATATAACTGGCATTGAGGTTGCCGAGAAACAAGTAATTAGAGAAGAGGTAAAGGATTAAGTGAGGGTTTAACATTTGTCCGTGAAGCCTTGGGTGAGGATTAACTAAATGTGAATAAAGGTTTGGATGTTAAAACCTTGGATTTGGGGTTAGGATGACCTGTGAGTTTGTGTTGAGGTAGTAAAGGATTGGGTTTTCAATGGCTGTGCAGTGGGTTCAGAGGAATGTTGTGAGCTTGGATTTGACAAGGTTAGTGAGAAGTGGTTTTCTAGAGTTTGAAAGGTCCAGTGATCAGGCTGAGATTTGTTGTCAGTTTTAAAGAGAAAGAGTGGGAAAGTGAGGGATGAGAATGGTGTGATATGTTTACTTGGCTGTGATCATAGATTTGTTTTGCTGGTCCTTTTATTAATGGCTGGGAATACAAGTATGGATTGTATTCATGTGGTCATTTTAGTGGTCTGATAGTGAATGAAAGGTAGGGTTCTTTTTATTTTGTTTGAATCTAAGCTTACACTTAGTCCTAGTTTGAGTTCATATCATGCCAAGATTGATTTTGTTGTGGTTATTTGAATAATGGCCTGATGGTTTGTAAAATGGAAAAAATATGGAATAAATTAAGCATGGCTGGACTAGTGGATAATGAAGTTTGGGAGTTCTTGTGACATGTGTGTTATCTGTTGCATCGAGCATTGATCAGAAGTATTGATAGTTTGATGATGATATTATATGTTTGTACATAAGATGATGATGGGTATTGTATCTATAAGATGATTGTTCTTTGGGGAATGATATGTTGTGGATCAATGCTTGAGAACAATTGATATTAGTAAGGAGACACTTCTCTAGGATGGTTAAACTTAATGTTGGGTTAGCCAAGTCGTAGATTGGTTCTGCTATTTGCAAGCTTAACCGGATAAGTATCTTGATCTTGTATTAAATTCTTAAAGCTTTGAGTTCAGAGAACATAAATTGAGTTCATAGCGGAGCCCATTAGGTAGTGTGCGATTGATGTTAATATTATTTAGAACTTCTATAATGTATATTGAGTTTGGACTCATGGTTACCAGATAGCGACGAGGAGTGTGGAGCTTCGTCGGGACAGATACGGGTCGTTGGATAGGATTGCGATCAGAGGTAAGTGACTCTTGCCTAGCTCCTACCCAGAGATGGGTTTCTTTGGCATTCTTTTTACCTGGTATGGTATATCTTTTGCTGGCATCGTGACTGTGCTTGTTAATATGATTTGGATATCTGTTTTGATTCCCGGTATTCATGTTTTGTTTGATGTTCTTCCACATCTGTGGATTGGTTGATTGGACAAGTTGTTTTTTTTGGATGCTCACTGAGCATGCCACCGTGGACATTCATTACCGTACTCATGGTGCTTGTGTTTAGGTGGGGTTGGTATGTCTCAAAGATCGTATGCGTACTGGGAGCATAGCCACCGTCCGGCACTTGACCATTGAGGCACCACTTATTCGCACACCGTGGAGGTGTGATTGGCTCCGCTTAGGGGCCCCGCTTGATTGACCCATCAGGTTGACTCCATTGTCTTGATTTGTCTATCTTGACTATTTGGACTGCTTATCGTGATTTCTCTCGAGGTACTTTAATGAGCTTCTTCAAAGCTCACTTCACTTTCTTTTCTCTTCAGTTAAGAGGAACCGGATGGTCAGGTTTGAGTCGCTGCATGGACTGGATAGGTTGGAGAGGTCCGAGGGACCTCGGGTTGTGTAAGAGTTTCACTTGTAGGGACCCTTATAGGGCTTGATTTTGTATAGAGCTTTGTAGGGCAAACCCCTTCATGATTTTTAATTCCGTTGTATAACTCATGTTGTTCTTTATTATTAATGAACATTTGATTATTATTGTTATCGCTATCATTTTAGGCCTTGTATTCGGTGGGGCTCTTCTCCACTCGATACGGCCTACTGCCTCATTGACGCGTCAGGTCCCTCGATCCGAGCCTGTATGCGTATAACTTCTGATGAAGCATGAAGATTTTATACAAGCAAAACCATCTACAAGACAAATCAATAACTCATTTCAACATCATAAGATATATTGCAATTGCATGGTGCTTCAGAAGATATACTGCAACAGCAGAAGATATATTTCCTGTATTTGTCACTTGGAAGACATTGATTATGTACCTAATCTATGGTACAAGTAAAATTTCTTCACCTTTGAGTTTTAATAAGTGGTACTTCAAGGAACCTTTCTTGAGAAATATTTTGATCTACAAGTACTTGTTTATTTCTTTGAAAATAATACACTTGATATTAAATACCGATCTTCGCCATCTAATCGGAATCTATTTCTAAATAAAAAGTTTGATGTGATCATTTGAAGTTTTGTATATTGCTAGTTTATGATTAATTACTGATATCCTTGCTATGAATGTCTGCTTAATTGAAATTGCATTTGGTTCTATGTAACAGTGAGTTTTCCCCGGTCAGAATTGTGGCAAAATCCGGCAGTTGAGCTTGATTGAGTTGTGGGAGGAGTTTTCCTAGTGTGAGGAAAATGAAAATTTTATGTCAATTTATGCATATTGTGAATATGCAAAGAGGAACCATACTTGGAGGATGGATCGTGATAGGGAGAAGCAAAAGCCCCTCTTTTTCTCTCCACATAAGTGGGCTCACTATTACTGGTCAAAAGGGGAAAACAACCTCATTAAGTGCTTGACCATTTACATGAGAATGTACAAACACATTTTACTTGAGCTATATTTCAAACACACCTGGTGGTCAAAAGAATTCTAGTTATGGCTATATTTTCAAACTTTTGAAATTTGGAATGCTTGCTGAGAAACTATAATTTAATCCGGTAGTTGAGATGCCTGACTATTCATCATAAAGTCAAATTCTTGAGATAGAATTCTTGTTAATGGAACAGGAGATAAGATGGCATAGTAAATGAGGATCAAAGAAGATAATGACCTTCACAGAGGCATAACAACAAACAAAGAAATGCGTGACTACAACGACCTTAACAAGGTTTGTCCCAGAGTGACAACCATCTTAATTACAAAATGACATTCATCCTTAAAAATACTAATTAAGATAAACATAGATTAGTGATTAATTCACAAAGCATGTGTCAGGCCTACAACATTGTTGGTTTTTCTTTTCCCCAATGATCAACAACTCATAGGTTGTTCACATTTGAATCTCTGGAAAGCAAGAGAGCAGTGAAGTATGAAGTGGAGAGGAGGAAAGGGAAGAAGGATGTGGAGATAGGAACAAGAGATCAGAGTGGTGAAATTCACCTGCAAAGCTGGAGCAGGAGCAAGCGTTGACGCCACGGAGCAAGAGTCGACGGGAAAGTAAGGTTCACGGAACGGAGCAAGGCTATTAGACTCACTGGACAAGGTCAGCCGGAGGGAGAGAGATCGAGGAAGATGAGGGCTACGAGGTCGGGATTGATCGATTTGGAGTTTGATTTAATTACATCTTATGCCACTGCCTTTTCCAATTGTTTTCCAAACCCAGAAAACAATTTTCAAACGTTTTCCAATTTTCCGTTTTCCAATCAATTTCGTTTTCCGCCTTTTCCAGAAAACAACTCAACCAAACGCGTTTTCGTGGAAAATGGAAAACGCAGAAAACGGCGAAAACGCGGAAAACGGGTCAACCAAACGGGCCCTTAGATTTCCAGATTCCAAAAGGTCTTCACCCTCAAGTGGTGCAACTGCTCCAGAAATCCAGAAGTATAAGGAACTGTTCTTCCCTCCAAGACAGCTACCTCCACGCAGGGTGATTGATCACCGTATACATCTCCTGCCTCAAACTAAACCCATTAATGTAAGACCCTACAGATACCCTTATTATCAGAAGAGTGAAAAAGAGAAGTTAGTGAGGGACATGCTTGATTAGGGGGTGATAAGGCCTAGTCAGAGCCCTTTTTCATCACCAGTTCTGCTGGTAAGAAAGAAGGATGGGAGCTTTAGATTCTGTGTGGATTATAGAGCCTTGAATGCAGCTACAATCAAGGACAAATTCCTAATTCCAACTATTGTTGTTCTAGGGGGGGGGGGGATTATACCAGTTGGTATCAAATTCTAAAAATTAGTACACCGCTCAAAGGATGAGCTATTAGATGAGATTGGGGGAGCTGTGGCGTTTAGTAAATTAGATTTAAGGGCAGGATGCCATCAAATAAGAATGCATAATCGAGATGTATATAAGACAGCCTTCAGAACCCACGACGGCCATTTTGAATTCTTGATGATGCCTTTTGGCCTCTCCAATGCTCCCTCAACTTTCCAAGCAACCATGAATCGCACCTTTGAACCATACCTCAGGAGGTTTGTCATCGTTTTCTTTGATGATATTCTTATATATAGCTCATCTTTCACAACTCATTTGCAACATTTGGAGCAAGTACTAGCTTGTCTGAAGTCCCATTGTTTCTTCATCAAGATCTCCAAGTGCTCCTTCTGCCAAGAAACCATTGAGTATCTTGGGTATGTGGTTACCCCTGAAGGTGTTTGTGCTAATCCCAAAAAGGTAGAAGCAATGATCAAGTGGCCCATGCCTACTTCACAGCGACAACTCAAAGGGTTCCTTGGGCTTATAGGGTATTATAGAAGATTTATCAAAGGGTATTCTAACATTGCTTCTCCTATAACTGATTTATTATGTAAGGAGGGATATGAGTGGAATTCTGGTGTAACTAAAGCCTTTGAAACTCTGAAAAAGACAATGGTGGAAGCCCTTGTGTTAAGATTGCCTGATTTCAATAAAGAATTTGTGGTAAAGATGGATGCATCTAATGGAGGTATAGGGGTTGTACTCATGCAAGAGGGCCATCCTATCTCATATTTAGCAAAAAGCTGGGACCAAAATTGCAGGCAGCTTCAACCTACATTAAGGAACTACATGCAATTGTTGAAGCAATCCACAAGTGGCGCCAGTATCTGTTGGGGAGCTTCTTTGTAATATGCACAGATCATCATAGCATCAACCAGCTCTTGCAGCAAGTCATTCAAACGCCAGATCAACAGGCATATTTGTGCAAATTATTGGGATTTAATTTTAGGATTGATTACAAACCTGGCAATACTAACCGTGAAGCAGATGAACTATCACGAGTACACGAGAAGATTACACTGGGAACAAAGGATTCTGATTTCACTACAGTACTATACATGGCAAGTCAACCAGTTTCAGACTTGTTGATCACTCTCAGATAGGAAAATGCTACTCTGGAGGATTTAAAGATCAAACATATGGAGTTTAATGTTGGTACTCTGTCATCCGAGTATAGTGTGCATGATGGCTGCTATTTTATCGACAGAGATACTACATCAGTGCACAATCAAGTCTTGAACCCCTGTTACTCCATGAATTTCATGCCACACCAATGGCGGGACATGTGGGCATCAAAAGAACCCTGGTGAGCTTGGGAACCCATTTCTTCTGGGTCAATATGCGCAGGGATGTTGAAACCTTCATATCTGCTTGCCTGGTTTGTCAACAAACCAAAAACCTAACACAAGCTCCAGCAGGTCTACTCCAACCTCTTACCATCCCTGCACTAGTTTGGGAAGAAGTCACTATGGACTTTATAACGGGGTTACCAGCATCTCAAGGTTTCACTACTATCCTAGTGGTGGTGGATAGACTAACAAAATCTGCTCACTTTGCACCACTTCCTACTCAGTTCTCAGCTATTCAGGTTGCTGAAGTATTTGCAGATAAGGTGGTATTGCAGAAAGGTCTCCTTTCTCGGCAGGTTTTAGTTCAGTGGCATGGCATTCCCCCATAGGGTGCTACTTGGGAACCATTTCAGGAGTTTTGTAAATCATTTCCTCATTATCACCTTGAGGATAAGGTGAGTTTCCAAACTGGGGGAGTTGATACAACCCTACCCATTGTTCTCTCGTCTGGGCATGGGATAGGTGAGACTTTCGCAGTGGATGAAACCCAGACCAGTGAGCCAGCGTTGAATGGTGCATTTGGAGTGGAGGAGAAGACGACCAAGAATCGGAGGACACGTCGCGTGCACAAACAACCAGCTTGGGTTGTTGATTACCAGATGGGATGCATGGCAAAGCACGATGCGTAGGATAGTTGTGGTCACGCATTATTACGTGGGTTGTCGTCTTGTAATAATTACTGATGGGTTGTTATGGCAGCATGGTAGGATATTCCATTAGGGTTTCCTTTTGCATTGGCAGCTATATAAACCCTTTAGAGTTTACTATATTAGGTTTTGTGTATTTTGTAAGAACCTTCCTATTCTCTGCTGAGTATTATCCATCATTTTCATCCTTTTCTTCTTCCTCTTCGTCTCCTGGGAGTGAGTACCCACTCGAAGTGGTACTGCCAATATGCCGCCAACCAACGGGGGTGTATTAGCCTCTTTGGCCTTGTGTGACTTTCAAGAGGTGCTTTTCCCTCACAAAAAAAATAGATATTTAACTATTCATCCTTTGAATAGTTACTTAATTGCCTGGGTTCTTGGGTTAGGGTGTGTAGGCATTTAGTATAAATAGTATTTTGAGTGGGTAGGGTATAAAGATAAATAATGTATAAATAGTGCTATGAACTATTAGATAATCTCATCCCAAAAAGGTAAGTGATCAAATAATTTGAATTAACTTTATAATTTATCCATAATAATTAAATTAATTTAATTGTTACCACTGGAATTCGCGTTTTCTTTCGAGAGCTATGGAGATTGAGATTAACCATGGGAGCTGAAGGGTCTCGTTAGGGTTTTGTTTGGGAGGAATTCTCGTCATCAATGGAGCTGAATCGGCTCACGAGCAGCGAAGACAGGCCTCTCAGAAGAAAGGAGGTCTAATTCTTCTTCTCCATCTTATTCTTGTGTTGATTTCTTCCGATGATGAAAAATTCGTTATTGGGATCTTCTCATTGAGTTTGTGTTCCACGATTGAAATTTGGGAAGGATTAGATTGGATCAATATGAATCAGGTTATGTATATTGCACAAATCCTGAATCTATATAAACACAAACTGTACTAGCTTGGCTACCAAGTGAGAAAAATGCAGGAATATTGAGGCAAATATGCCTGATTTTTGAGATGTTCATAGATGTGGATGCTTTCTGTCGTGTTTTTGCTTGATATCATACTCTTTTATGTTCAGTATTCATGTCGTTCAAATAATCATTGCCATTTTGGTCTAGATTCAATTAATTTCAGTTCAAATATCAGTTCAAAAGATTTGAAGAAAAGTATATAAGCTTGCATTATAGTTAGAATGAATGTTTGCTTTGTTTGAGTAGGTACTGGAGAAGAAAAAGGCTATCAATGAGATCTTAAAAGCTGCTTCAGCTGTAGAAGATCAATTAGCTTCCTTTTCACCCTTTTGGCGTTATGACAGGCATGGTAATTATTTTTTTGGATATCTGTTACCATTCTTTTGTTGGTAGCTGATCTGTTTACCAGGATTTGAAACATTTGTTTTTGATGAATTTACTTATCCTAGAGACGAATTTTGTAGATGATTAGATGAAAATAGACTTTCTTGATGGGGAATATTTGATGGATCATCCCATGACGTTTTCTGTTTGTGACATCAAACTCTTTGTACCTCGCTCTTTCTCTTGTTCTTCTGTTCTATGCTTTATGTGCATACAAGCTCTTGGTGTTGATTGTGATAAAAACAATATTCTTCTCATTTTGAATTGTTCACTAGGTCTGTCATTGTACTTGGAGTCAGGATTTGGAGAGCATCTAACTTTTTCCTTAAAGAGATACATTCAAGTTCTTCTAAAGGTTATAAGCAATACCAATAGTTATGGTTTTTTTTTTCAATGATGGAAAAGCATATGTGATGATACTTTAGCCATATGAACAAATAATACTAAAGGAAACCAATCATTCAGGTCAATATGGAGGGTCCATATGGTTCAGAGTGGCCTGCAGAAGAGAAGATAAAACGTAGGGAAATGGTTGCACCTGAAGCACGTTATATATTTGTGAGATTATCTCCAAATGCAACTCCTAATAAGAACCTTGACAACATTGAGGAGAAAATAATTTCTGCTCATTGGATAGGTGATGGAGATCCTGTTGTTGCATTTGTGCAATATCGGTTTATTGTTGAAGAAGAAATACCTGTTTTATATATATTTGAACTGCAGCTTGAGTCTTGTGTGCAAAGGAAAGGATTGGGAAAGTTTCTAATGGAACTGCTCGAGCTTATTGCTCACAAGGTAGTGAAATTTGTCACCTTTACAGAGATTTTAGATTGTATTTCATGAGAACTAATTATTTTATTCTGATAGATAATATAAGATCAGCATCTTGTGTTTTCTTCACCAGGGTAAAGTTTGTATTATTAACATGACAATCAGGATGCTTATCAAGTGATTGTTATCTTGTTTCAATTTTCTATCATTTTCAGTTATTCATTCAACTGGATTTTGTTCTTATTGCTGAAAATAGTGTTATGCACCTTTGCCATTTTGCACAATGGACAGGACAATAATTATTCGAAACTTGGTGTCCTGCAGAATCGCATGGGAGCTGTGATGCTGACAGTTCAGAAAGATAATACATCAGCTGTTGATTTCTATATCAAAAAGCTTAGGCAATTCATTATTCATCTACAACTTTGAAATGAGTTGCTTAATTCTTCCACATGGATTCTCCTCCACTCTTTCTATAGCATCATTCAATATTTTTTTTTTCATTGCAGGTATTGCATTTCTTCCATTTCACCGTCCAGAGTAAACCCATTGGTATGAATTATTTTGTTCCTGTTATTTTTACTGAAGCAATGCTAGTTGCTATAAGCCTTTTATCTCCACTTTTCTTCCTTTTTTTTTTCTATATTCTATATGAGATGATTGCTTACTGATTCTCTTACAGATTGGATCTGAGACAAGGTATGAGATTCTATGCAAAACATTTGACTCCGAGGCTAAAGCCAAACTTGAAGAGTGAATGATTATTGTTTGGTGAGAAATGAAACTAATACCTATGCAAGTCTTTCTTACTTGCAATTACATACTTGTTTCTCTTGATTCTCATATGGTTGAGATGACTGCAGATAAGTGAAATAGAATCAGAGAACATACATTGACTGCACACATCGGCATGAGGACAAGAAGCGGGATCATTAAAAAGCCTCAAGGAACTTCAATTCGAAGAACTATGACTATGATTATGCTTACCTTTTTTAAATGCTTTTTTATGTACATATGTTCCTTCTTTTTTTAATCTAATAATCATAGTAGAGAGTTTTCTCTCTGCATTCTTCAAGGTGGACTAGAATTGCTTTGTATATAGATTTCTTGCAGTTTCAAGATGATGTGCTAATTATGTAAAGCTTAACATGATTCTTAAAAAAGAAGAAAAAGATAAATGGAATAGTGGGAATCATTCTCTACTAACTAGTACAAAAAAAAAAATGGAGGAATCCAAACAAAGTTTGTTGGCTTATGAGGCTTCTATTATTGTTTCATATATATATTGTGTAAGTGGATGATAGTCCCCATTTATAGGTATTCTTGGGGAGCATTGTGGGTTGGATTGTTGCTTTGTAGTACAATCTTGGTGCATTGCAATCATCAGTGTTAAGAATAACCTTTTGTCTAATAATTATTAAAATTCTTCTTAACTAACTCAACCTATTTATCATCTTTCCAGATACCTAGAGAGAGAAAGAAAGTATCAATGGTTGTTAAACCATAGAGCTCATAGTGTCAGCTCAAGTGGCCCCCTCTCACTAGACCTCTCAACTACTATTACTCAATAATCCCTCATTACTCTTATAATCAAAAGAGTTTGGAGAACTAATCCAAGAAATTTATGCATTATTGGATTATAATCTCTCTCTCAAAACTTTATCCACATATAGAACCATATCTTCTTGAAAAGGATATGAAGTTGGAGATTATTAGCACTCTATGAACACAAGATATTATTAGGTAGTTCATTTCTTTAAGAGAAGCAGCAATGCATGCCTTTTAGTACTTTTTTTTTGACTGGAGATGTGGAAGACTCCAAGGTTGATGAGCTCTCTAGTGACAAACTTAAAGCCTCAATGGTCCCATTCCAAGCCTCACTAAATTATGGGGCTCTTTATATATATGATTGTGATGATAAGCACTAGTTGGGAATTGGAGTTGATGCGTGTCATGGTCCCATGCCAGCTATGTTATGGTTCCCTTGTCTCTGTCCTTACCCAATCTCCTCCCTCACTCCCTCTCTCCCTCTCTCTCTTGATTTTTTATTTTTAATTTTACTTTCTTATCTTTCTCATGAAATTTTGTGTAAGTTCAACAAGTCTCTACTTGACTTTGTTTAATGATGTTTTCTTACTATAATTCTCACTTTTATGCATTGTTTAAACAAAGCTGTGCATGTGAAGCACAGAACACAAGCACTTTTTTGGTATTGTCATTTGGCAGCTACTTTTGCTTGTATTCTACTGCATTTCATACCTTCTGCCTAAGAAAGCTTTGTTAACTTTGCTTGTGCTTTTACTTTTTGTGGTATATATGCTGATAATGTTACATACACCAACTCCCACTAAAAGAGGTGTTTTGATCTTTCAAGCACATTGAGAATCACTGTTTTGGGGGATATAAGCCTTGAATCGCCATCACAGCAGTGTCATTTGCTCCTGTGCTTTGATAGCTGGGTTCTTTCTTTGAGGTCTTGGTGTTTTAATGGGGGTCATTTTCTCATTGTATTTGCCCTGAGTTCCAAGTTGCCGTGAGGAGAACAGGGTAGAAACTCTAGAAAGGAAGCTTCGTTGGTCTTTGGCCTTTGAGAGCACAGGGAAAGTTTGGATCTTTAACTCTGGTTGTCTTCATGAAGGGAATGGTGGGGGTTGGGCTGAGGAGGCTTAGCAGTGCCAGCATGGGGACCAGCTGTGAGGCTTTGCTCAGAGAGCTTCAGGTCCTTCTCTTTCTCTCCATCTTTCTTGCTTTTGTGTTGAAGTTCATGTCCTTCTGGTTTTTATCTTTATGTTTTTTTTTCTTCTCATTTTAGGGTTTTGTGTGTTTTCGGTTGTTTTGTACTATGGATTTTTGGACTACTTTCTTGCCATTTGTCGGTTCATGTCTTCTTCTTGTGTGCCTTCTTTCTTTTTTTCTGCTTGAACTACCTGTTGCTTACTTTTTTTCATACTAATTAGTTTCTTTTCTCTAATTGCTTCTCCTCTTTCTTGGTCTAAGAATTCTTATAATTTCTTCTAATTTTGTGCTTAACTAGTTGTAGAATAGCGAATTTCAGGCCATACCTTTGTTTGTGTGTGGTTGATGATTTAAGCTTGATTATGTTTATATTTAGGTTTTGCATTTGGATTAGTGGCTGGAAATTGAAGCCTGAAAAGTTTTGTTGTTCAAGTACTTGATGCTAGCCTAGATTATCTACTATATTTTCTTCTTGATGTATGAAACATAGACAGAAGTTCATTTTTTTTTTTTTTTGGGTACAAAAGGAGCTAGCACTCTAGCTAATCAAAATGCAAAATTGCCCTGTTCATAGTCCAAAACAAAATATTGCAGTTTTCTATACTCCATCTCCAGCCATCCTGGCATCAGCCTTTCCTCAGTGAATATCGATGGCTCCATCTCCTGTCTTGCTTTCTTAGCTAACATATCAGCACAGCTGTTGAACTCTCTTGCAATCAATTGAATGTTCCATCTCTTCATTTCTTCAAGCAATTGTTTGCATTTCCTCAGTGTGTTCTTCATTGTGATGGGTCTTATGTTGTTTCTTATTGTAATGAGAATAGATGGAGCAATCAATGGCTGATGTGCTTGTATTTTTCATGTATTCATGGGGAACAGCTTATATGGACGGAGATCGGAGAAAGCGAGGAAGATAAAGATGGAATGTTGTTGGAGATTGAGAGGGAGTGCATGGATGTGTACCGTAGGAAGGTCGATGAAGCTAGCAATGCAAAGGCACACCTCCATCAGACAGTGGCCACCAAGGAAGCAGAGTTGGCTGCTCTTATGGCCTCCCTTGGACATCACAACTTATACTCCAAGGTATAGACAGTCATTGTTTTGATGTTTCTGTTAATTGAACTCCTTTCTTTCATTGGGTTTAAAGATTAAGGCAAGTCATCTGTAAAGTTAGTGCCGTAATCATCTGTTTCATTGAACTGAACATAAACAAAAGTATACTCCACTGTTCTAGCGCTAACACATCAGTTGATTTCAAGAAAGATTTTCAATTGGGCATTTCCTCTTCATATTTGTGTCAAGGCTGTTCACCATTTTGTTTCCGATCGGTGAGTCCGATCACATTCGCTGATCATTTTATTTCTTTGTCAGCTTTTAACCATTGACAAGAATTAGTTGGACTTTTTGCTTCAATTTTGACATATCTCAATAGAGTCTTTGCTGGACCAATTATACAATATATGTGTTTTTGCAAACTTTTCAGACAGCTAAGTGGTCTTTTAAGCTTGTGTAGGCCAGAACCAATAGTTGTCTGTAACTTGTGAGATTTTTTTTTTCTCTAATGTTGTCATTAGTAGTTAGTTTCTTTTTTGGACCTTTGTATGCAGAAAGATAAAACAACATTGAAGGAGCAACTGGCATCAGTTACACCTATCTTGGAAGATATGAGAGTAAAGAAAGAGGAAAGGATTAAAGAATTTGCTGATATACGATCACAGATTGAAAAGATCACTGCAGAGATCATGGGATGTGCCAATCAGAACAATGCTGTCTCTTCCATTTGCCCAGATGATCAAGATCTATCATTGAGGAAGCTTAATGAGTATAAAGCACAGCTTAGAACACTCCAAAAGGATAAAGTAATTCACTTATATGTGTTTTTAAAAATTTAGGCATTTTTTTCCATTTTCACAGCACCACAGATCCACTTAGGATACTCTCCATTTGGTTTGAACAGGATCATCATGTAGGCATATTAGGTTACATTTTTTTCCTGACTTCTTGCTACTCTGTTCTAGTCTGATCGCCTTCAAAAGGTCCTGGAGTATGTGAATGAAGTGCACACATTATGTAGTGTGCTTGGAGTGGATTTTGCAAAGACAGTGGACGAAGTTCATCCTAGCTTGCAGGAGACCGATTCAGTTCAATCCACAAACATCAGTAATAGCACACTGGATGGTTTATCGCTAATCATCACAAAGTTAAAAACTGAGAAGAAAATTCGTGTTCAGAAGGTAGAAAAAACTTCTTTGCACTATTGGATTTCATTCTTTTTGTCACTTTTTTCTTATATGTACAAGTTTTGTCACTGTCTAGTTGCAAGGAACCGTGGAATCTCTATTTGAGCTATGGAATTTGATGGATTCCACTGAAGAAGAAAGGAGGCGGTTCGGAAAAGTTTTGTGTGTCCTCGGATCAAAGGATGAAGACATTGCATATTCTGGTTTACTCTCACTGGACACTATCAAACAGGTCCGATAATCAAACCTCTTTATCTTGTCATGGCACTTTAAATACAGCTAGTAAGATTTCCATTTTGTATATGATAGACAGAGGCTGAAGTGGAGAGACTGACAAAACTGAAAGCTAGCAGAATGAAAGAACTTGTTTTCAAGAGAAGGTCAGAACTGGAAGAAATATGCAGAAGGGCACATATTGAACCTGATACAAGCACAGCGCCGGAGAAAACTAATGCAATGATAGATTCTGGTATATTACTGTTTCCTATGCATGTTCAACATGCATAAACTCTGTGGATGGCTTCTTATTATCATTGTCTTTTGTATTCAGGTCTTGTAGATTCTTCTGAGCTTCTGGCAAACATTGAGGTGCAAATAGAAAAAGCGAGAGAAGAATCTATGAGCAGAAAGGAAATTATGGAGAAAATTAACAAATGGCTTGCAGCTTGTGAAGAAGAAAGTTGGCTCGAGGACTATAACCAGGTATGGTTTTGAAAATTGAATGCATGATAAGATGTGTGATTTCTTAGATGTATCGGTTCTCATTTGAAGCTAAAACATTCATGTTGGAATGCAGGACCAGAACAGGTACAATGCTGGGAGGGGTGCACACTTAAACCTGAAACGTGCAGAGAAAGCACGGGTGATGGTTACAAAGATTCCAGGTACTTGGTTCTCGAAAGTATTATGTTAGTTAATGCACATGTTTACTTGAGCTTTTTTAAAACCAACTCAAGACTTGGTTCAGCTATGGTCGACAATCTCATCGGTAAAACATTTGCCTGGGAGGATGAAAGAAACATGCCTTTCTTGTATGATGGGGTGAGATCCTGAGATGTATTCTCTGTCTATCGTTCTTAAAAGGACTATTTTCTTCCATATTTCTAATATGCAAAAGTTTCTATGGATCTTTTCAGGTTCGACTAGTGTCCATTTTGGAAGAGTACAAACTTACTAGGCATCAAAAAGAAGAGGAGAAAAGACGACACCGAGTAGCTATTAGTTTCCCAACTTTTTACATCATTTGTAGTGAACTCTAATATGCTAATCAAAATCAATTTTATTGCAGGATCAGAAGAAGCTGCAAAATCTACTCCTTGCCGAGAAAGAAGCAATGTACGGATCCAAAGCAAGCCCAAGAAGGAGCAACAGTTTCAATAGAAAGCCAAATGCATATCACTACAATGGAAATGGGAACGGATTCATGACTCCTGCACCTAGACGTCTTTCTGCCGGTAGTGCTACCCCTGAACTTCTGACACCCCGATCATATTCCGGTCGGCATAGTGGATTCTCAAAGGAGATGAGGCGGTTCTCGACTGCACCACTGAACTTTGTTGCCCTACCAAAAGAAGATAACATGTCATCTTTTGCATCTATCAGTGGTTCAGAACCAGAGTCCCCTCTTGGCTAAGTCAACCATTAACCGGTAAAAATTACGTGATGAACTTTTCAATCCCGGTATAATTACTGTAGTGATACTGAATTCTGATTCTCATGAACTTATACCAGGCTTCAATCTATTTTTTCAGGAGAACTTCCTAAGGTCAGAAACCTCCACAAGTATAGAATCTAAAGTTGTGAGGATGGATGTACACTAGTATTTGATTGCGATCTTTTTCTTAGAGCTTGCATCGTCGAATGATCTATATTTGTGTTCTAGATTTGCTAGCTGCTGTGTCTAGCTAAAATTATTTTACCTGTTTAAAAGTTAGAATGTAAATGTATAGGAACTAACTTGAAGGTATTTCAGGATTCTATTCAGTTAGATGTATTCAATACTTTTGCAGATTAGCTCCACTGTGAAACTTCTTGATTCTATTCTTATTGTACAAAGTGTTTGCTTTGATATCACCAAAGTTCCTTGTAACCATACATTTCTAAACAAATTTTTATCGTCTGCTTCAAATGTGTCAAGTGTGTTTTTTACCCAGAAATTGTGAGCTTGTGTTTGTAATTTTTCGGTTGCCTCTTGTTCTATGTACTTATGACAGGGAATACTTTCTGCAATCAAGAGTGATTTGTAATTGGCAAACACTTGTGAAAATTGCCAAAAGAAAATTTCTCATATGTGTTTTGCAGTGACATTAGAATCTGTGCTTCAATGAGTGCCAGAAACATCAAAACATTGGAATGCCAGAAAAGAGTTGTCCTGATGCATTCCTTGAAGATGGAGGAGCGCTCGGGTATCGAATTTTCCTCGGTCTCCCTCTGTTCGCACTCACTGTTGGTATCTTCTTACCCATGTTTTCTTCATTTGTTATCAGTAATTCTATTTCTGCTCCCTTGTGCACTCTTCCTAGTCTTCTTCCCATGCTTACACCCTTGAAAATGAGAAACAAATTAGATTACCATATGATATAAGAGGAGCTGTTGATCTGTTTCTAGATATGAAGCATTTGGCTACATTGAGAAGAGAACAACTGGCCATCGGACAAGTCGCCGGACGGTCATCATCGACGGGCTCTAACGGGTGTTTGACTGGCTTCAAATCACTGTTGAATTCCACCACCACAGCAGTGTCTTCTTCTTCAACATCCTCATATTCAAACTCAGTGTCTCCAGCTCCATCTCTTTCACTTACCAAGCTTTCCTTCTTTTCCATGCATGACAGATACATTAGTTAACAAAATAAGCAACTTCAATTCAACTTTGAGAGAGAGGGAGAGAGAGAGATGCTTAGTTATATGATAGTAGTAAGCATCCATTATATGAGAACAAAGGTAGTACCAGAAGAGAAGGATAGGCCCTGGTGTAGCCTGAGAAGGGCCAAAAGATTCCAACCATCTCTCTCTTTTTCTCTTTCTTTCTTCTTGCTAACTCTGCAAGCAAGTGTTTTATAGCTTTAGATAACACCTTTAGAAACTAATTGTAGAAGGCTTCATTTGCTTATGAGAACAGTCTTAGCTTTTCTTCTTCATATTTTTATGCTTGTGAGAATATTCTTATTAACATGAATTGTTTATTTATTACAACAGATCACAGGCATCTTTCTTAGGCTGGCCATATATTGTTTCCTTTAAATTAAATTTTGGGTTTTTTTTGCCGGTATACCCCTAAATAATTTTGAAA
Source organism: Dioscorea zingiberensis (assembly GCA_026586065.1). Taxonomy (NCBI): domain Eukaryota; kingdom Viridiplantae; phylum Streptophyta; class Magnoliopsida; order Dioscoreales; family Dioscoreaceae; genus Dioscorea; species Dioscorea zingiberensis. The sequence goes on along the minus strand of CM048819.1, from coordinate 15,749,522 downwards.
TTATGTATAATAAAACATAATTACATATATATCCATGAATAATAAGTATAATTACGTGTATATATATACCCTTGAGGTTAAAATCAGTTGAAAAACTGTTAGTTAACAAACAGATCAAGAAACATATGAAATGACCATTATACCCTTTGCATATATACCCCTAAAAAGTTTGTTTGACAGGGGTATATCCACAATTCAATTTGTTTTCCAGGGGTATACATGCAATTATAGTTTTCTCAGAGGTAAATATGCAATTATGGGTCTTTTGAAGGGTACATAACCAATTTTCCCATTAAATTTATGAAAAGTATAAACTTTTAAAGAGGGAAATAATTAACAGTTTTATTTATTTAGTGGAACCCCTGTTTTAAGTCCCCATTGATTGGTATACCACTTTGGCAAGGATAATTGAGAAGAATATTTAGAAATTATAAAGAAAGCAAGGTGTTGACCATATATTTATATTTTGCCAAAAAATATTAGTGTAGGCTTGACACATGATTCAAGAGAGTCTGAAAGCAATGCATGTATGTGCACAGCATAACATGCAAGTGATAGAATATTACATCAATTATTGAACTCTAATCATGAAGTAACCGTTAGGTAATCAAAATAGAATATCAAACCATCATCCCACACTATCTATCATCTACATGCAAAACTCAAATTTGATGTTCTTAACACAATTTGATACACTGACAGATGATGATGAATATTGCGAGGATGATCAGATGTTTTAGACAAGATCAAGTGCCCACATTCTAAATTTCAACAAACATATTGTTGTTTAAAGAAAGAGAAATGGTTTTAACAGATAACACACTGATTGTGCCAGGATAGCGTATGCTGTAGTACTTTGATCATGACCAAAACGCGAGGTGATGGTTTAGATTTTGGACTTGGGTGCAATCCGAGGAAATGATCGTCCGATGCAAGTATTGCCAGAAAACTGAGTATAGACTGGTAGGAAAATAGCTCATTAGCATCAAAAGACTAGAAAATCTTGAGCAAAATTTAGGCAGCATATACCTGTGATTATGCAGGTCTTCTCAGAAACAAAGCCAGCATATAACATAAAGCAGAATCGATGGTGGCTAATGCGACAATGAGTATGGCTACCAGAAGAAGGGTAAGAGCAGCAGTCTTCAACTGTAAATCATCAAAGACAGTTACTGCAAATTAAAAAATAATTGAGCATGTGGCAATTGATGCAAATGACCAGGAATAATTGGTCAAAATGTTTAGAGTTCGCATATATAGGTATTTCTAAACATTTATATTAGAAAACTAAACAAAGAAAAAAGGGAGATAAATCCAAATTGTATCCGTGATATAACGAAACCATTGGTGTTTAGAACTGTAAGGGCGACATACCAAAAGTAAATGTCTTAATTTGAACCGTCTGGCAGAGATCATGAAGAATGTCTTGCACCACTGTATTAATTGTTTAAATACTAGAAAGATTGTGAACTGACAAAATGAACAGTGTTGCTAATGGAGCTTGTGCAGATCACAATACACAAACATTCTGGATTTACACAAATACCCTAAACTCTTTGCAGCATTTGTCACAGAACAACAATACATCATTCATAAGAATAGGTCAATTAATCTTCTAAATTTGCTGTAATCTATCTACTCAAGGCATTACGTCAAATTCATGACTTGAATAAAATCAAACTTCTATCGCCTCCTTACATTTTCCTACATTACAAATGCTGCAGTCTTTTCCACTTGTATAAAATGCATAAATTAGAACTTAATCACACTTGGCTAATGATGTTGCGAACATAGAGGCTTCTCTCTGTTGACATAGGATGTCACTTGAAAGCCATAGCTTGCTATGCTACAGCAAGAAAGCTTTTCTCCTAGGTAAGAGTTAAAGATTATCCTGCTTATTACTACACTTTAATCTATATTTCTAACAAGGCAATTGATTAAGACACATATGACAAGCTGCATGGTTCTTATGTAACATGGTAAATGGTTCCTCAGGATTAGGTGTATGTTAAGTCCAAAACAATATCCTGTAACTGAGGACACTCAGTTGATGTAGTTGTTGTCAATTTGTTTGCTAGAAATACATACTGTGCTTTGAAATTGTGGCCACTCTATGTACTTCAGCTGACTGGGCTGCTCAGCCAAAAAAGCAACTAAATATCTCACACTCCTGACAAAATACAAAAATGTCAGCTAGTTTTCATGAAGTTGAAAATAATGTTCATAGTTAAGAATGGATGCAAAAATTGAGAAACTTTCTGTTTACCAGATGACATCCCTGATTAGGCTCACCCAAAACGGCTCATTATTGAACTGATCTTTATTTGTGAAACTACGATAGCCATTTCCTCCATTTACTGCATATCTAACGTGCTTATACACAGGAAAGGTATTCCAAAAAATTGGTCGTGAGGCCTGAAGATGTAAAAAAAGAACAATAAGTCCAAAAAGAACAAATAGCATCATAAAAAGAAGCGAAAAACTGAAATCACTTGGTGAAACTCATCAAGCTTGAGCTGTCTCTTTTTGCTTAACTTCCAAAAGTTAATGGATGATCTAGGACTAGTGCAGTTGACAAACTGGACTTGTGTTGATTTTCCAATGGTACTGGGTGACATGCACCATGTGAACGGTGAAGAACCTATAAACAAAAAGTTCCATTTAACAAAGAAAACAGACATAAAGAATTATGTCACGGGAAGAAAATGAAATGAAGAATACCTAAACAATGTATCCAAGCAGTTGTCATCTCCTTTACTTGCGGCAAACTATAAAACATTGAGATAATTAGGTTTGATGCATTGTAATAAAGTTGAACAGAGTTGAACAAGCACCTATCTTTTACCGACTATGTTTGAAGTAGGACACTAATAAGTAGAAAATAGGTAAAATCCCCATCAAATTTAATTTTAAAGTTCTGTGTAGATAGTTTCTTTTCCACCTTTGACAAAAGACTATTGATAGAAAGAGTTCAACAATGCCTTATTCAAGTATTCAAGGACAACCTAGAGTTTAGCAACACTAAAACTTATGGAAATCTTGCAATAACAGTTGATTCAAACTTTCACAATAAACTGCACAAATAGTTGAAATATGGCTACACTGTACAAATTAAACTTTTAAACAGCTTCTGTTTCCAAAGTGGCGCAATGAATCTCAAAAGCTTGAAACTTCAATTAAGGGATTTCTCTTCCAAATTGGCCGGCTATAAATAAAAAGTTCACATCTTTAAACCAACACAACAAGAAAAACAAAAAAAAAATCAAGAATTCAAAACCCAACTTAAAATTCTGAACCATCTTGATCAATCAAAAGAATCAAAAGAACACCCGAGATAACCAATCCATACTTCACTTGAATTAAACCAAGCATACCACGGTTGGAGGTCTTTTTTCTTTGGGAACTTTCGTCGAACATGTAGCGTGCACTACAGTTCCGTCCACAAACACCCAAAACTGAGATGAAATTCTTGCTAAAAAAATTGAGGAAGTAATAAAAAAGAAGAATAAATCAATGAAAGAAAGCGTAAAGAGTGATCCATTGAGAAGAATTCGGGAAAAGGAACACTAGGGTTTTGAAGAACATTTCTAACATTTTATCCAAAAAAGAACATTTCTAACAGTCACCGACTCACCGACTCACAGCGGAAACAACAAGAAAGGTTTTTTATAATTAACCCCTCACTTTTCAAAATTTATTTGCAGTTCAACGTATTAATAATAACAAAGTTTTTGCACATATACCAGGGAATCATTATAATTTCATATATATCCTTACAAATTTTCTAATTTCGTGCACACTCTTACAAAACAAGTTTTTTTTTTTGGACTTAGGCCATAAAGGCTCTTTCACGGATTAGTTAGGTGTGTGGCAATGGGCTCATTCGATCACCCCTGACCTCTCATTATGCGTGTACAAACTCGAAAAGTAAATTTGACTCAAGTTGCTCACCCCATTTACGGGGCTAAGCACTCGATCCCAAGATCTCTTGAAATAATTTTTCAACGCACAGGATCCAAAAGTTTTACTACTAGGCTTTTTGGTAACAAAACAAGATTCTTGAAATATGTATATTGCTTACAAAGTAATTATGCTAAAAAAATGAATAAAGTTGGGCCAAAATGTAGAGAGTAAAATGGACGACATTGTTTGAACTTGTCATGTCTTATCTCTCTATAATCTTCCTTGACTACAAATTCTTCCTCTTTTCTAATTAAATATAATATATATTTTTAATAAATGTGCACAAACCTTTTGATATACAATATTAAAATAAGTAAAATTTAAGTGCATCTTTATCCATTGAATCTATTCCTCATGTATGTAGCTCAATTCTAATACTTATTCATTTTATCACTCTCTAATCTCTGGGAAGTAATTAAATTTTGTTTGAATATTATTTTAAAATAAGTAAATTCTAGTAGACAACAATAAAAGTGTATTTCTTTTGTCCCTTGAATCTATCCCTAATATATATAGTTCAGTTTAGACGGTCATATATTTTATTTCTCAATTCAGACGGTCATATATTTACACAGTCTTTTCACACATCATCAATCAATAAATTAATGTGATTTATACACTTTTATCAAAAAATATACATTTTATTCTCAATGCTAACCTTTAGAAGGTAGAAATTCTCCCTCCCTAGCTAATTGAAATAACTAGATTTTGTTTTGATATAATTTTAAAATAACTAACTCTATCATAGGTAATGCCAATAGAGCGGGACAAGGGGATTATGCTTTATTCCTCCTAAACCTTTGTTAGATTCTCATTCATTATTAATTGTAATAATTATATTTTATTTTAATATAATTATAAAATAATTATTATTAGGAGGGTTAACAACACGATGAGACAACAAAGATTAGGTTTTTTTGTCCTTGTCTGTGTGTGTGAATCTATCTCTATTGTTGTCTCCCAATCCTAACAATCATTTATTTTATCCCTCCGCAACCCTGTGAGAGGAATGAATTAACAACTTTTCTTATAAAGGTTTGGTCATATAGTTATAAAATAATTGTTATTAGAAGAATGAAGACTAGTTTTTTTTGGTCAGTGTCTGAACTCTATTGTTGTCGTCTGATCCTAACAACAATTTATTTTATCCCTATGCAACCTGGAGTATCATAGTATCCTACATTCTCACCCTATCTCATTTACCTATTTTTAAATTAACTTTAGGGTTATATAAATATATGTTATAAAATAAATTCAAATTCAATTCATTATATTTAAATTTTCAATTATTAAAATATTTTTTGTTAGATTTCTCCCCTGGAGTACACTATACAAGCAATTATAAATATTGTAGGAATACATGTGTATAATTATGCTATTTTACAGGGGTATGCATGCTTAAAAAGACAAAGTAGAAAAATTCAAGGGACCAAAAAGTAATTAAGAAAAACATGTTTGAAGACTTAATGCTTGTGTTTAATTGGGAGATATCCCACTTGGGATTAGGAATAACTTTTGAAAAGTTTTGAATTTTTTGGAGGGAAATTTTAAAGTAAAGGTATTAATGATAAGATAGCTATGTGGCTTCCATGCATTGGTGGGTGGGTCATTATTATATTCTTAAACTTCAATTAAAATTTTTGGCGGGAAAAAATTTCATTGGGAAATGTGTTGGGGATATCCCCCAATCAAACACAAACAATGTTAAAACCAAAGCAAAGCCTCCAGACGGACACAACACAAAGAGAGAGAGAAAGAGAGGCCATGGCGGAGAAGGAGGAATACTCGAAGCTAATGGCGGACATGCGGTCCGCTTTCAACGAAGTTCGAGCATCGAAGTTCTACCGAAGCATCAACGACGAGATCAGAGGAAAACCAGAGATCATCTCCAACCTAGAACAAGTCTTCGGCTCTCGTGATGAGCAGAACAAGATCCCTATTGTGATACCTCGGCTCGGAAGCATCCAGTACACCATCTCTGCTAGGTTCCATCTTGCCTTGGCTCTTCTTCTCAGAGCCAAAGTAGGAGGAGAGCTTACTATCTGTTGTGATGAACTGACCCTTAATGCAGTTGAGAAATCGGCTTTCGAAGCAATGGGATGCAGGATTATTGTAGATGGAGAGGATGGGCGTGCTAGATGGATTGTGGATAAACCCACTCTGTTCTTCTTGCCCTTCGCTAGGCCTGAGGTTCTCGGAGACCTATTGGCGATGAATTGGTCTCCTTCTCGGATGAAGATGATGGTGTTCTTGGGGAGTAGTTTCATGGCCATAGAAGGGTCATTGATTCATCAACTCGAGCTTGATAGTGATGAGCTTCCTGTTATTAGTGTCAAAAAACTAACTTTTGTTGGTGATAGATTGAGGTATGTCTGGGCGATCTCCGAGTATATCAAAGAGCTGAAGATCGGTGATGGGGAATCGGAAATTCATGCAGATTCTAATGCCACTGATATTCTTTTCGATGAAATCTGCTGGCATTTCTTTTATGATTTGGATGAGCTCGAAGACGAGGACATGGATGAATTGTTGCCAAGTAATTTACTATCTTAATCCTCATACTTTTTTTTAATTTTATTTTTCGCTGTTTGGTGCACAGATTCAATGCTAATCTTCTTTCCTATTTTGATCCAAAATAAGGTACTATGAATTGTTTCAAGTGGGTTGATAGTGAAACGAGGTAATTAGAATCAGTACTTGGTTTTTTTCAATTGGTTTCTTTTAACCTGTACTTTCAACTAATAAGTTTGCTATAGTTTTCCATACCGGATGGATGAAGAAGACGTAGAAGAGGTGCTGAGGGTGAAGGAAGAGATGGAGATCACAATGCAGGAGGTGAAGAAATGTGAATTTTATGTCAAGCTCAGGGAGCAACTGCAAGAAAACTCTGCGCTGAAGATTGAACTATCTCGTCGCCTTGAATCTGTAGAGAAGGTGCAGTTTGTCGTATATGCACTCGGTAGCATCGAGTTGTTCTTCTGTTCTCAATACCAGCTTGCCCTGGTTTTGTTACTGAGGCAAGAAATGGACATACTAAAGATTGAAGAGATCCAAGTCTTCGATCCGGTGACAACTCCAGTTGACGCCAAAGTCATGCGGTCTCTGGGCTGCAATGTGCTATCTGTTAATGAATTCTTCCGGCGAAGAGCGGAGAAGCCTACATTGTTCTTCTTGCCATTCCCGAGTTTTCATCATGTGGGCAATTTGCTGGAGGTGAATTGGTCACCTTTGTTGTTGGAGAATGTGATAATTCTCGGTAATGGTTTACATTCCTGGGACCATACAAACTTCGGAGAGGGGATTGAATCGATGGCTGATCGCTTGTGGTACTTACACAAAACCCGTAGCTGGAGAACCGAGTACCCAATCGACCAAAACAATCGCTCAAAATCATTCGAACGGTTATCTTGGCAGTTCTTCCACTTACTTCCTGGGGATGATCTCAATGCCCAGTCTGAAGGTTTATAGTTTATCAATTATCTATTATCTAGTTCATACCTCTTCACATATATATTCATCAAATATTTGTTTGATGCATAGAATTCCCAGCTCCTATGAAGATTTCAACTGATCAACAACAAGCATCACCTTTGGAAGACATTCTCAGGTATGACTTGAAAACATGTCTAACTAGTTCGATAAATGTTCAATTCACTAATTCTCTGTAACAATGATGGCAGTAAACTCCGTGTGCCCCTGGATTATAGCTACTCATCGCCATCCCTTCCAGATTTCATGAGCACAGATGATTCCCGTGGGCAAAGCTGTAATAAGAAGACATGGATTCGTCCACTACCTGATTGGCTCAAGCTGAACTTTGATGGTTGCAGTGGTGTTCATGCCAATGGCTATGGTGGCACTTTGTGCAACAATGCTGGAGAGACACTAGTTTCATATGCTGGACCGATGAAAGCCGCTGATCCTGATGATGAAACGGATGATATGGTTGTCATAATGGCCCAAGTAGAAGGACTGCGACATGGTGTAAAATGCTTTAAAGAGTTGCATCATCACCAGTTGATCATGGAGGGAAGTGCTCTTAGTGTGATCAGATGGATGCTTGACTTGATCATTCCACCAGAGAGGTTTGCTGAAGTTGTTGGAGAAGTCATAAACAATCTAAGAGGAGTGAACTGCGTCGTCTCCTATGTTTATCCTGAGGCTAACATCAAGGCCTTTGATATGGCTAGACTTGGAGCTTCACTCCCTGAGTTCCGGATGTGGAACTTGAGACTTGGAGAACAACTGAATTCCAGTGATGGAACTAGATAAAGTCAGATTTTAATAAAGAAAAAGTTGACCCTCATATATAAACTTGCTTGTGAGATTCAATTTTAATACATCTAATGAAAATTACAAATGGGATTGCTTATTGTCGGAAGGAATGGGCTACCAACTATGTAATTTTACATCGTTCTGACCATGCAATGTAACGGAACTTATTATCATAATTAAATAAAATGTGGTTTATCCACTTATTCAAAAAAATAAAAATAAAAATAAATAAAGATTACAAACTTTGGAGAGGTAAATCAAATAAGTGGATAAACCGCATTTTATATATGATAATAATAGTTCGTTACACATATTTGCAAAAGGAAGATAATGAAATACAACATTTAAGTGTCATTCCTTTTACCCCAGTTGTTGGTTTCATTGGCTCCCTCCTAGCACATCGGGATCCCCCGTTGGGCTGTCCCTGAATGCATCGCCAACCTCATCATCCCACTCTGGAGTGTCTGCCATGAATTCGAGACTGCGTTTCACCAGGTTTCTAGCCATCTCCAGCTTTGCCCGTTTTGTATATATATGTGTATATATATATATATAAAGCGTTGAAGAAGGATGAAAACCTTAAACACTTGGCAATGTGTAATTGGTTAGTTGGTTATCCATGTATTAAGTGAATGTTGTAAAACGTTGTCAATTGTATTAATTGGTTTGCATTTTAGTTACTTAGATAGGCGTGTCTTTTCATGACGAGACACTATAAGTCTATATATATGCATGTAAAGTTAAACTATGATATCATCAAGTAATATATGAAGCATTCTCTTCATACTTGTTCTTCTCTCTTGCTCTCTGAATCATCTTCTTCCCTTTAAACTCCAACATTGTGGTATCAGAGCTAGCAGAGATATCCTCTTGAAAATCAAATACACTATGGCATCAAATGACATAGCAATGAGTGTTTCTTAGCCCGCACTCCCAATTTTCAAAGGTGAAAGCTATGAAGTCTAGAGTATCAAGATGAAGACTTTATTTATCTCTCAAGATCTCTGGGAACTTGTGGAGAAGGGCTATCAAGATCCTAATGATGAACCTCGGTTGAGGGAGAACAGGAAGAAATATACAAAGGCTTTCTTCTTCATTCAACATGCAGTGAATGAAGCAATTTTCTCAGGAATTGCTACTGTAAATACTTCTAATCTGACATGGAGCATTTTGCAAATAGAGTATCAAGGGTCATCAAGAGTAATCACAATCAAATTGCAAACTCTAAGGCAAGAGTTTGAGACAATGCACATGAAGAATTCAGAGGCAGTGCAAGACTATATGATTAGGATGTTGCTGGTGATTAATCAAATGAGGGCATTCGGTGATCCTATCTCTGATCAAACTATTGTTGCTAAAGTTTTAAGAGCTTACAAGCTCGGTTTGAGATCATGTTGTCGCAGCTATAGAAGAATCTCAAGATTTAACTAAGTTATCAATTGATGAATTGAGCTTAGTGGTTCTCTTCAAGCACATGAAGCAAGGATGGATCGGTCTGCAGAATAGCCTGAGGAAAATACTTTTCAAGTAAAGATGGAGGCATCAAGTATGAAAGGTGCTAAGATAATGACTGGCAGAGGTCGTGGCAATGGCTTCATCAGTAAAATAAGTAGAGGAAAGGGCAGAAACACAAATCAAAGAAGATATTATTCTTATCTGAAGACTCATAAAGGCAATGTTCAATGCCACAACTGTAATAAATTTGGGCATTTTAAAAATGAATGCTGGTATAATGATAAAGCTATCAACATGGCAGAAGCTGATAGCAGAGAAATGGCAAAATACAACAACGAAATGGTAGAAGACTACGAGAAATCAATTTATTTATGGCATATACAACAATGGATAACTCTAAAATTCAGGGACCTGAAAAGCAACAACCTTAAAAGCAACCCCAACTGCTATTTGAAGGTGAAAATTTTGATGATATGCTAGTGTGTGATATATGTGATGATGCATGTCGAGAAGAGTGTCTAGCAATATGTAGTAGATACAATGATGGTGTTGAGCATACTTATTGCATGCGCCCTATGATAGAGAAAATTCCTGAAGGTGATAAGTTATAATGTGAAGAATGCAAGCTCAAAGATTATGAATAATGTTTTGAGATAGTGAAGAATAGAGGGCAGAAAATCTTTACCAAAGCTCTCACAGTCCAAAAGCATTTATTTTTTCATTCTATGATTGGAATTAAAAGTTTTTCATCAAGGGGGATGTTGAAGAATGATGAAAACCTTGAACTCTTAGCATTGTGTAATTGGTTAGTTGGTTATCTATATAAGAAGTGAATGTTGTAAAACGTTGTCATTTGTATTAATTGGTTTGCATTTCACTTATTTAGATTGGTGTGTCTTTTCATAAAGAGACACTATAAGTCTATATATATGCATGAAAAGTTAAACTATGATATCATCAAGTAATATATGAAGCATTCTTGATACAGGAGGATCCGAGCCAAATGATGTGATTCAGTTATTTGGCCAGTTTTCGATGCCAAATTCTAATGTTTTCCCTTCAAACCTTTATTTTTAGATTTTTTTACCACTTTTGGTAATAATTAGTTTGTCGAATCATGATAGCATTTGAATTCGATTTTATCTAGAATTATGGATAACTATTTAGTTTGTTTTAAATTTTAAGTTTGGATAAGTTTAGGTTTTGGATAAGTACTTGCTAGTTTCGGCTATTTAACCCGGCTTGTGGGTTAGTTTTCAAAAAGCCTTGATTTTATGAAATTGTTTTGAATTTGAGAGACGTTTCTCTCTTGTGTGGATGTCTTCTCGCGTTCTTCCTTGTGATCTTTAGGTTACGGCTAGCTCGTGGGATAATAGCTATTCTGCTTGGTGTCAGTTGGTACCAGAGCTCAATTTATTCCTGGGATGAGATTGCATCGGCATCAATGGTTGGTGTAGGTCGAGGTCGTGGTCGTTGTAGGCGGGTTATAAATGAGGAGGTCTAGGACCATGATCATGACGTCAAGGATGTGATGATCGAGGATCTACAGAGACAAGTTGCAGAGTTATCCCGGCATCTAACAGCGCGCAATTTCGATCGTGGTCGTCATGGATAAATTCTGAACGAGGAAGTCCAATGCCATTATCGCAACATTCAAGAGATGATGATTGAAGATTTGCAAAGGCAAGTCACAGGGTTATCTCGACGTCTGTCGGTGCGTGATTTCAATCGTGGTTATCGTGGGCATGTTCCGAACAGGGAAGTCCAACACCATGCTTGTTTCATGAATTCTGAAGACGCTGTTGTGAACTCGAGGGCGAGTTCTTTCCAACCCGGGGTGACTGATGCAGGAGGATCCGAGTCAGACAATGTGATTCAATTATTTGGCCCGTTTTCGATGCCAAATTCCAATATTTTCCCTTCAAAACTTTATTTTTTAGATATTTTTTTACCACTTTTGGTAATAATTAGTTTGTCGAATCATGATAGCATTTGAATACTATTTTATCTAGGATTTCGGATAACTATTTAGTTTGTTTAAAATTTTAAGTTTGGATAAGTTTAGGTTTTGGATAAGTATTTGCTAGCTTTGGCTACTTAACCCGGCTTATAGGTTAGTTTTCAAAAAGCCTTGATTTTATGAAATTGTTTTGAATTTGAGAAACGTTTCTCTCTTGTGTGGATATCTTCTCGTGTTCTTCCTTGTGATCTTTAGGTTATGGCTAGCTCGTCGGATAATCGCTATCTTGCCCAGTGTCAATTCTCTTCATACTTGTTCTTCTCTTTTGTTGTCTGAATCATCTTCTTCCCTTTAAACTCCAACAAAAAGACAGATAATGAAATCATCCAAATTTATAAATCTTCGAGAATGATTTGTGTATATAACCTATCTCTAACTTTCACAAGAATGATGTGGTAGCAGGAGACCCAATAATGGGTGATAATATGGCAGTAGGTGGGATCCACATAGATGACGAGACATCCAACATGATTGATTGTGGGGACCACACTGACGACGTGACATCCAACATGACGCACACATAGTGACAAGGCAAGGGATACGCTACATCAGGTAGAAAGCTTTAATTGGAAGATGACAACTCAGCAAGAAAGAGGTGGGGCCTATGATAACCGGGTCAAGAAAAAGAATTGTAAAAGGCTGAACCTAAGCGTGAGCCAAACAAGCCTAATAAAGAAGGGCCACACATGCCGGTTTGCTCTATTAGCTGGGTTGGGCCTAAAGGATGGTCCGATTTCAAGCAAAGTCATACACCCCCCCCCCCCCCCCCATCCCAATTGAGCTTGTAATGGGCCAAACAACCCTAGGCCCGGCCAAGGCCTGTTGATGCAGGAGAGCAAATTCCTTGATTGGGGAACAGTTTTGGAAGCGATTCAGTGTTTTGGCCATAACTTTGGTTATAGCATCGGAATCGCGCACTCAACCCCAATTCAGAAAGCTCGTCTTGATGCACACAGTCCACCCAGCTTTTCTCGGTGGACCTTTCCTTTATCCTCAATTTTTTCTATTTTCTCCGTCGTTTCTTCGTTTTTTGGTGTTTTTTTTTCTATTTTTGGTAATACTTTACATGCCAATTTAGGATAGGATTTGAATCCGATTTGATCTTGGATTTTTAGGAGTTATCTGATTTGTTTAGGGTTTTTAAATTAGATAAGTTTTAGTTTTGAATCAAAATTTGCCAATTTTGGCAAATTTGGATAAGCTGATAGGTTTCTAGGTTAGTTTTTTTTAAGCTATTTAAACTTGGCTTGTGGGTTAAATTTTAGTCATTGAATATCGAATAATACCCTTTGAAGTTTTAAAGACTTTCTTCTCTGTTTTTTCTTCCCCCTAGCTTGCTTTCTTGACAATCCCCTGGTTGCCACCTCCCGCAGGTTAATCACTATCCTGCCCGGCGTCACCTGTTTAGGTAAAAATTTGAACCCTTCTTTTTTTAGGAATTGCAAATGAACTTAACTTTTACTTGTCTAAGGTCTCCTTTAGGTATTTCAATGGACCATGTATGGAATTTAATACCCAATATTGCATGGGGAAAAAATCAAAGAGGGGGATCCACAGCTAGATAAGGAGGAAGCTGACAACACCGACCGCTAAAGTGAGGGGGAAAGGAATAGAGATGGAGACCAAGATAGGTGGGACACTGCAGGCTTAAACCCATGCAATAAAGAACAAAAACACGCCAAAGCATCTAGTATAAAGGAGTGAAAGAACAAGGGTACCATATACCTTCAAATTGGAAATTTCCATAGGAAAATTTCGTCGCTCCACCAAACTCCCATTGGAAAAGACAAATGGTCCAAGGGCCACAGAGAAATCAGGTACCAACTCTAACCTATCTACAATCCCTTTAACTTTTTTTGCTTGGCCTGACAAGGATCCTCTGCACATCGCACTGCAAGTAGGGGTTGACATAGGCTCAGAGGAAAGTCCTAGATGGAAACTTTTATCACACATGAGAGTTGTGGAGGCTGAAAGAATAGCGTCATGGTCGGGAAGCAACTAGGCTTCCCATGGGCATAACCAAAACATGGCATACAAGGTTCTACCATGAATGTTATATCATGAAATGTCAAGGGGCTAGTGGGGGAAAACAAAGAAAAGATTCTTTGGTTAGGGTATTCATTAAACTACAGAAAGTAAACATTTTCTGTTTCAAGAAACCAAACTAGCGTTAAAGATAATCGATCCAGAGATCCATAGGTGGAGAAGCATATGATTCTTGGAAGGTATTTCTAGATAATGATACTAGAGGAGGATCCCTATTTGATGGAACAATGTGCATTTTAGCCCCATATCAACCATGATCGGACAATTCTCATTAACAATAATCCTTAAGGACTATTCAAAAAATAGAAAATGGAAATGCACGACAGTTTATGGGTCATGTGAGATAAACCAAAGGCATATATGTTGGGAGAAGCTAAGATTGCTAGGAGCAGAAGGTGATGAACTATGGTTAATATGTGGTTATTTTAACAGTACTAGAACACCCGATGAAAGGAACACAAACATGCCCATTTCCATGGATAGGGTGGGCTTTGAGCATATGTACGTACAAGATCTACAACTTATTGGCCCACCTTTCCTCGGCCAAAAGTATACATGGACAAATAGATGAAGTTCTCTAGTATATGTATGGCTTGATAGATTCCTCCTCATAGCAAATTGAGTATCAAACTTCCCATTGTTTGTGTCGAAAAAATACATACACATAAATATATATGCATGCCAATATTTGAAGGGTGCCAATGAAATATATACCTAAAAGTATCTTGAAATTAAGATATTTTAAATTTAAAATAAAATATATATAGCAGTGCGTATCGAGGGCAAGCTAAAGGCGCCAAATCGGCGAGTCTAGGAAATATAGATCCCAAGATAGTACGAGAACACAAATCTCGAGAAAAAAAATAAATGAATTAAATTTAAATTCAAGTTTTGATATTATCTAGATTATGATAATTAAAATTCAAATTCAAGGTCATAAATCTAGATTATGATCATTAAAATTAAAATTAAAATTTTTGATCTAATCTCTTGATAATTAAAATTCAAATTCAAGGTTATACCTAAATCTAGATTATGATCATTAAAATTTAAAATTTTTATCTTATCTAGATTATGATATAATGATAATTAAAACTCAAATTAAAATTTCAACCTTATCATCTAGGTTGTGAAGATCTATAAATAAAAGAGGGGAGACCTGTTGAGAAAAGGACTTTTGGGGGAAGGGTGAGGATCTCCTCCATGCTCTCCGCTCGGTGAAGCGAGAAGCCGCGTGGTCGGACGGATACGGGCTTGTCTCTAATGGCTTTCTTAGAAGGATCTGAGTTGGGTCCGTCCGATGGTATGTCTGACGCATAAGGAAATCCGCTCCTCCTCTCCCGTATTCCGACCACGCAGAAGAAGAAGCGAGCTATTTAATAGCTTCTGCATTTCTTTCATTCCCATCTTTGAGCAGTAGATTCTTTGAAGGAGTCCACAGTGATCGCGGGAATTGATGCTGCAAATTAGTCGCAGGAAATAAAGCAAGAGCTATATAATAGCTTTCCTGTCACTCCTCCCGTCACCAGAAAAAGAGGCAAGGGCTATATAATGGCTTCCCCTCTATGCCGCCAGAGAAGAGGCCGAAGGGTATATAATATATATAATATGTAAAACCCCAAGTCGCTGCCGGAGAAAAGTCCAAACGGTATATAGCATATATAATATGCGAAAGCCCACGTCGCCGCAGGAGAAGAAAGGTAAAAAAGGATAAAAATAAAATAAAATTTAATAAAAAAATAAAAAATAAAAAAATAAAATAAATTAAATTAAATTAAATTAAAAAAGAAACCCGGTAGCCCCAGTGGCGCCGGTGAGCCTTGTATGCCTACTTGGCGTCCCAGCGTCCCTGCACCCATGCGCTGAAGCTCCCAAATCTCCGCAGGTCTGCCAGTCCACCTCCTGCTGCCTAGATCTACCACTGCCCGGATCTCGGCCCAGAACGCTACCAGTAGCTTGGCGGCGCGCCAAGCGGCTGCCGGCTCCATATCATCAAAGCTTCCCTCTTTGCTGCCGAGTATTTGTTAGAGGATAAGCACAGGCCATATAATGGCCTCCCTGCTGCTCGCTGTCACCAGAAAAGCAAGGGCTATATAATAGCCCCTCTGCTGCTAACATCAACAAAGAAGAAAAGCAAGAGCTATATAATAGCCCCTCTGCTGCTATCATCAACAAAGAAGAAAAGCAAGGGCTATATAATAGCCCCTCTGCATCAACAAAGAAGAAAGGCAAGGGCTATATAATAGCCCCTCTGCTGCTATCATCAGCTTGAGAGAAGAAGCAAGGGCTATATGATAGCCCTTCTGCCAGATCGAGCAAAGAAGCAAAGGCCATATGATGGCCTCCCTGTTGTCCATTATGGCCAAAGACAAAGCAAAGGGTGGAAATGAAGGAGCAGCAGCTTCATGCAAGAAGATGGGAAGTCTTAGTTTGAAATCTACTGCTGAAGCCAAATTTCTGCAATTCTGCTATCTTGACCACCCTTCATTTAGACGTCGATAACTTTTGATAGGAAATCCCAATCGAAGAGAAATTTGCGGCATTGGAAACTAGAATTTTAGAGCTTTCTACCATTTACTATCAGCATTCCAGCTTGTAGCAGATTTCGACGGAAAAAGGGGTAGATTCCTGCAGTTCTGTCAGCTCGACACCCTCTCGTTCAAATTGCAATAACTTTTGATAGGAAACTTTGATTGAAGTGAAATTTGCGGCATTGGAAACTAGACTTCCATAGCTTTCCAACCATGTATGGTGTAGTTGTTGTCAGTGGCTCAATTGATACAGTTCTTGATGGAAAGAAGACCAATTCCTGCAGTTTTGTCAACTCGACCACCTTCCATTCAAATGGCTAGAACTTTTGATAGGAAACTCCGATTGAGGCCAAATTTGCGGCATTGGAAACTAGATTTCTAGGGCCTTCCAACCATGTATGGTACATCTCTTACCAAAGGTCCAGTTTATAGTAGATTTCGAGAGAAGGAATCCAATTCCTGAAATTCAGCCAGCTTGATACCCTTTCGTTCGGGTATTGATAATCTTTGCTAGAAAACTCCGATCAAGATGAAATTTATGGCATCGGAAATTAGACATCCCAAGCTTTATACCCATATATGGTGCGGCCCATATCGATGGCCCATATGGTACAGTTTTCAGTCATAAGGCGGGGGAGACTGCTGAAAACTTATGAGCTATTAGCGACCATGACGCGATGGCAATACAACAAGAATTCAAAGGTTGGCGGCGAGGCATATAAGGAGGCGGCGTCACTCAAATAAATGAATAAATAAATAAATAAATAAATATATATATATATATATATGTGTATATATATATATATATAATAAAATTCATGTTATGCAAATAAATGAAATTATTTTTATTCATTGCCTCTACTTGTTTCTTTTGCCCTTAATCGGAGGTTCCCGCAATCTTATTCAGGGTAATTAATAATAGGGGCTTGCCTCTATTAGGAATTGAAGAACCCACAAACAAACAAATATGATATTTGTGCTTCGATATATCGTTTGGTGTCTTCACGATGCCAGATGCGTATTTTCGATCCCACACCCATGTATTTGGAAAACAACACTAACAACATTAAGGTTAGATCACACACCAATATGCCTCAAATGCGACACACATACCACACAACTATACACCTTCTATTTCAATAAAGATTGGGGGAAAGGAGGGATTATAGGAGATGGTATCAACATGGTAGAACGATAGCCAACATGTAAGAGACGTGACCTTCATGCTAACCAAGAAGCTAGTGGAGATAAGACGCAAACTCATAATATGGAAGAAAGAGACCTTGGATGAGAAAGTGAACCAAAAAACAAAACTATTTTAGGACATCGAGTTGCTAGATACTATCAAAGAAGGAAGGCCCCTAATTGAGGAAGAAAATATGGAGGACTTGAAAATCCATAAAGAATATGAAAACCTAATCGTTCAAGAAGAATCATATTGGATACAGAGATCGAGGGCCACCTAGCTAGTTACAGTAATTAAGGAGATAAAAATACAAAAATTTTCATGTTGTTGCCAACCAAAGAAGAAATAAAAATTGGATAAAAAACCTACTTGTGAAAGGAAGAACTGTATAGGAGATGACATTAACCATTTCTATAATAATATACCCAGGGACCTGCATGTAGAAGTTTTAAACTATAAGGACTGAAATGTAATTTTGTAGGGACTTTATCATAATGAAGCATTGGACTAGGGACTAAAACATAATTTTGCAAAATAAATCTTCTTCCTCTCTCAAATCTCCAATTCTATTCTATTGTGTTTTCATTCCCACATGTTCCATCTCTCCCACCCTCTGAAACCTTAAAGCTCCCACCTTTCCTCTCCTCAAGGTCTAGCTAGATTCAAGAGAACCAGCTGTCACAACGCCATTAGAGAGCTCCCTACAAGCTTAGACCTAGGGCCCTACCCTCCACCAACCCTATACACTCTTCTGATTTCTTTGGGTGTGATTCATATTGAGGAAATGGCATTGTAGATTCTCCCAATCACTGTTGTTGATTAGGTTTTAAAGAGTATGAAATAAGTAACACTATTATAGGTAATGAAAATAGAGTAGGACAATGGGATTATGTTTTATTCCTCATAAACCTTTGTTAGATTCTCGCTCTTTACTAATTGCAATAACTAGATTTTATTTTAATATAATTATAAAATAATTGTTATTAGAAGGGGTAACAACAAGACAAGACACAACGAAGATTAATTTTTTTTGTTCTTGTTTGTGTCTGAATCTATCTCTATTGCTGTCTGTCACGCCCCGAACCCAAGTCCTGGGCCTTCGACATGCAACAGACGCCACATACTTATGGGGTGACCCCCACAAGTATGCAAGGCTCATAAAATTTCATGTACAGATCCTAATAAAAAACAAACAATGGAATAAATATATAAAGTAAACTAGGGTTAACACAACCCCCACACAATACATACGTTACCCCTAGTGTCTCAAACTTAATACAAAATAATATATATCAAATCTCACACTCTAAATGAAAACAAGTAGGAGATCTACAGACCAAAAGTGTGAAACACTCCACAGAGAATCTCGTCCTACACCCCAGTACAAAGTCCCATCCTTACCTGTAGAGGAAAATCAACAGTGGGTGTTGAGCCAACCAACTAAGGCTTAGTGGGACTACATACAAATCATATGAAAAAAGAAAATCATAACTGCAATAAAATAGCAATAATTATGAATATCGGCCCACGGCCTAAAGCATCATCATGTATAACCCCCGGGCCTGCGACCCAAAACATCGACTTTGAAAATATGCTATCAAAGCATAAAACCCTACCGGTCTTTGAGAGGCCTGCTCAAGCCTTATGCCCGGTCTCCGGTTATATCCTGCAGGATGAGCATGAATGCACATGTCGTTACACGACCAGGCACTTGTCGTCACACGGCCACAACTGAATGTACAAGGCATCTGTCCCTCAAATCCCAAAATGGATCGAGGCATCCTCATGAATGCACAAAGGCATCTGTCCCTCAGATTCAGCATGGATCGAGGCATCCTTATAAAACCGGTGCGAAAACCAAAAAATCTCGAAACGCTTATCGGTTCACAAATTCACACATCTATAAACCAACATCTCGAACTCAATACCGGTATTAAGAGATGTCCGCCCATACAAATACCTCTTAATAGCACCCGGTGGAGTTTAAGAAAAACGACAACAACCAAATAAAGTGAATGCAATTTAAAATCTCAGCATACCTCACTTTTGAAAATCTACACATGCAAGGTTTTTGAAATATCGTATGATGCATTTTCGTATGATTACCCACCTTTACAGAAGCAATACCGGATCTAGATACCTCTCCGTCGTGCCTTAATGTTCTACATCGGGATCTAATACGTGGAATCTAATCTTAATACATATACAAGTTCATAATAATCATCTACCATAAACGGGTTTATCATAATATGCCCTCTAATAATAATAAGGTGATATTTAACTATTTTAACACCCCACCTATATACTAAACATGCCCATTTATTAACCCATCTAACTATCATTGACTTTAAATGAAATTTCTTTCACTCATCTAACCTATCCTTAAAACCCAGTGTAATATGCTTACACACTATTCATGCATGCACCTAGGCACATGAGCATTGAATGTACACGGTTGGTTGTCATCACATTCTTACTCAGTGAGTCACTATACTCGTGCCCTGAGCCAGACTCATAACTTGCTCCCTGAGCTATGGATTTGTACTCCCATCCACATCTTCCTTAACAACAGTGAAGGTATGCTCTAAGGAAGGCGATTCCTTAATGTTTTAGTGTTTACTAATAGTATTGCTTCTTCATTTTACATCATGTGTTTACTAACAATAGTGCACCATTATTAATAGACCTTAAACTCACTGTAATAAGAATGATCAGATGCACTTATTAACTTACATTGGTGACTCCCAGAGCCATAACATATGGATTTTCATCTACCTAATGATCAACTACCGTCCCCCACTATGCTCCTATCCTACCAAACATTATAAACCCTTCAGAGTGGATACTTAACCTCCCCTCTCCTCTCTAATTATATACCTATTATGCAGACCACTCTCCATGCTCATATGGCTTTAATTAGTAAATACCTAAGAGAAGGACTAAATTGCAACACACCAATTCCTTATGAGATTAAGTAAATAAGCAAGGACTAAATTTCAAGTTCACACCCAAGTAATAGGAAGACTTGAGTTACATTTAAAGCGAGGTGCTGATTTGCAAAAAAAAAATCATCTCATTTGAGTTAACAGGTTTTAATTAAGAGATAGCTAAGCCTAATCAAATAAGGCAGAGGGAAAAGGAGCACTGCAAAGGAAACACAGTGAGCAACTAAGATCCTAGTATTTCCTCAACATGAATAGGGCCACGAACAGTTTGATCCATGAAAGTTCTATCTTAAAATGTAAGGGGACTAGGGAAACGGAGGAAAAGGTTCATAATCCGAGATATCCTCCAACACCAAAATACCAAGGTTTTTTGTCTACAAGAGACTAAACTGGCCATTGTAAACAACATCACCTGGGAAACCATAGGGGCAAAGCATACAACGATAGGTTGATCCTTCTGGCACATAATACAAGAGGATGGTGTTGCCTAGGGTAGAAAAACAACTAGCATAAACTTATCACCAACCATATAGGTACTTTCTCCCTCACAACTGTCTTGGAAGACCTATCAACAAATGTACAATGAATGTACACCACGATATATGGTCCTTGTGATCGAACATGGAAAAAAGACTTCTAGCAGGAACTCACAAACATCAAGATCATGTGGAACCGGCCTTAGTGGATTGTAGGTGATTTCAACACCACCAAGAAAATGGGGAAAGGAACAACCAAACTACAGCCAAGGAGAGCAAGACCACTTTAATGACTTTATTCGACGGCTGCAATTATTAGGCCTAACCTTGAATTCCCAATCTACAGAAGTATCTCTGGGAAACAAAAACACTCACTAGAGAGGTGGACAAAACCCTCAAGTGGTGGTGAGAACTATCTACAGTGACTATAGGATGGAGAATTTGGATCGAATGTAACAGAAGATGTTTCCAAGAAAACAATGTTCTTTCCTAAAATTAATTTGTGACATTGACATTCATATGCTATCTTGGCTTAATACACCTTATCCATAAAAACGTTCAAGGTTGGAGGGATCACACGCAATCATATTAAGAAGAGCCTGGAATTCTTTGAGGAAGCATCGCTGCAAGGAGCGCCTCAAGGGCCACACAACAATGGTGGTGAAGCCATTGAAGAAGACACTACCGCAATACCCAACCAAGGCAACTAAGGGAAGAGTTGGGGCTGTGCACGGTCCAAAATCGGACTGGACCGGTTTAACCTGTTCCCCTATTATTTGGACCGGACCGGACCAAATAATAGGGAAATCCGGACCGGACCAAACCGTTTTGGACCTGTCCGGTCCTGTTCCGATTTGGACACACCTACCCACTCCACCCTCTCTTCAGTCTCTTGTTCCCTACCTCACCCATCTCCAAACTCTTCTTCCTCCACAACCATAGCCAACTACCAAGCACTTCATGAAGCTCACCAATCACAAACCATGAAAACCTGCAAGCCCACAGCACGCTCCATCTCCTACACCAAACCTACCACCTCCTCCTAACTCCTCCACCATCTCCTCCACCCTCACACTACTCCATCTCCATCCCCAACCTTCATTCTCCATGACATCTTCTTCACAGCCCGCCCCATCGAGCTCCTCGCCATCATCGGCCCAAGCGGCGCCAGTAAGTCCACACTCCTCGATATCCTCTTTTGCTCTCCGGTCTCCCTCCTCCGGCCACCTCCTCCTCAACTCCTCCCCTCTCCGCGCCTCCCTATTCCGCCGCATCTCCTCCCATGTCCCCCAGCACGACCTCTCCCTCCCTCTCCTCACGGTCTCCGAGACCTTCCTCTTCACCGCCTCCTTCCTCCTCCCCTCTTCTTCCGCCGCCTTCTTCCTCCTCTCCTCTCTCCGCCTCTCCCCCATCTCCCACTCCCTTCTCTCCTCCTCCCTCTCCGGCAGAGAGCGCCGCCGCATCTCAATCGGCCTCAGCCTCCTCTCCGATCCCTCCATCCTCCTCCTCGACGAACCCACCTCCGGCCTCGACAGCGCCAACGCCTTCTAGAATGATGCAAACCTAAAAAAGTTAATTTTCAATAAACCTAAAAATTATTTTATAGAATAAAAAATGAACCGGTTCGGTCCGGTTTGCACCGAGGTTCCAAAAATTGGAACCAGACCAGACCGGTCTGGAACCGGTTCCAAAACCGGACCGGACCGATTAATGGTAAAACCACCTGTTGAAACCGGACTAGCGGTTAAAAAAAAAACCGGTCCGGTCCGGTTTACGGTTTAACCGGTTTTTTTGCACAGCCCTAGGAAGAGTATAGCCAGTTTTTTATTCTATGAAAGCATACATCCTATAAATTGGCAATATGGATTGTTTATGTAAGACTTACTATCTTAACTAAATAAAATGTGGTTTATACACTTTGTTAAAAGCAAAAAAAAACTTTCTCGAGGAAAGTTGGTTACTATGCTCCCTCTTATAGGTAGAGTTTGAGAGATGGAAACATGTTAAGTATACTTCTATAATAAAAAGCAACTTGTCTATATTTATACATTAAAATGGACCATTTGCCAATATATTTATTTTTAAAATCTTATTATTTTGTTAGTCCTACCGTCATTTTATTTGTCAAAGTGATCTTTCGGCTGCCTAATGAACATTCAGAGTGCTAACTAGATGTTGATCAGGATAAAAAAAATTAATTACTTTTTTTTATGTTGTGTGGTGGTGGTGTGTGTGTGTGGGGGGGGGGGGGGGGAATTAAATGAATGAAAAAAATAACATATTTAAAAATTAACCCCCTTTTTTTTTAGAGTTGTTAAGTTAAACTATCTTTCAAAGGTTATTTAGCTTCAAAGAACCTTCTTGAGCTAAATGGGCTTCCAAAAGCGGCTTAACTTCAAAAATTGCATTGGCTTCGTCTCTTGAGCTAACTGACCTTTTACATGTCATTTAGCTCCAAAGAGTAGGAGGCTAATGTAGACTCAGAAGCTAAACGATCTTTAAAAGATAGTTTAAATCCCGGGACCTTATATTTGGAGCTAAACTAGGTTCTTTTAGGAATAAACGACTTTTGAAAGATTGTTTAACTCCACAGTTTTCCAGGAAAAGGATTAATTATAAAATGTTATTTTAATTGCCCCCCTTATCAACGGTTATGCATAAATGTTTCATTATTCTTCACTTTTGTGGGGCTATGCATGAAAAATTCCATGGGTTATGTTTGCAAATTGTTCTTTATTTCATATAAGATATAATATATTTTAACTGATATGGTATTTGCAAACTTATCGGACCTTTTAAGTTATAAAGTTATAATGACCCGACACAAATATACATCCGATAACATAGAGAAATCTGACTTATTCTTTCTTTGCTTTCTCTTCGAGCGGCCTTGGAAGAGGAAGCAAACGAAGTCACACCCTAATCTCATCCTCAGGAGTCTCCGGGCATCTCTTTCTCATCTTCACCTAATCGCCTTCAATTACTCGCCCTCATTGTCATCACAGAGCTTCGGGGTTTGGTATGTCATTTTCTCTCATCTTTGCCTCCGATTAGGGTTAAGATTAGGGTTCTTTTATGTTATCTAGATTCTAAGGGTCTCATGATTAGATTCTTTTGCACCTTTCAAAATTTTCTATCTTGTGTTGGATTTGGATTAATTGAAATTTAAGTATAGGAATTTTATGGAGAGATATTTCAATAGAAGCAATACAATGGACTTTAATCTTTGATTCTTTTTATGTAGAGATTTTATGGAGAGGTATTCAAGAAAAAAATCAACAATAGAATTAAAAATGCCTCAAACAAAAAAACAAAAAGAAGACAATATGGTGGATCCTAAATCTCATGGCTCAAAGAGGAGTCACATGGAATTTGATTTAGCTAAACTTCCTTCAGATCCTGGATTGTGAAAGCCTATTATTGAATATGATCATAATTTAAGGGGTCAAGTTTGAAGAGCATATTTGCAAAAAGGGCCATGTCAACCTCGAAGCCATAGTTTTAAGCAAACCATGCAAGGTAATGTGATGTTGCGATATAATCCCTCATGGGTTAATGAAATTCCTACTTGGTTAGAGTATAGCATTATTATTGAAGCAACATATTCCTTGTGTTGTTATTTGTTTAAAATGGATAGCAAGAAACATTCAGGAAGATGCTTTTGTTACCGAAGGCTTCACTAATTGAAAAAAAAAATTACGAGAGCATGCCGGTGGTCCTAATAGTACACACAACAAAGCTTGGAATAATTGTCTAGTTTTGATGAATCAACAACAACATATTCAAACAATTGTGAACAAGCAAAATGATCCAGCTCGAAGGGACTACCGTAAGAGTTTGACTGCCTCCATTGATTGTATTCAATTTCTTTTACGACAAGGCCTAGCTTTTCGTGGTCATGATGAATTTGAAGATTCAGAAAATCAAGGGAACTTCTTAGAAATCTTAAAAAAAAATTGTGATCATAATAAAGACATTAAAAGAGTTGCATTGGATAAATGTCTTAGAAATCTCAAGTTGACTTCAACAAATATTCAGACATTGTTCATACATGTGCAATTGAGACCACTAAGATCATTGTTCAAAATCTTAAAGATTCATTTATTTAATTTTAGTTGATGAGGTACGAGATGTATCAACTAAAGAGCAAATGAGTGTAGTAGTATGGTATGTGAACAATGACGAACAATTGATTAAGTGCATTTTGGGCATTATTCATGTTACTGATACCACTGCTTTATCACTAAAGTAGTAATTGAAGACTTACTTTTCAAGCATAATTTGAGTCTTTCTCAATTGCTTGGTCAAGGATATGATGGTGCTAGTAATATGCAAGATGAGTACAATGGCCTCAAAACTCTAATCTTAAAAGAAAATCAAAGTGCGTTTTACATCCACTGTTTTGCACACCAACTCCAACCGACACTTTTAGCTGTTGCAAAAAAGAATGTTTCCATTGAAGTGCTTTTTATAGTGGTGAATGATATTGTTAATGTGGTTGGAGGATCTTGCAAGCGTCATGACATTCTTATTGAAAATCAAGCTATCAAAGTTTTTGAAACACTTGAAACCGGTGAGCTTTGAAGTGGTCGTGGTCAAAATCAACAAAGTGCTCTTCAACAACCTAGCGAGACACGTTGGAGTTCTCATTATAATACCATAATTAGCTTGGTGAAAATGTTTTCTTATGTTATTGAAGTCCTTGATTTGATTATAGAGAATCCAAAGTCTGAAAAAAGAGGTGAATCAAGTCATTTGATAGATACATTACAATCTTTTGTATTATTGTGATGAAGAACATATTGTAAATCACTAATGAGCTATCACTAGCATTGCAGAGAAAAGATCAAGACATTGTGAATGCAATGAATTTGGTTAAAATAGCTAAGAATTGATTACAGTCTATGCAAAAAGATGGATAGAGTTCTTTGTTGGATGAGGTTTTCGTATTTTGTGTAAAACATGATATAAATGTCATTAACATGGATGATGGGTATATTGCTCGTGGAAGATCTCAACGCAGTGCATAAAAGGTGACAAATATGCATCATTATCGGGTTGATCTCTTTTATTCTATTAAAGATTTACAACTTCAAGAGCTCAATAATCGGTTTATTGAAGTGTCCACTGAGCTACTTATTTGTGTTTCATGCTTGAGTCCAATTGATTATTTTTCATCTTTTGACAAGAAAAGATTAGCTCAGCTTGTTCAACTATATCCAAATGATTTTTCAGAGGTGAAAGTCTTTGCTCTTGAGAATCAATTAGAGATTTATATTATTGATGTGAGGTCCAACACAAATTTCAATAATCTACTAAAAATTAATGATCTTGTTATCAGATTGGTGAGAACAAGAAAAAAATATTTTATATTCGTTGGTTTACAGGCTTATAAATCTAGCATTAATATTACCAATTTCAATTGCAATTGTGGAGAGGGTTTTCTCTGTAATGAAGATTGTGAAGTCTCGATTGCGCAATAGAATTGGTGATCAATTCTTAGCTGATTGCTTAGTGACATACATTGAGTAAGATATCTTTGATTGTATAGATAATGAAACAATTATTCATTGTTTTCAAAATATGAAAACTTGCAGATGTCAATTATGAATTTGTTCTTGTTAATGTTTTGTACTAGTTGTTTATGTAAAAGACTTTTTTTACCAACTAGATATGATATTGATTGTATTTGAAATTTGATTTACAAAATTTTATTTGGCCCTCTTACCAACAATTTTTTGCTTCTCTACTGTAACAAAGTGAAACAAAAGTTCCATAGAACGACAGTTAGACCCGCCATGCTATACTGGAGCGAGTGTTGGGCAACTAAAGTTCAACATATACATAAGATGAATATGGGGGAAAAAAGGATGTTAAGGTGGATGAGTGGCCATACAAATTGGACAAGATTAGAAATGAACACATCCGACAGAAGGTGCAAGTTGCACCATTTGAAGATAAAATAAGAGAAGGGTCTTTAAGATGGTTTGGACATGTGCCTCATAAACCCTCAGATGCCCCGGTTCGAAAATGTGATAGTCTACTAATAGAAGGTAAAAAGAAGGTTAGAGGTAGGCCTAAGATTATGTGGAGAGAGGTAGTATTTAAGGATCTACATAGATTAGATATTCAGTCGGATCTTGTTTTTGAAAGAGCGACATGAATCCATATAGCCGACACCATCTAATATGTGAGTAAGGCTTAGTTGTATTAGTAGTAGTTGAAGTTAGCATTCATTCAACACACTAGATACTGACTATGCAACCCCATGTCTATTTTTGATAAATAAAATGGGTCGGGGTCTAAAAAATAATAAAATTAAAAAAATATTGACAAATGGTCCAAAAAAACCCAACTCTGAACTTAAGAGGGATCCTTGTTTCCCTTTCTCCTATTGTTATTGAGTTTATAATTATAATTAATTAATTATTAAAATCAATTTAATTATATTTTATCTATTACACTTTTTTATTAAATTATTTCTATTATGTTCACTATTTGGAGAAAGTGCCATCATTCCTTGGTCATTGTCAACGGAAATTACATAATTGAGAATATAAAATTATAACATTTAGATTTTTATTAAAAAAAGAAATAATATTTTTGAACTTCTTTAATTTCCCCTTTATTTAAATAAATGAAATTTTCTAAAACAAACTAAATTCTCTCACATGCGTGAAAGAATTTATCAAAAATAAACAATTCCTGTTCCCGAAATGCCCACGATCCAAATTTGGGCGTGCAAAAGTTTCATGAGATTTTGACTCGTTTTGCCGGCTCTGAGGAAACTGGCTGGAGGCGCATCTGCTCACCACGGTACGCTTACCTCCCACGGCACTCTATCATTTCTATTAAACCCTAAACCCTAGTTACGTGGCATGTCCTTGTTGCATGTTAGGGTTTACCTTTATCTTAATGTCACCACGAAGGTCTCCATGAAATACGAAAATAAAACTTTAAAAATATATAGAAATCAGACCCTTTTCCGAATTAACTGAATTTTTATAAATTGGTGAGAAAAGTATTTTAAGATTTTTTAAAATAAATGTATAAATTATATAATTCTCTCAGTGACTTCAATGTGTCCCCCCATTCATTTCACCTGGTCTCCACAATGTAGTCCAGCCTATAATTACACTGATTTAATGTATTTCTCTAACAATTTTAAAAATAAGGAAAATTACATATTACCCCTTAGGAGTCTATGTTTTTTTTTTTTTTTTTTTACCAAGGTCTCCCTGTTTTGTCAAAACAACAAAACACAAGTCAAAGAAAATATAAATAAATATTTTGAAGAAAAAACCCTATTTTTGCCTCTATTTAATGCTAAATAAACGTTGAACTTCACTTCAAAATTTAAATAAAAAATATGAGGCCAGTTTCGAAATTTCACTACAATCACCACCAGAAGCTTTCATTTTTCTGCAAATATTTTTAATAACAACATTTATTATTCAAGCAACCATCCACCTGGTCTTCTTATTGTACTGCAAAACCATTATTAATGTTATTAATGCCATTTTTAATTTTATTTTTTCATTAAAAAATAATTTCCCCCTTTTTTCAGTATTTAGTCAAAATGAAAATTGTTGGAAATTTTAATCCACTCATTAAAAAAAAAGAAAATTGTTGGAAATTTTGGTAAAAAGAAGTTTGGCAAATTTATTTTTTAATTATAATCAATTAAATAAATATTTTTTGGTTAATGTCTGATGGGAGGTGAGGTTACCGCCACAGGAGGTGACCAGAATACTTTGAACTTCGAGTACTCTACCTTTTTTAAACCGCACCTCTTTAATTCCGCGTCGGTTACGGTTACCTCCTGCTCATATTTATTGTCGAGATTTTTGCATGTATGCCCCTGAACAATCTGATATCTTTGGATATACTCTGGGATCAGTTGCAATTACAATTATACCCCTCAATGTAATTAATAGTAATACTCTCAATTTAAAACACTACTCTACTCATAAATACCTTTGTTTATTAGATTGTTAATATTTCATTAAGTCAATGCTATGATTATTAAATAAGTTGTTTAAATTACTATTTAGTAACTTTAATGTGGTTAAAATTGCATCAAATATCTCTTTCTTTTCATCCATTAATCTTTAAAAATAGTTTTTAGAAAAAGAAATTCAAGTTGTATGGAGAAAGAGATTTATCTTGCCACTTGAATGTCTAAAATTAGCATTTAATAGGATTTATATATAATTATAATACCACTTATATCTTACTTTCTACCGATTACTATAATTTTCTATTAATAAAAGTTTATATACATTTAAAAAAGCAAAAAAAATAATTTAATATGATTTCATATAGTTATAATAAAAAATACATTTCATTTCCTCCCGATTACTACAACTCGATGTAAATAGAAGTTTGTATGTAAAACTTATGATTTAATAGGATTTACATATAATTATAATACGACATACATATCATTTCCTCTGGTTCACCATATAATTTAATATCAATCGAAGCTTATATATAATTACGACCCGACAAATATCATTACAACGTTATCTAGGAAAAGATTTATATAAATGCGACAAATACATTGTTCTTGTCGTATTTGATATCTTTGTTTCTTACGATTCTATTATCGACCAATAATATTTATCTACATAACGGTAATACATACACGACAAATCTCTTTTTTAGTCTCAGATAGGCATTGATATCTTCGTCTCTCCCACCTCCGGCCACCACCATTGCCGGAAACTTTTCTCAACTTCATTTTTAAGCATCTAGAAAACCGACTACTACCTTTCATTGAAGTGTTCTTCATCATAAAATATCAATAATTATTATTATTATTAATAAAAATGCAATATATACATATATATATATATATATTTTTAAAGTTGAGTATATCTCTTTATCTAGAGTTGAGGCAACTCGGCAAGGGATGTTTTGCTGTCCAAAAGGGATAGAAGGGATAGAGGAGAGAGAGAGAGAGATAGAGGGGTAGAATGGGGAATTGAGGAGCAGCCGGTAATAACAAGGGGGGTGGTATGCGGCCGGATCCTGGCCGATATTTCCGTTCAGGTCCTCGCGGTTTCCTTATTTGTCATTCACGCCCCTCGCGAGCCTTACTAATCCGTCGTCCCTCTCTACACTCACCACTCTAATTTTAAGAAAACCCGACTCCTTTATATCAGTAGAGAATAGAGATACCTCTCTTCTCTTCTCTGTGCGAGAGAGAGGGAGAGAGGAGAAGAGAGAGGGAGGGAGAAGGATTGACGGAGATTGAGAGAGAGATGGAATCGGGGGATGAGCATGAGGGGGTGGAGGGGCAGAAGAGGAAGAAGAGGTACCACCGCCACACGCCTCGCCAGATTCAAGAGCTGGAAGCGTATGATTCTTCTATTCTTCTTTTTCTTCTCGGATTTAGAGCTCTTGATGGTTTTTCTTATGATGATGAAGGCTTTAAACGTTGATGAAAAGGAGAGGCTTTTTCTATTTTTCGGGGGGTTTTGTTTTTGTTCTTGTTGTTGTTCTTCTTCTCCTTGTGAAGCTCGAGTTTTGAGTTTTGTTCTCGGTTTTTATGATTGTTTTGTGATGGAGTTTGAGAGAAAGGAGGTGTCTTTCTTTGTTTTTGATCAGAAGGGAGAGGAGAAAGAGGGTGTTTCTTAGTTTTCTTTTGTGGTTTTGATGGTGTGTTGTTTGTTCAGGGTGTTTAAGGAATGCCCACATCCGGATGAGAAGCAGAGGATGCAGCTGAGCAGAGACCTCTCGCTGGAGCCCCGCCAGATCAAGTTCTGGTTCCAGAACAGAAGAACGCAAATGAAGGCATGAAGAAAAAAAATAAAGACTCCTTTTTGGGGTTTTTCTTTGAATTGGAGCCTTGTTTGGTTGGTGTCTTTGATGTGTTTGTGTTGGTGTATTGTGTGTTGGTGCAGGCTCAGCATGAGAGGGCAGACAACTGCGCTCTGCGCGCTGAGAATGACAAGATCCGATGCGAGAACATCGCCATCCGGGAGGCTCTGAAGAAGGTCATGTGCCCCACTTGCGGCAGCCCACCGGTGGCCGAAGACTCTTACTTTGATGAGCAGAAGCTGAGGATGGAGAATGCCCGCTTGAAAGAAGAGGTTTGTTTGTTTGTTTGTTTGTTTTTTCATCTCAGTGTATAGATCAAACTTCAAAGGAAAAGAGTTTCATCTATTCTTTGATGATTAGGTGATGGTAATTCTCAATTTCCCTGCATTTATTTTTCTCAAAATGAGTAATGTTACAACCTTTAATGCCTGCATTGATTGTGCCATCTACTGCTTCTTTTGCAGTACGAGTGGATTGAATTCTTCTTTTCTGAATATGGTTGTCATGAAAGATGATGGAGTTCATTGAGGTTGATGTTAATTCTTCATAATTTTGGATTTTAATTGTTCTTGCAGCTTGATAGGGTGTCCACTATTGCATCAAAGTATCTTGGAAGGCCTATCACTCAACTCCCCCCAGTTCAGCCTATTCCCATTTCTTCATTGGATTTATCAGTTGGAAGTTATGGTGGTGGTGGTGGTGGAGGAATGGGCCATTCAGGGCTTGGTCCTTCCCTCAATCTTGATCTCCTTCCAGGGAGTTCCTCCTCCGCCATGCCATTCCATTTCCCCACCGCTGTTTCTGATATTGAGAAACCGGTTTTCACTGAATTGGCTACTAATGCAATGGAGGAGCTTATAAGGATGGTTCAGACTGATCAACCTCTGTGGATGAAGCCTGGTGGTGATGTGAGTGATGTCCTCAACCTGGAAACCTATGATAGGATCTTCTCGAGGACAGGGCAGCAATACAGGAGTCCTGATGTTCGTGTCGAGGCCTCGAGAGATTCAACTCTGGTAATTATGAATGCTGAAACAATTGTTGAGATGTTCATTGACCCGGTGAGTAATGGTATCTGATGATTTACCCATATGATCATTTCACCATTTGGATTGAAGACTCAGATTATTGGATTGGTCTTTGTTGCAGATGAAGTGGATTGAATTGTTTCCCACCATTGTCGCCAAAGCAAGGATTATTGAAGTCCTTGCAACTGGAATTGCAGGAAGTAGAAGTGGATCATTGCTGCTGGTGATCACTGAACTCAACTCAATATCAATCTTCTGCAGCTTCTTTTGTTTTGTTAACTTATCAACTTCCAGTTATTAGTATTACTTTGATTCATATGGCAATGTAGATGCATGAGGAGCTTCAGGTTCTTTCGCCGGTCGTCCCCAAACGTGAATTCATCTTTCTTCGTTACTGTCAGCAAATTGAATCAGGGGTATGGGCAATAGCGGACGTATCAGTCGACCTATCTAGAGAGGGCCAATATGCAACTCCTTCTCAAATGCGGAAGCTGCCTTCTGGCTGCTTGATTCATGACATGCCAAATGGCTACTCCAAGGTAATGAACACAAAAGTTTAGTTCCCCTTTGATCGGTTAATTTCTTCATGCATACCAATCATGTTACAGGTTACATGGGTGGAGCACATGGAGATTGAAGAGCAGAACCCAACTCATGGCATGTACAGGGATCTTGTGGAGAGCGGTGCGGCATTCGGCGCGCAGCGATGGCTGGCCACTCTACAGAGAATGTCTGAGAGATTTGCGTGTCTGATGGTTGCTGGATCTTCAGAGGACATTGGTGGAGGTAATTATGTCACAAATAAAAACCAAGTGAAGTAGAATAGAATGGTTATAATTTGTAATGGATTGATTTTACATTCTGGTAATTATTCAGTGCCTCCCTCGCCTGAGGGAAAGAGGAGCATGATGAAGCTTGCACAGAGAATGGTGAACAACTTCTGTGGCAGTTTAAGTGCATCCAATGGCTATCAATGGACTCCACTCTCGGGATTGAATGAAGTCGGTGTCCGAATCTCCGTCCACAAGAGCACAGACCCTGGCCAGCCCAACGGAGTTGTCCTCAGTGCTGCAACCTCTATATGGGTGCCCGTATCATCGGATACAGTGTTCAGTTTCTTCAAAGATGAGCGCACTCGATCTCAGGTGATTTTCTACAAACATTTCATCATTGTATATGCATGTATATATATATATGTGTGCTATACTGATATCAATTGGCCCAAAATATATGGTGCAGTGGGATGTTCTCTCTAATGGCAATACGGTGCAAGAGGTTGCTCACATCTCAAATGGTTCGCATCCCGGGAACTGCATTTCACTCCTGAGAGTAAGTAATTAGTAATTAGTTGTATCTGAGAAAATAAACATGTTCCAAATGTTAGTGAATTTAAGTGCAATATTGGTGGAATGAATGTATGTATCATCAGGCATTCAACACCAGCCAGAACCACATGCTGATACTCCAGGAGAGCTTTACAGATGTATCAGGATCGGTCGTCGTCTATGCTCCAGTGGACCTGCAAGGAATAAACATAGTAATGAGCGGCGAGGACCCGTCCTACGTCCCGCTCCTCCCGTCAGGCTTCGCCATTGTACCAGACGGCCGGTCCGGAGGAGGCGCGTCAACAAGCTCAAACCCCATGATGGGTTCTCTGATCACTGTCGCTTTCCAGATACTGGTCAGCAGCCTGCCATCGGCGAAGCTGAGTGCAGAGTCGGTGACGACGGTCAACAACCTGATCAGCACCACAGTGCTGCAAATTAAAGCAGGATTGAATTGCAGCAGTGTCTGAAATCAGGTCCAGAGGCTCTTGAAGCTGGCATTCATGTTTGTTTGGTTGGCACCATGAATGCTGTTCATCATGCCAGAGACTCATAACCACCATTGGAGAGATCTTCAGAGAAAACTCCAGTCTCATTTACAACATTCAGTACAAGAAAGCTCTTTTTATTAAAGAAAGGAGTCAAGAACGCACCATTGCTGCCTGCCTGCCTGCCTACCCCTTCATTGCTGCAACTCATGACTCTTCTTCACTTGTTCACCTCTCTTCCATTTCCATTCCTTTTTCCATCTCTCCATGCAGCTAGCATTGGTAATGGTTCGGGCATTGACTTCTCTCCATTCAGACATTAAATTTTCATTCATTGCTTTGAATCTTTGAAAAACAAAAAAAAAACCCTCTCATCAGTTTTGTTTATATAAAATTATAAACCAGCAGCTTTGGCCTTTGTGGACAGCAATGGAGAAATATTGTTGCTATTTATGGAAGTAGGGGCCCATGAATCCATGGAAACGCACCTACCATCATCCATGCATGTGTATGAACCTCATAGAATCTAAGAATGTTAGACAAAGTGCAAACCTAATGCATTACACCTTTCCAATAACCAGCCACCTCCTCTACCACATTGCATGTGGATCATGAATTCATGATAAAGATGCTTGTGGACCTAGGGCTTCCTTGCAATCAACTTTAAAGGGTTGACCTAACCCTAAAAAAACCTAATCCCCATATATATCAATGTAGACCTCACTGACTCAAATAATTAAAGAAAAAAAAGTTCCCCTACTTAGCCCTCCCTTATACAAGAACCTAGCTAGGGTTTGCTTGCCATCAAAGTTCCCGATTAAACCCTAAATTAATGATCAATGACTCCGACAAAAGAACCCGGCTGATAAACTTTAAATAACCTAATCTAACCTAAACTCAACATCAAAATTCCCAACTAAACACTAACTCAAAACAATTTGATTAAAGCATTGCTTAATAAATATTAAGTTTTCAATCATATATATCTGAACTTAGGACTAACATATATAATCATAGACTTAACAAAACCCTAAACCTAGACAATGTTGATTGAAAACTAAAAATATCGGTCAAAACATTGCTTAATATTAACCATAAGTATTCTTGTTACATACATGAGTTTTATTTTATTTTACTTTTTCTGAAAATTTGTGGACTTCTATTTTGGTTGTTCAAAATATTTATATACATATAATGAGAGTTGGCATTTTGTGGCATTCAACTTTCATAGTTGTTGAGTCATATTATGGCTATTGATGGTGCATGGCAAGGTTTGTGTGGGGCACACCATGGTTAGATATGTCCATTAATTAGACCATGTTGAACACCCAAATAAGTCTTATCAATGATCATAATCAATCTAATCAACTCATTTGCTACATATATTAATTTTGTATGCCTTGGTAAAACCAATTAATATTTCATTATTCATGATAAAAATGGCACCCTTTTTTACATGATAAAGGACTTTCAGTTTTAGTTGAATACTAAATTAACATATTTGGGTTGACCATAAATGGTTGTCTATCATAAATCAGATCATTTATAATTATTTGATAAAGACAATGAGTGATTAATAAAATGAACTTTTATCACTGTATATTAAAAATATTTGGGCTTTTTGCAGGTGTACCCTGAATAATTTTGAAATTGCGTATTTACCCATGAATAAAACATAATTGCATACATACCCCTGGATAATAGGTATAATTGCCTATATAGGGGTTAAAATCAAATGAAAAACAGTCAAGTTAACAAACGGTAGACATGCAAAATGACCATCATACCTTTTACATATATACCCCTAAAAAATTTGTTTGACTATAAATTTAAAAATACCCCTTTAAAAATCTAAAATTTAAAATAGTTAAAAAAATATATAAAGAGGGGTATTTTGGACATTTTCCAACCCTTAACCTAAGTTGTAACTATAGTTAAGATTACTTGGTTAACTTCTGTCAACGGATCCTAACAATAGGGGTATATCCGTAATTCAACCTGTTTTTCAGGGGTATACAAACAATTATGATTTTTTCGGGGGTAAATATGCAATTATGAAATTTTTGAGGGGTATATAACCAATTTCCCCAAAATATTTTTAATTTCTATCTGACCTCCAAAAGATTTTAATTGACTTTATACCAGATCAAATTGGTTGATAATTTTAATATAAATTAATATATTTTTAAAATTATAAAACACAATGTATCTTAAAAGTTAAAAAAAATATCACTGAAAGTTTTAAGAATGGTTTAGTAATTCAAAGTTATAATATTCTAATAACAAAAGATAATAATTTTATTAAAAAATATTAAGAAGTATATATGAACAATTTTTTTTTGGTTTTCTGGGATACAGAGACAATTGCAATATTTTTTGAGATCAAATAGATAATTAAAATTATTTTAGGGGGTATACGGACAACAAGAAATTAACAAAAGGGGTAAAGTCATTTTTGGTCCCTAAAAACGGGACCAATGTTCATTTCCATCCCAAAATTCAAAATTTGTTCAATATGGTCCCTATGTATTGCATATTTTGACATTTTGGGTCCCTATATATTCCGTATTTTTGCATATTTGGTCCCTATTGCTGACTTCAGAGACCAAAAATGACTTTAACCCTTAATAAAACAATGACCCTGTTACATATGCTAGACTATCTTTCACCTTGATCTATGGTTTATGAATTTTAATAAAAAAATTAATAAATAATGCCTTGGAAATGATGAAGTTAAAGATATGCACAACTTCATGATTATCTTTATAATTATTTTATATTTTGTTCATATCTTATCAGAACAAAAGTTATCTCCAAAGGTTTAGAGACAGATGTTTTAGTCATATCCTTATCAAATAGAAGTTATCTCTAGTCTATTTAATAGTTCTATACTTTCTATTAAGTGTGTAATCAGTTAGTAATCAATTGTGTAATAAGTTGGTAATCAGTAAAAAAATATATAGTTTTTCTATCTCACTCCTCTTTCTTGTTTCCAACATTTGGTATCTATAGCCAGGAAAGTATGATGAAGTACCATTAGGTGATGTTAAATTGAAGCCAAGTGTCATAGAGAACTCTTAAGAGACTCATATTACTGCTAGAGTGATGTCAGGAAATCTCATGATAGTGAGTTCATATTATGCCTTCTAGTGCAAGATTGTTCTAACATCAAATTCCAAAGATTGATGCAAAGAATTTTAAGTATTAGAAGATCAAGATGGAGTTATTGTTTGAGTGCTAAGAGTTTTTGGAGATCATTGGGGAAGACTTTACACAACCTGCAATACTTGGTGCATTGTCTCAGAATGAGCAAAAGGTGTTGCGAGAAACCCAGAAGAAAGATAGTAAAGCGCTATTTTGCATCTTTCAAGGTGTTAATTCCGCAGTCTTTGAAAAGGCCAGACATAAAAGACAACAGAGGAAGCATGGGATACTCTTGTGAAGCCTAACTAGGGTGTGGAGAGGGTCTACAAGGTTCATCTTATAATATTAGGGAGGTAGTTTGAACTTCTTATGATGGAGAAATCAAAATTAATTTCTGATTATTTCTTGAGAACATTGGCCTTAGTTAACTAGATGAAGACTAATGGCGCGAAGATTGATGACCAAAAGATTGTCGAGAAGGTGATTCATCACTCACCTTGTAGTTCGAGTTTATTATGACAACTATAGAGGAATCTAAAGACTAGTCTACTATGATAGTTGATGAGTTGATGTGTTCTCTATAGGTTTACGAGCAACAACTAAAAGTGAAGTCGGAGAAACATGTCGAGGAGGCTCTATAAAGCCAGTTGATAGTGTAGGCCATTAAAAGAAAATTCTCTGGTAATTTTAATAAGGAGGAGGCTATAATATTCAGGGAAACAATAGGAAGCCTGATTAAAAGAAAGATCAGTCAAAGATCTAGTGCTTCAATTGTAAATTTGGCAACTATAAGTCTGAATGTAGGAGTAGAAAAGGAGATAAAGAAAATCAACATGCTAATGTTGATATATAGAACTTCTGATAATGGAGACGAAGTCCAAAATGCGATGTTGCTCACATGTGTGGCGTAGTGGAGGCTTAACAAAATGTCTGTTTTTAGACTCAGGTTGCAGCAATCATGTGTGACCAAAAGAAGTTGTTCTTGACTTTAGATAATACTGTCATATCGGAGGTGGAGTTTGGAAATAATGCCAAGATTCAAGTTATGGGCAAAAGTCACATCAACATTGCAACAAAAGATGGGTCCAAGCAGTGCATAGATGTTGTTTATTATGTTCTTGTTCTTCATAAAAATCTTCTTATCATGGGGACATTTCTCTAATCGAGGTTATGATATATATATATATATATATATATATATATATATTCGTGATAGAATTTGCATTGTAAGAGATAGCCAAGGTAGCTTGATTTCAAAGTTGAAAACGTTCTCTAATTGTCTTTTCCTTTACATATAAAGTATGCTAGTTCTTGTTTCAGTAGATTCTTTTTTGTTTTAGCACATGTGATATGAGCATATGAATTTGGATAGATTGAAGCTACTAACTCATAAGAGATGGTATCAGGCCCATCTCACATTTCTTTACCAAATCATATGTGTATTGTTGAGAAAAAAGTGTAGAGATGTGTTTCCTTGAGGGGAATCAAGGAATATTAGAAGCCATTGGAAATAATTCATTGTGATCTCTATGGTCCATTCGAGGTCCCTTCGTCAAGTGGGTATAAATATATCATCATTTGTATTGATGATTTCAGCAGGAATACTTTATTTGATTTCTTAAGACATAAACATGGATACTTTTAAGGAGTTTCAAGCCTATGTAGAACATCAAAGCGGAAATAAGATATGTAACTTATGAACATATCAGTGTACAACGTATTTGTCTAGTGATGGTTTCTTCAAGTAGACATGTATCAAGCATTAATTAGTTGACTACTAAATATACACCTCAATAGAAAGGAGTTGTTGAGAGGAAAAACTAAACCATGAGGGATATGGTTTATGCATGTTGTGAGAAAAGCACTTGTTGAAGCATTTTTTAACAGAAGTAGTTTCATGTGTAGTCTATATTTTGAATATGTGTCCTACCAAAGGTCTTTAATGTAAGACTCCTTTTATGGTATGGAGTGGTTGAACAACTATGAGTGTTTGAGTGTCTTACATATGCACATATGTCGAAGGAGCTTAGAAAGAACTTGGGCGATAGGAGTGACTATGATTAATGGTTATCATTTATAGTACCCTTTGACTTAAAAGGTGATTATTAGTAGAGATGCCACCATTAATGAGAAAGGTGAATAGACATAGAACAATAAAGATAAACAACAGTTTCACTTTATACTAAGAGAGGAGCATGTTCTAGAATTTATGGAGAAAAATGAAGTTGTGAGCGAGATGTAGTAATTGAGATGGGCTATAGCTCATCCAACTTCAATGAGTCTTACCAACTCATCGCAAGGTTATGTCTTGGACAATCTTTCTGTTATTTGATGAAGAGATTATTAATTTTTCCCTCGTCGCAGGTTGTGATCCAAAAACATATGTAGAAGCCTCTAATGATGACAAATGAATCTGTACTATAAGCAACGAGATAAGTGCCATTGAAAGAAATGACACATGGGAGCTAACTATTCTTTCAGATTGGAAGAAGTCTATTTGAGTGAAATGGGTATATACCAAGTACAAACTTAATGGACAGATTTACAAGCTCAAAGCTCATTTAGTGATTAAAGATTATAAGCAAAAAACTAGGAATTGACTACTTTGAAGTTTTGCTAGCTCTAGCAACTCACTTAAACACTATTGAGATGATTGTTGCTTTTGTAGTTCAATGACATTGCAAGATTCACCAGATGGATATCAAGTCCACATTTTGAAATTGTGTTCTTTAGAAGAAGGTATATGTGTATTTGATAGATATATCAAGAATAGGAAAGTGCATATGGTTTATAAGTTGAAAAAAGCTCTATATGGATTTAAGCAAAGCACTAAGAGCATGGTATAACTTGATTGATAGAAATTTTTTAGTAAAATGTAATCATTAGATGCTATTTGGAACATACATTGTATGTTAAGATAGATGTGAATGGTGAATTGCTCTCTGAGAGTTTGTATGTTGATGATCTTATTTTCTGTAACGCCCCGACCCAAATTCCAGGCCTCGAACATGTACACAGATCGGCCGCACCTAAGTGGAGACGAGCCCCTCTCAGATACAAGGCCTAGATAAGTAGCAGCAGATAAGACATAAACTCATAACAACTCAGAAGTCATAATCAATAACAGAGTTTAACAACGGAATATAAAAGCAACCATGGTTCAAATACTTTAAACCATCAGGCCCTACATGGGTCCTAAAACATAAGTCTCACTCAAGAGAAAAATAGATAACTGAGATCCTCCGACCTTGACAAAATAATCCCTGCGACACTCGCTCGTCCTCTGAGTCTCCTACTACTCAGAACCTGAAAGAGATAAGGGAAACAAGTGCATGAGCTTTCGAATAAAAAGCTCAGTAAGTACCCTGTGACAATCTCAAAGGTACAATAAATTAATAAATAAATCATGATCAAGATCATCCACAAAACCTAGGAGTCTACCACAAGCAACAAGGTACAACTTCTATCCAAAAACAACCCTCTGGCTCAAGAAAAAGATCAAAGACTGATCAAGCTATCCCCCAGATAGTTACAATCACAACAATCCGCTGTGAGCAACCAACCTGTCGCACCTCGGTAGTGCCACCTCTCATACATGTCGATATGGCCATCGTATCAACCCCGCTGACAGACAGGACAACCAGAGTAACCTCCCTCTGGCATGGAATGCCGGAACGTCAGGGTGTCCCGTCCCCGAACGTTCTCTCAAACCGAAGCCTCCACGCTCCACTGTGCCGAGTGGAAGAACTATCTCGGTTGGCACATACCTCCCGGCCAGCACACAAGACCATGTGCCCATGATCAAGTATCGGCCCACGAGTGGGTATGGCCAACTCGCATATCAAAGACAAGTAGAGCTACACCCTACCTCGAGCATATCAACCATGCACATACAAGGAATAGCAACTAACAACAAGTAAGTGTTGTAAAGTGTGGCTTTATCTTTTTGTGGATATTGCAAAATCCCATATAATATTAATTTTTGTGGCTTTATCTTTTTGACTGCCTT
Source organism: Dioscorea zingiberensis (assembly GCA_026586065.1). NCBI lineage: Eukaryota > Viridiplantae > Streptophyta > Magnoliopsida > Dioscoreales > Dioscoreaceae > Dioscorea > Dioscorea zingiberensis. The sequence goes on along the minus strand of CM048819.1, from coordinate 15,708,806 downwards.
TCCCAGAATTATCCAACCCACCTATTTAGTTGCAACTCCCCAGATTTTATCCCGATTTTGCTGCCACTACTAAAATATCTCTCCTCTCCAACGTCCACGTGCTTGTGGCCTAAAAGAATAGAGAAGCCAAAAAAAAAAAACTACTATTCTTTCAACCTTTCTTCCTTTTTTTTATGTTGGGTACTTTGAATTCTCTCCTGTTGATTTCTGTTCTCCTACACAAGGAAAGGCTTGTTTTATCCTAGGGGAAATTAATTCCTTTAGGGCAGCGACTACGCGACTCAAGCATTGGTGTTGGTGCTACAAATTCAACAGTAAGTATGTGCATGAATCCAATAACGGAGAATATCATCAAGGAAATACATGCTAACAGATAGCATACAACAACTCAAGAAAAACCCAATGATGGGTGGTAACTAGGCATGAGTAACTTACCTGAAGTCGCGAAGTCTAGTGTTCCACGGAATCATCTCCCGACGCATCCACTAGAATATCTGGTAACGACAATCACTAGTCAGTATCATCCCCAACACAAAGTGGGCTATTACTATGAATAACGACATTAATGTGAAATTTCTGAAGTTAATGCGCAGTCCCAAAGAACAACTCCTAACTTTTGATCCCGAAACCCGTTTGAGTTGAAACAAAGCTCGTTAGAAAGATCTCTTCCTCATCTTTCCAACGGTACCTTACATGACCCTATCAGAGATTCACAAACTGCTTAGATGTCCCTCGAAGCAGACAGCTAGACTGCAGGCCCTTCCTTGCCTTCAACTCCAGATCTAATTTACTTAATAATAATACCAACACAACCCATATTTAATTTCCAGCAATCAATACTACTATTTCCCTGAAACAAAGATCAGTAGCTAATATCCTCCCACGCTATCCCTCTGAACACAGTTCCATATAACCACTGTTTCAAGTCCAAAACTTAAGCAATAGTTCAATTAAGTCATCCTTTACTATTATAATACATGCAAACCTCATAGATTATTCCCAGAAGACAACCCTTCTTAATTCCTTTATCATTCCATACCACCAGCCAACTCATAACCCAGCCTCTCAATCAAATTCAGCAACACTAATACCACAAACCATCAACCTCAAAACTATTAACAAATCTAAGTTATCATCCCTGTATACTAGACTCAAACCACTTGTCACCAATCCATTCTTTCAGTTACCAGAGATTACTAACTACTCCTGCTAAACCACTCATAATCCTGCACTTTCATTCAGACTTTGTTAACCCAACCAACTCATTATATAATGATTAACTGGTTCCTTAATATGCTAACAGGGACTTATCTCATCCCACATCAATCTCCACTTAACTCTATGGTGCCCATATGAATACTATATACCTTCATTAAAATCATTTTATGTAACTAAAACAAGAGACCATTCTCTGCGTGAATCATGCATGTATACTCTCTGAGATTTAAGATCATCACCCACCCTTGAATCCTTATCCAAGTCTACATGCATCTATAATCCATGCAAACCCTCAAGTAAATATACTTTCATCCAATTGGTTTTAAATAACCTCAGAAATTTTGAGACTCACCAGAAATAGGTGGCGCGCGGGAGGGGTGTCTGCGGCTGATGGTGATCCTATGACTTCTCCGGTGGCAGTTGAGTATTCCGGCAACCCTACAACCATACATCCACGTTCAACAAGGTATCTATACTCTAAGGGTGGTCCAAAGGTTGAGGTACTCACCAGAAATGATCAAGGTTTCCCGGTGTATTCTCGTAGTGACCAAGCAAGCTCCCTCTGCTCTTAATTTGGTAGCCTTCGGTGGCAGCGGTGGCTCGATCGTGGATGAGGAAAGATGGTGATAGGGTTACTGAAGGCTCCCTCCCATATAACGACCTCTCGTTGTCCTTATCACGATCCCAACGCGCCCGAGATTTCCGTTCCAATCTTAACCGACTCAACGATCGCGGAGGAGCGGTTCATCCTTGGCGGCTTGCACGGGTCAACGGCGGCGACGAAACCCATCATCGCGATAATCTCTCTTTTCAACTCACAACCGTTGGATCTCTTCGCCGTTCACTTGTCTCACATGGATGTGTGTTGCGCCTTTTTTTTTTATATAAAGACCCCCTGGACTTTTCTCTATTTGCTTCTCAGTTCAAATACTGTGGGAGAAGGCGTTTATGCACTTAAATCCCTTGTCTGATCAAACCTTGGGAGAGGAAAGAATTTCATTTATATCCCCTTAAGTATTAATTTTACATTTAAGTCCTTCACCGCCTTAATTAAAGTTTTAATCTATTCAACTCTTCTTTGCCCATTAAAATCCAAACTAGGGGAATTCCTTCATTAACCAAAGGTAATTAAATAATAATTTTAAAGCCATTTTTATTACAAAATCCTTGGGTTTTACATTTTCTCTTATAGTATTTAGAAATAATTGATAGTTTTAGGGAGGTTATGATGAGCTGAAGTCATAATTTTTTGGCCTTGAAGTAACACAATTAGATGAGGATATATATCTATCTCAGAAGAAGTATACAGAAAATGTTCTTGAGATATTCAAAATGTCTAATTGCAATCCAATCCTGACGTCGGACGGGGTAGCGATTATCCCGCGGACTCGCCGGAACAAAGGGAATCGCAAGGGTGAACACCGAAGAACCAAAGAACCAGAGATCTTCTATGAAATTCAAATAACTTTCATAAAATCAAAACTGAAAAGAAAACAAGTCCACAAGCCGGACTAAATAGCCCGAAACCCTAGAATCTCTCTAAATCGGCAATTTTTCCAAAAATGGAAAAATTCGAAATTATTACAATTTCAAAATTCAAATCAAACTAAAAAGGCAACCAAAATCCTAGAGCAAATCAAAATCAAATCAGACGTGAAATCGGCCTTTATATTATTACCAAAAATAGCAAAATCAAAGATTTGGAGGGGAAAATGGTGGAATTTGGGGATGAATACAAGTCCATTAAGCGTAGCTCAATTTACCAGCACGTGCGACAAGCTTTCTGAATTAGTGTTGAACGCGCGAATCGAACACTTGTAGCCAAAGTTATGGCCAAAATACTGAACCGCACCCAAAATTACCCCAACACGGAACCAACTCGATCACTTCCCACCTTTATGCCGATCCGCCACCTCGTAATAAGCCAGAGCCTCCTTGGTCAAGTCAGATAACTCTGTACCATCTGACTCGGGTGCTCCTGCATCAAATCCTCACCCTTATAGAGGAAGTTGTAACTAAAGAAAGAAGTAGTGCAAATGTCAATCCTACATATTACAAGAAACTATTAGGTAGTCTACGGTATTTGATTTATACAAGGGCTAACATTATCTATAGTGTTGGGATGGTAAGAAGATTTATGGAGACTTCCAGATTGTCACATTTGCAAGCAACAAAGAGAATTCAATGGTATATTAGAGGTACTTTTGGTGATGGTATATTCTAAGAATCCACTGAAAACTTTCAACTTATAGGATTTACACATAGTGATTAGAGAGGTAATATAAGAGAAAAGAAGTGTATATCTGGGTATTCTTTTCATTTTGGATCAAGACATTAAAAGAAGCAACATGTGGTTGCATTGTCTACTATAGAAGCAGAATATATTGGAATGATATAATTTGCTACATTGGCAATTTGGTTGCATCAATTTTTGTAGAGTTGCATCCAAGAAAGAGCATCCAATAGTGATCAAGCGTCCTAAAAAGTCAGATATTGCTTTGACAAAGAATCTGGTATTCCATGGAATGAGCATGCATATTAATCTTAAGTAGCATTATATCAGGAATTTAGTGAAGGAGAAGGAAAAACAATACTTGACTATTGCAAATCTGAAGAATAGGTTGTTAATATATTCACAAAGCTGCTGAAGGCTGACATTTTTCACAAGTTGAGGAAAATGCTTGATATGATGAGCTTGATTTAAGGGAGGCTAATGAAGTTAAAGATAAACACAAGCTCATGATTATCTTTATAGTTATTTTTATGTTTGTTACTATCTTAATCATAACAGAAGTTATTTCTAAAGGTTTTGAGATAGATGTTTTATTCTTATAATTATTATCAAAATAGAAGTGGTATCTAAAGGTCTATAAGCAATCTCTATTTTCTATTCAGTGTGTAATCAATTAGTAATCAAATGTGTAATAAGTTGGTAATCAATATAGATTATAGTTACCAACGACATCCAAACCTTTTGGTATTCGGGTCCCTTATTAAAGCATGGGGTTCTCCTATGGAAGAACCCGGGATCGAATCCCCACTCTTGCAAGTTGTGGGTCAGGCTGGTGATGTTTTCCTGTGGACTAACATAGGATTGAGCTGCCATGTGGGTGACGTTCTCCTGTAAACTAACATAGGATCGAGTTGCCCCGTCTGTACACGTCTTTGACTTCCCACGTGGGGGCACTTGTCGCCTTTGTAAATAAATAAATAAATAAATAAATAAATAAATAAATAAATAAATAAATAAATAAATAAATAAAGATTATAGTTTTTCTTTATCTCTCTCCTCTTCTTTCTTGTTGCTAACAAGAGCTAACCTATGTTATATTAAGATAAAGAAAAACATACAAAATTTTCATAATGAATAAAAAGCCATAAACTCATTCTCATTATGGGAATCATTTGTAGTATTATTTGTTGATATTAGGTGCATGGGGCCAATTTGGGCGTGAAGGCAAATCCCAAGTTGTTGGTTGTATTAATAATTTACCTATGCCTATTTTTAACATAGGATTAAGTTTGATCTAACAGTTGAGAATGACTCTTATACATATTAGGATTTTATTCATACTCTAATTAGGATTAGAGATTGTGTAAAGGCTATGCCTTTTATGGCTTAATGAAATGTTAATTTTCTCAAAATATATTTGTTAATTGATCTTCCTAAGTTGAGGTGTAATTTTATTATGATGCGGGAGTTAAATGCAAGACTCACCGCTCATGGGATTTAAGCAGAGAGGGTCTGGCTGTGAATATGAAGAAATGAAGGACTAAATAGCAAGGGTGCACTCTCTTGGGTTTGAGTGGAAGAGGGCCCGTTCATAAATCCTGGAGAAAGCAAGGTCTAAACCACAAATATTTCCTTCTCACAAGATGGAACAAGAGTAAGGTCTGTATGATAATTATAAAGAACTTAGGGGTTCTAACTAAAAATCCCATGTGAGCCAAGCAATTGTTGAACAGTTTGGATGGTCAAGATGGGAAATAAAAAGTTTTGAGTTAGCATCGTGCGAATGAAGGGGCTGGTACGTGGGGCCCTTAGGAGACAAGGCCTGGATGGATACATTATATATAAATATATGTATATATATGGTTGAGATAAGAGCTTGTATGTGAGTCCATAGAAATCCATGGGGTTTTAAACTAAGTGTGAAGCCCGTGGCTGGAGACTTAAATGCAAAAAGTGGCTTGATGGAGTTGAATCGTGGAGAAGCTGGTTTATGTTTAAGTTTTAAGTTTTTAAGTTTCAGATAATGTTTTAGATAATGTTTGAATAAGTCAGATGTTGTTACATAGTTTTAAGCAGTCAAGCCCCTAGTTATCTGATAATGGTTAGATCACGTTGTTCTCTTTGTTTTATGTATTTAAGTTGAGTCATTGTAATGAGATAATGTTATCTCTTCCTTCGTGATAAATTTGTTCTTCCACTAATAAAGCTGAAGTCTTTATCGACTCATGCTACCATTTTCTGTGACCTCATCGAGAGAAGCCTTGCCGAGCTAGAGGAGTGAGGACTAGCGGGTTGAAGCTACTGAAGGTATGAACGAGCTCTTCATGACCATCTCATTGAATTTTTACTGTTATTGTAGGGAATGACGACATGTAGAGCACATAACGAAGGACCGCCATAGCGGTTAGTGCATGGGAGTGATCATGCATGATTTATCATATGGTAGTGGGTTGTTGTGACAAATAAACAAAGAGAAGAAGGTTTAGAGGATTAAAATGGAATGTTATTCCATTAAGTGAACCCCCACCATATCCGTTAGGGTAAGTTTATAGAGAAGAATACATGCTAGAATTCATGCATGGGATCATCGGGTGATGGCCATCCATGAGAGTAGTGCATGATATACAGTGGGGAGTTTACTATTGATGATAAGATCCTTAAGAGGTATAGTAGTGTGAATGATCAAAGGGGCATACTCCATTTAGTTGTAATGAAACCTGTGAATGTGGCACTGGTGAATAATATTAGCTAAAGGATTATACATGGGTTGGGCTCTAAGCCGGCAGGACATCCGGCCGCCCCATTGTATCATAACCCTATCATAATATATATATATATATATATATATATATATATATATATATATATGCATTCTGATGATAAGATAATATAATAACTATATATGCATTCTGATGATAAGATAATATAATAACTATATATATATATATATATATATAAATTAAAAAAATTATAGATAAATACTAATGGGTATGTATAGTTAAAATAAAATTATATATATATATCATGATAGGGTTATGATACAATGGGGCGGCCGGATGTCCGACAGGCCATATATATATATATATATATATATATATATATATATATATATATATATATATATAGCTGATAGGTGATACAATTAGGCGACCACACTTGCGGCCCGCCTAATTGTATCACTACTCTCTCTCTCTCTCTCTTTCTCTCTCTCACTATATATATTGCATGGAATATGGATCAAGTTCAATAAATATTTGGCAGAAGGTAGGAATGGGCTGGGACTAACCATTTAACTTTTAAGGATTAATGGGCCTAGTTTAATGGAATAGGATCTATAGACTTACTTACTAGGCCAATGGATTAAAAAGTAATAAGATAATGGGCTCACGACCCAACAGAGGACAAGGGAGGTTAGTGGGCCCTAGTGATGGGCCAACCACTTATAGAAACGATTATCTATTATACACTTGTGCATGTACAGAAATAAATCCCGCTTACCAGATACCGACGTAGAGCTGAGGGTCACGTCGGGGAGAGACACCTGCTGACTATTGGACATATTTGACATACAAGTAAGTGCTTCTGCATAGTATCCCTCACTCGTTGACCGAGTGATTTCTTTGATTTGCTGCTACCATGCTATTGCATATTTCCTTGATGCTTTTGATTATTGCTTCATTGATTGCATTGACATACTTGCTTTCTTGATTCATTGGAGTGTGGCCTTCATGATTGTGTATGTGCATTGGTTTGTGGATATTGGCATCCGTTGATGTGTGTTCATGCTCGCTGAATATGCCTATCTGTTGATCGGCATGTGGCCTTGAAAACACGTGAGCTTGTGCTCCTTCCACTTAGGTGTGTGTCAGCTAGTTCATTCTTGTTGGTTCTTCCGCTGATGTAGTGGAGAGAGGCTCCGGTGGGGCGTCCAAGGCCGAGGACACTCTGGCGTCCCTGTAGTCCGTGCCAGGGGGAGGATACTCTTGTTGTCTAGCCTGTTAGTCGGATGATGCGCTGACCGTGTCGGCACGTATTAGAGGTGGCGCTACCAACTTTCTTCCAAGGGTCGATACCAGCTTAGGCTGATGATTGACCGGGGGATACTTTGAGAGCCTTCTTTGGATTGCTCGTCTGAGCTTGAGATTGTGGTTATGGATGGGAGTCCCTACTATTGATAATTCTTTGGGGTAGGTTTGAGACTCCCGGTTAATGGATGGTATGGGGACGTAGTCCTCGCTTTGGTTGATTGAATCATGTGATTTTTTGATTTGCTCTATTGTTTGGTTTATTTTAATATTCATGAATTCATCATACTCCCTGCAGGGGTACTTACTAAGCTTTCCTTTCGAAAGCTCATCTACTTGTGGACTCTTTTTCTCTGAATCCTCAAGTGCTTCCATGTCATCCATGTTTTGGCAATTGGCCAAGAATGTGTTGTTGTACATTGCGGATGGGCCGCAGGAATGGGTGAGGTGTGTCTGCGGGGAATAGATGGGAAAGGGAGAGTTGGTGGGATTAATATCCACAATTATCATGAAGGCAGAAACCCGGCCTTTTCTACTATAATTACAAATAACTCGGATTAATACCCGCAATTAACAAAATCATCAAAAATATGTAGAATACGAGTGAGCTAATACAATTTCCACAATTTATAAGAATTAGGAGTAAACTTGCACAATTCTCTTAATTAACTATAGTTATTAAACCCAGACAAGCCCGGCGGTCCAACCAGTCAACCGGGTGACCCGGTGTTTAAACCACTCTGGGTCTCTAATTATATCGTTTATGTAATCGACCCTCTTTGAACCGACCAAACCTGGTGACCCGGCCGGGGCGCCAATGTTTTTTTTAGATGATTGTTTCATCCTTGAGTTTTTTTAAATTTTTTTATATTTTAAAAGGTAAATATGTAATGTCATTAAAATAAATAGAAATTAACTAAATGCCAATATAAATCCCTAAATCTAATTTGAGTAATCTCTCCATAGCTACGCCACTACTAGTGCGATTGTCAGACTACCGCCATTGGATCCTGCCAGGCTGCCACTATTGGACCCGCCTATAGCCATTTGATGTTAAATTTAAACTTTTATTGTGGATAAGTTTGATGTGGAGCTTGAACATTGAGGCTTGTTATTTATTGGTTTTAATTATGTTAAGTTTGGGTTTTTTACTTTTGTTTTATTTCCAATTATGGTATTAACAATTTACCTTTTTCCTTCAAGTTATTTATTTGATAACTAATAATTAATGAATATTATATATTATTACACATTAGGAAATAATTTATAATTTTAAAAATAATATTTAAAAATATTTTTATTAACCCAGCATTGACCCGATTGATCCGATGGTTAAACCAATTGATCCAAGACTTGGAGACTTGACCGGGTCGATGCCTGGGTCGAGTTTGATAACTATGCTATTAACACACACATATTCAACCCTAAACATAAAGCATGCATGGTCTAAATATAGTTAGCTCAAAGAGCTAACAATTGACTCCCGAGAAGGATGGAACTTGGCTAATGTGCATTGAAAGTCGAGCGATAAACAAGATTATAATCAAGTATCGTTTCCCATCCCTTGACTTGATGATTTACTTGACTGCAGGAACAAAGCCATAGTATTTCCAAGATCGATTTAAAGAGTGGCAACTATCAGATTCGGATTCGCCTTGGAGATGAATGGAAAATTGGTTTCAAGACCAAAGACGGTCTTTATGAGTCGCTAGTGATGGCTTTCGGACTATCCAACTCCCCGAGCACTTTTTATGCCTGTTATGTACTTTGGCCCTATATGGTTAAATTCCTAGGGATCTACATTGGCGACATCTTAGGGTCCGTTTGATACGTCAAAAAATGGGGGACAGTACAGGACAACTTTTTTTGTCCGTTGTTTGATTTGCAAATAGATAAAGGTACAGCACAAAAAGTGGTTTGAGTACAGGAAAAGTGGTTGAAATTTTTGTCCCTCAAAATATACTCTGCATAAATTTTAAGCGAGGACAACACAACTTAAAGACAAATTTGCCCCTAAGTTAAATTAAAATTATAACAATACCCCCAACTTTAAGACAAATTTAACCCCAACTTATATTAAAATTTACAACAATACCCCCAAGAGTAAGACATTTGCCCCCAACCTATATTAAAATTATAATAATACCCCCAACTTAAATATAATTTTGCCTCCAAGTTATATTAAAATTACAACAATGCCCCCAACTTAAGAACAATTTTGCTCTTAATTTATATTAAAAACTTACAATATTGCCCTCTCAAGTTAAAGACAATTTTGCCCCCAATTTATTAAATTTACAACAATGCTCCCTACTTAAAGACATTTTTACCCCTAACTTATATTAAAATTACAACAATGCTCCCAACTTAAACATAATTTTGCCCCTAACTTATATTAAAATTACAACAATACCCCCAACTTAAAGACAATTTTGCTCCCAATCTATATTAAAAATTACAACATTGCCCCAACTTATATTAAAATTACAACAATGGCCCCAAGTTAAAACAAATTTGCCCCAACTTATATTAAAACTCTAAAAAATTCTCCAAAACAACATAAGAAGGCACAAGGGTATTATAGTAATTTTATAGTTTTTGTCCAAGACTTGTGCAAAATAAAGCGGAGAACAAAGACAAAAAAGTTTTGTAATCCCATTGAATATCAACAAAAACAAGTACATAAACAGTTGCCGTCCACAACCACTTGTATCAGCATCAGACTCTTTGTGTCCGTTTCTTCAAGTATCAAACGGACCTTTAGTGTTCATTCAAGACAATGACTTAACACACTCTGCATTTGAGGTTAGTTTGGGAAGCCTTGTAAAGAGAACAACTCTATGCAAATTTGAAAAAATGTGCTTTCTTTAGTGATAGCCTTACTTTCATAGGATTCATTTTCTCCGCGAAAGGAGTTTCAGTTGACCTAGAGAAGGAACGAGCTATAGTTGAGTAGCCAGAACGCACTACATTAAGGGATGTCTTTCATGAATTTGCAACCTTCTAAAGGTGGTTCATCCACGAGTTCAATATGATAGTCACCCCTATCACTCACTGTATTAAGAAGGGTGACTTCGAACGGACAACAACAGCTTCTAAGCCTTTTCAAATGATAAAGGAAAAGATGACAAAGCACCAATTTATCGGTTACTAGACTTCTATAAACCCTTTACAATCACATGTGATGCCTCCGGAGTAGGCATAGCTTGTGTATTAAGTCAAGGAGGCCATCCCATTGCCTTCTTCAGTTAGAAGTTGAATAAATCTAAACGATGGTACTCTACCTACGATAAAGAGTTTTATGATGTTATACAAACATTAAGGCATTGGCGATATTACCTTCTGCCCCTGGAGTATGTTCTGTACTCAGAGCATGGGGCTCTAAGATTCCTCAATTTTCAAAAGAAGCTCAACTGGAGGAATGGTAATTGGGTAGAGTTCTTGCAAGACTACACCTTTGTGCTCAAACACAAATTTGGTATAGAGAACAAGGTTGCTAATGTTCTCAGCCGCCGCTTGGTTGTTCTTGTAGCTAGCCGTTAGCACAGAAGTCATTGGATTTGAAAGGTTAAAAGAAAAATATGAGGCATGCCCAGGCTTTGGAGATATATACATTGCCCTTCGCAATGGTCTCTTTCGTGAACAAGGATGACTATTTTCTGCAAAATGGGTTCCTCTTCAGACCAAACAAACTCTGCGTCCCCAAAACTTCTTGCAAGATTTAATAGTTTGGGAAATACACACAAGAGGGCCACAAGTCATTTTGGGAAGAACATGAAAATAGCCCAAGTTGAGGAATAGTTCTACTAGCCGAGTCTAAAACGTGATGTGGCTAACATTGTTGGTCAATGTCGATCCTATCAAACGACCAAGAAGCAAAGGTAGAATATGAGATTGTATACTTCCCATCCTATCCCCATCCGTCCATGGGAAGATGTGAGTATGGATTTCATTCTTGGGCTATCGTGAACACCCAAGCAGTATGATTTCATTCTTGTGGTAGTTGACCATTTTTATAAAATGGTCGACTTCCATTCCTTGTGCCAAAATGTCACATGAATCCAACGTTATGACTTTATTTTATCAGGAGAAAGTCAATCTGCTCGAATTTCATAAAATCATTGTGTTAGAAAGAGATGCCCGTTTCACTAATTATTTTTGAAAGACTCTCTGGCACAAGATAGGCACTGTGTTAAAATTCTCAACAGCCTACCATCGCCAAACTGACAGTCAGACCGAAGTGTAGAAGTGTAAGAAATCTTCTTAGGTGTCTACTAGGAGAGCACCCTATCACATGGCATGCTATTCTCCCCACTACTAAATTTGCCTAGAATAATTCTGTTAATAGATTAACTGGCAAAAGTTCTTTTGAGGTCGTACATGGATGGTTATAAGCCTAGGACCCTTTTAGATCTCATTCCCATGTAACCTTTGCATAAAGTGTCACAGTTGCAGAGTCCTTCGTCCAACGCATACATGATTTGCATAAAAGTATTCATGATTGTTAGTGCAAGTAGCACTTGTGTTGGCATTATTTAACAACATATGTTAAACGGCGAATGCAACTCCAGTGAAGTTCTTATGGCCAAAGTGATTACATGGAGATATGACGACGTGGCAGTACAGATAAGACAGAAGAAGGCGTGGAAGATGATGTGACAGAGTTAACAAAGCACTTGTACCAAGTACAGGCTGATGTATCTGACTATGTAACTGAAGCTCACACTGGTTAACAGCAAAATGGTGCAACTGTATGTGCGACATGGAGACAGCTCATTTAGTTCATGTGGAAAAGCGACATGCTGCAATGGCAGCTAATGTGACAGCTGGCAATTGAGCGCGTGATGGATTGACAGTGACTGTACACATGATGAGTTGGCACATGATGTCTAGGAGCGGGATGACATGGCACGTGTGCACATGAATAAAATGACATGTGATATGGCACATGACAAAATCATGAAGATCTTCCACAAATCATCAAGGATATTTTTGGTGTTGAACTATCTTTAGGAAGAGATATTTTTGGGAGCGGCTAATGATATGTTTGGAAAGTCGTTGGTGACTTGGAGTACAAGCTAGATCACAAAATATGTTTGGAAAGTAGTGAACAACTTGGAGAGCAAGCCTAGTGGAGCATTTGTTTAGAATGTGGTTACAACGCGGAGAACATCTGACGTGTAGTCCATATTTGAAAACAAAATCTAGCTTGGGAACGGAATTGATTGAAGTCTAAATTGAAGATCTAGTTGAAGATTTGAAGACCAGACTTAGAGTTGATTGAGGACTAGATATGGTATGAGCTTACATTGGTATGTTGAAGATTTGAAAACCCAAACTTGGGATAAGTTTGGAAAGAAATCATGAAGACAATCTAGGAAGATTGTGTGACCCAAACTTAGATGAATGGAGATCAAGTTTGGAAGGCCGTGGAGCACCTAGGCGAGGTGTGAGTTGAAGAGGACTGTGAACATGGCATAAAGAGCTCCAGCTAGTTGCGTGGTCAAGATCAGGAGGATATGATGGGTTGAAAGGTCGGTTGTAACGTACACTGCAGTCTTAGTTAGTTCAATAGTCAGGCCACGTTACAAGCCCGGGTGTGACAGGGATTGCAACGGCTATTTTTGGAAGGTCTCCAAAATAGTTCCCGCGGAGATTTTGGAGAATCTAAAAGAGGCAGGTGATATATATGGACGTGTCGTCTATATAAGGTCGAGCTCTGAAGGTTGAGTGGGATGCCAACGGAGAGAACCTAAGGGAGTTAGGTTGTGTGGTAGTCGGTCAATCTAGAGTGAGGGTGTGTTTGTATTGTGAGATGAGTGACAAGAGAGTTGTACTTATGTTTTCTTTCCTCATTTAGTGGATCGTTTCTCCAAGCTTGGCCCCCCAGATGTAGGCTTGAAAACCAAACTGAGTTACCAAACTTTTGTGTCCTTTCTCTTCATGCTTTTCATTGTTTTGATTGTGTGCGTGTGAGAACTTAAGTATTTACTGAGTAATTGGTGTGCAACCACTATTGCAATTACACCACACAACGACCCGGCAGGAACTCATAGTAATCAACTAAATACCAATAATCTGAAATATAAAAGTTTAGCTGACAATCATATGGGAAATCAGAACTTTAAAATTGGGGAATATGTAATGGTTAGGTTAAGACCTGAGAGGTTCCCACCAGGAGCTTCAAAGAAATTGTAGGCCTATAGTGTTGGTCCATTTGAAATACTTAGTAGAGTCAGGTTAAATGCATATATCTTAGCTCCTGTCAACTAGGGTATTAGCTCGATATTTAATGTTGAAGATTTGGTTAAGATTAAAGGTTCAACATTCATTCCTTCATACCCTTTTGTGCGATCGAGTATTAGTGATCCTAAGCCCTTATTACTTGATATACATGCATGCGAAGAAAAGATAGATCGTATTTTGGATAAACATGTAAGTCTTACATGGAGAGGGAGCTACCAATGGTACCTTGTACATTGGCTTGGCAGACTAGACTCTGATGCAACATGGATCCCTAAAGCAGAGGTTTAGAGTTAGCACCCGAGTTACTACATGAGTTCGACCAGGCCCAGCTTGACTCCCAACACGCCGCCCAACATGACGAGCACTTGATGGTGCCTAGTTTTTCCCACCCCTGGAGGATTGATGAGGTCATTAGTACACTCCATACACTACACACTAGCAGACACGTCAACAAGACCAAAGATGTTGAGCATCTTCCAGGCAACATTCCCGGTCATGATGAGCAGTTCAGGAGCTCCAAACATGCATTTTGCTTGTTACGTCATCATTTTGCACTTATGTCCTTAATTTATGTCATATTTTTATTTTACTAGTTATGTCATCATTTTGCAACTATGCCCTTTATTTACATCATAATTGAGTTAGTCAAGTCACATGTGACTCAAGTCTTTTATTTCGAGTCAAACCACCATGTGTGATTCAAGTTGATTTAGTCATGCTTTTAGGTTAAATTAATAAAGATTTCGAGGTGGATTGAATCCTAGCCATCCAAAGTGTCTATATATACCCACCCTCATTAGAGTTAGCTAGGGTTTTGGTGTTTGATGAATGAAAAAAAGGTGCTTTGTGAAGCCTTCATTTTGATCACCGTGAGAGAATGAGGTTTCTCTCTTTGTTCTTGTGCTTATTCAACCCTAACTGTTGGCCATACTTTCTTTTCTGACTTTCCTTAAGCCCTTGTTTGGTTCAAGGTTTTTGGAGGGGTGAAGAAGATTTTGGGGGATTTTGCTTGTTTGGTTGTGGGTGTGAGAGGGGGTGGGGAGGGGTGAGGAGTAGGTCAATGGGCGAACTTCGAGCAGTGAGCCTCGAGTTCGGTTCGAAATTCCGTTATTCAGCTCGAGTTCGAATAATCTTAAAATTTTAGTTCAGGTTCGGCTCGAAACTACAAGTAGAAATTCGAGTTCGATTCGACTACTATTTGAAAAAATTTAAAATTTATTAAATTTTTTCAAATTTCACTTTAAAATCCAAGTGGAGCTCACTATTCTTTCTTTATTAGAGGGAAAGAACAGCTTGCTCAATGCTTACTCTTTCCCTGAGGCTCCATTGTTTTTATAATGGAATTTGAAAGCTCTCTTGCTTTGGTCTCCGATGTGGGACTAAAGTGAGGATGGATCATTGTTTTGCTCTCACACACACTCTCTCTCACACACACAAACACACACACACACACACACACACACACACAGCACACACACACACACACACACGTCTGCACTTTCCCCCTCTCTCTCACAGACTCACACTGTCACACACACAGGCACATTATATGTATATGTACAGTAATATATAATATTATATATATTTATTTATGTATATAATTTATATCATTATTACATTTATATATATATATATATATATATATAATTATATATATATAATTATATATATATAATTATTATATATGTATTCTAATGATATGATAATTTAATAATTACATATATATATAATAATTATATAAAATATATACATAAATATATATATATATATATATATATATATATTCGAACTTCGAACCGAACTCAAACGAGCTGACTCTGGCTTGAGTTCGACTCATTTATTATTCGAGCTCAAATTTGGGTTCAAGTTCAGTTTGTTATCAAAATGATCGAACCGAACTCGAGCCAATATCGAATCGAACTCGAGCTGCTCATGAACAGTTTGATTGTTTGCCAGCCCTAGTGAGGAGGGGTGCGAAACTCCTCCTCACCCCTCACAATTCATTCCCCCAAATTGGGGTCTTTTGGGGGAGTGAATTTTTTATTATTTTTTAAAATTCAAAATTGACTTGAAATGTCATTCATGCGCTCCACTTTTTTTCACAATTCCATCTAAGTCCTATATAAAAGCAACCATACAATATAATTAATATTAATTATACTTAAATTAATATAATTAATAGCTTTAATATAATTAATATTATTTATAATTAAATTTATAATAATAGTACACATTAATAGTAATAGTACATATTAAATTAATAATAATATTATTAATTATACTTATAATAATATAATTAATAGTAATAAAATTTGTATTGGTTTAATAATTAATATTAGTTATACTTAAATTAATATAATTAATAGCTTTAATAAAATTAATATTAATTAGAATTAAATTAATAGTAATAATACACATTAAATTAATAATAATGATATTAATTATTTTTATACTAATATAATTAATAGTAATACAATTTTTATTGGTTTAATAATTGATATTAGTTATACTTAAATTAATATAATTAATAGTTTTAATATAATTAATATTAATTAGAATTAGATTAATAGTAATAGTACACATTATTAATAATAATGCACATTAAATTAATAATATTATTATTAATTATACTTGTACTAATATAATTAATAGTAATGAAATTTGTACTAGTTTTATAATTAATATTAATTAATAGTTTTAATATAATTAATATTAATTAAAATAAAATTAATAATAATAATAATACACATTACACTTTTCCTCACTCCCTACAATCAAACATTATCATTATCTATTTCATACTAAGGATAAATTGGTCAAATACACATTACAATCTTTCTCACTCTTCACAACCAAAAGGATAAATATGATCTAATCTTGATTTGCATGCTTCGATCCATTACAAATATCTTCTCGTGAGCTTATGGGTTTAGATCCACCAAGGTTTATGTTTACTGAAAATTATGAACTTACTTGCAAATAGGCATTAAATTAGAGGGAAAACCTAGCTTGGGAAACTTCTATGCGTTCCCCAGATTATACTAAATATTTCATATGCCCACGTTAGAATGCAAAACAACTTAACTATTACATAATTCTTTAATTTTCAGTTCTGATTTTAATTATTGTTAGTTTCTTAAAGGCTATAGAGTAAGCTTTTTTGACCTTAAGCTGATCACGAACATAGGCCATATAGGTTTTGCATTAGCGTGCCCCATCATTTTGATAGTGTTTGGGTAGCGATCGACAGACTGACTAAGTCAACTTATTTCTTGGCTATTAAAACTGATATGACCTTGGAGAAATTGGTTGAAATATATATTGAACAAATTGTGAGACTTCTTCACGTATCTGTTACCATTGTATCAGATAGGGATTCTCATTTTGTAGCCCATTTTGGAGAAGTTTGCACAAAGCTTTGGGGACTAGGTTCACTTTTAGTACTACTTTCCATCCACAAATAGATGGCCAATCAGAGAGGATGATCCAGATTTTGAAGGATATGTTATGCGCTTGTGCAATTGATATGGGAGGATCTTGGGATTGTCATCTTCCTTTGGTAGAGCTTGCTTACAATAATAGTTACCATGCTAGCATTCAGATGGCCCAATGTGAGGCTCTATATGGTAGGAGATATAAATCCCTTCTTTGTTGGGATGATGTAGTTGAGAGGAGACTGTTGGGACCAGAGATTGTCCAAATTAATGTGGAAAATGTTGGCTTGATCATAGAACAACTACGAGCAACATAAAGCAGACAAAAGAGTTATAATAATAATAAAAGGAGAGAATTGGAGTTCCAAGTTGGAGATCATGTGCTTTTGTAGGTGTCCCCTACTAAAGGATTGGTTATTTTCGGTATCCGTGGGAAACTCAGACCTCAGTTATTGAACCTTTTGAAGTATTAGAGCGAGTGAGCAAGATGGCTTACAAACTTGCTCTTCCACCTAGTCTATCGCATGTTCACAATGTTTTCCATGTTTCCATATTGATGAACTATATTTCAGATCCAACTCATGTGATACAGTCACCGTATATGGAGATCATGAAGGATATGTCTTACAATGAGTGGCTAGATAACTAATTGTAAGGAACAAAGTTTGCGAAAGCAAACAATTCCCTTTGTCAAAGTTCAATGGAGTAACCACACTAAGCGCGAAGCTATATGGGAATTGGAGTCTGAAATAAAGAAAAAGCATCCTTAGTTGTTTGAGAACACAAGTATGAGGATAGAGGACTAAACTCTTTTTAAGAGGGAGAGGATGTAATCATATATACACCCAGGAAGATGCATATATAAGTTCTAAATTATAAGAACTAAAATATAATTTTGTAGGGACTTCATGTACTATGTGAACCAAAATAAACAAATTTTACATTCTACACGAAGCTTAGGAACAGTAGTGAATGTTTTTTTTTTACGTTTAGGGCACAAAATTAACAATTAAGTGATAAAATTAATACATTTGATAAAAGAAATTTCACACTAATAATTATTATTAATTATTAATTTAAAAATATAAATTTTATTAAAATAATTTATTTTAATTGATATTAATTAAATAGCCAGAGTGCAAAATTTTTTCTCCAAAAACAAATTCAAACACAGGCAATAATCTCAATTTAACCTCATTTTCTTATCTCAACTCAATATAATTTATTAAGACATTATGTGATAGACCCAATTTTATAGGAAAATAATTTATCCGCAAAGTTTGTTCTAATTTTATGGGATTGATGCAATTTCAAAGTAAGATCAAGACATTGAGATCAATTCCAAGACACTAAAAGCTAACAATAAGAACCACAAGAAAGAAGATCAAACATTATTAGAGAAGCTAGTGCAATGAATCTACTTCTCTTGCCTTGTGACTGCTGATTATTGTTTGGCCGGCAGGCCGGCCAAAAACATCATTGGAGCATACATGAACTCACTTGCATTCTCTATTTATATATATCCTCACCCAAATCTATAGTTACCATCGTCAACACATTTGGTGAAAATGGCCGGAGAAGTACCAAAAGTAACTCTGAACTCCGGTTTTTTTATGCCGGTGATCGGCATGGGGACTGCTAGCGGGACCTTGTCGGCAGACATCTCTCTAGTGTTCCTCGACGCGATCAAGGCTGGCTACCGGCACTTCGATACAGCTTCGATATATAAAAGTGAGAAGCCTCTTGGCAGAGCCATAGCTGCAGCCATAGAAGAAGGTCTTATCCATTCAAGAGATGATCTTTTCATCACCTCCAAGCTCTGGTGCACTGATGCCCATCCAGACCTTGTCCTTCCTGCTCTCAAACTCTCACTCCAGTGAGTAATATATATCAGTCATTTCATATATTAGATTAATTACTTTAAATGTTTGTTGATTAATTAACGGATCAGGAACCTGGGGCTGGAGTACCTGGACCTCTATCTAATCCACTGGCCAGTGAGGCTGCTAAAGAGTGGTGAATTCATGGATTACCCATTCCCTAAAGAGAACCTCGCTCCATTTGAGATAAGTTCAACCTGGGCAGCAATGGAGGAATGCCACAAGTTAGGACTTGTGAAGTCCATAGGTGTTAGTAACTTCTCATGCATAAAGCTCTCTGAACTATTGGCTCATGCAACCATCCCTCCTGCAGTGAATCAAGTGGAAATGCACACATCTTGGCACCAAAAAAAGCTAAGAGAGTTTTGCAGAGACAAAGGTATTCATGTCAGTGCATGGTCACCATTAGCTGCTAGTGGAGCCCCATGGGGATCTAATGCAGTCATGGAGAACCCTGTGTTGAAGGAGATTGCAATTGCTGAAGAGAAAACAGTAGCCAATGTATGCATGTGTTTGTATATATATATACTTTCTATAAACTCTATACAAAACCCTTATATTTATAACTGAGGTTTGAGGTTTTTGGCAGGTTGCATTGAGGTGGTTGTATGAACAAGGGGTTAGCATCATAGTGAAAAGCTTCAACAAAGAAAGGATGAAGGAGAACATGAAAATCTTTGACTGGGAGTTGACTGAAGAGGAGGCTGAAAAGATTGACAAGGTTCCACAGAAGAAGGGTATGACAGGGGAAGGTTTTGTTCATCCAAATGGGCCATTCAAGACAGTTGAGGAGCTCTGGGATGGAGAAATATAGATTTCTTTATTTAGCAAATACAAAGTTTACTTCCATAATATTGCTAGAGATAACAATATTAAATAACAGGATCATGAGCAGTGATCATATATGAAGATGTTTAATTAAACATTGATACATGAATTAATTGGCCTTGCTAACCCTTGAGAAGCATCATCTTCCACTAATTGCGGTATTAAGCTAATGACTTGGAGCTCATCTTCACCTAATGTCCAACCAAATATGTCCATATTCTCTTGGAGCCTCTCTTTGTTGAAGCTCTTAGGCAAGACACTAACCCCTTTCTCCAATCCCCATCTCAAACAAACCTATAACTCAGAAACACATGAAAACAAATACATTCAGATCACAAACATGTGTTTTAACTTTTAATTAATCAGATGGTGTGGAGCCATCACCTGAGCAGCAGTCTTTCCTTTATCTCCAGCAATCTTCTCGATCTCCTTCAAATGCAGTACTTCACGATTGCCCCAAAAACATCCGGTTCCTCCGAGAGGAGAATAAGAACTAACATGGATACCCTTTTCCTTGCACAACTCCCTCAACTCTTTCTGCTGCCAAAGAGGGTGCATTTCCACCTAAGAAATTAAAACAGGGAACTAATTAACTAACTATAATTAATCTTAACATATATAGTGATTAAAACCTTAACTACTAATTAATATGTATATATATATATATATACCTGGTTGACTGCTGGATGGACCTTAGCATGAGAAAGGAGAAGCTTTAGCTTGTCAATGGGGAAATTACTAACTCCAATGGCTTTGGCCAATCCAAGCTCATAGCACTCCTCCATTCCCTCCCAAGTACCTACTGAATCAAATGGCATCACATCATCCATTGTGAACACAAACCTCTTCTCCCCTCTCACCCTCATTGGAGCATGGATTAGATACAAATCCACATATTCGATTCCAAGTGCACTGTGTGACAAAGAACTCCAAAGTAAAATAGAAAGTTTGACAGAATGAATGAGATTAGAATCTGCAGAACCGGGCAGATATATTGTTACTTGAGAGAGTCACGTAGAGCCGGAACAACGGCTCCGGGATAAGCATCGAAGCAGGCGAGTTTGGTGGCGATGAAGAGCTCGCTTCGGTTGCTGATAATTCCAGTCTGAATGGCTCGAGAAATGGCTCGGCCGAGAGGCCGCTCTGACTGGTAGAGACTGGCCGTGTCGAAGTGCCGGTAGCCGAGCTTCATGGCTTCAAAGATGGCAGCCTCGACGAGCTCCGGCTCAGGGACCGGATATGCTGCAGTTCCCATGCCGAGCACCGGCATTCGCCCTCCAGAGCTGAGAACAATCTCGGTTTCCATCTCTCTGTCTCTTCGTCCTGTTGCCGATGCTCGGCCTTTGTTTTCTTATCTGCATATCTTTTTAAACAAAATGTTTAATAATAGTTTAAATTAGATTAAATAAATTCATTTGACTTCTTCTTTTATTTTATTTATTTTTCTATCAACTCTGTCACATTTTTTTTTACCAAAATTTATTTGAAAATATTTGTTATGCTAGTGCCGGGATAAAGTAGTAGTAAACAGCTGGATATAGAGTAGAAAATAGATGGAGATTCGTCTGCACCGAATAAAAGAAAATGAATAAAGTTTCTAATAAATATTTTTTTCTCAATGAGAATCTTAAGGGGTCGGAGGCATTTGTTGAAATTTTTTAGAAATTTGTAAGGTGAAATTGAATCATTCAAAGGTTGTCTTGTCACATTGGATAGCCTTCTAATTTTGATCCCTTAGGGGAGGGTTAATTACATAGATGGTCCCTCAACTTTGGGCCAATCCCACTTTCGTCCCTCAACTTAATTTTGTATGAAATCTTCCTCAACTTTAGCGTAGCAATAAAATCGCCCCGATCGGTTTGCGGTTATAAACCTCGGCGTGGCGGTCACCATGCCAGTCCGCGTTCTTTGAGTCACCCAAGTCACTTTGCTGAGTCATTTAACATTAAATAATATAATAATGAGTATATAAAGGGTTCAAGGTTTCCAATCGAAAACCTAATGGATTTCACATAGCCACCTTCACACTCTCTCCGTGCTCGCCACCCGATTGTGGCCAGCGTTCCCACGTCATAAGCATTCGGTACGACAAGTCACCGAGCCATCCCAATATCTTTGGAGATCCATGTGAAGAAGGCTGCTGCCGGAGGAAGCGAGTAGGAGGTTTTCTATCAACAAAGGGATACCCAATATGCTGCTCAATGAGGATGAAGTTTAGGGTTAGGGTTTGGGGGTGTAATTTCTCATAATAGAATTGGATTTGGGGGGCTTTCGTATAAGATTTTGCTTCAATGTTAAAAGAAAAATATTATTTGATCTATGTATCATCTCTAATTATGAACGCCCCTTTTAATCGGATTTGATGGTTTTTTTAGCTAATTTGTAGTTTGGGGTATTGAGAGCTCTTCGAATTTCTTAGATTGAAAGTTTTTTATTTATTAATTTCTTAATTTGTATTTTTTTCTCCCTTTATTTTCAGCAGCAACATAATAATTTGAGGTTGTGAATAAATTTCTGCATCAATGCAATAATTTTGTGGTAAATTCTTGAAAATTATATGCTAATTAACAATAATATTATCGGGTGACACATTTGCAAATTGCAATACATATATATATATAACACCACAGAACACCCATAAAAGGAAATGACTCCAATGAAGCTCAAAACTTGGTATGATATCATTTGGTCACACAATTGAAATACATATATAAAACACTTAAAAGAACACAAAACTCAGCATGGTATAAAACAATTGACCAAACTTAGTGAAACTAGCCTTGCTTGATTAATCCCCAAAAAAATTCAACACTATAATCCATAATCAGAAATTTCATTCTTGTTATTCAGAAACTTTATTGATAGGAAACCTCCGCCCGCTCTCCGGGCAGATGAGCGCCCCTTCTTCGATATGGATCTCCAGCATATTGGGATGGCTCGCGGCGGTGACTTGTCGTCTGTTGAGCAGTGAGACCGGGGAGCAGTGCGGTAGGGGAGGCGGTGGCGGTGGCAGCGAGCACGGGAGAGAGTGTGAAGGTGGCGGCTATGAAATCAATTAGGTTTTCGATTGGAAATCCTAAACCCTTTATATACTCATTATTATATTATTTAATGTTAAATGACTCAGCAAAGTGATTTGGGTGACTCAACAGCGTGACTGGCATGGTGACCGCCACGTCAGAGGTTTATAACCGGCAACCGGCTGAAGGGACGATTTTGTTACGTTTTGAAAGTTGGGGGACGATTTTGTTACAAAATTAAATTGAGGGACGAAAGTGGGATTGACCCAAAGTTGAGAGACCATCTATGTAATTAACCCCCTTAGGGGATGATAATTTTCATAAATTTCAAAGATATCATATTGCTCCAACTCTAATAAAACCTATTTAGAAACACGTAAAAAGGTTTAAAATGGGTTTGAAATTTAAAATAAAACCCGAGCCCTGTTAGAACGGGTTGGGATTTACCTCTTAAGAACCCAAAATCCGAACCTAAATATTCTATCTATACATATAGAAAATGTTATCTCTCTCTCTCTCTCTCTCTCTCTCTCTCTCTATATATATATATATATATATATATATATATATATATATATATATATATGTTTCATGTATTTATCTCTTTGTGTTTTTAGTTTTATATCTTTATGTGTTTAGTTACTATTTTACCCTTGTAATAATATTATATATATCTCAATTTATTATCAATAATATTAAATTTTTTTTTATTATAATATCAAAGCCAAGATTCAAAAATTCTAAATTTTTTTTTCCGTCACCGTACGCATGATCCACGAGGCCCATACGCCGCCAACCCACCGCCGCTTTGCTTTCGGTGTCTCCAGCGCACTCTTGCACCACAACATCAAAATCGCACACCCACCACAACATCAAAATCGCCGGTCAACACCAAGTTCCCATCAACAACACCAATTTCCATCAATTTCCACCCATTACCAAGTTTTCAATCTAGTTTTTCCAAATTCAATCAATTGCCAGCCGGTCAACAACCAACAAATTTCACTCACTTGCCAGCCGGTCAACAACATCAATTTCCATCAATTTCCATCAATTTCCATCAATTGTCAAGTTTTCAATCTAGTTTTTCAAATTCAATCAATTGCCAGCCGGTCAACAGCCAACAAATTTCACTCAATTTCACTCACTTGCCAGCCAGTCAACAACAATTTCAATCAATTTCAATCAATTTCAAGTTTCACTCTAGTTTTCAAATTCAATCAATTGCCAGTCGGTCAACAACAAACAAATTTCACGCTTCTAGTTCCGTGCGAACATCACCATGGCTGCTTCCTCTTTCTCATCCGGCCTCACCTCGCGCCCTCTTCTCTCCACCACCTCCGATCTCTCTCCAAATCTCATTGCTATCAATGTTGCAGAGCAAGTGCCTCTCAAGTTGACCGCTACCAATTATTGTGCATGGCGGGCACAGTTTGATTCTCTGTTGATTGGGTACGACCTTTATGGTTATGTCAATGGCTCTCTTTCTTGCCCACCTGGTACCATTATTGCACCTGACTCTGCTACTTCGGTTCCCAATCCGGCCTATTCTCTTTGGATTCACCAAGATAAGTTGTTGCTCAATGCTCTTCTTGGATCTCTGACTGCCAATCTGGTTCCTTTTATCGCTTCCAAAAAGACTTCTATGGAGGCTTGGAAGACTCTTAAGAAGACATATGCTTCCCAGTCCCGTGGACGAATCGAGACCATCACGAAATATATGCAGGACATAGAGTCTTGTATTGATTCTCTTGCTTTCATGGACAAGCCTGTTGATTTCGATGAGTTGTCCATTCAGATTCTGAATGGACTGGATGACTCCTACACGCATCTATCCAGAGCCATTCAAGCGAGGGAGATGCCTATCACTTTTGAGGAATTGTTTGAGAAGCTGCTTCATGAGAAAGTTCAACAGCAATTCCTTACTGCATCGCCCCCGGCGTACCCGGCTATTGCTCTTGCTACATAGACTCGCGGGGGTTCTCTCCCTTCCAGGCAGGTACTTTTGGTAGCCGCTCTCACCACAACCGACGGTCCTCCAACTATAATCGGCCCACACCACCTTTGTTTCCTTCTTCTCATTCTGTGTCACCTTCGGCTCCACGTCCGCCATCTCCAGTACTTACCCCTGGTCGCGGCTATTAGGGAAAGTGCTAGATCTGTAGCACTACTGGTCACTCTGCTCGTCAGTGTTATCTTGTTCCTCCACATACGTGGGATCATATTCCGGTACCACCTCGTGGTCCTCCTCGTGTGAACACCGCTACACACTATTCTGCTCTCGGTGCTCCGTCTGATTGGGTTGTTAATTCTAATGCTTCTCATCAAGTCACCACCGACCTGTCCAACCTGTCTCTTCATCAACCTTACACTGAGACTGAGACTGTTGTCTTGGTGATGGTACCTGTCTTCCCATTGTGCATACGGGATCCATGTATCGTTCGACATTACATAGCTCCCTTTCTCTTACAGATGTGTTATATGTTCTATCCATGTCCTTAAATTTAATATTGGTTTCGGCTCTATGTGCTACTAATACGGTCACGGTTCTCTTTTTTTATGATTCTTTTCATATGCGAGATTGTCACACAGGGGCAATTCTAGTCACGGGATGTTGTAAGGATGGTGTCTACCTTTGGCCGGCCACTTCCACATCACCCTTGTCTTCACCACATCTATCGGCTCCCAAACCCTGCTTCCCCTCCCTCAGTTTACTTGGTTCGTCTTCGTCTTTGCTTTCCTTGTGATACAGTCGCTTTGATCATCCAGTATCTTCATCTACACCACTTGAAATAGTCTATTCCGATGTTTGGACATCCCCTGTACTTTCTCTTGATAGCTACAAATATTATGTTATTTTTGTGGATCACTTTACCAAATATATCTGGTTTTATCCTCTTGTATAAAAATCTGATGTTCATGAGACCTTTGTTGTCTTCAAAAACCTGGTTGAAAAACATTTCCAACACCCTATCCGCACCTTGTACTTTAACAATGGTAGGGAGTACATTGCTCTTCGCCAATTTCTAACTACTAATGGCATTAATTGTCTCACCACCCTCCCCTCCCCCCCACACTCCAGAACACAATGGGTATTCTGAGCGTCGGCATCGCCACATTGTTGAGACCAGCTTGTCATTTCTCCATCATGCTTCTCTTCCGACTCAACTCTGGTCCTTTGTCTTTGCTACTACGGTTTATCTTATCAATCGCATACCCAAAGCAAACTTGCAGTCCCGTTCTTCCTTTAAACTTCTATTCAACAAGCACCCCAGTCCCACATCTCTTCATATTTTTGGTTGTCTTTGTTTTCCTTGGCTTCGTCGGTACACTACTCACAAACTTGACCCTCGGTCCAGTGCTTGTGTCTTTTTGGGCTATTCTCTGTCTCAAAGTGCCTATATTTGCTACAATCTCTCCATCCACAAGCTTGTCCTCTCCCGTCATGTTCGCTTTGTTGAGGATGACTTTCCTTTCTCTCGGTCCTCTTCCACCTCTGCCGAAACTTCTGTCCCAACATTCATGGAGTCCTTCTGGCTTTCGCGACTATCGTTGCCCCCGAGTGACCTCCCGGCACCTGTAGAGGTACCTCCTGTACTGCCTCCTTCTGAGAAGACTAGCACGCCCCGGCTCAGCTACTTCCTGGGATTCCGGCCGACTGTCCCGCACATCGGAGCATCACGCATCTTCCTCAGGTCCGAGTTCTTCCTCTGCTGCTCCCAGGAATGCCACTAATGTTCACCCGATGACCACTCGGTTCAAGAATTCTATTTTTAAGCACAATCCGAGGTACACTCTCAAGCTTGCTTTCTGAGCATCAACTCCGAGCATATAGTGACTCAGGATCTTCGTCATCCTCAATGGTTTCAAGCAATGTAAGCTAAATATGATGCGCTTCAATGCAACAAAACCTGGGTCCTTGTTCCTCCTGTTCCACATCAAAATCTTGTTGGGAACAAGTGGGTGTTCAGTATCAAACGCCTCCCGGATGGTACCATTGAATGGTTTAAAGCCCGTCTTGTTGCCAAAGGGTTTCATCAGTGTCCCGGTGTTGATTTTCATGAGACTTTCAATCCTGTTGTTAATCCGGTCACTATTTGCACAATCTTGATTGTAGCCCTGTATCACAAGTGGTCGGTTCGTCAGCTTGATGTCAACAATGCATTTCTCAATGGACATCCAACTGAGGAATTTTACATGGCACAATCTTCTGGTATGCATGATCCTCACTTTCCCAATTATGTTTTCCGTTTGCAGAAGGCTCTCTATGGTTTGAAGCAAGCCCCGCGAGCATGGTACCAGGAGTTGAAACTATTTCTTCAGTCTCTTGGTTTTGTTACTTCTCGAGCAGATACATCCCTTTTCATTCTGTCAGCTGGCTCCACTATTGTCTATTTTGTGGTCTATGTTGATGACCTTCTGATTACTGGCAATGATCCTCAACTAATTGCTCGTATTATTCAGCAATATAATACTGAGTCTTCCACCAAGTATCTTGGTGTGCTCTCCTACTTCTATGGTATTGAAGTTACACCGACGTCTGATGGTGTGCTTCTTTCTCAGCACAAGTATATTGTTGATCTTCTGCAGAAACACAACATGCTTGACTCGAAACCGGTTTCTACGCCTCTTGTTGTTGGTGCCTCTCTCCTTCTTCATGATGGGTCCTCTCCTGTTGATGCTACCAAGTATAGACAGGTTGTTGGTGGTCTTCCACATTTACGCATGACTCGCCCTGACATTTCTTTTGTTGTCAACAGACTTTCTCAATTCATGCACTAGACAACTGAGCATCATTGGGGGGGTGTTAAGTGCTTGCTCGATATTTGAATGGCACCAAATCTCTAGGCATTTGGCTTCAGACACATTCCCCTCTTCAGCTTCACGGCTTTTCCGATGCCGATTGTTTTGGGGGTGTGTAATCTGGATGATCACACCTCCACAGGGGCCTATGTTACGTTCTTGGGTATGTGAATCCCATCTCCTGGAGGTCTACCAAGCAACGCACTGTTGCTCAGTCATCTACTGAGGCGGAGTATAGTGTTATTTCTTCTGCTGTGGCTGAAACTTAATGGATCAAAACACTCCTTGATGAACTTCATGTCCTTGTCTCTACATTACCCACTATTTACTTGGACAACCTTGGTGCAACGTATCTATGTGCTAATCCTGTGTTTTATTCACGAATGAAACATCTTGCCATTAACTATCACTTTGTTCGTGATCTTGTTCAATCCTCCCTTCTCCGGATTGTTCATGTCTCTGCTGTTGATCAACTTGCTGATGCATTAACGAAACCTCTGCCTCAACCTCGGCTACTCGACATTTGTGACAAGATTGGTGTTGCTTCTCGTACACCATCTTGAGCGGGACTATTAGGGTTTCATGTATTTATCTCTTTATGCTTTTGGTTTTATCTCTTTATGTATTTAGTTACTATTTTACCCTTGTAATGATATGATATATACCCCAACTTATTATCAATAATATTAACCTTTTCCCTATTAGTTAGTGTATGTATACATATATTGGATATTAATTTATGTAAAAAAATGTTTAGTATTTTTTTATATTTTTTTAAGATCGGTTTATTCAGGTTTAATAATTAGTTTTTAATCATACAAAATTTTAAATTTCTATGAATAGATATATTTATCTAAAATACTAAATAGGTTTGGGATGAATTAAACATATTTGTAAATTTAGATAGACACAATAAAAAGGTTTGGGTTAGAAATTTTTTCAAAGGCTTGGATTTTAGAATATCCATCCCTATAGTCAAGTTTAGAATACTCAAGTTTACTTTGTTATATCATACCTATATATATATATATTCACAAAATGTTCGATTTTGATCCCAGTCAATATAAGTATTCTAACATATGAATTGTTTATTTATTTATTTTTATTTTTTTGTTTACTATGACTGCCATTATATGTATTGACATGACATAAATGTTGGAAGTGATGTGGTTGGCACAAGGCTTTGCCCACTTCATTTCATAACCCCAAAAATCAACTTGAGAAGCCTCTTTATTAACCCTCACAAATCCCTTCAATCTTAAACCTTATATTCAGTCCAATGATTAGAAATCTCTCTATTGGACTGAGATACATATAAAGACTAAAGCTCCACCAACCTTAAAGAAGTGAGGAAAAATTTCAGATGTCTTCTTGCCTCCTTTGCAACCTTCTTCTTTATCTCATTATTGTAGAAGATTCTCTCTAGCATTCTCTCCATATCTAGATGATTCTATTCAGCATACTCTATATATATAGACGATTCTCTCCAGCCTACTATCTATATTTATCCCTTAATTATGGAATTAATTGTTAGAATTTCTATAATTATGTAATATCTTAGATTGAGGATTTAGGAGGTTATATAATCATGTATATGAGACATGTAAACTTATCTTTGAAATATATGAAACCCTAATTTTTCCTCAATTATCTCATCATCTCTTCATCTCATCATCACTTCACCTTCAAATTCTAGGCGTCTAGGCGATATTTGAGCTACACTTGCCTGGAGACAGTCTATGGGAAGAAGCTTGTTGACGCCATGGGTTAGGTTACCCTACTAGCCGGAGTGCTTGCCAAATTCCTTGCATGAAGGAGGCGAAATCAGTTTTTAGGGAAGTGTTCTTGCATGCCCTACCAGGCTTGACTTTCTAATCTTGAATGTGTTTCATTTTTTTGGGCTGATTTTCCATTTGATTATATTACTGCATGTTTGTTTAATCAGTTTGTTAGAAATTAGTGAACTAATTTGGTGTTCAATTGCATTTAGGTTTTGATTAGCTTGTTGATCTATATCCAACAATCTGCTAAAAGCTGATTTCCCTTGCTATGATCCTACTATCCATTGTTGTAATTGTTTGCTCATAATCCCTCTAGTAATCTATGAAAATCAGTCCATCCTCTAAGACTACAACTATGATTTAATTCATCGTAGCACATCTGAATTAGCATTCAATTGAGTCTCAACAGATTTTCATCAAAACTATTTTCAACAAACTCTTGACAGCAGCCCACCAATCTGATTCTCATGATCAAGCTTCTGTTTCTTTGAATTCAATTAGTGGTTTCCATTTATGATATATAGAACATTGGTTTGCATGCTCTCTGACTCCAGGAAGTGGCCTAATTCAAATTAATTCTTAATGTTTCCTTGTTCAATACTAAAGCCTCTCTACATAAGCAACCACAAAGCATTGAAATCAATTTTTGGATACCTTATACAGTATTGCCTGCATCATACTCCACTGAAAACTTTCATCACTTTAGATTGAACTAAATCACATTTCCAATCAAGACTAGGCTCCAAAACACTTGATTTAAATCTCATCTATCTTACTCTCCCTGAAGTTAAACATTGATTGACACTTGACACTGCACCACCAGGGCTTCAAAGCATTTTCCTATTTACTGCTACTATTGAAATAGGATTTCTTCAATACTAATATTTTCCCTGAAATCTCTTGAAGTTTAATTTGTTTCTTTTCTCACTGATCAATTGTTGAAATATTTCTGTTTCAATTGTCCTCGATTGTAGTGTTAATTTTGTAATTGATCTGGCTTAGCTAAAAATTCCCTATTATTAATACTTACTAAATCTCATTATCTCTGATTTTCTTCTCATCTATTTCTAATTTTATTGGCTTAATAGCCGAAAACTCTATCTTGCTTTCATGGTAGACTAGAATTAATTTCTATAGATTGTTGGATATTTTTATAATAAAATATAAGGGTTTAATGAAAGGTTTTATGAAAGGAAGTAGTGAAGGGAATGGGTGTTACCTATTGGAAGGGACACATCTCATCCAAAGGGTTGTTTCTTCCTATGGTAGGTTGTGTCTCATCCAATAGGGTGTTACCAAAAGACATGATTCATTTTCATGGTAGGTTGTGTCTCATCCAAAGGGGTGCATCATTGGCTATATATAGCCTATGATTATTCCAACAATTCACAATAATTCTCTCTCAAGTATTCACTCTCCCTCTCTACATTCCTCTCTAAAGACATTACGTAGTTTTGGTGCTCCGTACAAAGCATCAAAATTTCGATTCACCTTCTTGTTTTTCCACTTTTCGAAGGTTTCACTTTCGATAGTACAAGCGCAGGTGAAAGGAAGTTCCGTTGTATCCTAAAGGAAATTAGTCGGTAATCCGTTGTACTACTGGATTGGTGGGGGCTAATTTACCCTTAAGGAGAGAGACATTGTAACGTGCCTTGAGACTTCATTTCTACTAATCTATCTTCCACCGGTACACTTCTACAACAAAGATTACTCACTTAGCACAGTTACTTGACGATTAGCCCACAAACAAACTATATTCACACTTAGGTGACACAATATCTTTCAACGATGTAAGCCTGAAAATTTAATGGGAAGACTTTATTTAGGAGGTGGCAAGCCCATGTTGAGTTTTGGCCAACCATCCAAAGTTTAGACTCGGCTTTTAGGAACTCCGAAATTGACTCAAATGACTTTGGCCCAAATGGCCTTCATAGATTGTAGATCTCTAAATTCGACCAATCTCAAATTTCAACCAAACGTGATAGAACCCTAGATGAAATAAATTATTATTGCAAGTATCGACTGCTTAATTGTCTTTCAGACAGATATTATAAATTTAAGATTGCTAAGGAAATCTGAGACTCTTTAGAGACAGAGTACGGTCCAAATAACACAACTAGGATCAACCATCGAACTGTGGATTTTGACAACTTTAGAATGAAAAATGGCATACCCATAGAAGATCAAATTCATATCTTTCAAGAGTTCATGCCTACTTTTAACAAACATGGCTCCAAATGTACTAATAGCAATGTTGTGTCTATACTCTTGGGTAGACTTCCACCTTCCTAGTTTGACTTTGTTGATTTCCTCAGACATAGGATTAACACCCTTGATCTTTTAGAAGTCTATAATATGCTAATGACTAAAGAGGCAAACTACCTCCATTCTAGGTCCACACACTCATCTAAGGGCAAAGTTTATCTGACTGAAACTGATATTACACTACATATATCTTTGGAGATCTCACTTATGTGGAAACCACTGTCACGCTGCAATTATGAGAGTAAGTGGGTCAACTCCATAAAATGGTATCGTGCGCATGGCCAAGTAATGCACTAATCCTCTTTGCTCAAGTATCGCATAGGATCCCTAGTTTTGTTGAATGTTGATTAAGAGAAAGTAGTTTCGAGAACGAGTTCGCTATAATTCCATCAGTTGGAGACTACTAGATACTAAGCTAAGAACACCTCAATTTGTGGTCCTATTTATTAACCCCACAAATCCCTTCAATCTTAACCCTTAGATTCAGTCCATCGGTTTGAAATCTATTCGTTGGACTAAGATGCATATAATGACCAAAGCTCCACCAACCCTTAAGAAGTGAAGAAAAATTCCAGCTGTCTTCTTGCCTCTTTTGCAGCCCTATTCTTATTCTTCCCATCTGATCATCATTTCACCTTCAATTTCTAGACGATACTTGAGTTGTGCCTACCCAGAGGCGAGCTACGAGGAAGAGCTTGTTGACCCAATTGGTTAGGTTACCCTATATACTAACCAGAGTTCTCGCCGGATTCTTTGTACAAAGGAGACAAAATCGGCTTTTAGGTTGTTGCTATTGCATACCATACTCAAACTTGATTTTCTAATCTTAATTTTTTTTATGGGTTGATTTTCTATTTGATTAATTACTACATGTTTGCTCAATTAGTTTGTTAGAAATTA
Source organism: Dioscorea zingiberensis (assembly GCA_026586065.1). Taxonomy (NCBI): domain Eukaryota; kingdom Viridiplantae; phylum Streptophyta; class Magnoliopsida; order Dioscoreales; family Dioscoreaceae; genus Dioscorea; species Dioscorea zingiberensis. Next base: position 15,676,173 of record CM048819.1, on the reverse strand, counting down.
ATGGACTGATTTGGTGTTCAATTGCACTTGGATTTTAATTAACTTGTTGGTCTATATCCAACAATACATACATAGACTCTTATGTCACAACAGCATCCATATAATATTTTTATTATAAAAAATAATATATTTTATAAATATTTTTATATATTTCTTTTTAGGATTATATTCATATTGGTTTCTTGCATGGAACTCCTTTTGCATGTAACTGTTGATGTGTCATTGTCGACATGGGCGCTAACATGAAAACTAAAATATATGTAAGAAAAATTATCTATAAAAATATATCTTTATATAAAATAAAATTTCAAAAATATAAAAATTGTTGTGGCCTGAATGTCCAAATATACGTGCCAGAATCCACAGAGGATGAACATCAGGATCGAAAATAATTTAAATCTGTGCATTAATCTCTTTTATTTGTTGCTTTACCTGTTGAAGATGATTGAAAGGGTGTAATCCTGCGTGGAGTATTATGATAGGTTACCATATACTTATTTAATTGGTTACCTTTTAAAGTGGGTAGCTATGTCCATGTGTCAATTATGTGTTGTTTTATGTGGACCATGAAATGTTGTCTTCATTCTTATATAAGAGGAGATAGTTTGTAATAATAAGCAGTGAAATATCAACAAGTATCAGTCGTTCTAATTCTCATTCTCTGAACTTTGAATACTTTGGTGTCTTCTCCCCAACAAAATTGGTATCAGAACTACTGTACCACATTTCTCATGGCAACAAACACAAACTTAATCATTGTTTCACAACCAGCATTACCTATCTTCAAAGGATAGAACTATGAGTATTGGAGCATCACGATGAGGACTTTGTTTAAGTCCCAAGATTTATGGGACTTAGTGGAGACTGGTTATGCAGAAGCAGATAAAGATACGAGGTTTAGGGAGAATCACAAACAAGACTCCAAGGCGTTGTTCTATATACAACAAGCACTGCATGAATTTGTGTTTTTAAAGATCGCAACGGCCACAACATCCGAGCAAGCATGGATGATTCTTCAATCCAGGTATCAAGGCTCCTTAAAAGTAATTGCAGTGAAGTTGAAAACTCTCATGCATGAGTTTGAAATGTTACAGATAAAAGGAAATGAATCTATGCCAGGATTTCCTCTCAGAAGTGGTTGGAAATCTCAACTAGATGAGGACCTATCGTGACAAGATTAATGATCAAACTATCATGGCAAAAGTGCTAAGAAGTTTGTCACCGAGATTCGATCATATTGTGGCTGCCACTGAGGTGGCGAAGGATCTTACGTCTCTATCCATTGATGAACTAAATGGTTCATTGCAAGCCCATGAAGCTATACTGAACAGATCAGTTGAGAAGACAGAAGAAATAGCTTTTCAAGTCAAAGGAGAGGCTTTAAAAAGGAAGAGATGGTAATAAACATGCTGGACGAGGACGTGGAAGCGGTTCCATCAAGGGAAGACACAGAGGATGAGGTCTCGGTTATAGTAAAGAGTAGAGGTGTACTTTTTATGATCAAAGTGACGCAGTGCGGGCTAGTGATTAACCCGCAGGCTAGCCAGAACCAAGGGAACCCAGGGAAGAGGAACAAAGAATCAAGAAAAATAGAGAAAAACACTGTGAAATTCTGAATAATATTATCAAAACAAAAACTAAGTCTGAAACTAGTCCACAAGCCGGACTAGTAGTCATGAAAACCCTAGATCTCACAATATTTAGTATTTTTGACAAAAATGGCAAAAATCTAAAATTATTCCAAATTTAAATTCAAATCAAACTAAATAAGCAGCCAAAATCCTAGAGAAAATCGAAATCCAATCATGCCTTAATTTGGCATTCGAATTATTAGCTAAAATAGCAAAAAAAAACACCAAAAATGTAGATTTGGGGGGGAAAACAGTGGAACTTGGGATGAAAATAGGGTCCCAATGGAACCCATGTGTGTATCGAGACGAGCTTTCCGAATTGGGGTTAAACACGCGATTCAGATACATGTAACCAATGTTATGGCAAAAACACCGAACCGTACGCAAAACTGCTCAAATCCCAAAATTGGCTCGATCAATTCTCGCCTTTACGTTGATCCACCAATTCATAACATGCCAAAGCCTACATATCGTAGCCAGATAGCCAAGAATCGTCTGACTAAGGCTCTCCTGTATTAGTCTCCCTGGGTTAGAAAGAGCTCGCCCTCGAGTTCGTAGTAGGGTCAGCCGTCTCTATAAAGCAATGACTCAAATGCTCCACATTTAAGACGCAGAAGTCTTCAAGTCACTAGGGAGGCGTGACCTGTATACATTATCATTAATCTTTTGTAGCACCTCTCTGATCTTCCGCTTTTTGAGCTTGTTATACTCACCAACAAGAAAGCAATCACAAGTTAGTACAACCAAAACAAAATCACCCTTATCAAATAGTACCTGACGACGTCGACTGTCGGCTCTAGCCTTGTACTTGGCACTATTCTCATGAATGGCTAGCTTCACCTGCTCATGGATAGTCCAGAGATGCATTATCATCTTGTCAGGTCGGGGGTGTACACGCCCAACCAGTGGAATAAGGGCTAAATCCAGCACCCCTTCGACTATAGACAACCTCGAATGGGCTCAACCCGATAGTCCTATTATTTGATCTATTGTAGAAAAATTCAGCTTGAGGTAATGCCAAGTCCCACTGCTTTGGTTTAATTCCAACCAGACAACTAAGACGATTGCCCAGACTCCGATTCACCACCTTGGTTTGTCCATCCAGTTGGTTTGTCCTATTATGCACTACTAAATTTCAACTGCATCCCCAATTTCCCCCACAAGATTTTCCAAAAGAAGTTAACGAACTTGGTGTCATGATCGGATGTGATGGAGTGAGGAACACCATGCAAGCGGACAACCTCCCGAAAATAGAGATTGGTGATGCGGGCAGCATCCATAGTCTTCTGATAGGTTACAAAGTGGGACATCTTGGAAAAACCTGTCAACCATTACCAAAATAGAATCCAAGGCCCATTGTGTACGGGGAAGGCCCAAAACAAAGTCCATGCTGACATCAAGCCAAGGAGCTTCAGGAACACTTAAGGGAGTACTGTACAGGCCTGCATTGTTGAGAACTCCCTTAGCCCGCTGGCACACAACGCAGCTATCCACAAAATGAGCCACATTACTGGATAGCTTCAGCAAATAAAATTCTACAGCTATAAGAGCGTAGGTTTTATCTGTCCCTCATTATGAAGCTTGTTCAAGATTTGATGTCGTAACGAACAGTCGGGGATGCACAATTGTAGTCCACGAAACAGGTAGACGTTATGTAAAATAAAGTCATGACGATGTCCATCAATTACCTCCTGAAGTATCATCACGAACGAAGGATCATCTGTATACATATCTGTGAAAGCCTCAAAACCTGCAACTTTTGCACTCATGGTGGTGAGAAGTGAAGTGCGACGGCTCAAATTATCTGCTACACAATTAAGGCTTCTGGCTTGATGCTTCGAGGTAAAGGTAAACTCCTGCAAGTACACCACCCACTTGGCATGTCTCCTGCTCAATTTGTGCTTGCCGTTGATGTACTTCAGGGCCTTATGATCCATGAACAGGATAAACTCCTTCTGTATGAATTAGTAACACCAATGCTTAAGGGACTGAACTATAGCATAGAACTCCAGGTCATATGTGGAATAATTCTTCTTCAACCCAAACAGCTTCTCACTAAAGAAAGATACAGGTAACTGGCTCATAACTCCACCAATGCCAACTCCAGATACATAACAGTTGACCTCGACTACCTTATCAAAGTCAGGAAGTGCCAAAATCGGTGCTTCAGTCATCTTTTTGCTTGACTAGATGAAAGATGGCCTGGGCCTCATCCTCCATTGGAAATCACTCCCCTTAAGACACTATGTGACAGGGGCAATCAGAGTACTAAAATCTCGGACGAACCGTTGGTAGAATGAGGCCAACCCATGGAAATTCTGAACATCGCGGCCTAGGCCACTCCAAGATTGCATCTATCTTTGAATTATCATGCAGGGTCTGTGGCCTGGGCCACTCCATCAACACCATCAGTAGACACAACAAAACCAAGAAAGGTCATAGAAGTGGTGAAGAAAGAACATTTCTTCCGATTGATGAACAGGCTCTCCACCCTCAACATCTTAAAGACAACACGAAGATGATCAAAGTGTATGGATCAAGTCGGACTATAAATGAGGATATCGTCGAAGTAAACCACAAAGAATCTCCCCATAAGAGGCCGCAAGATCTCTTGCATGAACTCGCATACACGTGCTAGGCACGTTGGATAGCCCAAAAAGTATCACCATCCACTCATACAACCCATGTTGTATCTTGAACGCCGTCTTCCACTTGTCCCCAAGCTATATTCTGATCTGGTGGTATCCGCTTTTCGGGTCAATTTTTGAGAAGACCTTTGAGCCGGATTGTTGGTCCAACATCTCATCCAAGCAGGGAATGGGAAACTTGTACTTGATTGTGATCTTATTGATAGCTCGACTGTCCACACACATACGCTATGAGCCATCTTTCTTTGGCACCAACAAGGGTAGAACTACACATGGGATCATGCGCTCTTGGATGTAGTCGCTCCTCAACAATTCCTCCACTTGTCGTTGCAACTCTTCAGCCACCTTGGGACTGAGGTGGTACATCTGTCGATTTGGTAAGCTTGATCCTGGAACAAGATCGATATGGTGTTGAATGTCCCTCATAAGTGGAAGCTAGAGAGGAAGTTCCTCTGGCATTAACGCTGAGAACTCCATGAGAAGTTGCTGCACCTCTGCTAGCAGATCTGGATCTATGTCCACAACATTATGCATGCAAGGTAATAGAGCGTTGACTACATCTCCTTGCTTGATTCCGCCTGAAAGTTGGACATAGAAAGCAAGTTAGCAAGATTGGCTACAAGGATAGGAGGTTTTTCTTCCTGGCAGGGTGCCAACACAATCCTTTCCCCTTTGATGTTAAGGGAATATCTATTCTTCCATCCATCATGAACAACGCTACTATCAAACTACCAAGGCCGTCCTAACAATACATGACAAGCGTCCATCACCACCACATCACACCAAGCATTATCAAAAGGGTAAACTACTTGCTTAGTCACTAAACTATGTGGTATATCTTGTTTTAGTTACTCAAATTTTAAAAATTTCAATCCGGTCACCTAACATATTAAGTTTGTCCAATTGGATCACTGAGGCCTACGAGGTTAACGGTGGGCTGACATGGCAAGCCACGCCAGCACTGCATCACCTGAACCTCTCTCCTTATCTTCATCTTTCTCTCTCTCCCTTTCTCTCTTTTATCACCAAAGAAACAGAGGGGAATGACAATGGCATCTCTGTCTCTTCACCTCCTAATCTCTCGATTCCTTATCCTTCTCTCATTCCCCTCATCAGAGCAGCAACAAAAAACACTAAACCCCATTATAGTTCCTGCCCACCCAACTTCCAACAACCTCTCTAACCAAATATGTCGTCTAGACTTTTCTACCGAGCTCTTCGAAGACGTCGCTGAGGCCTGTGGCCAAACCCTCGACCCTGGTCGCTGCTACCCCGCCCTCGCCTCTTGGCTCTTCGCCGCCTACGCTCACTCTGGCCTCAGCTTCCACACCAACCAAGAGCAATCCCTCTCCATAGACCCTACCGCCACTAGAGATGTCTTGTCTGTTATGCATGCCTGACTCTGACTCATAGCGCTACGTGAACATGCTGCAGAGCTCGCTAATTAATTCTTGTGCATGCATGCATACAAACCAAGCTTACATATCTATGTATGTGTGTACCTATGTTAGTTTGGAGAGTCTGATTTGCATGAAAGATGATTCTCTTCAATGCTGCAGATAGGATGGGTGTTCAATGAAACCTAAGACTCTACTGTCTAGTTCCCAACACACAGAGACAAGCAAGAGAGGACATCAAAGTTGGAGACACCTTCATCCCTAAAGGAACAAACATGTGGATTGATATTGTGGTAATGCCTCATGACAAAGCACTCTGGGGAGATTAGATGAATGAATTCAAGCCAGAGAGGTTTATGGAGAGCAGCAATGGAGGATGCATGCACAGAGGATGGGATTCATGCCATTCGGGTTTGGAGGAAGGCTATGTGTGGGAAGGAACCTCTCCATCACTAAGTACAAGATTGTTCTAAGTCTCATTCTCCAAAAGTTCTAATTGTCTATCTCTCATTCATATTTGTATAGTCCTAACATAATGTTGACTTTCAAGCCTTCTCATGGAGTCCCTCTCATTGTTCATCCCATCTAGAGCAACAAGTGTTAGAGATAATTAACCTTCATGTATATGTACAGCTAAACAACACTTCAATGCTCATAGATATATATTATTTTATATGTAAACGAATCTCATAACAATATAATAAATGCATAAAGGTCTTGCAATTTGACCAAGTTTTTAGTAGAAGTTGGTGCATGTTCATTTGACCATCACGTTAAACAAAGCTCATGAAGCCTAATGCCGTTGAAACACAATACCATGTCACTCGTTGAGTTAGGCCTTGGTAACCTAATGTCTCGGCTAGCCAACAAGCTCTGCAGTGCATCCACGCAGCGTTGCAAGTCAGAGTCAGGCATGACAGGCAGGAATCTCTAGCGGCGGTGGGTTCCATGGAGGGGATTGTGTTTGTGTATAAAAAAAAGTGATATATGGTTTAATCCCGAGGTGATCTAGGAAAATACAAATCTCGAGGCAAGCCAATGGTATAAATCCCGAGATAGCCAAAAATAAATCTCGAGGAAAATCTCAAGTCTTAAGATAACCCGAAAATATATCTTGAGGCAAGTCTTAAATCTTAAGATGGCACGAGAACCAATCTCGTGGCAATATGGGGAAATATAAATATATTTCCTGAAAATAATAATAATACTCAAATTAAAATTTGAAAGAATTAAGAAAAAAATCAATCAAATCAAATTGGCCAAGAAAAGAAAAAAATCAATCAATTCGAATTAAAATTAAAAGATTGATCTTATTGGCCATGAAAGGAAGAAATCAATCAAATTAAAATCAAAATTAAATCAAATTTGAATAATAAAAAAACAGAAAAAAAGAGGATTGATTATATATGGGAGAAGAGGGGTAGAAGAAAAGGGGGTTGCAAGAAGAAGGAGATCAAGTCCATCTCTCCCGTTCCCCCTCATTATCTTGGCCACTGGAAAAAGAAACACCAAAATATATGTTGTTGCTGCCGTCCAGTTGAATCACATCGCTGCAGGAGACTGTCCGCTTGTTGCCGCCGTAGATACGAAGAAGTTGTGCGGTGTTCGACGAACTTGATTCTGTCTCTGATGGCTTTGCTGAAAGAGACAAGCACGGGTCCGCCACCGACGAGATGTCGTTGCCGACGATCCCCGTTGCCTCTCCACCAAGCCTCTGTTGCTGCCGTAGAAAGAAGAGAATTCTCCATCGTTTAGTCTCGGTCAAGCAAACAAACACGATCCTGTATCTGATCGCTTTGCCGAAGGATACAAGCTCGAGTCCATGCATAGGCCATAGTACTACAGGAGAATATGTTTGTCACCGCCGACGAGACGCCATTGTCGAGATACCTAAGACCAGCCTCGTCAACACCGTAGAAGAGCACCATCTAAGAGTAGTGAGGCTCGTTGAGTTCGATCCACCCAAGTGTAGGTTTTATCCCAACCAAAGTGTCCCTCATTATGGAGCTCATTCAAGATTTGATGTCATAACAAACAGTCGGGGATGCACAATTGTAGTTCACGAAATAGGTAGACATTATGTAAAATAAAGTCATGACGATGTCCATCAATTACCTCCTGAAGTATGAGCACAAACGAAGGATCATTTGTATACATATCTGTGAAAGCCTCAAAACCTGCAACTTTTGCACTCATGGTGGTGAGAAGTGAAGTGCGACGGCTCAAATTATCTGCTACACAATTAAGGCTTCTGGCTTGATGCTTCGAGGTAAATGTAAACTCCTGCAAGTACACCACCCACTTGGCATGTCTCATGCTCAATTTGTGCTTACCGTTGATGTACTTCAGGGCCTCATGATCCATGAACAGGATGAACTCCTTTTGTATGAATTATTAACACCAATGCTTAAGGGACTGAACTATGGCATAGAACTCCAGGTCATATGTGGAATAATTCTTCTTCAACCTTAACAACTTCTCACTAAAGAAAGATACAGGTAACTGGCTTATAACTCCACCAATGCCAATTCCAGATACATAACAGTTGACCTCGACTACCTTATCAAAGTCAGGAAGTGCCAAAACCGGTGCTTCAATCATCTTTTTGCTTGACTAGATGAAAGATGGCCTGAGCCTCATCCTCCACTGGAAATCACGCCCCTTAAGACACTATGTGATAGGGGAAATCAGAGTACTAAAATCTCGGACGAACCGTTGGTAGAATGAGGCCAACCCATGGAAATTCTGAACATCGCTGACTAGGCCACTCCAAGATCGCATCTATCTTTGATTTATCATGCAGGGTCTGTGAGCTGGACTCCATCAACACCATCAGTAGACACAAAAAAACCAAGAAAGGTCATAGAAGTGGTGAAGAAAGAACATTTCTTCCGATTGATGAACAGGAGCTCCGCCCTCAACATCTCATAGACAACACGAAGATGATCAAAGTGTAAGAACCAAGTCGGACTATAAATGAGGATATCGTCGAAGTAAACCACAAAGAATCTCCCCATAAGAGGCCGCAAGATCTCTTGCATGAATTCGCATGCACATACTGGGCGCGTTGGATATCCCAAAAGGTATCACCATCCACTCATAAAACCCATGTTGTATCTTGAACGCCGTCTTCCACTTGTCCCCAAGCTATATTCTGATCTGGTGGTATCCGCTTTTCAGGTCAATTTTTGAGAAGACCTTTGAGCCTGATTGTTGGTCCAACATCTCATCCAAGCAGGGAATGGGAAACCGGTACTTGATTGTGATCTTATTGATAGCTCGACTTTCCACACACATACGCTACGAGCCATCTTTCTTTGGCACCAACAAGGCTAGAACTACACATGGGATCATGCTCTCTTGGATGTAGCCGCTCCTCAACAACTCCTCCACTTGCCGTTGCAACTCTTCAGCCGCCTTGGGACTGAGGTGGTACGTCTGTCGATTTGGTAAGCTTGATCCTGGAACAAGATCGATCTGGTGTTGAATGTCCCTCATAAGTGGAAGCCAGGGAGGAAGTTCCTCTGGCGTTAACTCTGAGAACTCCAAGAGAAGTTGCTGCACCTCTGCTAGCAGATCTGGATCTATGTCCACAACATTATGCATGCAAGGCAATAGAGCGTTGACTACATCTCCTTGCTCGATTCCGCCTAAAAACTGGACATAGAAAGCAAGTTAGCAGGATTGGCTACAAGGATAGGAGGTTTTTCTTCCCGGCAGAGTGCCAACACAATCCTTTCCCCCTTGATGCTAAGGGAATATCTATTCTTCCATCCATCATGAACAATGCCACGATCAAACTACCAAGGCCGTCCCAACAATACATGACAAGCGTCCATCGCCACCACATCACACCAAGCATTATCAAAAGGGTAAACTACCTGCTTAGTCACTAAACTATGTGGTATATCTTGTTTTGGTTACTCAAATTTTAAAAATTTCAATCGGGTTACCTAAATTATTAAGTTTGTCCAATTGGATTACTGAGACCTACGAGGTTAACGGTGGGCTGACGTGGCAAGCCACACCAGCACTGCATCACCTGAACCTCTCTCCTTATCTTCATCTTTCTCTCTCTCCCTTTCTCTCTTTTATCTCCAAAGAAACCGAGGAGAATGACAATGGCATCTCTGTCTCTTCACCTCCTAATCTCTCGATTCCTCCTCCTCCTCTCATTCCCCTCATCGAAGCAGCAGCAAAAACCACTAAACCCCATTATAGTTCCCGCCCACCCAACTTCCAACAACCTCTCTAACCAAATATGTCGTCTAGACTTTCTGCCAAGCTCTTCGAAGACGTCACTGAGGCCTGCGGCCAAACCCTCGACCCTGGTCTCTGCTATCCCGCCCTCTCCTCTTGGCTCTTCGCGGCCTACGCTCACTCCGGCCTCAGCCTCCACACCAACCAAGAGCAATCCCTCTCCATGGACCCTACCGCCACTAGAGATGTCTTGTTTGTTATGCATGCCTGACTCTGACTCATAGCGCTACGTGGACATGCTGGAGAGCTCGTTAATTAATTCTTGTGCATGCATGCATACAAATCAAGCTTACATATCTATGTATGTGTGTACCTATGTTAGTTTGGAGAGTCTGATTTGCATGAAAGATGATTCTCTTCAATGCTGCAGATAGGATGTGTGTTCAATGAAACCCTAAGACTCTACTGTCTAGTTCCCAACATACAGAGACAAGCAAGAGAGGACATCAAAGTTGGAGACACCTTCATCCCTAAAGGAACAAACATGTGGATTGATATTGTGGTAATGCCTTATGACAAAGCACTCTGGGGAGATTAGATGAATGAATTCAAGCCAGAGAGGTTCATGGAGAGCAGCCATGGAGGATGCATGCACAGAGGATGGGATTCATGCTATTCGGGTTTGGAGAAAGGCTATGTGTGGGAAGGAACCTCTCCATCACTAAGTACAAGATTGTTCTATGTCTCATTCTCCAAAAGTTCTCATTGTCTATCTCTCATTCATATTTATATAGTCCTAACATAATGTTGACTTTCAAGCCTTCTCATGGAGTCTCTCTCATTGTTCATCCCATCTAGAGCAACAAGTGTTAGAGATAATTAACCTTCATGTATATGTACAGCTAAACAACACTTCAATGCTCATGGATATATATTATTTTATATGTAAACGAATCGCATAACAATATAATAAATGCATAAAAGTCTTGCAGTTTGACCAAGTTTGTAGTAGAAGTTGGTGCATGTTCATTTGACCATCACGTCAAACCAAGCTCATGAAGCCTAATGCAGTAGAAACACAATACCGTGTCACACGTTGAGTTAGGCCTCGGAAACCTAATGTCTCAGCTGGCCAGCGAGCTCTAAAGTGCATCCACGCAAAGTTGCAAGTCAGAGCTAGGCATAACAGATAGGAATCTTTGGCGACGGTGGGTTCCATGGAGGGGATTGTGTTTGTGTATAAAAAAAGTGATATATGGTTTAATCCCGAGGCGATCTAGGAAAATACAAATCCCAAGGCAAGTCAATGGTATAAATCTCGAGATAGCCAAAAATAAATCTCAAGGAAAATCTCAAGTCTTAAGATAACCCGCAAATATATCTTGAGGCAAGTCTTAAATCTTAAGATAGCCCGAGAACCGATCTCGAGGCAATATGGGGAAATATAAATATATTTTCTGGAAATAATAATAATAATAATAATAATCAAATCAAATTAAAATTTGAAATAATTAAGAAAAAAATCAATCAAATCAAAAAATCAATCAAATCAAATTGGCCAATTCAATCAATTCGAATTAAAATTAAAAGATTGATCTTATTGGCCATGAAAGGAAGAAATCAATCAAATTAAAATCAAAATTAAATCAAATTTGAATAAAAAAAGAACGAAAAAGAGGATTGATTATATATGGGAGAAGAGGGGTAGAAGAAAAGGGGGCTGCAAGAAGAAGGAGATCAAGTCCATCTCTCCCGTTCCCCCTCATTATCTTGGCCACTGGAAAAAGAAACACCAAAATATATGTTGTTGCTGCCGTCCAGTTGAATCTCATCGCTCCAGGAGACTGTCCGTTTGTTGCCGCCGTAGATACGAAGAAGCTGTGCGGTGTTTGACAGACTTGATTCTGTCTCTGATGGCTTTGCCGAAGGAGACAGACTTGGGTCCTCCACCGACGAGATGTCGTTGCCGACGATCCCCATTGCCGTTCCACCAAGCCTCTGTTGTTGCCGAAGAAAGAAGATAATTCTCCATCGTTTAGTCTTGGTCAAGAAAAGAGACACGATCCTGTATTTGATGGTTTTGCCGAAGGATACAAGCTCGAGTCCATGCATAGGCCGTAGTACTACAGGAGAATATGTTTGTCACCGCCGACGAGACGCCATTGTCGAGATACCTAAGACCAACCTCGTCAACACCGTAGAAGAGCACCATCTAAGAGTAGTGAGGCTCGCTGATTTCGATCCACCCCAAGATGGGTTTTGGCGAGAAGGAGGTTCCAAAGATATTGCCTCAGGTCAGGTGCATCTTACGGCGAAGACTGAGTCGGATCCAAGGTTTGTCTTTGAGTTTGAAGGCAAGTTGGAGTTCTGCCCGCTCATTAACCAGCTCCAAGGTTCCATGTGCCAGCCCATATCCTTCTGCAAGTTCAGCCACAATAATGCTACAAATCGATGCCTTCATTCTAGATCACTGCAAATTGAAAGAAAAGCCATTCCTAAAAAAATAGTTTATGCCATGCTTCAGTGACAGATCGAAGATCAATAGCATATGGAAGTCTTGGTCAACAATGAATGATGATAGATGAACATTGGGTTAAGGAAAGGATTGAATATTAACTAATGCAGCTTCTTTAAATTATGGCCAAGCTATCATGGTATCATCGTCGGAGTATTTACTGAATAATTATAGGAGATAAGCATTTGTGTAAGCAAAGGGATTAATGTATACTTAGTTGTAAATTTTCGGTTTGAGAAAACATTCTGAAGCTACTTTGAATGTTTATTTTCGGAAATGCCCTTTGGGTGTTTGATAGAATGCCTCAATGAGGTATCTTGGAATATAATAACTTTCAGATAGTTGGTGGATGTGTAGTATTCCGGCACTAGCTGCAGAAGAAGTACCAATATTTACAACTGGTTATCTAAGAGGAAAGTTTGACAAAAGCTAAGGCAAGCAATTTCATTACTAAATGGTAGTAAATCTAAGGTTGGGATAGAAATTGAATCATTAGAAGTCCAAATTAGAGCGAGTAAAATCTCTTGAACGCCTTCATCGAATCATGAGAAAGTACATGGCCCACAATAGATGCTTTGGAGTATGTTAAGCTAAAAAGGAATATTTTTCTTGGTGCTTAACAAGTAAACAAAAGAGAAGGCAAAGAAGATGCTGAAAATGGTGATGAATTGAAGTAAAGAAGAAGATAAGGAAGATGAAAGGAAGAAGAACAAGAATGTTGGGATGAGATCGACATAGATGCATCTCTTTGGTGTTAATATTGTGTGATTGTAAAACTTGTTGATAAAACATTCCAAATGCTGTGCCAAATGCTCGGTTGTATGAAACACCCTCAAGATGTTTGATAAAATGCTTGAAAGAATCCATTATTAGATTCTGTAGTTGCATGTTAAAGGAATATTAATAGGAATATCCATGCTTTGTTGTGGAATTATGTTGTTATTTGTTGCCAAGTTGTGGAGTTTCATTAATATGAATTTTGAGAAGTATGTTTTACCTTTCTCCAAAAATTAAAGAAGTTGCTCTCAAGGCTACTACATAAGGCTGTGCTATGTAGGAGTAAGAGACCTGCTGCTGCAAAATTAGTGTCAATTGCATTTTATGTCAGACAAGATATGGTCACCTTTATGGCTTAGTCAAATGAGTATGAATGATTTATCTTTATGAGCAGCTGTTAAGCCACACTCTAGTGAGCTTATTTTCCTCCATGTATGTGCTTGTGGCCATTCAAGGCACATGTGATATGATCCTTTGATGTTGATGATGATTATAGTGCTATTTCCCCAAGCTTGCATCCAAATCTTAAAAAAATAGTGTTGTAGTGTAAAACACCAATATGATTTTGAAGTAAATGCAAGAGAGCACAAATCCTTGGTCAATCCTAAATTATGGATTTCTAAACACCTTAGTCAACATCAGTTGCAAATTTTTCAACACCAATGATTTCAGCAATAGTCTAACTAGCCATATTCATATATCATACAAATCAATATCAACAGATGAATATGAATATGAATATGATGCTTGCATAATTGGAAATTAGAATAATATCATAAACCCACAGAAAGTGTTACTTGCCCAGTCTTAAGCAGGATGCCAGGATCTTTTCCATTACTTGGTTTGAGAAGCCAGCTGCAAGCATGGTAATCTTGGGAAAACATCGTCGTATATGTGACCCATTGATCACTTGATTCATGTACACATATAATTAATTTATTAGCAAGTGATACAAACACAACAATAAATCTATTTGTTTAAAAAAAAGGGGATAAAAAGATGATGAAAAGCTCAAATACTCCAATGGACTCATCACTAAAAGGTTTAAATCTAATGATGTGTTGAATTTCAAAGGGCAACTAACGGAACACAAATCTCAAGGTGACAGTGGGACAATCACTTTGAGGCACCTGATAAAATGCAAATCTCAAAGTGACACACATTATGAGGCGGCTAATAGATACAAATTTCAAAGCGACACGTATCTCGAGGCGGTGATGAAATATTCATCTCTGGGCGATCTATAAAACATAAATTATAAGGCGGTGCAAGTCTCAAGGCGGTGGCAAGGCATGCAAGGTAGCGTCATAAATAAATAAATAAATAAAATATGTATAGATATATCCATGATGATATTTATCTGTAATAAGCTGTCATGTTCTGCAATAAATGAATTATTTTTCATTACCTCTACTTGTACTCTTTTGCCCTTAATCGGATGTTCCTAAGACTCTGTCTGGGGTAATTAATAATAGAGGCTTGCCTCTATTAGGAATGGAGGAACCCACAAAATAAAACAAATATGACATCTGTGATTCGATGTGTCGCATGGTGTCGTCTTCACAGACACGATGCTAGGCGAGTATTTTCGATCCCACAGATTGCTCCTAGTCGGTATGGAGGCTCAGGGCGGAGGAGCATCGGAGGCAAAGAGCTAGGAGGCGAGGATGGGGTAGTAGCGGCCACCATCGAGGGTTTGGCCGCATGCCTCAACGCCTCCGATGAGCTCGGTGGAGAAGTCTAGACAACATGTTTGGTTGGAGAGGTTGTTGGAGGTTGGGTGGGCGAGAACTGTAATGGGGTTTAGTGGTTGTTGTTGCTGCTCCAATGAGGGGATGGAAAGGAGGAGGAGGAATATAAAGATTAGGAGTTGGAGGACGGAGATGCCATTGTCATTCTCCACGGTTTCTTTGGAGATAAAAGAGAGAAAGAGAGAAAGACAAAGATGAAGGTGAGGAGAGAGGTTCAGGCGATGCAGTGCTAACGTGGCTTACCACGTCAATCCACCGTTAACGCCGTAGGCCTCAGTGACCCAATTGGGTGAACTTAATAAGTTGGGTGACCCAATTGAAATTTTTTAAAGTTGAGTGACCAAAATAGGATATACCACATAGTTTAGTGACTAACCAGGTAGTTTACCCTTATCAAAATATCTCCTACTGATAGAAAAAGACACGAGGCATCCCCAATCTACTTTTACCTTGTTGTCTTTACTCAGCCATGATAGCTTGTATGGCTTGGGATGGTTCTCCGTCTTCAACTGCAATTTCTGGACAGCGTCTTTGGACACCACGTTCTTACAACTACCGATATTAATGATCACCTTGCAAACTTTGTTGACAACTATGCAGATTGTGTGGAAGATTTTGTTTCTCAACCAGTCATCTCCTGAATCTTCTTTAGGCGTCAACAGACTCTCGCGAAAAACTAGTGTCTCATAGTCATCTCCGTAGAGCACGTCACCATCCACATATTCATTATAGACAAGCTTGCCCATCTCCTCAACCTCGTCCATCACATCTTCCTCAATCAACAGATTTTTGCCCTTCTAACTCGCGAGCTTCTGGCACTCGGTTGCCTTATGCCCCTGTTCACCACAACGATAACATCGAAGAGAAGTGTTAAGGTTACCCAATGGTGGTTGTTGAGTTAGATGGGACTCTTCAAGGAGAACTAGTCGGCTACTCTGGTCTCTCCTAACTACTGGCCTCTTGTTCTACTATTTTTCAACAACAAGTGCCCGCTGATATGCTTCTGAGACAGTCCATATCGAGTGAAGGCTGAGGACATCCTACAATGGCTGACGTAGACCTCCCAAATAGCACGCGACCAACTGCTTCTCCATCTCAGATAGGTCGTTCCGAGCGACCAACTGGTGGAACTACTCCATGTAGTCATCTACTGACCTCATTCCCTGCCTCAACGCATGGAGTCACTGGAACAAGGTTTGAGTATAGCCGAAGGGAAGGAAGTGTCATTTCATCTTTTTCTTCATCTTGTCCCAATCAGTGATCTTTGGCTTGCCTTGCGTATCTCGTGAGCACCGCAACTGCTCCCACCACGCAGATGCTCGGCCCTTCAACTTGATGGCAACCAGCTTCACCTTCAAACGATCGGGAACCTCCTTGTATTCAAAGATCCGCTCCACTTCATTCAACTAATCAGTAAATCTTTCAACTTTTAGAGAACCAACAAACCCGGGTAGATCCACCTGAAAGCTGAGGTCTCCGTGATGCTCCTCCCATCCATAGTGCTCTCGGATTTAGTCATGTCAGGGATTGGGGTTGACGAAGGTGGATTTGGAGTCATGGTTTGAAACCTCATTATCCTCCAAATCTCACACCGCCAAGTATTGGGTTAACTCTGCGACTTGTCTATGTAGATCCTCAATCATCATCTCCTAGACTCTCGGGTCTCGGTCTGGACTTCCTCAGCCGGAACCTGTCTACCATGACGACCACGGCTACCACGACCATCAGCAATTACTCCAAATGCCATAGAAAGAGGTTGAGCTCTGATACCAACTGACGCCAGGTAGAGTGGTGATTAACCCGCGGGCTAGCTAGAACCAAGGGATCGCAAGGAAGAAGAATGAAGAACCAAGAAAAACACTCTTAAATTCTACATAATATTATTAAAATAAAAACTAAGTCTGAAACTAGTCCACAAGCCGGACTAATAGCCTTGAAAACCCTAGAATATCACAATATTTGGTATTTTTGTCAAAAATGGAAAAAAATAAAATTATTCCAAATTTAAATTCAAATCAAACTAAAAATTAGCCAAAATCCTAGAGCAAATCTAAATCAAACCACGCCTTAAATAGGCATTTGAATGATTACCAAAAATAGTAAAAAAAAAGATTGGACAGGGAAAATTGTGGAATTCGGTGATGAAAACAAAGTCTACCAAGATGAGCTAGTAGACCCCACCTGCGTATTGAGATGAACTTTCCGAATTGTGGTTGAAAGAGCGATTCTGACACATTTAGCCAAAGTTATGGCGAAAACACAGAACCGCACCCAAAACTGCCCCAATCCTGGAACTGGCTCGATCACTTCTCTCCTTTACTTCATTCCACCAATTTGTGATATACCAAAGCTTGCATGGTGCAGTCAAATAGCTCAGCATCGTCTGACTCGGGCTCTCCTGCATCACAAAAGCAGTACAAGAGTCCAGTGCAGTGTCATAATTGTAAAAAATATGGACATATGAAGGCTGATCGTTGGTTTAAAGATAAGGTTGTTAACGTTGATGAACAAGATGAAATAAGCCAATTGTTCATGGCTTATTGTGGCAACAATAAAGTTTCAGACATAATTTGGTTAGGTTACAGTGGCTTTTCCAATCATATGATGGGAAAAAAAAAACATTGTTCAAGGGTTAGACGAGACCAAGAAGATGATTGTAAGATTGAGAGATAATACTAGGGCTGGCAAACAATCAAACTGTTCGCGAGCAACTCGAGTTCGATTCGATATTGGCTCGAGTTCGATTCGATTATTTTAATAACAAACTGAACTTGAACTCAAATTTGAGCTCGAAAAATAAGTGAGTCGAACTCAAGCCAGAGTCAGCTCGTTTGAGTTCGGTTCGAAGTTCGAATATATATATATATATATATATATATATATATATATATATATATATATATATATATAATTATTTGGGTTGCATAATTTATTCTTGATTTTTATCTTATAAAATATAATTATAATGTAGTTATAATTATGTTTAGCATTTGTAATGTAAATTTTATTATAATTTTATATATTTTTTTTTAATTTTGAGCTTTTTTGAATTGAACTCGAATTTTTATAAATATTATCGAGCCGAACTCGAGCCGAAAATTATAATTCGAACTCGAATCGAATTCGAACTGAATATTATAATTTCGAACTCGAGCCGAACTTGAGCCGAACAATGGAATTTCGAGCTGAACTCGAGCTGGGCTCAGCTCGTTCAAGTTCGGCTCGTTTCCAGCCCTAGATAATACAGAAATCAGAGTTTAAGGCATAGGTACAGTTGTACTCAAGATAATTCAAGGCCACATAAAGAACTTAGATGAAGTACAGTTTGTACCTTGCTTGGCCCACAATCTATTGAGTGTTGGACAACTATTATCACATGGGTATACCATCCTATTTGATAATATTTGTGCGATATATTTATCACAAGAATTCTAGTCTATTGTTTGCTAGAATTCCCATGTCTCCTAACAGGATGTTCTCATTGGAGATTAGTAATGTGGAGCCACTGAACATGATAGCAACACCTACATCAAATTCGGTTTTATGGCATCAACGGTTATGGCATTTAAATCTCAAAGGGTTGAAAAAAAGGAATTAAATCAGAAACACATGGTCAAGGGGCTGCCTTTTATTGATCATATTGGCATTTGTGTGGGATGTATCTTTGGTAAACACACCAAGCATTCATTTCCCTCTGGTAAAGCATGGAGGGCTTCATCACCTTAAGAATTGGTTTATTATGATGTGTGTGGTCCATTGCACACTGACAATCTTGGAGGGAATTCTTATTTTCTCTTGTTCACTGACTACTACACTCGTATGTCTTAGGTCTATTTTCTCAAATATAAATCATAGTCTTTTGAAAGTTTTAGGAAATTCAAGATTTTCGTTCAGAAGCAAAGTGGATATACTATCAAGACGTTGCACACTGATAGAGGAGGAGAGTTCCTTTCTAGAGAATTCCAACAACATTGTGAAGATCACGGGATTCACCGGGGATTAACTGCTCCTTATACTCTTGAGCAAAACAGAGTCCCTGAAAGAATGAATAGGGTAGTAGTGGAGATGGTAAGAAGTATGTTGAAGGAAAAAAGCTCTCCCTTATCAGTTCTAGGCGGAGGCTATAGCTACGGCTGTCTATATATTAAATCTCTCCTACAAAGGCTATCAAAGATAAAACATCTTATTAGGCATGGAAAGGTACTAAACCTTCTGTTGAACACTTACGTGTTTTTAGCTGCATAGCTTATTCACTTCTTAACACAAGTACATAAAAAACTAGTGGCAAATTCAGAAAAATGCATCTTTGTGGGCTATTGTAATGAATCTAAAGCATATAAGTTATATAGTCCTACTACTAGTAAGGTGATCATTAGTAGGAATGTGATTTTCAATGAAGATGCAAAGTGGCAATGGAGTTCTAATGAAGATTCACAAGAAAATAGTTCAATTAAAGTTCCTCTTGAGGTCACTGGAGTCTCTGCATTAATGGATGATTTATCTTTTGGAGAATCTTCTGCTTTGTCTCCAATTCAGATTAGTGGCAATTCAACAAGTTTTTCAACATCTCAAAATAGTCCAACATCAGCAGCAAGTCATCTGAAGATGTACCTCTATCCAAAGTTAAAACCTTAAGAGAGATATATGAGTCTTGTAGCTTTGTACTTATAGTTGGAGATCCTATTACTTATGACAAAGCAACAAATGAGAAGCAGTAGCAGGATGCAATGAAGGATAAAGTCGCTTCTATACAAAGGAACCACACCTGGGAATTGATTGATTTGCCAGTCAGGAAAGAATTGATAAGATTAAAATGGACTTACAAGATGAAGTATTATTCAGATGGAAGAGTTCACAAGCGCAAAGCGCATTTGGTTGTAAGAGGTTTCTCACAAAAGTAGGGGTGGACTTTGAAGAGTTGTTTACTCCAGTGGATCGAATAGAGACAGTAAGAACATTCATGGCATTAGCTACACAAATGAAGTGGCCTATATATCAACTAGATCTCAAATCGGCGTTTCTGAATAACGAAATTCATGAAGATGTCTAGGTTGATCAGCCAATAGGATTTGTTATTTCAGGCAGTGAAGGAAAGGTCTACAAACTCAAGAAGGCATTTTATGGGTTACGTCAAGTTCCCATAGCATTGTATAGTAGGGCGGATTTGTATTTTCAGGGGCATTGATTCAAGCGAAGTGATTGTGAACCAAATCTTTATACAAAGGGACAAGCTAAAAATCATATGTTGTTAGTTCGCATATATTTTGATGATATAATATATATGGGATCTTCTCTGTCACTAGTAGAGGTGTTTAAACAAGGTATGATGCATACCTTTGAAATGACAGACTTGGGTCTTCTCCATTATTTTTTGGGTTTAGAGATCAAGCAACAAGAAGGTAGTGTGTTTGTATCCCAAAAAAAGTACGCTCAAGATCTTCTTTAGAAGATGCAATACAGTAAGAAGGCTAGTACTCCAATGAATTTAAATGAGAAATTAAAGCAAGATGATACAACTGGAGACACAGATGCAAAAAGCTATAGAAGGATGGTTTGAGGTCTTGAATATCTAGCACATACTCGTCCGAACATTGCTTTTGTTGTCGGAGTTGTCTCTAGGTTCATGAACAAACCTTCCAAACATTATATGGGTGTAGTAAAAAGTATACTACACTATATTGCAACAATAGTAGACTGGAATTTTATTTAAAGAAGTTCCAAGCATCAAGTTGACTGGGTATTCAGATAGTGATTGGGGAGGCTCTCAAGATAACCGAAGAATTGAAGCACATCCAGGAATGCTTTATTCTGGGTTAAAGCGCGATCACATGGAGTACAAAGAAACATGATATCACTGCCTTATCTACAACAGAAGCCGAGTATATAGCAACAACAAGTTCAGCATGTCAGGCAGTTTGCTTGCGGAGATTATTGGTTGATATGGGTCAATTCAGAAAGATATGCAACTTAGATTTTGTGTGATAATAAATCTACCATTGCTATTGCCAAGAACCCAACACAGCATGGAAGAACCAAACATATATATAAACATTCGGTTTAACTTTATAAGAGGGCTTATATTTAGTGGTTCAATTGTTTTAAAGTTCTGCAACATAGATGAACAAGCAGCAGATATACTAACTAAAGCACTCACGTTGAAGAAGCATATCTACTTCAGAACATTAACTGGGTGTTTGTAATTTTCAATCAAGGGGGTGTCTTGAAGACGATTGAAAGGGTGTAATCTTACGTGGAGTATTATGACAGGTTATATCATATAGTTACTTAGTTGGTTACCTTTTAAAGTGGGTAGTTTTTTCCATGTGTCAATTATGTGTTATTTCAGGTGTACCATGAAACATTGTCTTCAGTCTTATATAATAGGAAACAGTCTGTAATAATATGTAGTGAAATATCAACAAATATCATTTGTTTTAATTCTGATTCTATGAACTTTGAATACTTTGGTGTCTTCTCCCCAGCGCTACCTGGCTACTTATCGCATAATTTCAGAATTCATCAATGCATTGCATAGATATGAACAATGAAATAATGCTATATAGTTACAAACTTGTGATAATATGGAAAAAGGATGAGAATTAGTATTAGAAACAAATATTGTTTTGTCGTGACATTAGTTTTTTATGCTATTCTACCAAAATTTATATTTTCATCAAATTTTACAAGAAAAGTTGGCTAACCCATTCTCTTTCACAAGAGAGAGTGTTCCATCTATACCTATCGTGATTCTAGTGACTTATCCACATTTATCTATAAAAAAAACTACCAAATCTGAATCATATGTAACAATCCAAGTAAAAGCACATAAACTTCATTGCATATTCATCTACACAAGTATTCCAACTCTTACATCGATATGAAAAACACAATACTTGGTACATTTTTGGGAGTCTATAACTTGAACTTTATATCATTATCAACATCCTGATTTATCCAGCTTTTAGAAAATACACACAATATTGTTTTCCTTTTTCTTCTCCAAGCAAGTACTTTGACTACTCACACTTGATAGATTGATAAATGTGACGAACAAATAGCATTGAGGCATGAAAACCGACAGTTGCGAGCATGAGGAAAATGGCATAGCATATGCAAGCCATATATCCAAAGAAGAAACATTTCTGAATAAAACTAGACATATTTGATTGCGCATAATAATAGAAGCAATAGCCGTAGATAAACAATCCAGTTGATCCACCATAAAAGAAAGACCTGCGGTAGAGCAAGATGATTAGATTGGATGTTAATCTTTAATGTCAATACTCAAGGCTCATAGCGAGCAAGCAAAAAGCCCAGCAGTGGTATGAGATTATTGATTACCTCCACCACCATCGATGATCTTCAGAAGCTAGCTGAAAGTAAGTAAGAGCCACAGTAACAAAAGCAGTGACGAGTAGGAGAAGAGCGAAAACCATAAAAAGGACGCCGTACATAGTGTAAACTCTGTATGCCCAAAGACTCGACAAAATATAGTAAAGTTGAAGGTAGATCATGATGGAAGGAAGAATACCAGCAATGATCACCTTCAAAATACTTCTTTGGTACCAAGGCAATGGAGGAATATCTCTGGGACATTTCGTGGTTTGACATGGAGCTTGAAATTGTAACTTTTGGTTTTTACCGACAATTCCACCCAAAACAAGCAATGGAGAGCCTAGCAGAATCCAAATGAGAAGAAGAACAAAGATGGTACCAAGTGACATTGCTGCATTAACATTGTACATGTTGGCAATGGTGTTGAGAAAGCAGAACATCAAGAATAGAGGTCCAGAATACAGAAATTCAGTCAGGATTAGATTCTTTGCCTGCAAACAACATCAAACAATTTAAAGTTATGTTTGATGTGTTACAAAAAACCAAAAAAATAAATAAATAAAGATAGAAATCAAGTACATACCCAATTTGTCCCTTCGAGCTGACAATAAAAAGAAGTCGAAGTGTAGCCAGCCAAGAAAGATGCAAGTACATAGATCAAAATAAGTGCAGACCCAAATTTTCCTTGGTTGAAGGGTGGGAATACATCAAAAAGTCCGATGATGAGCATTGAAGTTAAACTGCAATTTATGATCAGACAAAGATTAAACATCACATGATAGGCTAAAAATCAGAACGCAACAAACATAAAGCTCCCACATTTGAAATTATAACTTGTGTTATTATTTCAGTGCTTTAGAGCAATATCAAAGAAAACTAGGCTTTAGACAAAGATGCCTACACAAACAATAGACGAGTCCCCGATCCAAGGGAAGCAGCAAGCAGTGATTTGTATTTCGGGTACCTAAATACATCGCCATGAATGTTCTTCCACCCAGTCTCTTCTTGATCAATAATCAAGTCATCATTGATTGCATACCTTTTCCATAAAGAACAAATTCTCAATGCAACAGAATTGTTTATCAAGAACAATGAAAAATTTACTAGGAAGCTTCTTCCTCTGGTTAACAATCTAAGATTTAATAGATTCAATTCTAGGAAAAGGAAATCAGGCAATAAAAGAAATTCCTCACTTAGCTAAGTCGTTCCTCAGCACCCATATTAGGACTGCGGCAAAGAATCCAGTAAGAAGAACAACCAAGATGCATGAACTCATAGTTGAAAACCAGTGCCTGTGCTCCGGTGGAATGTATACATCCATTCTTCTCTCAAAGGGAATGCTGGTCTCCTTCCATTTCACAGAATACATGAACTCCACTTCCATCTCCTTGTCCTCGGTTATGTCCACCGGATTGTGCGAAGTCATGTTGACAGTGCAAACACGATCTCCATTGTAGTAAATCACAAATTCCAATTTCCTGTAAAGTGAAAACTTGAATCTTGAAGAGCCAAACCAATATTGATCTCCAATGAATCCCCAAATAGGGAGGCCATCCAAGTACATTTCAAAGAAGTAGCTTTTTTCTATTGCATTTCTAAACTTGGCCAGATCCTCTCTCTTGAGCCTCTTCTTGCACAACGTGTTGGATTCACGATCAACACGGAACTTAAGCTCGAAGGGAGCAACAACCGGACGACCTCCATCAAGCACCTGAGCAAGTGTCTCCTTCTCCTCCCTTGCAAGCTCTGCCATATATCAACTCCAAACACTAGAATGAACCATAGACGAGCAAAGAGAGAAGCAAAGCCAAAAGACAAACCTGAAGAACAGAATGGAAGGTCCAAGTATCTATAGCTTTCTCTGTGACATTGAAAACCAAGGGAGAATTAGAGACGCACAAAGCGATTGCCTTTTTAACAAAAAGATCTGGTTTTTGGAGAGCATTATACATGGGGTTGGCGTAGGGGCCAATCTTGTTGATATAGAGGGGAACCGGATCGCTAGCATTGTAACGGTGGCTGGAGGTGGTGGAGGAGACGGTGGTGACCCCGAGGATGAGGATGAGAGCCAATAAAGCAGCCGCCATGGACACCGGCTTCGTCCTCCGTCCAGGAGCTCTATCTACGAGCTATCGAAGCTAATAAGTTGACTGCCAAACCGTGGACTTTGACTTGAAGGATCATAAGAGGAAGAGATATCTGATACAAGGCGGAAAAGAAAAATTATTATTGCATTTAAATATTATAATAGTTTTTCCGGAAATTCAAAATTTAGAAGTAAAACTTTGGTGCTTGGGAGACAGTGATATATATCCCGACCTGATTTTCCGATTAAATTTTTTTAATCATCTAAGTCGTCCATTTTATCTCAGGATGATCAACAACACTATTTGGAGATGATATGTACAGCTGAGATCATTTCGGGTTTGAAAATTTTTTTAAAAAAAAAAAAAATCTTAAATTAAAGACTCTAATGATAATATAGCTATTTCATTTGTATGTCATTATTGCATTTTAAATCTCTATTAAAATTTTTGACATAAAATACTTTTTATTGGGAACCGTGTATCCAATTCCACATATGGGTTTTCCCTTTACCAAACATTTCCTTAATACAGTGCTCAGATTCACAACCCTGATGAAAGAAACCTCTAGCCTAATTATTGAGCTATGATGCCATATGTATATACAAGTCTTTTAGATAATTTTAAAAAACCGTTATTATGTTTTTTAATAAATTCAACTCATCTTTTAATGATAAAATAATTATTTATTAATTTTTATTCTCTAATTACTTAGATTAGTAAAACTTTAATTCTAAAATACAATTAGATTATTTATGAAACTCTTATTATATTTAATAATTTGATATATTATGGAGTTTAATCCTTAATATGATTAATGTTTGATGAAATTATAGATATAAACATCTCTCCTAATTTTTATAAACCATCATTTTTCTGATTTTACCCCCACTAATTTTATTAACTATTATGAATCTAAAATATATGTATTATATAATTGAGCATGACCATGATTATAGCCCCATAGTTAATTATGATTTTCTTTACTATATACCAAAACTGAGTTTATCAACCTTAAAAATATAAATGAATTCAAAATAAGCTTTCAAGAATTCATTTGAAAATGTTTTCACTGATTCATAAGATAGTTATATATATATATATATATATATATATATATATATATGTTGGTGCGAAAATTGGATCAAACCCCAATTTCGACCGACACTTTGAATTTATATTGAAATGGAAAGGAGGAAATCAAGAGATCAAGGAGAAAAACTCAGAAAGTAAAGGAGACTCAGCAAATAACGTGGAAAACCCCAAAAATGGGGAAAAAACCACGGTCATCTCCATAGGAGACGAAATTCACTAGATCTTCCTCCATGATTACAAGATGAAGCTCCATTGATGAGCTTGGAAGAGATAAAATTCAAGAAGAGAAGAAGGAGGAAATGGGATGAAGCTCCAATCGCCAGAGAGACAGGGCTTCGCCGGATCAGGAATCAGATGCCTCTCTACTGGGGAGCAGGGGTATTTATAGGACCTGGAGACTGGGGTGATGCTTGGAGAAGAAGCCACTGAATTCTAGCACGTGGGTGCCATGCCAACTTAGTAAATCCAGCTCAGCATGGTTCTAGAAGTTTCTAGACCCCAGGCGTTCTCCAACTGTCTAACTGTTTCTGTAACTGATTGAGCTTCTAGAAGATCTCAAGATATGCTGTGTTGTGAACTGCTGGAAGAGGATTTGAAAGTGGCTCGCCTTCATGTAAGTTTCCGAGCTCCTCCATGAGGACTTCGGAAATTATAATGAATTCCGAGGTGGAGGAGCTCGGCCACAGAGAGGAAGTAAGCCTCATTTGTAAGGGCCATGTGACTTGCACATGCTTAAATATCCGTCTGCCACGTGTCTTTGTTCATAACCACCCTATCAATATATATATATATATATATATATATATATATATATATATATATATATATATATATATATATAAGATAATTACTATTAGAAGTCTTGAAGAAGAAGAGTTTGATTTCCAAGATCAAAGGTTCATCACTTCTAGTCCTTGTGATGTTTAATGGGCAAGCAACATCGGGTCTCATTTGGGAGCACTAGTATCCGAAGAACTAATATTTTTGAGCTAGTTCATTCGAATGTTTATGGGCAAATGGAGGCGAAGTCACTTGGAGGCTTCTCGTACTTCGTCACTTTCATTGATTATGCTTCTAAGAAGGTTTTGGATTATAGCATGAAAAATAAAAGTGATGTATTTGAGATCTTTAAAAGGTTTCATACTATGTTTGAAAAGCAAACCAACAAACTTCTCAAACGCTTTCAAAGTGACAATGGTGGAGAGTATTGCACTTGGAAGTTCAAGGACTATTGTAGCAAGCATGGGATAAGACATGAGAAGACCGTCCCTTACACTCCTCAACATAATGGACTGGTGAAGTGGATGAACCGTACTATATCGAAAAGGATTAGGAGTATGTTGTCTTAGCCAAATCTACCCAAATGTTATTGGGGTGAGGCTATGAGTACCGCTTGTCACTTGATTAATCGATCTCTTATTCATGCATTGGATTGTGTACACCAGAGAAGGTGTGGAGTGGTAATGACGCTTCCTACTAGACTTGAGGGTGTTTGGTTGCAAGACATTTGTACATGTGCCCAAGGAACAAAGGTCTAAGCTTGACATAAAATCCATTGAGTATATTTTCTTGGGTTATGGTGATGATAAGTTTGGATACAAACTTTAGGACCCTAAGAACCGAAAGCTCATAAGGAGTAGAGATATTATCTTTCGAGAAGATCAACTTTGGGGATTTTGGGAAGGATGAAGCTCCAAAGCAAGCAACCTATGAAGACTTTGAAGAGATTCAATGTATATCATCTTCGGCTCATGGTAATGAGGTAATCTAAGATAAAGCCCAAGACAACAATGAGATTCTTTCACATGTGTATGAAGATAGAAATGAAAATGCTCTTGAGGATATGGAGCATGACAATGGTGATGAACTTGATGATGAAGTCATTGAACATGATAATACTCAAGATAGGAAGGCTTCATATGAGGA
Source organism: Dioscorea zingiberensis (assembly GCA_026586065.1). Taxonomy (NCBI): domain Eukaryota; kingdom Viridiplantae; phylum Streptophyta; class Magnoliopsida; order Dioscoreales; family Dioscoreaceae; genus Dioscorea; species Dioscorea zingiberensis. The sequence goes on along the minus strand of CM048819.1, from coordinate 15,648,814 downwards.
GAGCCAACAACCTTAAGCAGATCGGATCAACCTAGGAAACTATCTTCAAGGTGTCCATCATTGGAGTATGTTACTATCACCGAGAATGGAGAATCGGAGAGCTTAGAGAAGCACAAACTCATATGCAAAAGGAGATGTGGATAAAAGCTAAGCAAATAAATAAATAAATGAAATCATTGCATGAGAATCACACTTATGAGTTAGTGGAACTTCCGAAGGGTAAGAGAGTATTGATGAACAAATGGATCAATCGGATAAAGCACAAAGAATATTCCTCTCAACCAAGATACAAGGCAAGGTTGGTTGTGAAAGGCTTTGGGCAAAATAAAAGCATAGATTTTGATGGAATTTTCTCTCCGGTGGTGAAGATGTGTTGAATAGTTATTTCTATAGGGTCTTTTGTGTAAAATATAATAGTTACTTTTATGGGGTCTTTTGTATAAAATATTCTTTTATATATATACAGAGGCGGTTGTCAAAACACCCAACCCTAATTTTGCCTACACTTTCTACATGGTACCAGAGTCGTCGGCCCCATCCTGATCTCACCGCCGCTGTTCGACCTTATCACCATCCGCTGCCGCCTGAGTTTAGGTTATTGTGGAGATGGCGAACCTAGTCACAACTCAGGATATGAAGGATATTCTTGGGGAACTTGCGAGGATATTCACAGCCAAGAATGAGGCCGATGCCTCATCCAATCGGGAGATTGTGCTACGGCCTGAGATGGTGTAGAGGTTGGAGCTGATGCCAAATGATGTGAAACTAGAAGGGACAAAGAATTATCTGAGTTGGTCTCAGAGGGCAAGCCTGATCTTGAGCACAAAAGGGCTGGAGCATTATGTGTAGGAGACCTATGTTGAGCCTGCAGACAAGGGGAGTATCGAGTGGAGAACCTGGCGCACCATTAATTCCCTAGTGGTGGCATGGATGATGAGTTTGATGTCTCCGACCATTGCCGGGATGGTGGAGGCAATCAATAATGCGGCTGATATGTGGAAGATGTTGATCAAGATGTATTCTAGAGCATGGAATGTGATGCTTATGGTTGAGGTACAGACAAAAATTGAGAATCTGAAGTAGGGGGAGAAGAGTGTTTTGGAGTATGCTGCTGAGTTGCAGCACCTTTTGTTTGACTTGGACCATTATGATGCCTTGGCATTTCCAGATACCACATGCGCAACTTTGGGCAAGAGATGGATCGAGCATAGGAGGGTGACTCATTTTCTGAAGGGCCTGAATGCAGAGTTTAAGCACAGGAGAGCCATAATATGTCATCAATCTTCCCTTCCCACTATGGAGGAGACTATCGCTGCGATAGCCCAAGAGGAGGTTAGACTGAAGGTGATGGCTGGTGATATATCACCCCCTATTCGGTCTGTATTGGTAGTTTCTGCTCGTGTTACCGACGATAGAGAGTGCTACAACTGGGGGAGGAAGGGGCATCTCAGCTTTAGTTGACCACAGCCGCGTAATCCTAGTCGCGGTCGTCCTGGAGGTGGAGGCAGAGGGGCCTATAGAGGTGCACATGGAGGAGGTCGTGGTCGAGGTCGTGTTGGTCCTAAAGCCAACTTAGCAGTTACTGATAAGGGTTAAACTGTTAAGATGTCCTCTGTTGAGTTGGAGAAGTTGCGACAGTTCAAGATGAGGACTGAGAGCTCCAAGGGCAAGGGCTAGGCGACACATGATCTTGCTATGACCACTAGTTTTGGTAACTTTGCCAACTATGCCCATACGGGTACAGGTATTCAGGCTCAGGCACTTGCATCCACAAAGAACTCGCATATAGAATGGATTATAGACTCAGGAGCATCTAGGCATGTCACTGGTACATATAGTGAGTTTGCATCATATTCACCATATAGGCATACTCATAATGAGACAGTCCAAACTGTTGATAGGACTTCTCAATCCATTAGAGGGATTGGCTCGGTCAAATGCACTTCATCAATCAAACTCTCATCTATCTTGCATGTTCCCTCATTCCCTATTAACCTTCTTTCAGTTAGCTCTATTATTGATCAATTAGACTTCCAAGTTCTTTTTGATCTGGAATCATGTCTTTTCCAGGAGAAGCAAACGGAAAGGAGGCTTGGGATTGGCACCAGGCGTGATGGACTATGGTACTTGGATCAGGGGAGTGCTGACATTGCTCTTGCTGCTGCTGTGTGTGGAGGAGTAGAGGTTGTAATACTACTCCAACAACTTATCTTTTGATAGCTTAAGTAGGTTGCAACCAGAATTTATGGACAAAGTAGACAGGAGTAAACTTATGTGTGATGCTTGTGAGTTTGACAAGCATACACGTTCTACTTATTCTAGTATTGGTCTTCGAAGTGTTGAACCATTTGCTCTTATTCATTAGGATGTATGGGGACCTTGTCTAGTTGTTTCAGTTAGTAGATTCAAGTGGTTTGTGACCTTCATTGATTGTTATTCTCGAATGACTTAGATTTATTTAATAAAACATAAGAGTGATGTGCTTCGGTGTTTTCAAGACTTTTGTGCCTGTGTGAAGACTTAGTTCAATGCAAAGGTTCGAATTGTACGGACTGACAATGGAATTGAGTATGTTAATAAGGATTTTGCATCCTTCTTGTCAACTCAGGGGATCTTGCATCAGACATCCTGCCCAGATACTCCTGCACAAAATGGGGTGGCTAAGTGCAAGAATAGATATCTGCTGGAGGTGGCACGCTTTATCATCCTCATGATGAATGTGCCAAAGATCTTATGGAGTGAGGCGGTGATGACGGCAGCTTATCTCATTAACCGAATGCATTCACGAGTATTGGGAATGAAGACACCATGCGAGATGCTCCTGGGTGAGAACAAGTTCATCATTCCTCCTAAGGTGTTTAGTTGCACCTGCTTTGTCAGAGATCATAGACCTTCAGTGGGGAAGTTGGACCCTCAGGCTGTGAAGTGTATATTTGTTGGATACTCTTCTAGCCATAAGGGTTATAGATGCTGGAGCCCGACTGAGCGTCGGCTATTTATAAGTATGGATGTAACCTTTAGGGAGTCAGAGCCTTTCTATATTGAGCAGACAGACTTGACATCTCTCTTTAAGGACTTCTCTTCTAGCACAGGAATTGCTGGTCGAGAGGGGGAGAATAGTAGAGATATAGTTGTGGGGCTAATACCGTGTCCTGTGAATGACATGGATCAGGGGGAGCGTCATGATGGAAATGAAGATGGAAATAATGATAGTGACTTTACACGAGGACAAGGTAGTGACTTGACACAAGGACAGGGAGAATTGAAGGTGTACAGAAGGAGGCACTTAAGGGGAGCTCAGATAGGTATCCAGGGGGAACATGGAGAGCAGCAGTAGCAGGCACGACCACTCCCTGTAATTGAGATTGATGACCAGTCCATGCATGCCGCTGTCCCAGGCCTCTCCTCAGTTCCTTCTTCCTTAGGATCTTCCCCGTCTCCCTCTGAGTCGAGTGGTAATGTCTCTACCTCTCTTAATTTGCCTATTGCCCTGCGTAGAGAACCTCGAGCCAATACTGGAAAACCTCCGGCTAGATTTGGCTTTGAGAATGATATTGCTAACTTTGTCTCTTATTCTTCCTTATCTCCTGCATACAAAACTTTCATTGTATCATTACAGTCAGTGCCAATATCGAATGACTAGAGAGTAGCAAAGTAAGATCCTAAGTAGTAGGGTGCTATGCAGGAGGAGCTCCAAGCCTTGGAGAAGAATGAGACCTCGGAACTTGTACCTCTCCCAGCTGGAAAAAGGGTAGTTGGTTGTAAGTGGGTGTACACTGTGAAGCAAACTCTTGAAACAAAGATTGACAGGTACAAGGCAAGGCTAGTTGCAAAGGGGTATAGCCAAACCTATGGGATTGACTATGATGAGACCTTTCTCCAGTAGTAAAGATGAGCACAATGAGGACTTTGATCTCATGTGCAGCGAACTTTGGTTGGCCATTACATCAACTAGATGTCAAAAATGCCTTCTTGCTTGGAGATCTACAAGAGGAGGTGTATATGGAGATTCCTCCTGGCTGTACTACTCCACAGACAGATGGGAAGGTGTGTAGGTTGAAGAAGTCCTTATATGGGTTGAAGCAATCTCCAAGGGCATGGTTTAACAAGTTCAGACGTGCAGTGTGTGGTATGGGCTATATGCAGTGTAGTGGGGATCACACTGTCTTTTACAAACACTCCAAATCCCATATCACAATTCTAGCTGTCTATGTGGATGACATTGTTATTACAGGGGATGATGCTGAGGAGATCTCTCACCTAAAACGAAGGCTGGGTAAAGAGTTTGAGGTCAAGGATCTGGGCCAACTGAGATATTTCCTTGGTATTGAGATTGCACGGTCGTCTAAAGGAATAGTGCTTTCTCAGAGGAAGTATGTTTTGGACTTACTCACTGAAACAGGAATGCTAGGGTGCCGAGTAGCTTCTACTCCGATTGAGCAGAATCATAAGTTGTGTGCTCAATCTGGTGATTCGGTGAGCAAGGAGCGCTATCAGAGACTTGTTGGTCGCCTTATCTACTTATGCCACATGAGACCCGATATTACATATGTTGTGAGTGTGGTAAGCAGGTATATGCATGATCCCAGGGTTGAGCATATGGAGGCAGTATACAGAATTCTAAGATACTTGAAAGGAAGCCCAGGGAAAGGCCTTTGGTTCAAGAGTCATGGGAACTTGGATATGGAGGGATATTGCGATGCAGATTAAGCAAATTGCCTGGATGACAGGAGATCTACCTTAGGTTACTGTATCTTTGTTGGAGATAACCTTGTGTCATGGTGTAGCAAGAAACAAGAGGTGGTTGCTCGGTCTACAGCTGAGGCTGAGTATAGAGCTATGGCGCACTACAGAAAATATCACCTATAGCGACGGATATCGCACGCCGCTAAAGCCTCACTCGGTATAGGTTTTAGCGGCGGATAATCCACCTATAGCGGCAGATATATCCGCCGCTAAAAAGATGTACCTTTTTAGCGGCGGATATATCCGCCGCTATACATCTCACCTATGTAACGCCGTTAACGTTGACCTATAGTGGTGGATATATCCGCTGCTATAGGTCTCAAGAGCTATTAATTTATCAGTTGTTGAGATCTATAGCGGTGGATATATCCGCCGCTCTAGGGCCTATTATCAGCTGTTGAGACCTATAGCGGCGGATATATCCGCCGCTATAGGTCTAATAATAATAATAATAATAATAATAATAATAATAATAATAATATTTACACAAATAACCCTAATAATATCTGAAAAGACCAAATTTATTGATAATAAAAACAAACTTTATTTAACTAATAATAAATACATTCATATTCCAATAACAGTACTCACTTTATCAACACTAACAATGAAAAACCTATTCATTTACATTGTCATCATGCCTAAAATGGATTATCTGTATGACTAAATTAAAACACTTGTGGTGCGAGGAGGCTCTAAGAATGAGCTAATTACTCTTCGAAATTCACATCAGGATGTACATTCATCTTTCTAGAGTGGATATGTAATATCAGACAGTTACCGTAGATGAATCACCGTGCTTGTTCCTTCAGGATTGAGTGCAACTCAAACATAAAAGAGTTATAATGGGCTGGGGCAAGCAAAGTACCTGCAATAACCTATAAAACATAATAGGGGCATAGGAAAGCTTGTGCTTAGAAAAGTAGAAGATGACAAATAAATAACAAACTTGAGAGTTTGAAATATAAAACTGAAAAGAAAGAAATGAGAGCAAAGCAGCTTCTTCACTAATAACCATTCACTATATATACATATATACCATTCACGGTATATCATGAGAATAGGATAAATTCAGCATCCAATATAGTGGTCTAAATGGTTTTGGAATAAGGAATGTAAATTGGCTGCTGAGAAAACAAAAATTACTAATACTATACAGCAGATGACTTTTAACTCAGGACCTTATTCTAGAAAGGAAATATGGTGAAATAAAACTTACCTCCATTGCCTTTGAGATCATCAGCTTGATCTGTTGTGAAGTCCAAGTTGGGTCAGTGTGAGTACCACTTAAAGGTTCCTATAACCATTAATAGTATGGTAAGAAAGCCACAAACAGTATGGTTCGAGAGAAAAACATGAATCTAGAAAACTAATTTCTAGACCCAATTCCGGTTCCAATTTTGAATAAAATAAAAACAAATAGGAAGGCCATAATCAGGGGACCTGCATTTTGAATTTGATTCAACAACATTATACCTAGATACATGCTAGCTACCAAGATTTTAGCATTTTCTCAGGAGCATTGACCTGAAGTTAGAATCACTTATCTCATTCAGCAATCCATCATAACCAATTTAAATAACAGTTTGGGCTCTCCTGGATAGAATTACTAATTCATGTCTATACTATTACTGGAAATAAATGATATGAAGGTGCTTGAAACATAAACAAAATATTCGATAGAAAAGTTAGATGTTGACAAACTCACAGGGATGATTCCATCAGCAATCTTGAGCTTGCATAGTTCTGTAGCTGTGATCTTTTGTTTCTCTGCTGCCTGACACAAAAAAGAAGAAAAGCTTCGGTTCAGACTTCAGAGAACAGAGTTCACATCACCAACGTTGTATGAAAAATTTTAAAACATGATTAAAGAAAACTTTATTATATGAAAATTATTAAAAAAAAAAACTTTATTATTATAAAAATAAACTTCTCTTTATCTTTGATTTCTCTCTCTCAAAGTGACTATGTTCTTCAGTATAAGTTTAAGATTTCAGTATTAGAAAAACCATATCTGAGATGTAAATTCTTACCTATTATATGAAAAGCAATTAGAAAAAAACCAATAGATTCATTGATGGTTTTCTTTTACGGTTTAAAACAGACCAATCTAATGGTGCTAAATATCATTTTGGGAAGTCCACAGATCGACTCAAGCCGGCTCACAGTGTTGTTTCCCTTCCTTAACTTAGTTTGCACACACATGCTTGATTATTTAATTAGAGATATTAGTCTAAACATTAATTATCAGAACTTTGTACTAGGTTTTTCTTACAATTCAAGATTTTTTTTCCATAAATATTCCGCATCAAAAACTCTTGTTTTCTGCTATTAATATAAAATTTCTGAGATTATAGCAATTATGCTAACAAAATAATGTATAAAAATACTATAACAGGCCTGTAAACTTGAAGCTTTACAGCAAATTATAGCATTTGATATGATCCAAGATTTGAATTGCTCACCATTAATTTTGCCGAGATCACTGCAGTTATAGTGCAAATCACTGCAGTTATAGTGCAAATCTTCTTATAGGTCTCTTTGTAAAACTGATACTCAAAACTGAACATCAATTAATGAAGTAAATCAAACTCTAATAATTCATTGGCTTATCTCTTAATACAAACAAAAGAAATTTACATTTATAAAATGTTGCATAGACAATTTTTGTATAAAAAAAACCATTACAAACAAAGCAATTTGTTCCGACCATTGGTTAGCTCATTTCCTTTCACAATTTGAGGGATTGAAACATGCCTGTCACATGCTTCTAGTGACTTGTCCACATTTATGAAAAAATAAATAAATAAATAAGCAATTTGTTCCAAAGTGAATCATCAGTATGTCATAAGGTGACAAAAAATACAACAAACTATTGAATATAAAGTTGTTTATTTGAGCCGAGCCGTTCATGAGCGGCTCGGTGTTTGGCTCAATAAGAGCTCATTCGTGTTCAACTCGTATTGAAAAGAGTCAAGCTTGAACTTCAATTTCAAGCTCGATTGATAAACGAGCCAAGCTTGAGCAGAGGAAAGCTCGGCTCATTTAGACTCGCGAACAAGCTCGTGAACAAACTCGTGAACAAACTCGTTTATAGGCTTTGTGAGCTCATTTATATATATATATATATGAATGTATATTAAGGTCTACTATATATATATATATATATGTACTAAAAATGTTTGGGTGGATGTAAGATTAGTATTGATGAACAAGCTCGTATATATATGTACTAAAAATATTTGGGTGGATGTAAAGATTAGTATTGATGAACAAGCTCGCGAACAAGCTCACGAATTGTAATTCTTCAAATGAGCCTAGCTCGAACAGAAGTTTTGGGCTCGATTCGAGCCACGAGCCGAGCTTGAGCTCTTCCTTTTAGTCACAAGCCGAGCCTGAACACACGAAAGCTTGGCTCGGCTCGGCTCGAATACACCCCTATTTGAAGGAGAAACAATCATTGATTATAATCTGAATTATATTGATTTCAATCTGTAATTCATATCACTTATCACGGGTAGGAATTAAGGTCAAATTCTTCAAGAAATTTAGGCCAAAAAATCGTTAAATTACACAAAACACAGCAAAACTTTTATTGTATAATCATTAAAGCATACGGCAGATTACCAATATATCCAATCCATCACAAACATGAGACCAAATTGTCAATATCTAAATATTGACAACTTGAATGGAGCATATGAAAATCATATTGTTAGGAAATGAGCCACCAACTTCAGTAACATATGAACAAAATTAAAATTAATCAAAAAAAGAAGAAAACAAAACCTCGAAATGGTTCTTCTAGCCTTCTTTGTTCTATGTTTTTGTTCTAGGTTTTTGTTCTATGTTTAATACAAAACTGGATTATCATTACAAGGGGGAAAACCCTAATTATACATACTTGAGACATACAAATAATAATCTCAAATGCATAAGTTTTACTAAAAAAGGTATTCACTAACAGAACAAAATGATTAAGTTAATCAACATCAGACAATAATTTCAATTGCAATTTATATGGATGCCCTAAAGTAGCAATATAGATAAATTACCAAGATATCAAGCTTCCCAAACTAGGTTTTGATGAAATCAGTCAAGGAAGCTATGTTAGAAGTGTCAACCACATCTAATTGGTGAAAAACGAACTCAAGTTCATAATAGTTTGAATCTTAGTCGATCCAAAATAGTTTCAAGAAAATGGCAATCAATTATCATAAAGTTCAACCAATCAAATTAGGAACCATAATGAGAGGAATGAAAAACCCTAGTCGATGGGAGGAAGGAAAAGGAGAAATTAGGAACCCTAACCTGATGAGAGGATCGACGGACGACGATAGCGTGCTGAGGATCGTCGGGAGCGTGCTGAGGGATTTTGCGGTTCTGAGGGATTTTTGAAAAAGCTAAGGAAAAACTAAGTCCTGCTCTCTGGTAGATTTCGCCCTTATTGTGACCTATAGCGGCGGATATAATTATCCGCAGCTATTAAAAAAATAACAGGCAAATATATATCTTTTAATTAGCAAAGACCCGTTATTTAGATGAATTTGTGCGGCGGAAATCTAAATCCGCCGCTATAGTGTAACTGCATCAATGTTTTCAGCGGCGGATTTAAATATTTGGCGCTATAGCTTAAGCTGTAAATAAATGTTTTTACTGGTGGATAATAGTTTTGGCCACTATAGATTACCGGGTGGAACTAGAACGAGATTTATTGTGGCAGATTATAAAATCTGCCGCTATAGATAAAATCTAGCGGCGGATATAATACTATGTTGCTATTTTTCGCCGCAACAAATCGACTTTCTTATAGTGGCGGTTAGTCTTTGTGAGATGCTTTGAATGCGGAGTTTGTTGTCAGAACTGTGACTATTTAGAGGCGATGTATTGAAGCTCTGGTGTGACAACAAATCGGCCATTAGCATTGCTAACAATATTGTAGAGCATGATCGCACAAAGCATGTTGAGATTGATCGCTTCTTCATTAAGGAGCTACTGGAGAATGGGATTTTAAAGCTGAGTCATGTTCATTCTGGCGAACAATTAGCTGATTGTTTAACTAAAGGATTATGTCCTAGAGAATGTAATAAAGCATGTAACAAGATGGGGATGATTGATATCTATCGCCCACCTTGAGGGGGAGTGTTGAATAGTTATTTCTATAGGGTCTTTTGTGTAAAAGATAATAGTTACTTCTATGGGGTCTTTTGTATAAATATTCTTTTATATATATACAGAGGAGGGTTGTCAAAACACCCAACCCTAATTTTGCTTACACTTTCTACAAGATGTCTTAAATTCCGAGTTGTGTTAGGATTGGCCATAACATGGACTTGGAGGTTGAGCAACTTGATGTGAGGACCGCCTTCCTACATGGTGACTTGGAAGAAATAATCTACATGGAGCAAAGGGTTTAAAGTCAAGGGTAAAAGAGTATATGGTTTGCAAGTTAAAAAAAGAGTTTATATGGCCTCAAACAAGCCCCAAGGAAATGGTGCAAGAAATTCAACTCATTCATGGAGAGTTATGGGTACAAGTGAACACCTTCGGACCATTATGTGTTTATCAAGATGTATGATGATGGTGATTTTATTATTCTATTGCGCTACGTGGATGACATGATGATTATTGGACATAATACTAACAAGATTGCTAAATTGAAGAATGCTTTGAGTAAGTCTTTTGCTATGAAGGACTTATGACTGGCAAAGCGAATCTTGGGTATGTCCATAAGGGGTGATAGGGGAGCTAAGAAGTTATGACTATCACAAGAGAAGTACATTGAGAGCTATTTGATAGTTTCAACATGAAGAGTACAAAGCCAGTGATTACTCCACTTGAAAGTCATTTCAAATTAAAGCAAAGCAACCCAAGTGAGAATGAGAAGAAAGAAATGAAGAATATCTCATATACATCGATGGTAGGGAGCTTGATAAATGCCATGGTTTGCACAAGATAGGATATAGCATATGTCGTTGGAGTGGTTTGTAACCACCTTGCTAATCGGAGCAATAAGCATTGGCAAGTGGTAATTAATGTAGATCTTTCGTTATTTAAGAGACACGACATGCTTATGTTTTGGAAGTGGTAAACTGGCATTAGAATGATATATAAATGCGGATATGGTCGGAGATCTTGATACAAGAAAGTCAACGTCCGAATTATTGTTCACTTTTGCTAGGGAGCCATGCCTTGGCAATCAAAATTATAAACAAGCGTTGCAATGTCTACAACTGAAGCGAAGTACATAGCTATTACCGAAGCATGCAAGGAGATGTTATGAATAAGAAGGTTCTTAAATGAATTGGGGCTCAAACAAGAGAGTATGTTATCCATTGTGATAATCAAAGCTCCATCCATTTGAGCAAGACACATCTCGGAAGATATCTCGGAGGACAAACTCTTGGAGCTAGCACATTGATGTGAGGTATCAATGGATAAAAAGGTTCTTAAATGAATTGGGGTTCAAACAAGCACATTGATGTGAGGTATCAATGGATAAGAGATATCTCGAAAGACAAACTCTTGGAGCTAGCAAAGGTCTATATGTAGAAGAACATCTCGGATATATTGATTAAACTCATGCCGAAAGACAAATATGAGCATTGTAGGAGTTGGACCGGAATGGAAGGAGCTAGCTAGTTATTTCTCCTAGTGTGAGAAAAGTCATATAAGTCAACAAGGGAAAATTTGTTGGGGTTGAACCTAGATGGGAGCATGGGCCGGATTTTAACCCGGACAGGCAAAAACCGCCAAGTCAGCCAACTTGGCAGGCCGGGCCGAAAAACGGTAATCGGTCCGCTACTTATGGGTTGTTCCAACGGCATTAATAGAGTGCATGGCATGCATCCATGCCATGCATGCCATTAATAGCGTTGGAAAATCCAACGGCTTTAAAGCCGTTGGATTCCAATGGTTTTAAAGCCGCCGGATTTTTTTTATTATTTATTCTTTTTTATTTTTTTATTAAATAATATTAAAAAAAATCAGAGGACTTGCTCATGAACCAGCAAGTTACGGCCTGGCCTGCCGGTTTTCGGAGGTGGACCTGGCTAGGTCCGGGTCACCATCGGGTGACCCATAACCTGCCGTGAAAGATTGTAGGACATTTTGTCCCGTGTTTTTTCCCTTCAACTTGAGAGGTTTTTCACGTTTTTTATTTACCCTTGTGTTTGATGAATTGCTTCTATGAGTGATCTCATTTGTGTTAGGTGATTTTTGCTTATACAAAATAGTATATGCATATTAAGGTGTATGCATAATAATATCCAACATCACCAACAACACAACAATTACAATATCAAACAAGGTTCAAAAATATCGTTCATGGATCAGATAAGAAAAATACATTTTAATCTTCAAAAAAAATACAAATTTATTCCATTTATGGTTTGCTAAAACTGCAGAAGAACAGGCCAGTAGGTACATCTTATTATCCCATACAGAATAAGAAACTTTCAACTACTCACACTTGATAGTTCCATATATCTGACGAACAAATAGTAACGATGCTCGAAATCCCACAGTTCCAAGCATTAAGAAGATTCCATAGCATATGCAAGCCATATATCCAAGGAAGAAAGATGTCTGCATAAAACCATTCATGGCTGTTCTAGCATAGTAGAAGTAGCCACAGTACCCATACATAATAATTCCAGTTGATCCACCATAAAAGAGAGAACTGCATTAGAGTAAATCAGTAAGTAGAGACCACAATTAATAACTGATGTTCATCTGCAGAAAAATTACAAAAGATTAATTTTTAGGATTACCTCCACCACCACTGATAATCCTCAGATGCAAGCTGAAAGTAAGTGAGAGCCACAGTAACGAAGGCAGTGACGATAAGGAGAATTATGAAAACGATTAAGAGGATGCCATACATCGTGTAATGTTTGAGGCCCCATACACTTGACAAAATGTAGTAAAGTTGAACATATATTGTACTAAAGGGAAGAATACCAGCAATTGCCATCTTTGGAATACTTCCTTGGTACCAACGCAATGGAGGAATTTCTCTAGGACATTTGGTGGTTTGACATGGAGCTTCAAATTCTATTTTTCGGTTTTTAGCGGCAATTCCACCCAAAACAAGCAAAGAAGAGCCTAGTAGAATCCATATGAGAAGAACAAGGATGGTACCAAATGACATTGCTGCATTAGCATTATAAATGCTGGCAACAGTGTTGAGAAAGCAGAACATTACAAATAGAGGCCCAGAAAACAGAAATTCAGTCATGATCAGATTCTTTACCTGCCAACAATATTGATCAATTTAGACTTAAGTATAATGTGATACTGAAAAGAAAGAAAAGAAAACAAAAAAAGAGGAGAGAAATCGAGAACATATGCAACATACCCAGTTTGTCCCTTCAAGCTGACAGTAAAAAGAAGTAGAAGTGTAGCCAGCCAAGACAGATGAAAGTGCATATATGACAATAATGGAAGTGAGAAAAGATCCTTGATTATAAGGTGGGAATACACCAAGAAGCCCAATAACCAGCATGGAAGTAAAGCTGAAATGTATGCACAGGGAAAGAACAAACATCATGATAGGCTAAGAAAATAGAATTGCAACTTAGAGAATGAGCATAGCTTGTCTAACAAAGATACGTACACAAATACTAGCCGAGTCCCAGATCCTAGGGACGCTGCAAGAAGTGACTTGTTTTTTGGGTACCTAAAGACATCTCCATGAATGTTCTTCCATCCAGTCTCTTCTTGATCTGGAATCAAGTCCTCATGGCTAGCATACCTTTCCCATAATCATCAATATTCAAGCAGTCAAGCTAGTATATGTAATCCACAGTTAATTCTAGAAACAAACTTGTTCATCGAGATTCAAAACTACAGGGCAATGTCTGAAACCAGAGTAAACTGATTCAATGGGCTTTATAGACTTCATCTTATAACTGAACATATATATATCATTGCATTATCATTTTATGCTCATATAGCTTGATCACAGAGCCTTAAAATTTTGATCGTATGCAAGACCAAAGAGTTTAAATTTCTGAAAGAAAATCTAATATTCCAATTCATCATTGACAGTGGACAACCAAGTTACTGGCAGAACTCTTTTCTCATAAGACACAATCAACTGGCGAACATTTACTGTTTGTAGTCATATTAGAGCAAAGTACAACACAACGTTCACCAGGCAAATGATAAGGCACATCAATTGGAGAGTTTATCCTTTTAAGTGTTGAATTTGCTACTTTGTTTTCATATTATACAATCAAAAATTGAATTTTAAGTCTATGCAGAAATATAGTGTCAAGCAAAAAGGAAATCAGGAAGGTAATAAAGTGTATAGCTTCTCACTTTGCCAAGTCATTCTTTACCACCCTGACTAGGACTGTTGCGAGTAATCCAGTGAGGAGAAGAACCAAGACACATGAAGTCATAGTTGAGAACAGTTGAATCTTCATGCCGTAAGCTGAATGGTAAACTGAGTATTTCTCCAATCTTTTCTCAAAGGAAATGTTCGTCTCCTTCCACTTCACAGAGTACTGAAACTCCACCTCCATCTCCCTGTCCTCAGTAATGTCCACCAATGCATCCGACTTTGTGTAAATATTGCACTCAATAACATGATCACCATTATAAAAGATCACAAAATCCAATCTTTTGAAGAGAAAATACTTGCGTTTACTTGGGACTGTGTCAATGTAACTTTCATGTTCAAACCTCCCAAGGAATCCCCAGATTGGGAGGCCATCCAAGAACATTTGGAAGTAATAATCCCTCTGAACTGCATCCCTAAACTTGGCCACATCCTCTCTCTTCAGCCTCTTTTTGCACGCCTTCCCCGATTCAAGATCAACAAGGAACTCAATCTTATGTGGAGCAACAACAATACGGCCACCATCAAGCACTTGGCCAAGAGTCTCTTTCTCCTCAATAGCAGCCTCTGCCATGAACTCCAAACACTAGAATGAACCATGAACAAACAAGGGGAGAAGCAAAATCAAAAAACCAAACCTGAAGAACAGAATGCAAGGTCGAAGTATCTGTAGGTTTCTCTGTCAGAATCAAGGTCACTAAAGAGTCAGAGACGCACAAAGGTACCACTTTTTTCTCTAAAGAACTGGAGTTTGGAAAGCATACACTGGGTTATGGAAAGGGCCAATCTTGTAGGCATAAAGGGGGACCGGGTCGCCGGCGTTGTACCGGTGGTCGGAGGTGGCGGAGGACGAGGTGATGATACGAAGGAAGAGGAGGATGAGAGCCAAAGAAGCCGCCGCCATGGCTGCCGGGTTCTCCTCCTCCAAACTGCTTTGCTTTCCAATCTAAATCCATCGGTGTCCTCGACTTTGACGTTGACTTTGATTATCCTTTTGGTATAGAATATAGTGGAGAGGTGTAAATACTAAATAGAACTATAACTGTAAGGGCGTGTTTGGTAGATAGGATTAGATGGGATTGGATTGGATTATTATCCAAAATCCAATGTCTGATGTTTGGTACGTAAATATTATCCTGGGATTCTAATCCTAGGATTGCGGTTTCTTTAATAATTTTATCCCATGTGTTTTGGGAGGATTACACCGGATAACGTTCACCTTCAAGTGTCTGACCATCAATAAAAATTAAAAAGACTTTTTTTTAAAAAAAAAATTATTTATTTTATTAAACTTTTTTTTACTTTCATACTATTTTTTAATATATATATATATATATATATAGCATAATTACATTCTACCCCCTAGGTTTTGAAAAATTTATTTGTAGACCCTTGAATACATATTTTAATCTAATTCATTAATTCTCTCATTTCTAAAGTTCATCAAAATTTAAATATGAGATTTTAATTTAATTTTCGTGTTATATATATCAGATTGATCAATCCGGTGTTCGACCTTCGACCTTATTATTTTTATTTCAATTATTTGTTAACATTATGTTAAAATGTGCTTGCAAAACTATATTAAATTTGTATAGTATTTTAACAATCAAAATTGCATATTGTTTTACTAATTAAATTTTAATAAATAGAGTGTTTGGAAGTGAACAGGGGTAATATTTACAAAAAATTTGTATGAATAATTTTTATTATGTATTTACAAAGAATTTTACAAATTAATTTTGACACTTGATATAAATAATAACTTTTAAAAAATTAAAATTTAAATATTAAAATACATAAATTTTATAAACTACTTTGAAATATATGATATAAATAATAATTTAAAAATAAAATTTAAAATATAAACAGTTAAATAGTCCTATCTAAGGTTCATCAAATGCAGGATTTCTAATCCAATTTTCTAATCCAGTGTTACCAAACACAATACAGTATAATATTATCCCATCCTATCCTATCCCATCTAATCCGAAATAATAATCCTATCCTATCCTGTGTACCAAACGCGGCCTAAAGGTAAAAATATATATATTCATGATAAATAAATAAATAAAACAGAAATGCAGAATTAATGTAGACTCAGGACTGATGGTATTTTAGCGGTTTTCTTTAATCTAAACTTCCATAAATGTTTTTCAAACGAACTAATGACCTTTCTTATATGTAATTGGTGGAAAATAGTTTTTTAAAAAATAAATAAATCATATTTTATTTAAATTTTAGATAATAGGTTACATATCCTTACAACCAGTCTAAAAAATAAGTTCAAGGTTTATGCTCTCAATTATGTATGACATGTTTCTTGAGAAACATTGTGCTCTCATCTTTAGTTTCCTCTATCCTCTTTTATGAGGGTCTTCCTCAAAGGCTTCATCTCTTTCATCTCTTATTCGTCTCGGTTTGGCCTTATCGTTGAACTCCAAGCTCCTTTTAATGAATGAAGTTATCTACTGCTCTTAGTTTTCCTTATTTTGAGGGGTGAGATGCACCTAACCAAAAAAACATAAGATAACTGATTTCCAAAATTAGGTTTAGAAAACTTGTTTTTTAGAAAACATCTTATATTCCTTTCGATCCAAATGTTCCACCCAATGGTCATGGTAGCAAGCTTCCAACTCTCTTTAAGACCTCGATCTATTACTCTTGAAAGGGTACTTTGACCTTAAATGTCTTTAGTAGATATTGTTTGTTGCGTATAGACATGCAAATGCTCCACTGTTTCATTTTCCAACTCAAACATGTAGCACCGTGTACATGTCCCATTCCATTTGCTTTTATGCAGGTTACCAATCATAAGGATCTTGTTATACTTAGCTAGCCATGCAAAAAAGTTTGATTTTTAGTGACCATAACTTTTTTCTAGAAACTCTGATTTAGTTTGATTCTTATGCCTTTATCTATTCCAAATGTATAGTAGGATTGACTGTAAATTTACAAGATTAGGTTAGCTTCCAAAATCTTCTATCTTTAGATGTCTGTTGTGCTTGTGAAATCCGTTGTTTCAGTTGTAGATATTGTGAGGCTTCTTTCATAGACAAGATAGAAAATAATCTAAGTAATGAAAGTAATTAGTTTGGAGGTTTTGATAATTATTTTAATCTTGTAAGCAGATAAGTGTGTAAAAGAGAGCATTGTGATTAGGGCATATTATCTAAAATATATATACAAGTAATGATGTGAAGCCCACACATGGCACATCATGTATTAAACTACTATAAAACTACTCTCTCTAACACTCCCCCTTAAACTCATGGTAGTTCATGAACCGAGAGTTTGCCAATTAAGAACTGAAAACGAGAGAATGTGCGCCTTGGTGAATAGATCGACAATCTGCTACATAGAGGCAATGTAGAGAAGAGAGAGTGCCGACAAGATAATGATGGTGAACATAGTGAAGTGCGACCTTAAGATGCTTCATCTTCTCAAGAAAAACTGGATTGCCAACAATCTTGATGGTACTTTGTTGTCACCATAAATAGGGGTCAAAGTAGCAATAGAAACACCAAAGTCCATTAGAAGCTGACGAAACCAAAGAACCTCCTTGTTGGAGTTTTGTATAGAAATAGAGAGAAGGATAGTCCCACATCTAAAGATTGAGAGAAAGTTGGATAGTTTATAAGTGTTCACATGGGACACTTAGTAAATTGAATAAAGCCTTGGGCTTTTGGTTGGATGAGGTTTGGCTTGGGCTTTGGCTTGGGCTTTGACTTGGATGAGGCTTGGGCTTAAAAGATATATATATTTATATATTTATATGTCAAAGATGGGCCTTGGGCCTTGGTAAGCTTTTTTGTTTTTAGTTATTTTAATTGGTGAAAAGGTGTGTCTATACAACACAACCTTTCAGAAGAGCACAACTTCTCAGAAGGACACATCCCTTCTCCAAACATTGCATCTTTCTGCAAAGGGTGTTTAACTTCCTATAAAACCAGAAGCAAAGTATTAGTTTGATTAATCATCTTATCTTGTCCTTTTAAATCTTTCCAATCCTTCAAACAATTCTGCAAATTCTGAGAGGAAATCCACCAAGTAAATTCGCCAGGACCAAGAAACCGAGTGCTAGGTTCTTGGCTACAGATTGTTGAATCCTGGTGGCAGACGCTCAACGAACTACAGCACTGAGTAGGGGCGAATTTCTGCTATAGGACATAGCATCAACGCTAGCCTCAATCTCAAATCAAGTCAGTTCAACTGTTTACTTGTTTACAAAATATATAAGTATCTGTTTTATTTAGTATTACTATATACAAATTCCTGATTGTTTTCTAACACTCCTTAGCAGTAGAGGACATAGCTCCATACTCGGCCTCAGCAATAGGAAGAGCGACAGTCTTGT
Organism: Dioscorea zingiberensis; assembly: GCA_026586065.1. Classification (NCBI taxonomy): domain Eukaryota; kingdom Viridiplantae; phylum Streptophyta; class Magnoliopsida; order Dioscoreales; family Dioscoreaceae; genus Dioscorea; species Dioscorea zingiberensis. Next base: position 15,630,365 of record CM048819.1, on the reverse strand, counting down.
GTTCCTTGCTTTTCCATAAAATAAGTGAATCACCAAGGAAAACACAGAAACCAGTGGTAGACCGTTAATCAGTAGAGTCACCCGCCTAGTCAGCATCATAGTAAGCTCGAAGCTCTAAAGAAGAGGAAGCAGAGAAAAATAGGGAACGAGTGATGGTGTCACGTAGATAGCGAAGAAACGCAAGAGTGTTGCATAATAAGTAAAGCATGGAGCACTAACAAACTGGCTAAGTACATGAACTGCATAAGCAATGTTTGACCGACTGATAGTCAAATAAACAAGAATACCCACGATCTCTCGATATCGAGTAAGATTGGTAAGAAGCTCACCATCTAAGGTGAAAAGTCAGTGATGAAGCTTTATAGGAGTAGCAGCTGTACAAGATCAGTTAGGTATACTCGATTGAGAAGATCAGAGGTGTACCTCTGCTACGACACTAAATAGCCACGACGAGCATAAGCTACCTCAAGGCCCAGAAAAAGTAGCAAAGATGACCAAGATCTTTTATTTGAAACTCCTGCTGTAACCGCTACTTCAGAGAAAAAATAGTATCAACATCATCATCAGAAATGTCCATATCATCCGCATATAGAAGAAGAAGAGTAAAACCATGAGAAGTTTGGTGAGTAAAAAGTACACAATTAGAGAAACTCTTTGTAAAACCAAAAGCAATAACTATACTGCAGAAACACTTAATCCAAGCTCAAGGAACCTGTTTGAGCAAATAGATATCCCTCTATAGCCGACAAACATGCTAGGTTAGATGAGAAAGACCAGGGAAAAGAGTCATGTAAACCTCTTCAAAGAGACCCCCATGTAAGAAGGCATTGGTCACATTCAACTGATAAAGTGACCACTAAGGAACTGCTGCAACTACCAATAGAAGGCTAACAGTAGTCATCTTCGCAACCCCGTACTCTTGATTAAAGCTACGAGTAATAAGACGTGCCTTATGGCGCTCTATACTGCCATTAACACAGGTCTTGATCTTTTAGACCCACATGTAACTGATTGGAGTAATACCAGTAGGTAGGAGATAGCGAAACGAGATCCCAGGTATACATCATTTGTAGAGCACGAAGCTCCTCGATCATAACTTGTTGTCAACTGTGAACCACATTATCAAGCGAATCTACATACTCGCGATTAAGCAGCTGACTGTGAAATAACTCAAAATCGGGACAAAGACGCATCAGAAACTCAAAGGTTCATTGTATCTATCGAGATTGTGCACGAGTCTAGCAACATGAATGCTGAGAAGTAGGAGCCTCCAAAGAATCAAGTTGACGCCAAAGAAACTGTAGCTCTGTGACATACTCCATGACTAATCGCTTATGCTGCTGAATGTGAGCAGTGTCTTGCAAAACAATATACGCAAGAGCTGAACTGGATTGCTCAAACATGTAACGCAAGTGCTCCCGCATCTCATGAGCTGTGGAAGATGTCCAATCTCCATGCGAACATCAAGCTCACATGATTCACAGATGACTACCATGGCTCGATAATCAGCAACATACCAAGCACAATGGTCAGAAGACACTGAATACTGGATACAAAGCCATCAGCACGGAAAGTAGAAGACTCAGAGTGTGGCGGATATGCCCTCAACATGCCCAAACAATTCTAGCCCAAGGAGAATGACTCTGACGGTGATAAATCACTCTTTTTAGTTGGCACCATTCAGCTTGACATCAAAAAGATAAGAGAAAGCTAGGATTGTGAGAAGAAGAAGATGTCATCATAGAATTGAAGCCTCCAAACCTCCAAACACAGCTACTAGTCCATGTCGTTCGACTAAAAGACAGTGAACTGATAGAAACAAATGGGCAGAACAAAGAAACAAAGCTACCAATAAGAAGCCTGATGCCAAACCTGTGAAGTCAGGGACTTCTACTTTGATAAAGAAGTCAAAAAAGATCTGATCCGTACACCAAAGCTGTCAACATAATACAGACCAAGCCCCTTTTCATCCCACCCAACAATATTGGGTTATTTATCTCCAACTAATTTTAAAGTGTGTAGTTTTTCATCCTCTGCATCTCCTCAGAAGCTTCACCCAAATCACATACTACTAGCACAACACCACCAAATCAAGCACCAAAACCATCAAACAATCACAAATTCCTCATCAAAAAACACTGAATTCGAGAAAATCAGAACCACAGACTGCAACAGACGATGAAAACTAGCAAAGGCTCACAACTTCCTCCGAGAAAGGCAAAAGAGAAAGCCCAATCCACCAAAGACATTGAAAAGAGAAACCCAAAGTATCCCAGAATTAGTGCTCCAAGGAATAAGTTTGACCATTATCAGATTCTCAAATCTCCCATTGACCTCCCCGTCATCTCCACGTCAGACTTCTTTGAGAGCGCCTCCGATCTGGTTTAGATGAACCGTGCCACGGTGCATTTTTGACGGTTACATGACCAGACGGAGACAGAGCTCCACCTCCTAGGCCTTAGCGACCGTGTAGCAGCACTGGAGCTTTGGTTCGAGCGAGCAATGAAGCCACAACCGGCAGATCAAGAGCAAAAGTACAAATGGATTGCTGAGATCACCGCCGCTGTCTCGGATACCATGTAACTTGTAAGAGGATAAGGGTGTAAAGAGAGCACTGTGATTAGGTCATATCATGTAAAATATATATAAGTAATGGTGTGAAGCTCACACATGGACACATCATGTATAAAACTACTATAAAACTAGTCCTCTAACAAATCTAAATTAATGTTTAAAAACAAGATATCGAGAAAAATGACAGGGGAATGGTGATAGAGAATATTTGGTAGACTAAAAACCAAATATACCAAACTAGTTTATATTAGATTAAGAACTTAGCAATTTTAAATATCCCTGAATATTTGATTTTTAATTTCATAAAAAAATTATGTGATTTTTAAGATAACTTTATACATATTTGTATAAAAAATCCTTTTTAAAGAAAATATTGGATTGGTGGACACGTGTCATTTTATACCTAAGGATTAGCCTCTTCCTTGTTCAAGATCATGCAGCGGGTCCATATTGTACAGACATTGAATCAGTGTTTTTAAAGTCGGACCGGACCGACCGGTCTAACAGGGAAAACTGGAAACCGGACTGCATATCGGTCCGGGTTCACAACAATTGTTGACCAAAAATCAACCCGGTCAAACCCAGCCAGAACCGACGAATTGGGCGGTTGGACCAGAACCGAACTGACCCGATTTTTTTTTTTAAAAAAAAAATTTCACTCGGCCTTAAAGGCAAAAAGCCATGAAATGAGGGAACAACACTAAAGCCCAACTCATTTTATAGCCAATACCTCGTCTCAATTCCTCTCCCCAACCTATGTGGGACAAAAAAAAAGTAAAAACCAATCCTATCATCTTCTTCTACACTGGTTCATTTTCTAAACACCCACTTATTTCTCTCCAATTACATCCAATGTCATTCCCAATCATAAAATATATAATTAATACTTACCAACTTTATATATATATATATATATATATATATATATATATATATATATATATATAAATTCCTTGTTTTTTTATAACATATTTGTTATGTTTATCAACCTTATAGATGTTATAATTTAATTCAAACTATATAATTTAATGTATCTTTCTAGTTTCTAATTTCTAGTTTTCTCCCATATTATGTATATTAATCACATTTTTCTTATTTTGCCATCTTTGAGTGGAAACCCATTCAAATGTTTTGTAGCCTCTCAAGATTGGGTTGCACTTTGATTAATCTATCCATTAATTTGTTAATTAAAACTATTTAGAAACATTAAGATAGGATAACAGATTAACAATTACTTTAAAACATTGCTTCTAATATATATTTATATTTATAATTATATTTATTTATATTTATGATATTATCCGGTCAGATCGAAATGGGTCATCCGGTCAGACCGATTGACCTGTGACCCAGTTGTGTGCTTCTCGATCCGATTTTAAAAACATTGCATTGAATTGTGATAATGACTGCCGACATTTGTCTGTGTCCACCTCAACCTTATCATAAAAAGTGGGTATACTTATGTGATTTTAAGATATTCTTGGCGTTTATAAGTTAAAACTTTAATATATTTGTTAAATAAAACCTTTTAAAGGAAAATATGGGATCACTGTTGTAAAGTACTTTGACTTTTGAGAGTGTCTGTCACCCCACATGACATTCGTTAGAATCAAGTTAACCACGACCTTGATTGATTCCGTCGCTTCAGATCATCATCAAAAGACTAACGGGCTCGAAAATTAATTAAAAAATTAAAAGCCATCATTATTTCATTTATTGATTAATTCAAAGCCCATCATAATTTACATAAATAAAGAATTAATGAACAGAACACTAGCAAAACAGAACTGGACGCTGTTATTTAAGGACAGGTTCCATTCCCAACCACCGGCCCCTACTGCTTAGGCGGCTGCCCCGCCAACGTTTGGAGGCGTAAGAGGCGCCGGCTGTACTCTAGCGCCGCCACAGAGTGCGCAGAGGCCAAGGAGTGGCTTGAAGAGCGAGCTCAAGACAGCTCGTAGGACATCTCCACGCCGCGGGATGAGCCTTGGGTATGAAGCCGAGTCTCCACCTCTGTCTCCTGCCATCTCTCAGCTATACTAACCTCGCCGACGGAGATCAAAGTGTTGTTGTGCAAGAACACGGGAGTATAGAGGAGGACCTTTTTATGGATTGAGGGGAAGGTTTGGTGTTCACTTGGTATTATTTTATTAACATGGTCTGATGGCTCAGTTTACGCGTTATCTTCGTGTTTTGAATATATATATGTTTGGTGTTCACTTGGTATTATTTTATTAACATGGTCTGATGGCTCAGTTTACGTGTTATCTTCGTGTTTTGAATATATATATATATATATATATATATATATATATATATATATATATTCTGCATCTTATACTTATAATATCTACTATCACTTTCATGTAGACGGCCACTTCTATTCACCCACATTGATGTATTGAGGAAATCCATCCATACGTTTGAAAATCCTTAAAACATACTCCAAAGGTCAAAATGGGAAGCGACTTTACCGGAACAGTGTTCCGACTGGCCTAATTGTATCATGCCCGTATATCACTGTCGGCCGCATAGTATCAGCCATATATATATATGTATATATTAAAAAAAAACTTTTTTCTATGTTTTTATATCACAATTGCACTTATACAACATGGTATCCAACACCAACGACAACTAGGTCTATTGGTACTGGTTTCTCTTGCTAAGAGGTTGGGATTCTTTCGGACAAACTGGGATTGAATCCCCTTTCTTGCAAGATAGGGTTTAGGCACGTTGAGTTGGCTCTGTGTCTGGGCCCATCCTTAACTTCCGTCATGGGGGCGCTTGTCGCCTTTGTCACAAAAAAAAGAAAAACATGCTATCTAACATTTTTACAAAATAGACATGTGAAAACACCTTTATTCCTTATATATTGTTCCGATAAAATTATATATGAATATTACTTGCAAAATTCATATATTTTCACTTATCTACATGATTTATGAAAAACAAAAATCGTTCTCCATTATCAGCCACAAAAATTAACATGTTTCTTGGGCGTGAAGTTTGAATATTTGGATTTTTTTTGCACACATAAATTTGGAAAATTAATATCTGAAAATGAATAATTAATTATTCCGCATGACGTGATATATGTGACGTATGGGGCTCTAGAAGACTATAACTTATGTAGAGCATAAGGAATAATTATTTATTTTATTTTATTTTATAATAAATGTTTGACTTTGTTGTATGATGGTGGGAACTAGGATGTGATGTTTTTTCTGTCTTTATCTTAAGAATGTCACCAAATAAAGAAAAATATAAAAATGATTGAAAGCATATGATAAATTTCTTTAATAGTTATGTAAAAGTACCATTTGAATTTTTTTTATTATTTAATTTCTCTAAAATGAGAAAAAAAAAACCATCTCAACCGTTTTTCCCGTGAAACTCTACTGATTCAATTCCTTTCTCTTCTCCCTTTTGTTGTTCTTCTTCCATTCTTTTCTCTTCTTCCTTTTGTTGGCAAATTCATCGATGTCTTTTATCTCTGATTCAATTCTTTGAGTTGAATCTTAAGGTGAGGAATTCCATATGAGTTTCATCTTTAATTTCTTGGATATATTTCTCATCAAATTGAAGAAAGATTGAAATTTGAGTTGTTTGATTGAGTTCAGTGTCTGGATTTAATGCGCATTTAAGCAAATCAAGATGTTGTGCTGAGGAGGTGGGGAACAGGAGAACTTTGGGCAGCCTCTTAATCCATCAGTCCCTCCTACAAGTCGTATTAATGCACCTGGTATGTATGTCTCCATTACTGAAATTCATATAATCTTTGTTTTTGTGAAGATTTATTCAGCAATTTGTTTTTTATTGTATTCATTTAATCAAGGGAATCATAGAGACCCAAGAAACTCAAATGCTGTCAAAACTCAAATGTTCCTTGAATTGTTTTGCATTGCTGTCATGAAATGTATGGAAGGAAGATTATTTCTGCAATTTTTACTGCATTTAGTATAATCTATGCCATGAAGACCATTCCACCTTTTTTACTGTACTTGAATGGTTTTGGGTTGTTTTCATGTAATCAAGGGAATGAAGATTATTTCTGAATTTTAACTGCATTTGAATATTTTCGAATATATTTTCATGTAATGAAGGGAATGATACAGAACCAAGAAACTCAAAACCAGAATTGGCAAGTCCAAGTAATGGTTATTCATCATCAGTACTGTCAACTTAATTATATATTATTGACCATTGTGGTTGTGGGAATAATAAATAAATGGATCGAGAGCACTATATATTGTGCTGCCTTTAATATTCGCCATGCATCAACTGCCTTAACATGTTTACCACTGATCCATTAATAACAAATTAATTCTACAGGTTGAAATGTGAAATGAAGTAATGGAGGGATTGCCAATTGTCAAAAAATTCTGCTGGTCCAAATTCCAAGTCAAACTGACTGACCCGCATCACTATTGGACTAATTCCTGCAACTGCACGCCAAGTCCAAGTCCAACTACATTACATGATACTAATGATACAGAACCAAGAATCTATTTTATTGTCAAAACTAGAGCTCTACGTAGTTTATTGGTATATCGGTCTCCACAAGAATTTTAATGATCAAGAGGCCATGGTTTGATTCAAGCGGGTGACATTTTTCTGAGTAGTTAAGGTGGCGAGGTGGTCCCAACACCCACGTGTGTGGGCCCCTACCTCAAGGTTCCGTCGGCTGCAACAGTTCTGCTTTCTTAAGAGCCAATTTCGTATTACATAAAAAATAAAAAATAAAAAATAAAAATAAAAAAATAAACTGGAGCTCTACAAACAGTATTACCAATAGAAGCACCAGTAATACCACAGGCTGAATTGAACAAGCTGACACATAATTTCAATCAGAAGGCTTTCATCGGAAAAGGATCGTATGGACTGGTTTATCAGGCAATCTTGAGCACTGGATAACAAGCTGCAAGCAAGAAGCTTAATCCCAATGCCTCACAAGAGCATGATAATGAGTTTGCTGGACAGGTACAAATAGCATGGCACTTGTCCTTATTGCTTGTGTAGTTATAGGTATCTCTTACTCTTTTGTTGTTGCTAATGTAGCTTTTATTGATTTCAAGACTCAAACATGAGTACTTTATGGAGTTATTGGGTTACTGTTTGGAGGCAAATAACCGGATTTTAACATACGAATTTGTAATGAATGGTTCATTGCATGATGTACTACATGGTACATTGAGTGATCTCAAGGTCATTTTGATTTCTTGATTTAGAATAGCAAAATCATGTTTTGATCACAGGGAGGAAAGGAGCGCAGGATGCAAATCTTGGTTCTATTTTGAGCTGGAATCAAAGAGTGAAGATTGCTTATGGCGCGACAAGAGGCCTTGAGTATCTTCATGAGAAAGTTCAGCCTCCGATCGTTCATCGAGACATTCGATCAAGCAATGTTCTTCTATTTGATGATTTTTTCTCTATAATCTCCGACTTCAATCTAACAAGCCAGTTCCCTAACGCCGCTTCTCACCTACATTGAAGCCAAGTTTTAGGAACTTTCAGGTATCATGCACCAAAGTAAGCTATCTTACTGTTACTTGTTTATCAACATTTTATTCTAATTAGTAAGTTCTATTACATTAACTCCACCTATGTGAGCATATGTAAGCATGGCTGATCTCTAGCCTTGATAAAGGAGGAGGGTTGCGGTAGGTTGAAATCCAGTACAAAACTTTGTCAAACACCTCATATGAATTCTTTGTAAAAATATAATGTTGGGACGTGCCTACCTAGGCACGCGCTACATTGACACCTGAGAGTAATGTTAAATGAGCAATGGGTTCAATCATATTGCCACCCATGTGTGATGGAGTATAGGCAAGGGTTCCCACATCATGGATGGGTGTGGGTAAAAAAGTTAGTCGCATCACATCGGCGCCCGAATATGGTGATAAATAAGCAAGGGTCTTCACATCTTAATGGACGGATGTGAGTAAAGAAGTTAGTCCATGAGAGTAGGATTATGATTGATAGTTAGAATATATGGTCTTCGATAGGAAAGTCTATGGAGTTAGTAGACACTCTAAAAAGGAGGAGGATAGATATAGTGTGTTTGCAAGAGACTAGGTGGACACGAAACAAAAAAGCTAGAGAGATCGGTAACATAGGTTATAAATTATGGTACTGTGGAAGGAATAAACATAGAAATGGTGTGGGAATTATGGTGGAACCAAAAATTAAGGATAAAGTGGTTGAAGTGAAAAGGGTAGGAGATAGGATTGTAAATTTTAGGCTAGTGTTGCGGAAAGGGATAATCAACATAGTAAGTGCGTATGCTCCTCAAGTAGGTTTAGGGGAAGAAGTTAAGACTAAGTTTTGGGAAAAATTAGATGGGGTAATTTTAGGGATCCCAAGTAAGTAAGAACTTTTTATCGGGAAGATCTTAATGGGCATGTCGGTACCAAGGAAGATCTTAATGGGCATATGGGTAGACTCGGTGATGGCTATGATTAAGTCCATGGAAGTTATGGGTATGGCAACAAGAATGAGAACGGAAAAGCTGTTTTAGATTTTTCTTTGGCTCATGATTTGGTATTGACCAACACTTGTTTTAAGAAAAGTGAATCACATTTGATTACGTTTAAGAGTAGGGGTAACCATAGCCATATAGACTTCCTCCTTACAATAAGAAGGGATTGGTCAATATGTAAAGACTGCAAGGTTATACTTGGCGAAGCACTAACTACTTAACATATGTTAGTGGTATTGGAGGTGAAGAAAAAGGGTATAGTGAAACAAGAAAGGAGGGTATGGCAACACAGGATTAGATGGTAGGCTTTATAAGGGAATAACAAATTAACATTTATGATTAAAATATGGGAAGAGGCAGCTGGAAATATAGAAGATGATGCAAGAATCTTATGGATGGAGATGGCGAATCGTATTGAGAAGGAAGAGAGTGAGGTCCTAGGGGTTTCTAAGGGGCTAGGACCTCGACCACCGGAATTATTGTGTTGGAAATGAAGAGGTATAAGAGGATATTAAAGACAAAAGGTATTGGTACAAGAAGTTACCCACAGCTGAGGATAGGGAAGCCTTCATAAAATATAAGAATGCAAAAAAAAGGCCAAGAAAGCAGCTAGCGAGGCCCGAGGGAAATCTTTAGCCGATTTGTATCAAAAGTTTAGGATGCAAGAAGTGGAAAAAGAAACGTATAATATAGTACGACTAAGAGATAAAAAATGAAAGGAAATGAACCAAGTCAAGTGCATTAAGGATGAGTCTCAACATGTCTTGACATGAGATAAGGAAATTAAGGAGAGATGGAGAAGCTATTTTCATCACCTATTCAATACAAGTCATAAGGATAATTTTTTTATATTTTTATGCTTCAGTTGTGGAGAGGAACCTTCGCTATACACGTAGAATCATGCTTAGTAAGGTCAAGGAGGCACTAAACAAGATGAAGGCTGGAAAAGCTTGTGGCCCGGATAGTATCCCAATTGAAGTTTGGAACTGTTTTGGTGAAGTGGGGCTATTATGGTTAACCAAACTTTTCAACTCTATATTAAAAGAGGGAAAGTTGCCAAATGATTAGAGAAAGAGCATTCTGGTCCCTATATATAAAAATAAAGGGGATATTCAAAATTACACAAATTAAACTAACGGGGCATTAAGTTATTAGCCATACGATGAAACTCAGAGAGAGGGCAATAGAGGATCGACTCAGGGATATTACGAAGGTGGCAGAGAACCAATTTGGCTTTATGCCTGGTAGATCTACAACAGAAGTCATTCATTTGTTAAGGAGTTTGATGGAGATCTACAGAGAGAAGAAGAAAGATCTCCGTATGGTTTTCATTGACCTAGAGAAAGATATGATAGGGTACCAAGATAAGTCCTTTGGTGGGGCGTTGGAGAAGAAAGACATTCATGTTAACTATATAATGTTATTAAAGATATGTACGAAGAAGCCGTTACGAGTATGAGAACAATTGGAGGAGATACGGAGGAGTTTCCTATAGCAGTGGATCCACATCAAGGATCGACCTTGAGCCCATATTTGTTTACTCTAGTAATGGATGAGTTAACTAGTTGTATCCAAGATGACATCTCATGGTATATGTTATTCGCAGATGATATTATCCTAGTTGATAAGACTAGAGCTGGAATCATTCAGAAGTTAGAATTATGGAGGAACACCCTTGAGAGTAGAGGCTTTACGCGTAGTAGATGTAAAACAAAATATATGTATTGTAATTATAGTCAAAGTAGGAGGGACGAAGGGGAAGTGATACTAGGTGGGGTAGTAGTGCCTAAGTGTAACCCTTTTAGGTATCTAGGTTCCATTTTCCAAGAGGATGGGATGATCGATGAAGATGTATTCCATAGAATCAAAATAGGATGACTGAAATGGAGAAGTGCTACCGGTGTGTTATGTGATAAGAAGATACCTGCAAAGTGAAGGGAAAGTTTTTTAGAATGGTAGTTAGACCGAACTTGTTATACTGGAGTGAGTGTTGGACAGCTAAAGTTCAACATATTCATAAGATGAATCAGACAAAAATGAGAATGTTAAGGTGGATGTGTGGTCATACAAGATTGGATAATATTAGAAATAAACACATCCGACAGAAGGTGCATATTGTACCAATTGAAGATTAAATAAGAGAAAGACATTTAAGATGGTTTGGACATGTACTTCATAGACCTCTAGGTGCTTCGGTTAAAAAATATGATAGTTTGGTAGTAGAAGGTAAAAAGAGGGGTAGAGATAGACTGAGGATTATGTGGAGAGAGGTATTGTCTAAAGACCTATGTTTGTTAAATGTTGATCCGGATCTTGTTTTTGACAGAGCTACTTGGAGATAGAGAATTCATATAGTCGACCTAGTATGGGACCTAGTATGGGATTAAGGCTTAATGGTGGTGGTGGTTGTTGTTGTTGTTGTTGTTGTAAGTTCTACTACATTGCCGGTTTACATAAAAATGAACAAATAAAGTCTGGTGAAATCCGGCTTATGGTACTTCCCGGCTTATGATACTTCCTCGTGGTACTTGTTCATCAACAAAAAGATTGAAAAAATTGGAAAATTCATCAATCTCAAGTATGCAATGACTGGATAATTGGATTTGAAAAGTGATGTTTATTGATTTGGACTTATACTTCTTTAGCTTCTAACATGAAGAAAACCAGTAGATCACACCATGCCTAAAGGACAACAGAGTCTTGTCACTTGGGTAATCTTGTTGATTTATTTATTTATTTATTTATTTTCTGCTAATCATCTTCAGGAATGATGCTCTGGTTTCAAATTAATTTGAATCTATGGTACTCTCTCTCAAGTAACACCAAGATTAAGTGAAGACAAAGTAAAGCAATGTATTGATCCAAAATTAAACAATGAATACTCACCAAAAGCTTTTACAAAGGTATACATGTGTTTTAGGCCCTGTCACATCGCCCCCTGCCACTTTACCTACAATCATGGCCTTTGTCGTGGAGGTACTCCCCTTCTGTCTGTGAAGTGATAGAAACCATGCCTCTATGGGAGTAGGGTAGCGGTCCTCAAGATCCAGGCTATCTCTTCTGACAAGGTTGGGGGTATCGACATGTGTTTTCATGGAATTAGCTGCATCATTATACAATCAAAAATTGAATTTTAGTCTATATAGAAATATAGTATCAAGCAAAAAGGAAATCATAGTCAAGAAATATAGTATCAAGCAAAAAGTGTATAGCTTCTCACTTTGCCAAGTCATTCTTTAGCATCCTTACTAGGACTGTTGCGAGGAATCCAGTGAGAAGAAGAACCAAGACATATGAACTCATAGTCGAGAATAGTTGAATCTTCCTACTATAAGTTGAATGGTAACTTATTTCTCCAATTTCTTTTCAAAGGAAGCGTTCGTCACCTTCCACTTCACAGGGTACTGAAACTCCATCTCCATTTCCCTATCCTTGTTAATATCCACAAATGCATCCGAGTTCAACTCCATGTGAATATCGCACTCAACAACATGATCACCATTATAAAAGATCACAAAATCCAATCTTTTGAAGAGGAAATACTTGTCCTCCCAAGGAATCCCTAGATTGGGTGGCCATCCAAGAACATTTGGTAGTAAATGACGGCCACCTTCAAGCACTTGGCCAAGAGTCTCTTTCTCCTCAATAACAACCTCTGCTATGAACCCCATACACTAGAATGAACCATAAACAAACAAAGGGAGAAGCAAACCCAAAAGCCAAACCTGAAGAACATAATTCAAGGTCGAAGTATCTATAGGTTTCTCTGTCGGTATCACCCTGAATAAAGAGTTAGAGACGTACAAAGATGGCACCTTTATCTCTAAAGAACTGGAGTTTGGAAAGCATACACTGGGTTATGGAAAGGGCCAATCTTGTAGGCATAGTATTGCAGGCACTGATGTCATTACTGTAACACCCTATCCCGACACCGGGACAGAATGTCATACCAGCTAGGCCGGGGGTGCACCCAGCCCATAAGCTGTGTAATTTGAACCTGTTAATCATGATAATCAAACTAATAAACATGATTATTAAATATACTATTTAAAATCTTATACATAAAATACAATCTTGCGGAAGCGTTCTAAAATTTAATACATTAAATAAGGACAAACTATCCTCATCTGCTAAGTCAGAGTCATCTACAGGAGAACTCAACCACGTCTACCTGCACATTTCACTTGAGTGAGAATCACTATACCAAAGAACAGTCATACTAACAGATATAAGAATATCGTAATAATGCTAGTCGTAGACATGAATAGAAAATAACTGAATTAAAATACTGAAAACTCTACTGAATATTGAGCAAGTAAACATTGATCAAAGTATTCTCTTAAAAATGTATAACTGAGTATCTGTTTCTCTGTCTTGTGAATTAAATCTGATACCGACATTCCCCCTGGGTAATCTGTACCTGTGCCCTCTCTCCCTCTGAGATGAGCTCTATCTCGAGAAGGCGAGGAACGCGGCATCATCTAATACACAAGACTATTCTCTGACTACACATCTACTTCAGTACTGTATGGCCAGCGACCAACATGTATATCTGATACAAGAGGTCGACAATATATACGTACACTAAGCATCCCAAGGAATGGAAAGGTAGTTTCTCAATCTCTCCTTGATTTCCTTATCTCCTGTCAAGACCTATTGAGACTCATCCTAACGTCGGGCAAGGTAGTGATTAACCTGCGGGCGGTGGTAAACAGAGGGGATTGATAAAAGAGTAAGAAAAAGGGAGGACACACAGAGAAGAAAATGTCTCTAAAACTTTAAAAGTAAAATATAAACTCAATAATGAATGAATAAAATTCAACTCACAAGCTAGGTTTAAATAGCTAAAAAAAACTAACCTAGATAACCTAGAAATTCTATCTTCTTATCCAAATTTGCCCAAATCGACAGATTTTGGTCCAATAGAAAAACTTATCTAATTCTAAAATAACTAAACAAAATAGATAACCCCTAAAAATTCAAGTTCAAATCGAATTCATATCCTATACTAAATTGGCATACAAAGTATTGCCAAAAATGGAAAAAAAAAATACCGAAAAACGAAGAAACAACGGGGAAAATAGTGAAATTTGAGGATGAAGGAAGGGTCCATCGAGCAAAGCTGGATGAACCCCACGTGCGCGTCGAGACGAGCTTTCCGAATTGGGGTTGAGCGCACGAATCCGATATTGATAACTAAAGTTATGGCCAAAATACCGAAACGTGCTCAAAGCAGCATTGAGCCGGCCAAGCCCAGGGGTCAGGGGTCAAGGGTTCAACCAAGGTTCAACTGGGGTTGAATCGGGGTTAGTAATAAAATATTAAAAATAATTAATAATAATTATTAATAATAAAATATGATATAAAACAAAAATATAATAATAAAAAATATGATTGATTAACTAAATTTGATATTTATATTTAGTTCATGCCCAAAGCAAACACATACTAAATAAAACAAATTAATCAAAAATATTAAAATACACAATTAAAATATAATCATAGTTACTAAGTATACAAATACAATTTTTTTTAAGCCCATCTCATTTTGGACCATATTAGTGACTTGTTTCCAAAAGTATTGGTTTCAAATATTCAAAGACTTGGAAGTATTTAGTCCCACATCGCTTATGGATAAAACTTTCACTCGCTTTAAATATGGTTTGGACGTATGAAATTCATGTGCGCACACAGGGGGGTGCAAATGTCAGATTCGGGTTGCCTTGGACGTATGAAATTCATGTGCGGTTGCATGCTGCGCATACGAATGTCGCCACAATTTGAGGCTCCCCGTGCTCTCAAGGTTTTTGTTTATTATTTTTTAACCACTTCCATAAAAAAATTTAAAAAAAATAATAAGAAAAAAAATTCCTCTCGGGCCCGGTTCACTCGGCCGAGCCGGTGACATGGTAGCCGGGTCTCAGGCCCCAGGTTATGGGGTCCTAACCAGCCTGACCCACCCCCCGATTCCCAGTTTTTCCGGTTCAACCGGCCGGGCCGGGTCGGGTCTGGCAACCATGGTTCAAAGTGCTCCCCAATTCCGGACTTGGCTCAATCACCTTCCGCCTTTACGTCGGTCTGCCAAGTCGTGGTATGCCAAAGCTCTCCTGGTGCAATCAGATAGTTCGGCATCGTCTGACTCGGGCTCTCCTGCATCACATCCTTAATGCACTTGATTTGGTTCAAGTCTTTCTCTTTTTATCTCTTAGCCATGCTATCTTGTATACTTCCTTTTCCCCTTCTCGTGTCCCTAACTTTTGGTATAAATCAGCTAGGGATTTACCTCGGGCCTCGCTAACCGCTTTCTTGGCTTCCTTTTTTGCCTTTTTATACTTTTCAAAGACTTCTCCATCCTCGGCTGTGGGTAATTTCTTATACCAGTATCTTTTCACTTTAATAGCCTTTTGAACCTCTTCATTCCACCACCATAATTCCTGTGGTCGAGGTCCTAGTCCCTTAGAGACCCCTAGGATCTCACTTCTTATTTTCTCAATACTATTTGACATCTCCTTCCATAAGGTGTTTGCATCATCTTTCACATTTGTCCCTCCTTCTTCCCATATTTTATCCTTAAATGCTAATTGGTTGGTTCCTTTTAACTCCCACCATCTAATCCTACTTTGCTTAACCCTCCTTTCTGTTTTTACTATGCCCTTTTTCTTCACATCCAACACCACCAACCTATGTTGTGTGGTTAATGTTTCTTCAGGTATATGCAATCTTTACAAATAGATTTATCCCTTCTTCTCGTAATAAGAAAGTCAATTTGGCTACAATTACCCCATTCTTAAAGGTAATCAAGTGTGATTCCCTTTTCTTAAAGCAAGTGTTGGTCAATACCAAATCATGAGCAAAAGCAAAATCAATATAGATTTTCCTTCCTCATTCCTGTTACCATATCCATAACCTCCATGCACTTGCTCGTAGCCATCACTAAGTCTACCTACATGTCCATTAAGATCACCCCAATAAAAAGCTCTTGTTCACTTGGAATCCCTAGAACTACCATATCTAAATCTTCCCAAAACTTGACCTTATCTTCTTCTCCCAAGCCTACTTGAGGGGTATACACACTCACTATATT
The DNA here is from genome assembly GCA_026586065.1 of Dioscorea zingiberensis. Lineage (NCBI taxonomy): Eukaryota > Viridiplantae > Streptophyta > Magnoliopsida > Dioscoreales > Dioscoreaceae > Dioscorea > Dioscorea zingiberensis. The sequence continues at coordinate 15,614,223 of CM048819.1, read as the reverse complement.
AATTATGTCTTTTCCCAACACTAGCTTCAAATGTATAATCCTGTCTCCTACCCTTTTCACTTTAACCACTTTGTCCTTCATTTTTGGTTCACCATTTCTATGTTTATCCCTTCCACAATACCATAATTTATAACCTGTGTTACCAATCTCTCTAGCCTTGTTTCCTATCCACCTAGTCTCTTTCAAACATACTATATCTATCATCCTCCCTTTTAGAGTGTCAACTAACTCCATAGATTTTCCTGTCAAAGATCCTATATTCCAACTACCAATCCTAATCCTACTCTCACTCTCATGGACTAACTTCTTTACTCGCACCCGTCTACTAAGATGCGAGAACCCTTGCTCATTTAACACCACATCCGGGCGTCGATGTGGCGGGACTAACTTCTTTACCCACACTCGTCCATGATGTGGGAACCCTTGTCTATACTCCATCACACCTGGGCGGTGATGTGATGAAACCCCTTGCTCATTTAACACTACATCCGGGTGTCGATGTAGCGCGTGCCTAGGTGAGCACGTCCCAACGGTATATATTAGAGAATCCATATCATAAGAGTGACAAAGTTTTATGCTGGCTGTCAACCTACCGCAACCCTCATCCTTTATCCAGGCTTCGGATAAAACCCTGATATTTATTTAGTACTTAAACAATATTTACAAAGAAAAACTAGGGTGTTACAAGTAAGCTCCCAACCCTCCTTGTGACTTCGATCTATTACTCTTAAGAGGTATTCTGACCTCAAATGTTTTTATTACATATTGGGGTTGAGGGCAAACTGAAGAGATCTTTATAACTTTATAATATTTTTAGATATTTGTTGCATATGGACATGTGAATAGCAAATGCACCACTATTTCATTTTTCGATTCACATATGTAGCACCATGTACGTATCATATTCCATTTGCCTTTTTTTAAGTTACCAAGCATAAAGATCTTGTTATCCTTATCTAGCCATGCGATAAATGTTTGATTTTCAATAGGCAAAACTTTTCTAGAAACTTTGTTTTAGTTCGATTGTCATGCCTTCATCTATTCTGAATATATATTAGGATTGACTGGGAATTTACTGGAGAGGGTTAGCTTCCAAAATCTTCTATCTTTAGATGTATGTGGTCTTTGTGATATCCATTGTTTCAGATGTAGATATTGTTGAAAAGAAGATATGTTATGAGATAGAACATTGACCAAGGCGTACGAGCGCACTGTCCTTAAGAACTGTTTCGCCTCATCGGAGTAAGATCTAAATGGCATACCTCTCCCAATATACAACAGTCTCAAAGCTCCAAGATCCGTGCACAAGAATCAGAGAACCGCTATTGCTCAAGAGTGCTCTAAAAACAAATAGAAGAAGGAGGAAGAAGGTGGAAAAGCAATTTTGTTTTCTCTATATTTTATCAAAAGTGGTGGGTTGATTTATAGGGATTTTTTTCCGAATCTCTGAGAATGGCAGCAACCGTAATTATAGAACAAACCCAAAACTATTTCAATCAATCAACATAAATCTCATTGAATGTGGAAATGGAATCGTCAAAAGCTTTCAATTAATCAACATAAAATCTCATTAATAAATTAGTTAAAATCTTATTAATTATGAAAACCCAATCTTTTAAAACAACCATGTCAATTAAAGGATAAATTTCCAAAATGGTTTTAATTAACCAACAGTAAAATATCTTTCAAAAACCAATTGGAACAGGGAGCCTCAAACCGAATTTGATATTTGCACCACCCCTGCGTGCATACACACGTGAGTGAACCTTTTCACCAACAAGCCCAGTAGGTTTTTAGAATGAAAACATATATAAGATTATTGAAAGTTTACTTTCCAACCAATGTGGACTAAACACTTCAAAAAGTCTTTTTAATATTTTGAAACCAACTTTAGAACAAGCCCGTAATAAAGCCCAAAATGAGATGGGCTTCCAGCAATCCCCCATTTCAAAAAATTCAAACAATAGCGGAAAACACGAAAGATTGTAAACAAAGCATGAACTATAATGCATTAGAATTGGTGCCTTTTGGGCTATGAACCAATCCTTAGGATATATAAGAAGTGACTTATAGGAATTTGGTGAGATGAAATTTTCTATGAACCAAAATTCCTTACCATAAATTCACTTCTTATCTTACAATGTTTAGTGATATCACCCCATGATAAAACAATTCTCTCACAATATTTTGTCTTAGATGTATATGCCTACTCTTGCCATTGTAGGACTTACTCATAACTCGACCTATTGAAATCATGCTGTCACAATGAATTGAAACCGAAGATACTAGTTTAACCTAAAAAGGAACATCTACCAGAAAGTTCCTAAGCCACTCTGCTTCGGTACCTATTTTCTCAAGTGCAACAAATTCAGATTCCATTATTGATGTAGCATGCAAGTTTGGTTGGAAGGCTTCCAAGATACTGCACCTCCACCTAAAGTGAAAATAAACCAACTTATTGATTTTGTTTCAATATCTGAATCTGAAATCCAATTCGCTATTACTGTACCCTTCATGTTCTGCAAGAAAACCAGAATACATAAGTCCAAAATTACTAGTTCCTTTTATATTTTTTAATACCCTGATCAAAGCAGTCCAATGCTCTTTGTTTGGACTGTGTATATTGGCTAACCTGCTAACATCATAAGCAAAGTCAATAGGAGTATAATTCATTAAATATGTTAAACTACCAATCACTTGTGTATATTTATTTTGAGAAATACTAACTCTTTTATTCTTTTGTAAATGAAAAGCACTATCATATGGAGTTGAGGCGGGATTACAACTAAACTGATGAAATTTCTTTAAGACTTTCTCCACATAATTTTCTTGTGAAAACATTATTTCATCGTTGAACTTAGAAATTTTAATTCCAAGAATAAAATGTGCTTCACTCATGCCTTTAATGTCAAATTTAGAGGATAAGAAATTCTTAGTCTCAATCACAACTTCTAAAGAAGTACCCATAATAAGCATGTCACCTACATATAAACAAATTATCACACCTACATTATTAACAAATTTACTATGCACACATTTATATGCTTCATTAATTAGATAGCCATTAAGAAACCGAAACCTAATCAAATTTTTCATGCCATTGTTTGGGAGCTTGTTTAATATCATACAATGATTTCACAAGTTTACATACCTTATGATCATTTCCTAAGATTACATACCCTTCGGGTTGATCTATGTAGATTTCTTCTTCAAGATCTCCATTCAGAAAAGTTGTCTTAATAGCCATTTGATGAACAATTAATTGTTAATGGTAGAGAAAACAATTAAAATATGAATAGAAGAAATTATAGTAACAAGAGCATAAGTGTCAAAATAATCATCTTTCTTTTGTGAATATCCTTCAGCTACTAGCATAGCTTTATATTTATTAATAAACCTATCTGGTTTAAGCTTCTTTTTATCCATTTACATCCTAAAGCTATTGTACCATGAGGTAAGTCTACTAATTCTCAAGTATGATTAGATAAAATTGATTCCAATTTACTATTAATATTTCCATCATGAGAAGTAACAACATAAGAATAAGTTAGAGGATCATCCTCCACAAGAAATATATAAAAACTATCTCCAAAACTATTTTCTTTCCTAACACTTTTATTTCTTCTTAATTCAATTTCAAGATTATCAAGGTTTATAGAATCATCAATAGATGTAATATGAGATGTATGAGCAATTTTATAAGCATAAGATTTTAAAGGAAAACCATGATATGAAAAAAGTCTGCGGTTTTAGACTCAATGACAGTATTAGGTTCCATAATATGACTCTTAACAACCATGAATCTATATGCATACTTATTCATACTATAACCGATAAACATACAGTCAAAAGTTTTGGGTCCAATTTTTCTCTTATTAGGATTAGGCAATAATACTTTAGCTAAGAAAGCCCAACCTTTAAGGTATTTTAAACAATGTGCATATCCTTTCCATACTTCATAATGTGTTTTTCCAGTCTTCTTAAAAGGTATTCTATTTTCTATATATCAAGCAAATAAAATAGCTTCCCCCATAAATTATTAGGAGCACCTGAACTAATTAACATAGCCTTTATTATATCCTTAAGAGTTATTTTTTCTTTCAGCTACTCCATTAGAAGAAGGTGAATGAGGGTTAGTCTCATGTATTATACTATCTTCATATTCTCTATTTTCAAACTTGAAGTTATGAAATTACAATTCATAGATGAATTAGGGAAACTCAATTTTAGGAACTGAAATGTTAAAAAACTTTTGAGTTTGAAACTTTGAACCATTAAGCATTGTCTTGAATTCAAGTTGAATAGCATTTGAACTTATTATCTAACTTCCTCCCTCAGTTTTTAGTTTGTCAATAATTAGTCCATTAATAAAGTGGCAAAGTAGATATGGAGCAACAATGCTCATACACCTCATACGTTTGAAATAATTAATCCATTAACTTGTCAATTTTCAGGTTCCATTTTCAAGCAAGCAGTGATAATCCAACACAAGCGTTTGAAAGATCCCAATGCCAACCAACAATGCGATTCTTTACGCATGAGAGCGTCTGAAGAGAGAGCGAGAAAGATCTCTTATGTTGCCCGCGGGGAGGGGGGGTTAATGGCGATAAAGAAACCATGGTCAAGAGACCAAGCTTAACAAACCCTAGGAAAGACCTTGGTCTTCGGTCCTATGGAGCTGAGAGACCTAACGCTTTTGTCTGGATCTGGTCCCGGGGAGCTGAAAGGCCCTTTGTTTTCGTCTGTTCCCGTACCCATGGTGTTGAGAAGCTCTTCGCTTGCCTCTATTCCAGTACATATGGATCAGGGAGGATCCTTGTTCTCTTCTGTCTTGTTTTCTTCCTCAGCTTTTCAAAAGGGCCAAAACATGGAGATGGCGAGGGGAGGTACTGTTCGCTAGGGGGATATAGTTAAACCAAATACTTGGAAGGAAGACTAAAGGTTGGATTTGAAACAACAGAGGGATAAGACACATCTGGAGCAAGGGAACTAGTGGGGAGCCACAGATAGCCGGAACAATGAAAAGTATGATTTCTATAACCATGTATAGGGAGCTCAAGATAGAAGGGAAACAGGTGAAGGAGCGAGGTCCTAGGCTAATGTTGTTCAAAGCCAAGGTAGAGTGGAATTGGAGGATACTCTGTTGATCCCTGGACCAATACTAGAGAGGCTGAAAAGATCTAACAAAGATAGCATTGTTGTAGACAAAGACATGCTCCACAAGGCTCATGTGGCTATGCGATATGGAATTTATGGTAAGATGTTAGGGAAAGCTATGCCATTAGAGGTTGTGAGGGTTGTCCTAGAGAGGTTGCGGTCTAGCTTTGGGCCTTTCTCCATTGCTGACATGCCTAATGGTTATTTTTTATTTAAATGTTCCTCTACGGAGATTATGGAAAGGGTCATCATGGAAGGGCCATGGATAGTGAATGGCTTAGGTTTGCATCTTATTCGTTGGAGAGAGCATTTTCAACTCAGTTTTGAGAAATTGTCTGCTGCTATTGTATAGGTTCAATTGCTTCAATTCTATACCCGAGGAGTATATGGAGCCTAAGCCATTGAAAAATGTTAGTTCTTTCTTTCGGAGAGTGGTGACAATCGATATAACTACCTTGGAAGGGAATAGGGTTCGTTATGTGATAGTTTGCTTGGAATTGAGCTTGAATCAATCTCTCAAGAGAGGAGTTTGGGTAAAATCTAAAAAATCTAAGGTTTCCATTCCTATTATATATGAAAGGTTACCAATTTTTTGTTTTAGATGTGGTTTTGCAGGTCATAATGTTGAGAAGTGTGAGCTGGAAAACCCTGGAAGTTAAAGGGAGAAAGATGGAACCGAGCCCCGGCTCCCAAATCCGAAAAGGAAAGGGCAGTGGGCTGAGGAGTCCTCTTCGTCCTCATGGAATACAAGGGGCACCAGAGATAATTCTCCAAAACAGGGACAGAAGATAGTTGAGGAAGGAGAAGGTGGCTATGGTTTCGACCCTTGGATGTTGGTGAAACCAAGGCAACCAAGAGGTTGTGCGCCGATGATAGGAAGACTAGCTATGGAACGAAGGCAGGGGAGACCAATGGTTGTCCCATAGTCACATGATATGATTGTTCAAAAGGCATGTGACTCGCAAGGGAGACGAAACTTTGCTGACCCTGCAACTAGTGTGGGATACATGGCGAATGTTGGAGTATCTCACATGGGGTGAAGAAATAGGAGGGAGAGAGAATCCAAGGTGAGTTTAATATTATCCTACAGGCTACTGACAGGGGGCATGTCCCAAGGAGAAGGAAGATTGTGGAGTGGATCCACTTCCTGAAAAGTTGTCGCCTTGGGAGAAGAATAGGCGTGCTTCAAGGGAGGAGGAGAGGGTTCGAGAGACTCAGTGGGAAAGAAATATGCAAGCAATGAGAGGGAGAGGTAGATGCGTTAGTGGAAGCTAATCTCGAGGAGGCTCAAGGATGATCCAACGAGATCGAGATTGAGCACAACAATCCTCGTGGGGATGATATACAACTGTTATCATCACTATAGAACGTGGCCCAATACGAACCAAATCAAATAATAAAACAGAAAGGTCCAAGTTCTAAGGTTAGTAACAGTGAAAATAATATGCATTTCAACATGGTTAATCAAATTATAGGAGCATTGAAGAACATCAAGAAAGGAAAAGAAAGAGAAGAAGAGATGGAAGATGCAAAAGAGCTACCAGACCCGGAGATGGCATGGAAGTGGAAGATGGGAGTCAAGGGAATGTTTAAGGGAACAGGAGCAGAAGGACAACAAACTTGCAAGGAAAACCTAGAAGAAAGGCAGCTTGGAAGAGGAGGAGGACCAAGGCATGCAAATCTAGTATAATCCATTAAGATGATTGTAACGCCCCGACCCGGATCCCGGGACCTCACGTTTCATTAGACGGTACCCAAGTGGAGACGGGCTCCACTCGAGGCTACAAGGCCTAAGTACAAAGAGAGCGTATAACAAAATAAAATCAAGAAGTTTATTAATCCACTAATAAACATATACAAGTCAGAGTGCTAATGCGAAAAGATAAAGTACAAGGTCCAAAGCCCTAACAAATACAGGCCCTACATAGGTTCCAAGCCCAGTAACCTCACTCAGAAACAAAAGTCAAGGAGATCCTCCGACCTCAGCAAATATCCCACCCCCAACTCTCGCACGCTTCCTGAGCTCCTGTCACTCTACTTCTCGTGACTGAAATGAGAGAAGGAAAAGTATTGAGCTCCAAAGGAAAGCCCAAAGTAGCATCTGCAAGGAATCTCAAAGATGAGCACAATAAAAGTTAGCATGATATCACAATCAACGTAACTATCAAACAATCAGTCCTAGGAGTCTATCAGGGAACAATCAAAGCAAGAACTCTAGTCCAACACCGCCATTTTCGGACCGAAATGGAATTCCAAGAATAGATTCATGACACCAAAGCTTTTACAAATTGACCAAATTCCTACTGGAATTCGACCCTCCTGGCCGCACTCGGTAAGCCATACCTCTCTCTTACGTGTTAACACGGTCGTATCGTCCCCATCGACAAGTTGGACCGCCAGAGTATCCTCCCTCGCATGGAACCATCGAGGCGCCTGTGGTGTCCTCACTAACGCCCACTCAGCCTTTGCTCCACTGAACTGAAAACGAACCCGCTCGAACATGCTTACCCGGCCAAAGACACAAGACCATGTGCCCATGGTCAAGTGTCGGTCCACGGGACAACAGATGTCCAACGAAAGCAAGACAAGCAACAAACAATACTCTATCTCTAGTTTTTCAACCATGCACATACAAAAAGAAGGAAAAACAAACAACTTGCAGTGCACGCATGCATCCAATAAATGTAAGCTCCAGCGGAACATGCTAAAATAAATAGCAATAACCAAAACAAGGAAAACCCAAGGATGTATGGAATCGAGGCGTAGGTAACTTACCTCTAAAATCACGAATCTGTCCCACGGAATATCCTCTCGACGCATCCACGCCGCTATCCTGCAAACACAAGTCCACTCTCAAGATATACTACTACCATAATGCAAGTTCACTAAACGGACCCGACCCATTATAAAAACCTAGCTCAACCGTCCCAGTTAATTAACCACTTAATTAACTAAATGATTACCTTAATTAAGCCCATAGTCTATATTGGGTTGATCCCTTTATTATTATTAGCCCATCGGGCCGGCCCACTTCCATCTAAACAAAACCCAAAAATTACCCCTTTAATTAAATCAATTTAATTGACTAAATTCCCCAACCCTTAATTTACAAAATTTAATTAAATCAATTCAACCCATCTAAACCCATCCAATGGAATACTAGAACACAACCTCACTGAAGTTCAACAATTTCAAGAGTATAGATCACTAGATACTCTAAGAAAACTCATGCTCACTACTACTTCATCCACCAACAGGGATCTATCAATCTAGTCTTCTCCCTCCAAAGAATACTAGATCAGATGCTCATGACAACTGCAGCAAGCTTGCCCGTCAAAACTTCTCCTATCTCTACACATGATTTTGTTCCAAACCACATCCAATATCTAGACCATTATCTTATGTAACCATGCCAGACTACTATACTTAGTAAAGACATAAATAAAGCCAATGCAGCCCATAAACCAATCTAAACCCAAACCTTCACTCCCATTCTTCTCTCTACTACTCACTACTTATCCTTTTAATAAATCAGGAAAGAAAACATGGATATGCCCACACATAAAATCATTGATCCTTCTCCTTCATCATCCAAACTCAGAACCTCTCTATCCCATGGTATAACAACTCAACTATCTCTAGGTCAGCACCTTCTATAAACCACCACTAAATCTCTCGCCAACCCACCTAAGCCTCGCTTTAGAAAAGAAAAAACGGGTCCAAAAGACATTTATGAAAACAGAGGCTTTACCGCTTTGTTGTGATGCGGTGTTCCTCCGAGTACCAAGGCGGTTCCATCAGAGACGCGTCCTAGCCCATCGCCCACGGCCTCTTTCGATCCTTCTTTTCTTTTATAGATAGGCTACGCATGAGTTGTGAGAGACGAAATTAGGTATATATATATATATATATATATATATATATATATATATATATATATAAACTCAAGGAAAGCCCTTATAGTTATCCATCCACTCATTCCTGATAAATAGACTTTTAAAACAAAATCTTAGATGAATTCCCGGCCTTATCTAGATGATCCAAAACGGGCTTTGAAATCAACCTTATCTTATCTCTCTCTATCTATAGATATGTATTTCTATTTAGCATATATCTTTATCTGGAGACATCTTCATCAATGAAACGTGCTTTTAATTCACACCCAGGCCATGCACGTGATTCACAAATCACAATCATTCAAACACATGTTTGCCTTACCATGATATTTATTTTTTTATAAATATAAGAATATCCAATATCTATATATATAGATAAAACATCTCCAACCACATCATATCTCATTTAAATTCATACATAACATCCCATCACACCTTTCAAATCACCTTATCTATATCTATACTTAAATATATATATATATATATATATATATATATATATATATTCAACATTCTCCAACCAAGGTGTTGACCGTATCATATACCCCCATAAAATATTTATTTATATTTGCACATAACCCCCTTCTTATCTTTAAATTTACATACACGTCCTTATTCTTGTGAGGGCACTTTCTATTTCAACCCTCCTATTTTCTTGAAATTTCCGATAGGTCCTCAATGATACCAAATTAAGAGATTTTTCAATTTAACCCTCCTTTACTAATAAAGTACAATTATTTTCCAAGCTTGTGAAAATTCCTTTGATCACAAAAAAAAATTTCCTAAAATCCTCGGATTTTACAGGGAACACTATTAATATCGAAGAATAATAAAAGACTTTTATTCCAAATAAGATTCAAATAAGCCATCCATGGGAGACTCTCCTTTATTTTCTAACAATTATCGAAATTAAATAAAAACTAATATCAAGAAACTCTAAAAAATTCCCTGGGCTTCACAATGATTCTCTGGAATTATAGAGGAGTTTCGGGGAAGGACACTGTGAGTCGAATCAACTTACTCAGCAAAATGGCAGACTTAAGTCTAATATGCCTTGTAGAAACAAGAGCTAACAAGGAACGAGTGGAGAAATTCTGTAAAAAAATTCTCAAATAGATGGCACTGGGCAGCCATTCCATCCAAAGGATACTCAGGTGGAATAATTGAACTTTATAAAAGGGACATTGGCATGGTTACTCCAATTATGAAGTCGAGGTATGTTCTTCATCTAGTTTTAACAATGCATGACTATCAACGTTGGGTGGTGTCAATAGTATGTAATAGTCAAATAGCAAGAGAGCAAAAAAATGTGTGGAATGAGCTCTCTGCTCTCTCTTCATCTCTCGGGTCTTGGATTCCCCTTGGGGATTTTCAATGTTTTTCGGAGTCATGAGGAGAGAGCTGGAGGCCTTGAGACACATGGAACAAATATGAAATCTAGGATGTTTAATTCTTTCTTAGCTCATACTAATCTTACTGAACTTAAGTACTCTGGACCGAAAGACAAGAGTAGAGTTTGGGCTAAGCTTGAAAGATTTTTGGCTAATGAATACTGGTATGATGCTATTGTATCTTATGACATTAAATTGCTTTCTAGATGTTAATCCGACCACAACCCAATACTTTTAAATTGTCATAATAAAATACAAAAGGGGACTAGGCCTTTTAGATTTGATAATGCATGGATTGCAACTGATGAATGAATAAATAGTGTGTAGACCATATGGAGAGAGAAAGGAACAAGGAATCCTATGCATGGGGCCAGTCACAAGTTTCATAGCTTAAGGAGAGATTTGATTAAAAACCATAAAGGAATGTCATTAGGCTTGGAGGATAGAATTAAGGAAACTGAGGAAGAGATCATTAACTTGGAAATGCAAGAGGGTTTGGGGCTACAAGTGGATCAAATAGAAATAAAACTTTGTATACTATACAACAAATAACAAACTATGCTTAGACAAAATACAATTTTGTGGGCTCAGAAATCAAGAGCTAACTAGCTCCAAAATAGTGATCATAATTCAAGGTTTTTTTCATCAACTCACCAGAAGACATAGACACTTTAACAAGATTGATCAAATTAGGGATGATCAAGGCAGGCCAATAATGGATCATATGGAAATTGAAGACATTTTTATTGCATTTTATACCAATCTCTTGCAGGGTAAACAAAGTTGGGAATTAGCAGCTCTTAGTGAGGCACTTCCAGAAGATCTTCCAGTGCTAACTAAGGAATAGGGAAAAGAAGTGATACAACCTATCTCAAGGTATGAGATTTACATTACCTTGACATCGATGCCCACAGGTAAATTTCCTGGCCCTAATGGTCTTAATCATGAATTTTTTAAAGCTTACTAGATTGTCATTGGTGATTCAATAGTTAAAGCTATTACTCATTTCTTTGATCCTTGTCAATTACCTTATAGTTGGAATCAAACTTATATTAGTCTAATTCTAAAGAAAGAGCAACCTCAGAGGGTAACTGATTTTAGGTCCATATCTCTCAACAATATTAATTATAAAATTATTACTAGAACTCTTGCAATCAGAATTAGAACTGTAATAGAATCATTGATAGGAAAAGAACATAATGCATTCATAACTGGAAGAAACATTTTTTTTATAACATTATTATGGTGCAAGAAGTGGCTCACATACTAGAGGCAAACACCAATGGCCATGCACCCAATGATAATGCTTAAACTTGATATGGAGAAAGTATATGACACTTTAAGTTGGGATGCCATTAGAGTTGTACTATATAAAATGTATTTTCCTGTAGCCTGGATTAATTGGATCAGAGCCTGCATTGAAACAACTACAGTTGTATTTCTAATCAATGGTAGAGTTGGAAAATGGGTAAAACCAGCTGATGGAATTAGATAGGAGGACCCCATTTCTCCATATTTATTCATTCTAGTAGCTCAGGTTCTAACTAACTTATTTAATAAGGTTGAATCTTTGAGATTAGTTAGAGGTATACAGATACAAATGAACATCAATATAAGTCACATTTTATATGCTGATGATCTTCTTGTATTCTGTAGAGTAACTAGAAAAGAAGCTAGAGGAGTCAATCTTTGTCTCCAGATATATAACAACTTGAATGGTCAAAGAGCTAACCCAGCTAAATCAGAGATCTTCTTTCCAACCTTGGTCAATAGGAAAGTTAGAAGATCCATAATTGAGATACTTAGAATACAACAAGATAATTTTCTAGTTAAATACTTAGGAAGCTAGGTTTCACCAACTAGAGTTAATAGCATGCATTTTAAAACTCTAGTGGAAAATTTAGATAGGAGATTTCCCATTTGGAAAATAATGAACTTATCAATGGCAGGGAGAGTGACCCAGGTTAACTAAGTAACCATGTTAAATCCCCTATCAACATAATACTTACGCCCTTCCTAATGTAATTATTAATCAGATTACTAAGATTGCTAGGAGATTTATTTGGACCGATAGCAATAACAGAAATGGCATCCATTATGTCAATTGGAGTATTATTTCTAGATCAAAGTCTGTGGGTGGCCTAGGTGTTAAGGATTTAACAACAATGGAAGTAGCACTATTGGCCAAGCATGTGTTACAGTTAATCCATCTATGTAACAAACCTTGGGTTATGATGATGAATGATAAATATGACAACCTTAGAGTTTGGGAAGGAAAACAAAGTCATAAATGTTCTTGGATTTATAAAACCATGGAAACAATTGCTATCAAGCTAAGGAGTATTATTGCTCCAACTAAAGTTAAAGCTAATGATTTAATAGTTCAAGATCCATATATCTTTGATATGCCAATTAATATGAAGACTACTTATATTAGTATGGATTTTGACTTAACTAATGTGCAGGTAGGACAATTTTGGGATGGAGAACAATGGGATAGAGAGGTGTTGTGGGAAGTGTTTTCCCCAAAAATAATAGAGATATTTGACAGGAAAAAGATTAAGGAAGGGACATAGAGCAATGAATGGGTCTGGGAGAAAAGGAAGGGATGCAGATCATTGACTAGTGTTATCTATGACAAGTATACAGAGAATAGAGACTCTGAAGCATAGCCAGGGTGGAGGAAACTGTGGAAATTAAAAATTGCACCAAGAATAAAGATGTTTCTTTGGAAATACTTCCATGGAAGACTTCCTACTAAACAGTTTATGTTTAGCATTAATCTACGTCCTGATGAACCTTGTTCTCTACTCAGTCTTATTAATGAAACCATTAGACATTTGTTTAGTGAATATAGGTGTACCGAGTTAATTAATATGGCAGAAAATTCAAGGGAATGGGTTCTTAAAATAGTGCAAAATGCAAGAGGAAAGGATATGTGAAGGAGACTGGTGGGCTAAAAGTAGAGTAGGAACACAAGAAGTCTCCTTTATGGAAATTGCTATAATTGAAAACAAATTATGGCAAATATGGAAGACGAGATGTAATAAAACATTCAGAAGCAGTAGTTGGGATCCTAAAACAATAGCTAGGAGAAGTATTCATCTTGTAGAGGAATACTTCTCTTATCAACTGCCAACCAAGATGATGGCAGATCGAGCCAGAAGAGAATGGACAAGAGAGAATGCTCAGCATAAGCTCTTCACTGACTGCTCATAGAGTGAGGTTGAAGGTGAGGTTGGTTTGGTATTCATAATAGTTTCCACTAATGGAAAGTTTTGTTTTATAGGTAATGCAACAACAAATATTGGATTCGCTATGGAAGGGGAGCTACTTGCAGTATTGGAAGTAGTGCAGCAACTCATTAAAATGGGTAGCCAGCAAGCACAAATATTTACAAACAATCTCCAGACATTTATAGAGTTGAATAGGGCAGGAGACAACTAACAACATACTGGCAAGTGCAAAAATGGAGGAATACCAAGAAGTATCAGGAAAATCAGTAATTGGGTGATTGATCATATCCCTAGAGAGCAAAATTTTGCAGCAAATGCATTAGCACAAGCAACAAGAATAGAAGGAAATTTGAAGACATAAAAGTCAAGAGGAGTTTCGTCTTTGGTTGAATGATTTAGTTAAGGATCTTATAGCATTTTTGTAAGAACTAGCAGACTTGTTGCTCTTATTACCAAAAATTAAAAAACAAAAGTGGCCCTAATCAATTCATTAACACATAGGCATCCACCTCTTCAAAGTGCCAAATTTCCTACCCAACTATGGACTCACTTTTAAAAACTTATTCAAAGTATAGTCAAAGGACTACCAGCTCTCCAAAGTATAGGATTTACTCGTGGGCATGCAACACTTGCTTCATGAACTAAATAAAGCACGTTTTTGTATAAGGCAATTAATAACGGAAAGTCCAGATTGTATAAGCATGAGAATAGTACCGTGACTCTAGTACTGCATGTTCAAGAGGCCTTGACAGTATAACATTAAGATTCTTTCACTCTAAGAGGATCTCACTCATCCTAACATGCAAATCAATTTAGAAAGTGAAATGTTGTCCATCTTAATGTCAAGTTGTGAGTTCTAGTTGGAATAGTCAATAGGTAGCGCAGTTTTAAAAATAGACTAAAATTCCTTTATTTTCATAATCATTATAATATTGACCAGACTAGTCATCCATGATACATACATTTATTTAAAAGGCCCTAAACCAATTTTATCATGTAGATCATGATGAACGCTTGGATTATCCATCTGGAAAAATTTTATCATGGTTAGTGCATACATGTAGATTATACCTAGGTAGCATTCAAGTCTTTCTATACATATACACATGATATATAGTATACAAACAACAAAATTCAAAATAGGAAATTAAGCCCAAGAAACATTACAATGCAAAACATGTTCTCAAATGGGAACACTACATTCACTACAAGAAAATTGATTTGTTGCGGCATATCCTAGCGGCGGATTTTGATATTTGCCGCTAAATGTAAGATATATAGAGGCGGACTAAAATATATGCCACTACGGACAAATGAATAAATAAGCTGCTAAGATCTATAGCGGCGGATATTTTTACCCGCCTCTATATAACATTCAACAACGCTTTCGTTTAAGTTATAGCGTCGGATATATATATCTGCCAATAATAAAAAATTTTAGCGACGGATATATATTTCCGCCACACTAAAATATATAAATAACGCTACACACCCATTAATTAATTAACATAGCTAATGAAAACGTTAAAAGTTTTAGCAACCACTGTGATCTATAGAGGCGGATAATATTATCCGCCGCTATAGGTCTCAATAGAGAACACTAGACGCGCGAGACCTAACCCGGCGACTGAATCCTTTTAGTTTTCCTCTCTGAAAGCCTGAGCTCGCGAGCCCTTGCTTTTTCCTCTCCATCTTGTTCACCTTTTCCCTCGCTCTCACTCACGTTTTCTTTCCAAAATCCCTAATTCTCCCAATTCTCAAATCCTTCTTGCTGCTCTTCTTGTTCGCCTTCTCATTGTTTAATGTTATGGTTCCAGGCTGAGTCGCTCTTGAAAAGCCTGGTTCAACCGAAGACATCACTGACTGAAGATTGAGTATGATAGCTGAATTTAAGTTTCGTTGTTATATCTTAAAATTTCTATGCCTTGAAGTGCTCTAGAATGTTTTTATGGATGTTTTATCTCAAGATTGAGTAGGATAGCTGAATTTAACAAAGAGGGTTATTTTTAGAATCACGATTATGCTCTTCCTTCTAATTTCTATGATGGAATTGGCTTAAGTATGCATTAGTTTTCATTGGAATTCTAGCAGAATGTTGTTGTGGATGAATTATCATAAGATTGAGTAGGAAGGGAGTTGAATCCAAGAGTAGATACATAACAGTTTTCTTGTTGGAATGATAATTATGATGTTCATAATGTTCATTCTAATTTGTCTTGATGAACTTGTCTTACATATGTATTCCTTAGAATGTTGTTATGGATGGTTTATCTCAAAATATTGGGGTTGTATTTAAGAGTAGATAAATGCGGGCATAATTATGCTCTTCATTCTAATTTGCTATGATGTCCCTGTTTGGTTTAATATGAAGTAAGTTCAAATGCATTACAAGTGGAGTCACATGTATAAAATAATCCTGCATTTGCACTTACACCATTGTGTTGATTTGCTGCATTTTGGAAATATATGAGTTGTTCTTTAAGCAAGTAGCATGATGTAAAAGTGTGTTTTGTTATTTAGGGATGGGCTAGCCAAAAACTGAATTTAGTTTGAATAAATAAATAAATAAATAACCAATTTTGGTCCCAGAAGTAGGAAATAATATTATTGTAGTTTAAGCCAATTATAAATATTTGGGAATTGCACAAGAAACAAGAAAATAGAGCAAAATAATAATAAGATAACAAACAAAAGAATTTAAGATCAGAACTAAAAGTTAATCACTGACTGTCAAATCTTTCTTTTACTTGAAGACTAGATTCATTGTCAATCTCATACTTCTTTCTACTTCTCTTCTTCCAAAGAAAAGCTCCAGATCTCCAAGGGTATGGCCCCCACCAACAGAGCAACCTGTTTTTCTTGCTATTTTTCATTTAAATGTCATAATTTGATTAAAAAAAAAAACAACTTTTGCCGAAAGTTAAACCATCCACTTCATAAAAGTTTGATCTTTTATATGCTCTGTTTCTTCTTCTAGTTGGTCATTTACTATTCCATATTACAGTTTACATTACAATATTGTTAAATTAAGAACCAAGCAGGGGGTATGATACATGTCTAAAAGCCGAAAAATTTAAAACAGAAATTCCATCTCTTGTAATAATAGCATAGCCAAGTCTTTATCTTGTTTAAGAAGGACATATCATACCAACTTGATAAAGTATATGATAAGAGTTTAATAAAAGCCTCAATGTAATGATTTTAGATAAATTGTATTGGGATTCCTTAGTATTGTCAAGACAACAAGTCATACCAAAGAGGCAAGGATAACTAGATACAAACCTAGATGGTTGTTCATAGGGCTGTGCAAAAAACCGGTTAAACCGGAAACCGGACCGGACCGGTTTTTTTTGGACCGCCGGTCCGGTTTCATCCGGTTTTTCCATTAAACCGGACCGGACCGGTTTATATGTAGTTTTTAATTTTTTAAATTTTTATTTTTTTTAGGATTAATTAATACTTAATAAAATTCAATTGAATTGTTTGTAAGTTTCTAACTTCTGAGAATAAGTCAATAGACTCAATACTAGATCAAAGGTTGGCTTATCAATTGTTGTATATTTTTATTGATTTGTGAAAGAAAAGAGGAATTTTTATATGAAATAGTTTAAAATATGGCATTATTCGATATAATTAAATAAGTTTTAAATTTAAATTCTTTAGGAAATCTTAGAAATATGAAAAATTACATAGATATAAAAATATAAAAAATACTTGATAATGGTATAATGATGTTTTATGAAGAATTGCCCTTAAACAACATCCATGAGGTGGATGATGATGATATTCACCCATATGTACCTATGTGGGTGAATAGCTAAACCATACAAGATTGTTCTGAGAAGTTTGGTTGTCTCAAAAGATATTCAAAATACTAAACTAACCAAGAAAAACCTTCTCATTTTGCAAGTCATCTCTTTACAATACAATGTCTCATTCAGTGTCTTTTGCTGCAAAAAGAGAAAAATTATTTTTCTTTTATCTTATTTGCTTTTTTAATTGTTATATATTAATTTTAATTTTTAATAATTTAATTCATAAAAACCCAGACCAGACCGGACCGGACCGGTCCAAAATGGTTTGGACCTGTGAGATCCAAGATTTTAGTGAAATAAAAGGGGTTAAAATTTTCCTCTTAATTAATTCTTAATTAAATTAAGGTGCTAAGGACATATTATAGATTTAAAGAAAGTACCAAGGGCAACTTGGTCAATGGGTAAGGAGAAGATCTAAAAAAAAAAGGGAATAAAATGAATTTAAGGATTTAAATTCATTTGATTTGTTTTAAGATTGGAAATTCTCTAAATGGATAATGATTTAAACTAAGATGGAAATAAGGAACCTGATTGGGTTTGAATTTAAGGCAAGGAGAAATTTATTTAAATTCCTAATTAGGGGATAAATGGGGCCTTCGGGGACCTATTTATAATTTCGGAAAAAATAGGGTTTTATTTGGAAATGTGTCCTACTCTCAAGAAGAAGGATTTGCATGTAAAGAGTTTTAAAATAAAGGACTTGAATGTAAAACATCATTATATGGAATTTTGGTTGGAAAAAATGGTAAATTCTAAGAGACGTTGGAAAATAAATGGATTACATAAAATAATATTATGTATGGGTAATGAGGTTGCTCCAAAGTTTAAATTAGGGTAAAATGGTAATTTGATAAACTCAACTTGGACACCATTAAAGTCCTTGTTAGCCTGCACACTAGTGGATTGGACACTTGAATGGCTATGAGGTGTTCTTGTGTTTTATTGGTAACCTCTACTTGTCATTAGAGTGACAAGATATCTTCTAGAAGATATTTTTTTTGTAGGCTTGTGTGTCTACGGATAAGGCAAAGAGGACTCAAAATATTCTTGATGGTTTTCATGCAAAAGTTGAGAAACTAGGGGCATTCCAGGAAGGATTCAACAAAGTCAAGCAAAACAAAGTAGGGGCATTTTGGGAAAATCTTGGGCAACAATGCAAAATGGCTTAGAACCACGTCAAAATCGTGCATGCTATTATGGTAATAAAAGTTCAATGGCTAGGAGAAGGATTAATGGAAAATATCACAGGGTTGAGATAAAGATACATGGGCATTGATTTTGAATGGGGAAAACGCCATCCATGAAGAGGCAACGGCAGGGATCAATAAAGAAATCAAAATAGATGAGATATGATAAGATACGATGTGCGTTTGTTTTCCGGATTTTGGGTGGCACTCCGTAGATCTTGGGCGGCCAGCTGTGGTGAGATATGATGCGCGGGATTGCGAATCCTCTCGGCGAGCCCTATAAAGAGCATCTCACCGAACCCTAGCAGGAGCCGCCACCACTACGGGAAAGAAGAAGGGTAGATCTCCAGTACCTCCTTCGTGCGGGAGAAACCACGGAGCGCTGCCCCGTCGAACTTCCCTCGCATGAATTTCTGGTCACCGTCCGAGGCAGAAGAGAGGCATTGTTCGTGGCGTTGGTTACTTGGAGCAATCGTTGTCTCACCGGAGGGCCTTCGAAGGAGCGCAGGAGGGGCTGAGGACGACCGTTGCACACATAGAGCGACACTGTGATTGGAACCGGCCAACAGAGGCGCTGTGAACCTTCGGTAAGCCCTCCTGCATTGCTAGGATAGAGTGCTTTATATTTTACTGTCTTCTGAGAATAGTATATGGAGTTGCTTTGTTATTCTTCATGAATGAATGGGTTTTGTTAAATCTGTTATGAGTGTTTAGTGATCCATACTTTTGGAATTGGTTGAATTCTGGTGAGGCTTTAGGTGAATCCCAGGTGGGTGTGCAGGGGTTTTGGTACGCGGTTTGGAACAAAGTTGGTTTGGATACAATGAAGATGATTTTATGGCTTCACGATTTGAGTAAAGGTTGTAGTTCAAGGTTGCATAGTTTTGTTTGCTTCCTGGGAATAGTAGGCAGTGAGGGCTGATTTTGAGAGAGCGTGATTATAGGATGAAAGAAGGTTGGGTAGGTCACGCATGATTTTGTTTAAACTCCGGTCAGAGTTAAATGGAGAGAGTTCATTAAACCTTGGTGATGTGTGTGGCTTCTGAATCTTTATTTTCCTGTTGTTATATCTCCATGAAGGTTCAAGGAAAGCTTAGTGATTATGTGGAGGATGGATAGTGTGCAAGTAGGGAGGTTTATTAGCTTTTTTTAGGGGATGATTAAATATAACGGGATATTTATGTTGCTAAAACTCTTAATATGGAACCGGGATATGCATGTTGACTGTGGGTGCTTTGATATGATTTATTTTCTACCTCCTAGATGGTTGAAGGATGGTGTGCATGTGATTCAGGAGTTTAGTTCATGGGAAGATGATTACTTATCAAATGGCTTGTATACTCCCCTTAGGTTGTCTCTGATTTCTAGTCACATTAGAGAGAGGGGTGTGTTGTGTACTGAAACTGATGAATATTTGGTGGGGCTCTCCAAGTTGATAGTTTGTAATACTTGAAGGGGTTTGAACTATTTGATTTCAAAAGTAATAAGGTTTAGTCACTTAAAGATTAATGGGGTGAATGGGTTAAGCTTGACCGAGTCAATGGGGTGTAGTTAGTTTAATGGGGAGTATTAGTATCCTCTGACTACTATACATGTAATAACAAGTTTAAGAAGGCTGAGAGACTATTAGGCTTGACCCATTACTTTGGGTTGTTGAATTGGGCCTTGGGCCGAGTCGGTGGACACAAGTAAGAGGATTATATTGATCAGTAGAATGGTTTAGTTAAAGGACTAAGTCGGGTTCATTTTATGAATCGGGCCCATTTATTGCATGTGTAATATAGAAGGTATTATTTTAAACGCTCGTGCGTGTGTTGAGTTTGGATGCATGTTTATCAGATATCGATGAGGAGCGTGGAGCTTCGTCAGGGACGGATACGGTATAGTTGTAGGATTGCGTTAAAAGTAAGTTACTCTTGCCTAGATTCCACCCATTGTCTGGGTTTCTTGATTTGCTAAATGCTGGTTGTTGGCATGTCTTTCTTTGTGATACCTGTTGTTTTTGGATACATGCACATACATGATAGCTTATCGCTTCTCTTTCCTCGTATGTGTGATTGATGCTTGTGGTAGTGTTGTCACTACCGCTTGTTTGAATGTCATTTGCCACCCGCAGCACACTTGACCGTGAGGCACTCGTGGGTGCTTGTGTGCGCCTAGGCAGGTATGCGCGCGCTGGAGTGAAGCGTGTTTCACTGAAAGCATAGCCTCCCGCTTGTCCGCATGAGACCATGGAGATACGCAGCACTTCAGGTGTCGGGCCGGCAGTGGTGCGCCAACCAAGTTTCTTCTTCCGCCGGATTCGCGGAGCAGGAGTCTCGGATGTTGCGAGAGCGCTGGGGACCTTTACACACTCGGGCGCTCCTCGTAAGATTCCCCGGCCGTAGGGAATCTATACTGGCCGCCCCTCGCCACCGGTCGATCACCGACTATGCGACATGTCAGAGAGAGACGGCGCCACCGAGGAGCAATGTTAGTCACCGCGCCAGATTGCCGTGGTGGTCGACGGGGAAATCATCACGAGCTTGTTATTGGAATTCTCTTCCGAGCCCCGAGGGTCGCTTTGATAGGAGTCGTGCCGCTGTCTATGTTTGTGGTAGACTCCTAGGATTTGTTTGTGTGGGGTGTAGCCCCTTTGTTCGATGGATTATTTGATTGCTAATATCTTGTTTCGCCCATTGTGGCTTGAGATCCTCATGTGGTACTTACCGGGCTTTCCTTCAAAGCTCATCACTTTTCCCTTCTCTCATTTCTTCGTCCCGGGAGAGTAGGTGACTTGAGCCTGTGGAGACGGCGAGAGTCGGGGTGGATATTTGGCCGAGGCCTGGAGGACCCCTTTTAAGTTCTTGTGTGAGATATTGGTTTATGACCGTAAGGCCCCGCGTTGTTTAGGTATTGGACCCTTGTACTTATTTTCCGATAGCACTGGATTTGTATTTGTTTTATTATTGATTAATAAACTTTTGAATTTATTTTGTTATCCGCCACCGCTTACTTATAGGCCTTGTACTCGAGCGGGCCCGACTCACTTTGGGTACCTACGGCCGTCCGCTGGACGTGCGCGAGGTCCCTAGATCCGGTCGGGCGCATGGTGACCGGGTCCGGTTTCTATTATTTGGTCCGGTCCGGTCCACATAATAAGGAAACCGGTTACACCTGTCCGGTTCGGTTCTGGACCGTGCACAGCCCTAGTTGTTCATGTACCTCTATTTATGAAAGTTAAAATAGTATAAAATATTTGGTGACTTAGAGGCAATTCACATAACAAAAATTCAACATAAGTTCTTTAGACTTTTGGAAAATAAAAAAATTACCTATGGCATATTGTTGATTTCTAGCATCTTCAACAATATATATATATATATATTTTGGAAAGAGTACTAAGAATTGTATGTCAACAGATTTTGTTACCTCTTTCCCAGATTGGCAAAGTTTCAGCATACCTCTCGGAATCAACTTCAGGCTTGAGCTCAGTCGGAATATACACCAAATTGAACATGTCGAGGGCTGAGTACACTTTTTGCTACCACCATTTGAAACAGTTCCATTGAATTGATAAATATTGAAGACGTTTGGAAGAGATTGGTAGTGGTCATAGCAGTATCCATGATAATTCTTAAGATTGTTGAAGAAGAAGATGTGCTATGAGGCTCTTAATAGCGTAGCTCTCCCAGGATATTGTTAGGACCAAGGGCACCCCACATTCCACACTAGTAATAATATTATTGTCCGCTTTGGGCCCGAGCCCTCACGGTTTTGTTCTTGGGCTTAACCCAAAAGGCCTTGTTGCTATGGAATGTTCTTAACCATATATATGCTCCTTCACTCTTCTCCAATTATCTGATGTGGGACTATGTTTGCACTCCCAACAGATACAACAGTCTCAAAGCTCCCAGATCCATGCACATGAATAAGAGAACCGCGAGTGCTCAAGATTGCTCCGAAAACCAAGAGAAGAAGAAAATAGATGAACGAGGAAGGTGGAAAAGCAATTTTGTTTTCTCTATATTTTCTTAAAAGGAACGGGTTGATTTATAGGGATTTTTCCAAATTTTAAACAACCTTTGTTAAAGAACAAATCCAAAGCTGTTTCAATCAATCAATATGAATCTCCTTAAATGCGGAAAATGGAATTGTCAAAAGCTTTCAATCAATCAGCATAAATCTCATTAGCAAATCAGTTAAAATCTCATTAATTGTGAAAACCGAATCATTTAAAACAACAATCTCAATTAAATGAGAAAATTCCAAAACGATTTTAATTAACCAACAGTAAAATATCTTTCAAAAACCAACCAGCAAGGGGAGCCTTAAAACAATCTGGCATCGTGTGTACATCACTTGCTTACACACAATTTTTGGACGTTTAAGCCAAACCGAATACGACATTTGCACCCCCTTGTGCGTGCATGTGAGTGAGCCCTTTTCACCAACAAGGCCAATAGATTTTTAGAATGAAAAAATATAAAAGGTGAGTGAAAGTTTTCTTTCTAACCAATGTGGACTAAACACTTCAAAAAATTCTTTTGAATATTTTGAAACTAACTTTAGAATAAGCCCACAATAAAGCCTAAAATGAGATGGGCTTCCAACAGATATCCTGAGGCTTCTTTCATAGACAAGATGGAAAATAATCTGATTCGCGGTAATGTACGTGAAAACATTACCGGGAATCAGTTGGTAATGTGAAAACATTACCAAGTTTGGTTATTGTAGCATTGGGAATAAGGTTGTAATGTAAGATTCACCAAAATGGCCAGAACTTTTTTTTCCCCATTTTGCCCTCACCCTTTCCATATATTTCTTTCATTTCCTTTTTCAGGAAAATGTGGCATAAGTCA
This sequence comes from Dioscorea zingiberensis, assembly GCA_026586065.1. Classification (NCBI taxonomy): domain Eukaryota; kingdom Viridiplantae; phylum Streptophyta; class Magnoliopsida; order Dioscoreales; family Dioscoreaceae; genus Dioscorea; species Dioscorea zingiberensis. The sequence continues at coordinate 15,590,700 of CM048819.1, read as the reverse complement.
TTTTTGGTATTAAAATTTAATTATTTTTAATATAAAACTTAATTTTAATTTGCTCAAAAACTTATATACAAGGGTATTTCAGTAAAATATGCCATAATTAATTTTTGGTATTAAAATTTAATTATTTTTAATCTAAAATTTTATTTTAATTTTAATTTAAATTTGCTCAAAATTTTATATATAAGGATATTGTAAAACCCATGATTTTTATTGAATAAAAGGGATTTAAAATTTTCCTCTATTTAAATTTCTAAATATTTTAGCGAAAGGGCATTTTAGGGATAATTAAAAGTTCCAAGGGCATTTTAGTAAAGATGGGCATGAGTAAATTATTTCATAATTTACATAAATTACTTGGTGATTGATTTAAATAAATTTGGTAGTTATCAATTTATTTAAATATGAGAATCATTTAAATTGTCCATGATTGGATTAAAAATGGAAGAGGGAGAATAAAAATTCAAATCAAGATTTATTTAACTAATCGGTAAAGTCCCAAGTTGGTGTGATTAGAGTTTAATTTTGGGAAGGAGAGGGATAACGAATTTAAATTATGAATTTAAATTAATTGGCTGTCAGGGACTGATAAGTAATTTCATAAAAAGATGAGGACTACAAGATGAAAGATAATGTCTCTGGTGAAGGACCTACACGTAATATAGAAGAGACAAGGGACTTCGAAGAAGTTTTGCCTCTCTCACAAGGCAAGGACCCGAAGGCAAATATGGAAAAGAGGAGGGCCTTTTGTGCAAAAGGCCAAGGCTGATCTCTGTACAAACGGTCTGACGGTTGAGATCGATCGATCTGAGATGAACTGATCCTGAGACTCGGATCCAACCGTCCAAACCTTTCAGTAGAAATACCGGTACACATGCCCGCACGGTGCGTCAAATCCTCCTCCATCCATCTGGGGATGGTACCTCGAGATCGAGACGCTGAGAAGCCGATCTCGAGGCAAACCAACTCGTCTTCTCCAGCTTGAGCACGCGCCACCACCGTGAATCCTGTGTTTTTTCAAATCTTGGCCAAAAATAGAAGGGGCCTAATATGGAACCTATTCCCCGCGATCGACGAGATCGGGGAGCTCTCCATAGGCGACCCGTGTGCCTTTATAAGAGCACCTCCTTCCCTTCAACCTCACGGCGACTGGAAGGGAGAACCACCGTAACCTCTGAGAGCTGCGAGCAGACAGTGAAGGGAGGAAACGTAGAGGAGGTCCTTATCACCGTCGGGCAGAGCCGTTGACTTCTCCGCGCGACTGCAACATTCCACGGCCAAGGCCATCCGGTGAGCTTTCTGCTTCTCTGTTCTTTGTTTTTTTTTTTCCGGCCATGCATGCATCTAGTTTGGGGTGGCGAACGTCGGGAGAGACCACAGGACCCTCCGCCGGTCTCCGTCGAGGGTCTGAACGCCGGAAGAAGGAGGTGTGAAGCGTTGACGCGGACCTGGAAAGCAGAAGGCTGAGAGAAGGTGGTTCCGGCCAAGGGGGACCTCGGAGGTGTTCCTCCGGGCTCGCACCACCGAGGAGCTCGCCAACGACCACCGGACTGGTGTTGGGGCTCCATGGTGACGATGGACGCGGTCATCTCTCCCGGCGGGACACGACCTGAGAAGAGACAGAGAGATATATGAAGAAAAGAGAGAGAGAAATAGGATTTATTAGTTAAATTAAAAGATAAAAATTTAAATTATAAATTTGGATTTATAAATTCGGATGGATAAGTCATTGATTTAGATTTTGAATTAAATAAATTGAATTAATCAATTAACTGAGATTAATTGATTAAAGTTTAAATAAAACTATGGTTTAATTATTTAACTGTGGATTAATTAGAAATCAAGTAATTTGATTATTAGTTTATTGGTTGAGTAATTCAGAGAATTAATTTAAATAAATATTATGACAATTAAATCATTCCCCTTGTTTGGTTGGAGATTTTTGGAGGGGTGAGGAGAGGTTTGGGGTTTTTTTTGTGTTTGGTTGGGGGTGTGAGAGGGGGTGAGGAGGGGTGTGGAGGGGTGACAAATCCCTCCAAACTCCTCATTTTCCACTCCCCCAAATCGGGGTTTTTTGGAGGGGTGGAAAAGTTTTTATTTTTTAAACTCAAAAAATCACTTAAAAATATCATCCTACCCTCCACTTATTTTTAAAATTTCATCTAAGTCCTAGCTTTCATACTAGCTTTAATATAAATGATATTAATTAGTTTAATTTTAACTTTTATACTAATATAATTAATAATAATAAAAATTTTATTGGTTTAATAATTAATATTAATTATACTTAAATTAATATAATTAATATCTTTAATATAATTAATATTAATTAGTTTAATACTAACTTTTATACTAATATAATTAATAGTAATAAAAATTATATTGATTTAATAATTAGTATTAATTATACTGAAATTCATATAATTTTTAGCTTTAATATAATTAATATTAATTAGTATTAAATTAATAGTAATACTACACATTACACTTTTTCTCACTCTTTCCTCCAACCAAATATTATCATTATTTGTTTCATACTAAAGGGCAAATTGGTCAAATGCACATTACACTCCTTCTCACTCTTACTTACAACCAAATAAAAAAAAATATTCCTCCTTCTCACTCCCCCATTGAACCAAACATAAAAATTTTCAAAACCCTTCAAATCCCTCCCGTCCAAACTCCTCCTCACCCCTCCCCTCCAAACTCCCCCTTTGAACCAAACAAGGGTTAGTATATTGGTAACTAAATTTATTAATTATCATAATTGATTTATTGTAACTTAGTCATTTGACTAATTAGTCAGATAAGTATAGTTTTTAATCTAATTATTATTATTATGGATAATTAGATTAATTAAGGGATTAGTTGACTAATCAAACAAGTGTGGGTTGATTAACTAGTTTTGATTATTAAATTTAATCAAATTAAAAAGGGTGGGATCAACTATGATGGAGAATAATCAAATAAAATATTTCTTTGATTAATCGAATTAGTTGATTAACCAAATTAACTAATATCTACTTGGTTGGGTAACTAACTAATGAATAATTAATTAATTAGGAAATTAATTAATTAATTGGTTTGAGCCAACTAGCTAAACTAAGCAGATTGAGTCCAACCAATCTATGGTTGAGTCCGGGGCTGGTAAGTTGGTTAATGGATGATCATTTAGGAGATTAGTTAATTAGTTAATTTGTTAACTGATTAAGGGATCAGTTTAATAATCAATTAGTAGATTAATTAACTTGATCAGTTAGTTAAGTGGCTAATTGAAATAAAAGAGAAGGTGAATTGATTTGATAAATCAATAAGTTGAGATGGCTAAGAAGATGAGCTTAAGGTTGATTCGAATCAATTCTAAAGGGGCTGAACTAAGGTGGAATGACATGGAAACGCGAGAGAAGGTCTACAAGTCGGACTTGGGTCCGTTAGAGCATGCATCGTAAATATAGTATTTATAGACACGTACTTTTTTTTTTGAAAGTAGACATGTCCTTGGCAGATTCTGACTTGGATGCGTCGAGAAGTCCCGTGGAGCATGAGACTTTGTGACTTTAGGTAAGTACTTCTGCCTACTACCCCACTCTTCGGAGTGTTCTAGATTTTTGTTATTGCCATGTCTGTTCTTGTAAGTACTCTTGCTTAGTACCCGCCCAGTGTGGGCTTTCTTGACTTTGTTGATTCATGTTTCTTGTAAGTACACTTGCCTTGTTTCCTCTCTTCGGAGATTTTATTGACATGTCGTTGTTGTGACACATTGCTTTGTTTTCATACATGCTTCTATGATTTTGTTGATATCTATCTTTAGCATGTGTGATTGATTTGGGATGTTGGAATCCCTAAGTGTTCTGTTCTTCGTCCCGGACTCAGTGGAGCAGGTGAGCTCCTTTTTGCGGACATTCAGGGACGGGACACCCTGGTGCTCCGGCATTGCCATGCCAGAGGGATCGATACTCTGGTTGTCCCTGCCAGTCAGTGGGGTCGATCACTGACCATGTCGACATGAGAGACAGGTGGCGCTACCGACATACGACCCGAGGGCCGTAGCGACCGGATGGTCGTTTTTCTCAGCAGGTTCGCTGATGGTACTGACCGGGAGAGACGTTTGTGGAGCTTCCGTTGGAACTCTTAGCTAGGAGTCATTATCTTGTTTATTTTTGTGATAGACTCCTAGGGCTTGTTTGAGGGGCGTGTCCCGAGTTTGCTTTGATATTCATGATTTATTGTTATCATATTTTCTTGAACCCCACAGGGGTACTTACTGGGCTTTCCATTCGAAAGCTCATGCACTGTTTTCCTTCACATTTCTGCATCACGAGGCATAGGACTCTAGTGCAGCGAGTGAGCGATCGTGGGTGGGGTGATTTCTTGAGAGGTCAGGGACCTTTGTTATCTTTCTTGTTTGAGTGAGATATTTTATTTTGTAGGACCCCTTAGGTCCTGGTATTTGTAGGGTATTTGAACCCTTGTTATTTATCTTTCCGCTGAAACTCTATTTATTTTGAATAAATTAGGTTGTTTTATTTGCATTATCTGCTTACTCACTTAGGCCTTGTATCTAAGTGGGGTCAGTCTCTACTCGGCTACGGCCGGTCTGCACTGCGATGCAGAGGTCAGGGATCGGATTGAGATTCTGAATATTTTGAGAAATTTAGAACATTATCAAGTTGATTACCATAACCAACCAAACATGGTAATGAAAAATTACCAGGAATATAGTTTCCAACTAAACATGGTTATCATATATTACCACAACATTCCCAAACATATAGCATTCCCGACCCCATTAACACAATAATCTCATTATTGTGGTAATATATCATTACCGCAAACCAAACGGTCCTAAGTAGTAAAAGTAATTAGGTTGTAGGTTTTGATAAATATTTTAATCTAAATTAATTTTTAAAAACAAGATATTGAGAAAAATGACAGGAGATAGAGAATAAGTGGGGGATTAAACTTCTAATTTGTAGAGTAAAAACCAAATATACCAAACTAGTTTATATTAGATTTAGAACTTCAACCATTTTAAATATCCCTGAATATTTTATTTTTAATTTCACAAAAAAAATTATGCGATTTTAAGTTATTCTTGGAATCTATAACTTTATACATATATGTTTAAAAAATTATGTGATTTCAGGATATTCTTGGAATCTATAACTTTATACATATTTGTTTAAAAAAAACTTTTTTAAAGAAAATATTGGATTGGTTAACTAAGGATTAGCCTATTTCTTATTCAAGATCATGCAGCGGATCCATGTTGTACGGACTTTGGCTTGTGATAGTGACTGCCGACATGTGACAGAGTCCATGGACTTCCACCTTTTCATAAAAAGAGCTTTTATGTGAGTTTAAGATATTCTTCTTGACGTTTAATATTTGCTAAATAAAACCTTTTCATTTTGTTGGTGACACGTGCCGATTTTATACTGGAGAATTAACCCCTTATTGTCCAAGATCATGCAGCGGATCCTTAAGTCATGAGAGTTTCGCCGACATTCGTTAGAGTCCAAAAGTTATAACCAACACGTTGATGCATATATATGGGTGCTTCTGATCATCAAGTAATTTAATAGACCTAATATATATCACTATCTAAACACCCATCTAATCACCTACTAACAAAATCGAATAATAATAATATATCTCACTGATCTCGCCGTCTCTACAAACTCCCACGTCAACGTTCATCACCTGCTCTGTTTGTTTCTCGTTTCTCACCGGCGACACTCTGCAGCAATTCCTCCTCGGAGCCGACAAATTAATTAATTAATTAATTAGACAATAAAAAATAATAATAATTACTTGGTCCAGAGAGAGGTCGGATTTCTTGGTGATGATGATGACTCGGTGGGAACGGTCGTGTGATCGTCACCTCATACCACTCATAGCTCCTCAAAAATGGTATCAGCTTGTTTAGATACTTCTTCGGTTTGGAATGTCACTATAAAGATATGTTGGTAATTAAGAAAAAAAAAACCTTTCATGATTAAATGATCAACAAATATAGTTATATACCTCCACAAATGTCCAGTAGGTTTCCTCCTTAAGCATTAGCATCTTCTGTGAATCGTTCCAACCGACGCCACTCAGATTCATAAGCTACTTAATGTCTTGATATTTTACCTTCATTGACTGCAAGCGGTTTTTCCACGTTATCGGCATACATATTAGCCAAGGGAAACCTACCATTGACAATTTTTGCAGCTTCGACGAAGGCCTGTCGTTTGAAGGACTTGTTAACCTTCATGTAACAGATCAATCCTTGTCAGATCAATATTGATCAAAACCATTTCAGCAATTCTCATTCACAGATCTATCAACAAGCAATTGTTCTATCATTCAAATCAACAAACTATTCACAGATATTCCAATGAAATCATCAAATCATAGATCTAACAACTCAATCAACGGATCTATGAATCTTAGCAAACATAGTCACATACAAGCATACGATGATACGTTAATCTTATTAAGAGTTCTACTACTCATTAACAGAGCTAAACTGTATTAAAAGAAAGAAAGAAGGATAACTAATACTCCGTAAAGACGCAATGGCTCTATCAGTACCAGGGAATCACACCCATTCGAGGTACTGCCACGTGAGCTTAAAATTGGATCACTGAGTTATGAGCTTATATTTGAGGCTCATTATGTGCGCGATTAAGTAGAATCGCTGTAATTTCAAGTAAATAGACTAGCATTCTCCTATCCGTCTCAGAAGCACTTTCCTTTTGAAGTAGAAATACGACAAATTCGTGAGTCCCCTTTAGAATTCTGCTTCTAAGGGACGTTAACTAAAATTTTCGCAGGTTATACTCTACGACTGCCTCTCGAAACGAGGCAAGCACATGATGCCCTTACTGATCACAGACCCAAAGGTAATTTTGGGATTACGTCTGAACCGCTTTGAAATGATTCTGCTGTGCCGCTCCCCCGCCATTGATAGAGATGGAGTAAACGAATATATCATGCACGTACTACAATAAGAAGATAAGTGAAAAGGTGTCCTGCCTTCTGGCGAGTACGTGGAGATAAGATTCCAGTACGTAAGGTACCTGGCTGTGGGGCTATAGGCTTTGATTCACAAGATCAGAGATATTTTGATCGACATGCATTTTAAGAAAAGAATCACCTTATCGATGAAGGAATGCCACTTTGGCGCAGATTTCATGACGGAGAGTATAGAGAGAAAGATTTTCTATTCGCGTGTTTACACGCTCTACTGATCTACTCTACTGGAAATTTGGCGTATGGACCGCCGCCTTTAGATACCGTTGGTCGGCGCGAAGGCTCAAATTCTCTGACATTCAAGCCATCATCCAAAGTATGCTCAACTACGATGATCCTTGCCCAAGCGGTTGTTCGCCCCTTTTGTAGTCACTGCCTTCTTGTCTTGCCTCGGGATTAGCTCCGTGTTAGAGTCCATATCTCGATGAATCATTATATTCACATGATCTTTTATGTGATTTTAAGATATTCTTCTTGACGTTTAATATTTGCTAAATAAAACCTTTTCATTTTGTTGGTGACACGTGCCAATTTTATACTGGAGAATTATCCCCTTCTTGTCCAAGATCATGCAGAGGATCCTTATTAGAACATTGACTTATGAGTTATGAGAGTGGCAGAGTCCAGAAGTTATAACCAAGAGGTTAATTTTTTTTTTACCCATCTGAACTATACCACTTTTTCACTCTGGCACCTTAACTTTTTTAACTTTTTTAGAGACCCGCAACTTCTTTTAAGTTGCAAAAAGGCACCTCCGCCAACATCCGTCAAACGGGCGTGATGTTAAATGGCTAACCACCTCTAAATCTTTAATTAAAATTTAAATCTTAGTTATAAAAACCCTAACCTTAATTTTAAAGTTTCTAATTTTAAATAACACATGTGATTCATCATGGGCTCTCCCCACCCTCTTATGCTTGTTGGAGCTCTCCGGCGGCATCGAACTTCTCGACAGCGCTCATCTCTTCCTCATCCTCCTCCCACACCCACCTCTCTAATCTCAACCTCCTCCTCAATCTTCATAGTGGAGCCAGGGAAATGGAGAAATCGGTGGGGGACTGAAACCATTTTTCCCACTCTTTGGCGTTGAGCAAGACCTTTGGAGACCTTGCCGACGACCTAGACCATCCCCGGTCACGCTACCACCTCTTTCGCCACACATCGGAGGGGCCAATCTCACCAGCTTCTCTGTCGAGGCTACTGGGAATGAATCTCGAAGCGGCCCGTACATCCACCTCCTCACCCTCCCCGATCTGACCACATTTTCCACCTCCTCGTCGCCCTTGGCCGTCTCGATCAGTAAGATTGTCTCTAGGGTTTTCTTGCTGGAGAGTAACTTTAGAAGGACCAGACCGAAGGCAAAGACGTCGGAGATCTGCGACCCCTAGCAACCACCTTCGGCGCCATGTAACCTGTTGTCCCCTAGATCAGCCGAGGGGAGTGGCCCGTGAACTCATCGAGATCTCGCCGAAGAGAGTCGCGGCTCCGAAGTAGCAGATGCAGGTGTAGAAACCGGAGTTGGACACGGCAACTGCCATGGGGGGAGGAAGCGGAGGAGTGGTGGTGGATGTAGTCGAGGCCCTGGGCGACGTCAACTACGATCTATGAGGAAAAGGGTTTCTTGAGGATGAGGTTGAGGTTAGAGAGGTGGGTGCGGGAGGAGGAGGAGGAAGGGATGAGCGCCGGCGAGAAGCAAAGGTTTGGTAGGAGGAAGTCAGGATGAATGACATGTGTCATTTAGAAATCAGAAACTTTAAAATTAGGGTTAGGGTTTTTATAATTAAGATGTAAATTTTAATTAAAGAATTAGAGGTAGGTTAGTCATTTAACCTCAGGACCATTTCACGGATGTTGATAGAGGTGCCTTTTTGCAACTTAAAAAAAGTTGCGGGTCTCTAAAAAACTTAAAAAAAGTTGATCTGCCAGAGTGAAAAAGCGGTATAGTTTAGGTGGGTAAAAAAAAATTAACCCTAACCAAGATCTTGATGCATATATATGGGTGCTTCTAATCATCAAGTAATTTAATAGACCTAATATATATCACTATCTAAACACCACGTGGGAGTTTGTAGAGACGGCGAGATCAGTGAGATATAATAATAATAATAATAATAATAATAATAATAATAATAATTATTATTATTATTATTATTATTATTATTATTATATCTCACTGATCTCGCCGTCTCTACAAACTCCCACGTCAACGTTCATAACCTTCTCCGTGTGTTTCTCGTTTCTTACCGGTGACACTCTGCAGCAATTCCTCCTCGGAGCCTATAAATTAATTAGATAACAAAAAATAATAATAATTACTTGGTCCAGAGAGAGGTCGGGTTTTTTGGTGACGATGACATGACAAGAGCGGTCGTAGTGGGAGGAGGAGAGGTAGTTGATGAAGGGTTAATTTCTTTTTTTTTACAAAGGCGACGCTCTCACCTTAAGATATTGAGAAAAATGATCGGAGATAGAGAATAATTGGGGGATTAAACTTCTAATTTGTAGACTAAAAACCAAATATACCAAACTAGTTTATATTAGATTAAGAACTTTAGTCATTTTAAATAGGAAAAATTATCTATAGGTTTTTGGCATTGTTTTCAGGAACCTTAAATTTAAACACACACAACGCTAAATAATAAACAAACACCTCCAAGGACCCTAAGACAATTAGGACACTATTTCAGGGACCAATAGTGAATTAACTATTTTAAATATCTTCAAATATTTTATTTTTAATTTCATAAAAAAATTATGCGATTTTAAGTTATTCTTGGAATCTATAACTTTATACATATATGTTTAAAAAATTATGTGATTTTACGATATTCTTGGAATCTATAACTTTATACATATTTGTTTAAAAAAAACTTTTTTAAAGAAAATATTGGATTGGTTAACTAAGGATTAGCCTATTCTTATTCAAGATCATGCAGCGGATCCATGTAGTAGTATATGGACTTTGGCTTGTGATAGTGACTGCCGATATTTGACAGAGTCCATGGACTTCCACGTTTTCATAAAAAGAGCTTTTATGTGATTTTAAGATATTCTTGACGTTTAATATTTGTTAAATAAAACCTTTTCATTTTTTGGTGACACGTGCCAATTTTATACTGGAGGATTATCCCCTTCTTGTCCAAGATCATGCAGCGGATCCTTATTAGAACATTGACTTATGACTTATGAGAGTTTCGCCGACATTCGGCAGAGTCCAAAAGTTATAACCAAGACGTTGATGCATATTTATGGGTGCTTCTGATCATCAGATAATTTAATACACACATCTAATCACCTACTAACAAAATCGAATAATAATAATAATAAAATTATTATTATATCTCTTATTATTTATATCTCATTGATCTCGCCGTCTCTACAAACTCCCATGTCAACGTTCATCACCTCCGTTTGTTTCTAGTTTCTCACCGGCGACACTCACACTCGGTAGCAATTCCTCGGAGCCAACTTTAATTAATTAATTAATTAAAAATAATAATAATAATTACTTGGTCTAGAGAGAGGTCGGGTTTCTTGGTGACAATGATGACGCGGCGAGAGCCGTCACAGTGGGAGGAGGAGAGGTAGTAGATGAAGGTTTAAATTTTTTTTTTTTCTGATAAAGACAACAAGTATCAATCTGTCAAGGACGAACAATGTGATGAATAAATGTGCCCTCACCTTAATTAGATCGCAGGGTGTTGAACCTAAGATATCTCCTAACTAACAACACTCTTATACATCTTATATAAAGGACCCAGTATTAATAGACCAAGAGGCCGTTGGTACGAAAGGTTAATTTCTGACAATGGTTGCGGACGTAGTGGGTATCTCGACTATATATTTCTTAAATATTCCACCTTAAAATTGCTTGAAAATTCGTTAAAAAATTAAAAGCCATCATTTATTGATTAATTCGAAGCACAAGCCCATAATTTACAAAAATAAAGAATTACTGAACAACAAAACAGAACACTAGCAAAACAGAACTGGACGCTGTTATTTAAGGACAGGTTCCATTCCCAACCACCCCTTCGGCTCAGGCGGCGGCGCCGCCAACGTTTGGAGGCGTAAGAGGCGCCGGCTGAACTCTAGCGCCGCCACAGAGTGCGCAGAGGCGAAGGAGTGGCTTGAAGAGCGAGCTCAAGACCGCTCGTAGGACATCTCCACGACGCGGGATGAGCCTTGGGTATGAAGCCGAGCCTCCACCTCTGTCTCCTGCCATCTCTCAGCTATATACTAACCTCGCCGGCGGAGATCGAGTGTTGTTGTGCAAGGACTCGGGAGTACAGAGGAGGACCTCTTATAGGCAGCAGAAGGCATGTCCCTCGGGTATGATTTCATTAACGTGGTCCGATGGATCACGCGTTTAAATGACGCAAATTGAGCTTTGGTAGCATACCTCCTAGAGTGGGAGTTAGACGCCGTTTAAGTGTTAATACTTCATAATGTTCTTTTTTTTTTTTCTAATTATCTTTATAAGGAAGACTAGATTGTATATCTGTTCTTTTGTTGTATTTTTAAATATTATTTTAATTTTAGATTCATTTGATGATATTTTTTCCAATTTTTCACATGGATCCGTACCTAATGGATTTTTATATTTTATCTAATTTTTTTTTTTAGGAATGTTTTTACACCTCAACTACACCTATAACATGGCATCCAACATTTTTACAAAATAGAGTTACTTATGCATATTGTTCCTATAAAATTATATATGGATATTACTAATAAAATCTATATTTTTTCACTTATCTACATGATTTAAGAAAAAAAATTTCCTTCTCCATTACACAAAAGCTAACCATGTTTCTTGCGCGTGAAGTTGTGATATTCGGATATTTTTCTCCACACATAAATTTGAAAATTTGATATCTTAAAATGAATAATTAATTATTGAGAAAATTGTTTATATAACTCTTTAAAATTATATATTTTGATAAGGGTAAACAAGACCAGCCACGTAGACATATCTGGGCCATCCGGCTAGCCAACCTGATCTACCCACGTGGCAATCCCTCATCCACTCCACACATGCCTAATAAATCCTATCACCCATAATGCTTCTCTAGCTGACCCAAATCTCCCCCACTCTGACAAGAGATATGGGCCAAAGTCAAAGCATAAGGAAAAACAACGGTAAGGAATTAATAGATCGAATGACTTGTGTCATAATATAAGTACGGTCAACAAGGGATCTGAACCCAAAAAGGACAAGCGCCCATACTAGCAAAGGGAAAAGCAACGCCCCCACTTGCATCTCGACTTGACGGGAGAAGCGATCCACTTGAATCCCGACTGGACGGATGCGAGAACCCACTTGGCTCCTGATTAGACAGACGAGACAGCCACACTTGGCCCTCGGCTAACAAGTCAGAGAAAAATGGCCCGGTTCTTGATATGACAGGGAAAAAGTTATCCCTGACATCGAAGGAACAAGTCCGAAAAAGCCAACCCGACGTAAAGAAGAGCCCCCATCACATCTGCCGAACAAGATGCCAATCACTTCGGCTAAGGCTATAAATATGAGAAGATATCATCAGGGGGGGGGGGGGGGTAAGCAATAGAAGATAGTATTCGAAACACTTCATACCAAGAAACAAAACCCTTCTAACTTGATCGTCAGAGCTAAAACTCGGGCATTTAGGCCCAACTCCGATCGGTTACTCTTCCGTGCAAGTTTCTCGATCTTTGAGAGGAGTTCAAGGATTCCCTCAGCAATTGTCAAGGTCAACCCAATCAAATATAATTCTAACCATTGATCTGGAATCAGTGTCGATCTCTAGATAAACACCGATTCTAGCCGCAACATATTTGTTAAAATATTTTTATAAAAATACTATTTACTTGCATACCCCTCTAAAACTAACTTTTTTATTTATATACCTTTGTTGTTAATCACCATTAGCGGTGGTTAGAATTTTTAAAATTAATGGTTTTTTATAAATATACCCCTGAATAATTTTAAAATTGAGTATTTACTCCTGAATAAAATATAATTACATACATACCGCTGAATAATATATATAATTACGTATATATCCCTGAGTTAAAATCAGATGAAAATCTGTCAGTTAACAAACAGTAGACATGCAAAATGACCATGATACCTTTTATATATATACCTTTGAAAAATTTATTTGACCGTAGATTTAAAAATATCCCTTTAAAAATTTGAATTTTAAAATAGTTAAAATATATAAGGAGGGGTATTTTAGACATTTTCAGCCCTTAACTTAACTTGTAACAATGGTTAAGATCATCTGGTTAACTTTTATCAACAGATCCTAACAAGAAAGGCATATCCGCAATTCCAAGCAATTATAATTTTTTCGGGGGGATAAATATGCAATTATGAAACTTTTGATATGGTATATAACCAATTTCCCCCTAAAATTTAACTATGGTTAAACTTAATCTATCTAAGAAAATTACATAACTACCCTTATCTTTTTCAATAATTTTTTAAATAATGTTTCTCTCTCGAAAGTTCCAGGCTCCCTCCAATTTTGCCCATTTTCTCTCAGCCGCCACCCGTGATCTCCCTCCAACTTACCGGATTTCTTCTCGCACTGATGGCAATGGCGGACGGAGGGATAGAGGTGCTGGACGGAACACAGCTCAGGGATGTTGATCTTCAACTCCCCATCCTTGACTACCCTGTCTCTGGAGCCATGGCCCTTCAGCTGGCCGAATCCGAGACCTCTCCGCGCCTCTTCGGCCTCTCGCTGCCAGAGAACATCTGATTTGCCATCGGATCAGCGCCTCCGATGATCCCGATTTACTTTCTAATTAAGGAGTTTGGCGATGCCGATTGTCTCAGGTCTATGATCCAAGAGTTCCTCATCGCTGTCGCTGAACAGCTGAAAGGTTCGTTTAAGCTTAACCCTCGAATGAGATTTTATTTGTTTATTATTTATTTTTATTCATAGGGAAATTAAGGTAGGTTTTCGGCTTTATCATACACTGTTTGATGTGAAAGTTGGTAACTTGTTGGAATAAGTACCAGATTTCTTTTTTATCAGAAGAAAATGGTGAAAATCTCTGTTGGAATCTTGCAGATATGTTTGTTGCAAGCCGCTCTATTGCCCGAAAAATAATTGTTTATCTCTTTCTTGAGTTTCTTTATTTATGGTTGTCTTCATAACAACATTCTTAATGTCAGGTTAAAGCTTGGAAGATACTGACTATGATTGTGTTGAAATCATTATATCATAATAGAGTGTTCTTTGAAGGTTTTTGAATCTAGTTTATGTTGACTGTCTACCTTCACATGTGTCCTGTGTTTACTTAAGTTTAGTTGATCTCGATGATCCTCTTGTCATTATCAGGCTAAGGATTGGAAGATACTGACTATGATTAAATCTAATTCGTTATATGATATTATAGCGTTACTTGAAGGTTTTTTTAAATCTAGTTTATCTTAAGAATTTGCTTTGACGGGCCTTGTGAGCTGATTGATTGACTTCTTTTGATCATTTGTTATTCTTCATATCATATATAGTTCATTTTGATCTCACTTGTGTTTTTGTTTTTCTGTTTAGGGTTGCATTGTAGAAGAGAGTTCTAATTAGCTTTGAATATATGAATTCCTTTGTTCTTGTTTTTGTTGTTGTTAATTTCTAGGGTTTCCATCTCAGCTAGAGCTATTTACTTTGACTATGAATGACACATATTAATGAGCAAAGAGTATGAACTCCAAGCCCACACGTGTGCATCTCCATTGAACACATACAAACATGCATGACAGGTGTTGCGTTAATTCTTGGTTTCTTTCTCTGCAAAAAGCAAAGCTTTATTAATGGCTGCATATCAACCTTCACATTTGATCCAGATTCATCAATATATTGAAAGGAACCTACCTGTTCTCTGATCAACAAGATTGAATTAATGTTTCTCTAGTATTTTCCTTCTGGCCCTATTTGGCTGCTCCATCCGTTCTATTATAGATTTTGCCCAATTAGTTGTCATTTGTTTGATCTTTTGGGGACTTTATGTTAGCTCTGAGTGAAATTGTAGCTCTGTATCTATACTTTGTGTAGCCTTGAAGGTGTTGAATTCCAAATTTTAATTTAATTGGTAGAGTTAGCATTAGTTCATGTTATTTAGGGGATGGTAAATTGTTTGAATTTCCATTCGTAATTTTCTCCTTTGATTATTTTGTTTGATTTGAATTGTTAACAGTATACATGGTTTTCGTTGTGATGGTTGACATCTAGGCCACAGTTTGCTTTTTGATTTTCAGCAATCCCAATTTATGTGAGTGATTTTTCATGCCAATCTATACTAAATCTAAAACCTCAGCACATTCCTCTTGGTTGAAATCTCAACTAATTCATCTTATTGTTGTATCTGTGAGGCTAGATCAAGAAAATTGGTTTGTATTATTGCTGCATTTTAGAGAATTAATTGTTTGTTTCTGTATATTATTTTTGTTTTGGAAGAAATTTAAATAGTAGACACCTGAATTAGCTGACTCTAGTTTTTTGCTTTTACAATTAAGTAGACTTCCTTTTAGTTATCTTTTGCTGCACTTGTTAGTTCCTATCTTTGTGAAAAAAATTGCTAAATGTGATTTGTTGTACTTACAGCCTGTGGTGCATCTTATGTTGGGCATGAGACATAGACATAGGTCTTATAGTCCAGGACAGGGTTTGAGAAAACTTGCTGAATTTTGACTTTTAATATAAATGGTAATGTTCAACCTCAACTTATGATTTTATTCTTGGTTCATTAGCTGATTTTATTCCATTTGACAAGTCTGTTTTTTTTGGTTTGCTTGCCATGCCCTTTTTATTTTGTTTATTTTCCATTTTTTGATTTTTTCATTTGTTTATTTTTATTTTGGCCCTTTGATTTTTTTCTCCCATTGTTCTTTTACATTTCTGATTGCTTATTTAGGGGGTGTTTGGATTGGCAGTTTGCTAGAAAGACTTTTAAAAAAAGGACTTTTGAGAGTAAGTTAAGCGCTTTTGTCATTTTTATGTTTGGGTATGTTAATCCAGAAGTACTTTTATAATAATAAAAAATAATAAAAATAAATAATAAAAATAGTAATAGTGGTATTTTGATAATTGACCTTTTTCAAAATAGGTTTAAAAAGGTTTCAGAAGGATGTTTTGGTAATTAACATTTTCTAAAACAATTTCTACAAAACAGCTTTTTTTTCAAAAGCACCAAACCACTAGCTTTTGAAAAAAGCACTTCTGGGGCTTTTTTTAGTACTTCTATTTTTTTAAAAAACTCATCCAAACACCTTTTTTTTCTCCAGAAGTGCTTAACTTACTCCAGAAGCACTTCTGGAGGAAAAAAAAAAGCCAATCCAAACACCCCCTTAAAATTTGATATTTGTTCTTGTTTTTCATGTTTTATTTATTATTAATTTCTTTATTTTAGACTTCATTTTTATTTTTAGCTATTAACTATGATTTTTTTTTTCATTTGTTTATTTTTATTTTGGTCCCTTGATTTTTTTCTCCCATTGTCTTTTTACATTTCTTAATTTCTTGTTTTTTTTATATTTCTTTATATTTTTTTAGATTGTTTTGCCAATAATGATTTCATTTATTTTTAAATTCTAATTGTAAATTCATCTTCATTTTTCAGGTTGATGTTGAGGATGCAGACAGGGGTTGTGGCTATTCGGGTTATTTGAGCATTGTTGTTATTTAGAAGTTTCGTGTGTTTTTGTCTCAAAGAGCATATGTATTATTTTTCTTAATGTTAAAAAAGTTAATGTTGGATGTAATCTATTTTAAAGAACTTGATGGGGAACTTGTTTGTTTCAAAAGAAAAATTTATTGGACTTGTTTGTTATAAATTTCTTGTCATTATATCTTCACTAGTTGTATGAAATATATATATAATTTTTTTAATTAAAGTTTGTTATACATTATTGCAGTTTGGAAAAATCATGTTTACAATGTTTGGAGGGAATGTTTGTAAAAATCACTTAATAATGTAAATTTTTGTGTATATATATTTGTAAAAACAGTATAAATATAAAGAATATTTACTAAAAAAATAAAGCTTCAAAAATTAAAAAATAAGTAAAAATGTATATAAGAAAATTTATATTTGTTATTTATAATTTAAAAAACTTGAAATCTATAAAATTTTTATGATAAAAAAATAGATAATTCCTTTTCGATCCCTGTATATTTTTGAAATTACAATATAGTCCCTGTTAGTCCATTGTATTTGTTTATTGCCAAGCTCTGTGTCTCTTACCATTCGCCTTAAAATCGGAAACATGTGGTCCCTGGAGGGACTTTTTGGTAATTCTCCCTAAAAAAATAGAGGGTATATTAGCAAGCCCATAATAGTTATTTGTTATATCAAATAATTAATGTCTATAAAATATGGAAAAATTAGAGGGGTATATAAATAACCTCATTTTAGTAATTTGCCCTCATTCCATCCATTCCATTGATTTAACACCGTCAAGTTTCAAATTAATCATAGGCACTGTTTGTTTGGGTGTATTTGAAGTTACATGTAACTTCAAATACACCACCTTTTCAAATCAGGTGTTTGTTTAGGTGTATTTCAAAAGCTATTGAAATTGTAACAAGATGCTGGATTTCGTTTTACGCCCAAAACGGGCGTAAAACGAAATACAGGAGTTTGAACTCCCTCACGTGCTAACCACGTGAGGGATCTAACGCTTGGGATTCTGAGAAAAGGGGTGAGAGGAAGCACATAGCCGGTCTTGCTGATGCGGTGAGTGCGGGCGGTGAATGCGGGCGTTGTCGAGCTGCTGCGAGGCCATGCGCATGTTGCGTACTCGGTGATGCTCCATGAGAGCATCATGGCAGGGAAAGATGTTCATATATTTAATTAATTTTGAATTAATCATTTTAATAAGATTAATGGATAATGATTAAATTAAGTATCGTGAAAAATCTATATATATAACACTGATTTTAGTAAGTGCCCATTTATTTTATATTTTTTTCTAATTATCTCTAAAAATAATTTAGATTTTATGTTTATCATAAAGTTTTTAAAAATTTATAAATAGATTTTTATCTTATTCCATATCAATAGATAATTAATAAAAATCTATTTTTAAAATTATATATTTATAATATAAGATGAGTATGCTATTTAATTATATATTAATTAATAAAATTTAAAGATGTTATATCATTAATAAAATCAAATAATTATCTAGAGTGGGGGTAACCTCACCATGAGTGATCATATCTGAGAATTAGTAATTGACTTCAAATACATCAAGCCAAACACATCTTTTCCGAATCAGTAGCTCCAAACTACATCCAACCAAACATTGTATTTGACTCTTATGTATTTTCAAATACAAGGATTTACAATTACAATGTAACTCCAAATCCCTGTATTTGAAACTACACCCAAACAAACACCACCATAGAGGCATAGTTGATTTGAACTTTGAAGGGAGTATGTAAGGAAATATAATTTTTATAGGGGTATATAAATAATTTCAAAGTTTTACAAAGGTATATAAGTAAAAAAAACAATAATTATTCCGCATGACGTGAATAATTAGTTTTTTATTATTATTTTATAATAAATTATAAATATTTATGTCGTTTGATGGTGGGATGTGATGCTTTTTTGTCTTTATCTTAAGGACTGATAAAGAAAAATATAAAAATGATTGAAAGCATGTGATGAATTTCTTTAATAATTATGTAAAACTACAATTTGAATTTTGTTTCTGTTTAATTTCTCAAAATGAGGAAAAATAAAAAACAAACTCTAACCGTTTTTCCCGGGAAACTCTACTGAATTCCTTCCCAACCTCTCATTCTAAATTAGCATGTTTATTGTTCTTCTTCCATTCTTTTCTCTTCTCACTTTTGTTGGCAAATTCATCGATGTCTTTTATCCCTGATTCAATTCTTTGAGTTGAATCTTAAGGTGAGGAATTACATTTGATTTTCATCTTTAATTTCCTGGATATATTTCTCATCAAATTGAAGAAAGATTGCAATTTGAGTTGTTTGATTGAGTTCAGTGTCTGGATTTAATGAGCATTTAAGCAAATCAAGATGTTGTGCTGTGGAGGTGGAGAAGAGGAGAACTTTGGGCCGCCTCTCAATCCATCAGTCCCTCCTCCAAGTCGTAATGCACCTGGTATGTGTGTCTACATTATTGAAATTCATTTAATCTTATTGTTTTCATTGTAAACATTTAATCAAGGGAATCATAGAGACCCAAGAAACTCAAATGCTGCCAAAACTCAAATGTTCCTTGAATTGTTTTGCATTGTTGTCATGTAATGTAGGGAAGGAAGATTATTTCTGCAATTTTTACTGCATTTATTATAATCTTTGGCATGAAGACAATTCCTCAACTTTTACTGTACTTGAATGGTTTTGGATTGTTTTCATGTAATCAAGAGAATGAAGATTATTTCTGAATTTTTACTGCATTTGAATTTTTTTTAAATATATTTTCATGTAATGAAGGGAATGATAGAGAACCAAGAAACTCAAATGCTGTCAAAACTGGAGCTCCACAAACAGTATTACCAATAGAAGTGCCAGCAATACCACTGGCTGAATTGAACAAGCTGACACATAATTTCAATCAGAAGGCTTTCATCGGAGAAGGATCGTATGGACGGGTTTATCAGGCGACCTTGAGCACTGGACAACAAGCTGCAATCAAGAAGCTTGATCCGAATGCCTCACAAGAGCCTGATAATGAGTTTGCCGCACAGGTACAAATAGCATGACACTTTGTCCTTATTGCTTGTGTAGTTATAGGTATCTCTTACTCTTTTGTTGTTGCTAATGCAGCTTTCATTGATTTCAAGACTCAAACATGAGTATTTTGTGGAGTTATTGGGTTACTGTTTGGAGGCGAATAACCGGATTTTAATATATGAATTCGCGAGGAATGGTTCATTGCATGATATACTACATGGTACATTGAGTGATCTCAAGGTCATTTTGATTTCTTGATTTAGAATAGCAAAATCATGTTTTGATCACAGGGAGGAAAGGAGCGCAGGACGCAAATCCTGGTCCTGTTTTGAGCTGGAATCAAAGAGTGAAGATTGCTTATGGTGCAGCAAGAGGCCTTGAGTATCTTCATGAGAAAGTTCAGCCTCCGATCGTTCATCGAGACATTCGATCGAGCAATGTTCTTCTATTTGATGATTTTGTCTCTAAAATCTCTGACTTCAATCTGACAAGCCAGTCCCCCGATGCCGCTTCTCGTCTACATTCGAGCCGAGTTTTAGGAACTTTCGGTTATCATGCACCGGAGTAAGCTATCTTACTGTCACTTGTTCATCAACATTTTATTATAATTAGTAAGTTCTATTACATCACCGGTTTACATGAAAATGAACAAATAAAGCGTGGTGAAATCCGGCTTATTGTACTTCCTAGTTGGTACTTGTTCATCAACAAAAAGATTGAAAAAATTGGAAATTCATCAATCTCAGGTATGCAATGACTGGACAATTGAATCAGAAAAGTGATGTTTATAGCTTTGGAGTTATACTTCTTGAGCTTCTAACAGGAAGAAAACCAGTAGATCACACCATGCCTAAAGGACAACAGAGTCTTGTCACTTGGGTAATCTTGCTTATTTATTTATTTATTTATTTTCTGCTAATCATCTTCATGAATGAAGTTATTGTTTCAAATTAATTTGAATATCTGATACTCTCTCTCAGGCAACACCGAGATTAAGTGAAGACAAAGTAAAGCAATGTGTTGATCCAAAATTAAACAATGAATACCCACCAAAAGCTGTTGCGAAGGTATACATGTATTTAGTTTTCAACTTAGAATAATAGTTTCAGATCAAATTCTGAAAACTTTGAAATTCATTCAGATGGCAGCAGTAGCAGCATTGTGTGTTCAGTATGAAGCTGATTTCCGGCCGAACATGACGATCGTTGTCAAGGCTCTGCAGCCTCTCCTCAACTCCAAAGCTGGCCAAGAACAACACCATCAGTGACTTGATCATAGAGTTGTTGTTCTATAACTCATTGAAAGAAAATTATTTAAGGTGTTTATTTGTATCCTTACAAATTAAACAATGTTCCATTGTTGAACTCATAAACTAGAAGTTATGTTAGATCAAAGTTTGCACGTATGGATCCTCTCTCCTAAAATGTGATTCAATCTTTTTCTTACCAATTAAACAATGTTCCATTGTTCAACTAAACTAGCAGTTATGCATACTCTATTTGGAAATGAAGTGAGCTGGGCTCATAACCCCAAAATAAACCTAGCCACTTCAATTCCTCACTCTCTATTCCATTGTCATCTAAACACATACACCGGATCCAATAGACATATTTATGATCTTTGGATCAGCCCACTTATAAAACTCTCTTCATTCCTCCTTCAGTCCTAACACACAGCTCAAGCTGAATTTCATCTGCTCTTGTGATTGAGCTGTTGATTTCCTAAAGAAGATTTTTTCAAGTAACTGTTGAATTAATTTTGCTGATTTTCCTCTCGATGAGCTGTTAAATTTCATCTTCAATTGGACGATACTGAAGCTCTGAGTCGTGCTAGGAAAGGAGGAAGCCCGCCCGAGTGTTAGATGTGCTCTACTGACCGGGAAGATATTCTCCGAACATTACACGGAGGGGTGAAATCGGTCTCTAGGATAGTCCTGGAGTACTGTCCCTTTCCCAAGCTTGACGTTCCTAACTCTCGATAACATTAATTTGTTTGATTGGATTAATTACTTGAAGAATATTAGTGTTTATGGCATGCTTTGTTGATTGATTTTCCAACACCTCTATCCTAAAATGTGATTCAAGTGAAAATGAAAACAAATTTATTTTAAGCTCTATGTGGACAGTTGAAGACCTTTGAGAAGAAACTTCCCAGATGCTTCTTTGAGGAACAACACTAGTTGCTTTATTTGCATTGTCTTTTTCTGTTAGATTTGTTTGACAAAATTTCTCTTCTTTCCTATGGTTTTCCTTGATCTAATGAATTTCTACATTATATCATCAACAATCAAATAATTAAATTGAAAATTTTCATCTATTTGTAAGAAATTATGGAAAGAATGAGCTATTTATCTGTCAAATGTTATGGAGAAATTAAGTCGAAGACCAATATGGATGGGGACTCATAAAAGTAGATCCAAGCAGGAAGCAGCTCCTGAAAAGCTGATTCGAGCTAGCAACAACCATTGAAAAGCAAACTTGAGTTAGCAATAACTCCAGAAAAACAGATATGGGAGCTCCTAAAAAGTAGATTAGAAGTAGAAAATGTGCCATAAAAGTAGGGTAAGGAAGAATTGCTTACTTGTTTGTTGACGCGGCGTGATTTTTTACTCGTATTCGTTTTTTTTTTGAGAGTTTCCACATAATCTTTGGTGCACTATCTTGGTCTTGTTTCTCTTTCAAAACTACATCTCTCTAAGGCATCATTCTTCTCATCAAAGACAAGGAAGGTCTCTAAAAACTTTTTAGATCATTGACAAATACAATGTTTTTAAAATCGGATCAGGAAGCGAACCGGTCTCACAACTGGGTCATGGGTCAATCGGTCTAATCAGATGACCCATTTCGGTCGGACCGGATGATGTCATATATAGATATATATATATATATATATTAGATATATTGTTTTGAAGTAAGTGTTGATTTGTTATCCTATTTTAATGTTTCTAAATAATTTTAATTAAAAGGTGAATGGATAAAAATATTAATTATATTTTATGATTGGGTTGGATGAAAATAGATAGAAATATAAGGGTGTTTTGAAAGAGAACCTTTGGTTTTTTATTTGTCCCACATCGGTTGTGGAGACTAAAGGAGAGGAGGTGGTTGCTATAAAATAAGTTGGGCTTGGATTGAGGACTAACTTTTCATGGCTTTTTGGCTAATGATAAGTAAAATTTTAATATATAAAAAAACAGGTTTTTTCTAGTTCTGGTTCAACCGGCCGGTTCACCGGTTCTGAGTGGGTTTGACTGGTTCGATTGTTGGTCAATAATTGATATAAAACCGGACCGGATTGATGATCGGTTCTTGGTTTTACCGGTCCGACCGACCGGACTATCTATTTCACTTAAGAATTGATTTGACATTAATTTTCGTCAAAACCCATAATTAAAATTTTAAATGAGGTTCACCCTAAAGCAAAACCTCTTTTTTCTTGGATTTTCTTTCTTCCAAACTCCTGTCTGATATAAAAACAAATAAAACAATAAAAATAAATAAAATAAAGTAGGGAAGCCAGAAAAGTCAACCCATCATATCATTAAAAGAAGGGAACTGAGATTCATAATTAGACAAATATTACATGTGGATCAGAACTCTAACCCTTAACACAAAGGTAATATATTGGAGCTGAACTCTAACCCTTATCACAACATCCACTCGTTTTCCTAATCAATTCACTGGAAGCTCTTCACCTCCATTGAAATCCCGTTAGGTGATCCGAATCCATTATCGATCCGAGGACGCTCAGAATATTCAGAGCATCAACAGATATATATATATATATATATATATACTCACAAAAATCATCATCGATTCATCATCATCATCATCTCTCTCTCGTTTTCATTTGCGCTCACAAATGAATTCACACACACATCAACGATAAAACAAATGCGTGCAGGTATATATGATCAGTGTCTTCCAAACAAAAAGGAAAACAGTTCTCTTGCATATATATATGCTAGCTACAAACTTGATAAAATAAAATCAAAATAATGCTTTTAGTCATGTTTATTCAAATGCCCATATTATCTTTAACCAGAACATTAATCAAGTTATAAGAACAAGCATAAAAACAACAACAACAACAACAACAACAACAACTAATTAATACTTGGAAAAATCATCAAGAGATGCGTTGTAGGAGTTTCAACGGTTCCCAGCAGCCACTCCACCACCAACCTCCTCCTCCCCCGACGCCGACGTGGCTGCAGCCAGCGGAGCCTCCGGCAGAACTCTAGCTCGGGCCGCCGAGGCCACAGAGAGACTGATGAACAACTGCAAGAGAGAAGTCAAGACAGCTCTCAGAACAGCACCACGTCGTGGGATGAACCTCGGCTGGACTCCCCTGCGACATCCCCGGACTCCGCCTCCTTCTCCTGCCATCTCTGAGCTTCTCTTTTGAGTTGTTATATATTGTAGCTTAGAGGAAGCAGAGACCTTGGAGATGCATTTATATATAGCCCCTGCGCTCCTGGTTTCACACCACATTTTAGTCAAAAGTGTTAACCGGGCCACGGCACGGCCCGGACCGGAACTGTAGGATCCCCGGATTGTCAATCCAACGTCTTAATCAAATATCCTCATATAAGTTTCCAAGAAGGTGACATTGATAACCATCTAGACCCATTGATACACAGTAAAATCTTAAGTTACCTTGGGTGCCATGACACCCAATTTATATACACTTATGACCAATATTGGTACCCTACCGCCACCTAATTTAATATAACTTCGCACCCAAAGACATTGAGGCATGCAGTGTTGCGAGGTATGTTACAACACACTATTCATATGTCTTATGAGACAATAAGCCTTGCCCTATCCTACACCTACATTATACAACCCAAAGTCCCACCATTACACCCTATTTGCATGGATTTGCACCCCCAAGACAAATTGTCTTGGGCTACAAACCCAAGATCTCTCATAATTTATCCTATTTATACGGTGAATTCTAAGATACCTTGGGGGTTGAACCCAAAGTAGCATACCAATTTGTGTGTAAACTAGTACAAATTGTATGAAGTTTCCAAGTAAAAATTATAATGCATTGAATTGTAATCAGAACTACCGTGGTGTGAAACGGGCCCGTTTATGAATTGTGTGCAGCCCTATAAGAATTGTGTGAGAGTGTGTGTAAATTGTGTGCAAAGGTACACTACTTTACACTGTCGCAAGGTATCTTAGAACGCACCCTATTTATACACACAAAATCATCATACAAATCTATGCTCTAAAACCCTCTAAAAATATAAAAATATAAAAATATAAAAATATAAAATAAATCCATGTGTCCCTCTGGTGCCGTGCCGGAACTTCTTGTTAATATGATGATTTTTAAATTTCTCTTATTTCATTTCATTTCTATTTTGGGATGTTATTTCTTTTATAAGAAATGTATAAATGAAAAGCATTATTAGTAAGAAAAATAACTTAAAAATAATTAGCTTTCCATTTAAAGCCCAGTTTCAGATTAATAATAATAAACATATACAACAACTTCAAATAGAATAAAACGCAGTGACGTGGCAGTGACGCGGTAAGTGCCCACGCAAACATAACATTCTGCGTATGACGTCAGAGCTTACTACAACATATATTATAACCTATGGCATGAAGATTATTCCTCCATTTTTATTGTACTTGAATGGTTTTGGATTGTTTTCATGTAATCAGGGGAATGAAGATTATTTCTGAATTTTTACTGCATTTGAATGTTTTCGAATGCATTTTCATATAATGAAGGGAATGATAGAGAACCAAGAAATTTCAGATGCCAATGTAACAATTAGTTTTTACAATGTTTTAGAAAACTCTTGAATACTTTATTTGGCTTATAGGCACCCTCTCTTCCATTATTTGTTGAAATGCCTGTATACAAGATCTCCAATTATGTTGACAATCTCCTGAGGAATGGAGCAATATGTATCAAAGGGTTGCATAAGAGGTGTTTAACTGGGAGGCCTCGTGTTCAAATCCTCATCTATGCAAGGTGAGGGCACTGATCTTGTACATGGCTGTTGTTCTGCAAGACCGCGTGAGCTTTGGGTGTTTGGTGTAAATTTAGGTTCGTCCTTTAAGGGGGTTGCTTTTCAACTTTAATAAAAAAAATATATATATATATATATATAGCATAAATGTTTCAAAAATTCTTAAATACATACTATGAGGAGTCACTGTTATAAGCAATGCAAGGCAATTGCTTTATGATCTTTTGACCTTTTGGAATACATTGGCTTCTATTAAAGAGGAATCAGAAAGGAGAAGAAAATAAAAAATTAAAAAATAAAGACAAAATGATGAAAAGCCCACATACTCCAATAGCTGTAATACCTAAATTAGTCCCTCTATTATACCAAATCGGCCTTTTGGTCCCTATATTATAATTTGAGCCATGGGGGTCCCTCTACTTTCACAATTGAGAAATGTCAATCTCTAAAGGTATATTTAAGAGGTCTAATACCCAATATAGTACGTCTATTATACTGAACCGACCCTTTTGGTCCCTCTATTATAATTTGATCTTTTTTGGTCCCTATATTTTCATAATTGAGAAATTTTAGTCCCTTCCTTATGTTATAATTTAAGCCTTTTTGGTCCCTGAAGGGACTAAACATTCTCAATCGTGAAAGTAGAGGGACTAAAAAAGATCAAATTATAATAAAGGGACCAAAATGGCCGGTTTGGTATAATAAGGGACTAAATTGGGTATTACACCTATTTAAAAAAGGCATGTTTAGCCCCTTGAGGGACTAACATTTCTCAAATGTGAAAGTAGAGGGACCCAAATTGCTCAAATTATAATAGAAGGACTAAAAAGGTGGATTCGGTAAAATAAGGGATTAATTTGGGTATTAAACCTACTCCACTATTGGATCCGGATATGTTAGTCTTCATCCTAAAAAATGGTGAAATGGGTCCACATTTAGTAAATTTAAAGTATAAATGTTGAAAGTCAAAGGGTCGATCAATGAATCTTAAAAAATAAAATAAAATTTATTTTAGGTATATAAAATAATAATAAAAAAGGGAAATAAGAAGATTAATATCATTGATGTCATTTTCATTCTATAAGAATTCTGATCGCAATGCTTAAATGCCTTGATGTATGGCAAAACATCACCTAATGATATATTGATGCAAGTGAAGTCTGATGGAGTGGGTATTGAAATTTCCATCATCATCATCATCATCATCATCATCATCATTATTATTATTATGCTCATTTTCCAAAGCTATATCAAGACAAGAGGAGGTTGTTGCATCGCGTGGAGTAGCTCAAAGTTTAACCTCCAAAACGTGATACATGGCCAATTCGCAGTTACAGTCATCTTAACTACAAAGGATAACCTAGAAACCACAAGAATGATAACTACCGTCTATGCACCATGCAACCCGACAATGAAAACACTTTGTTGGAATGAGCTCAGAGAAACTAGGAGTAGATGGGATGGCCCTTGGCTGATTGGAGGAGATTTTAATACCACTAGATGGAGAGACGAAGCCACCTCTTCCTCACACGGGACAAGGGAAAGGGAAGACTTTGAGAAGATGATACAAGATCTTCTGCTTGTTGACCCCCCCCCCCCTCTCAGGAAGAAGATACACATGGACCAATGGAAGAGAATCACCGGCCTTCGCTAGGCTAGATAGATTTCTCCTTTCCACTGACTGGGTATTGGAATACCCACGCATATGGCAAACAACTCTGCCTAGAGTACGGTCGAACCACGTTCCGCTATGCCTAGAATGTGGTATACATACCCCACACCCATCCCCATTCCGCTTTAACAGAGAATGGGCCAAAGAGGAAGGATTTTGGGATATGATCGGGTTGAACTGGCAAGAGCACTCACTGATGGGGGATGGCGCATATATAGTGGCCAAAAAACTAAAGTCCACCAAAGATATGCTAATCCGATGGAAAAAGGAAACCCTAAACCAGAAGATGGAAAGAAAGAGGCACATCTTGGAGGCCATAAAAGCACTAGATCAATACAAAGAAACAAGAGAGCTCTCAAGTGACGAAGTACTCCAGGAATTGAATCACAGGGGGGAATACGAAAGGATCATCTCTGAGGAAGAAGCCTACTGGAGGCAACGATCTCGGATCAACTGGCTTCAACAAGGTGATCAGAACACAAAATTTTTCCAAACCATTGCCAGCCAAAGAAGGAACACAAACAGGATTAACCAGCTCCAAGTTGACGGCCAAACCATTATGGACCCAACAAGAATTACTGAAGCCATCTCCAGACATTTCACTGCTCTGTTTGGGACCGAACGAGGGATGAGGTACAAAACCTCCTGGGATCGTCTGTTCCCACATAGACGGAGAGTGAACCTGGACCAACTGGAGCAGCCTTTCAGGGAAGACGAAATCAGACTAGCAATCAAAGAGTTAGGAGCGGACAAAGCTCTAGGGCCGAATGGATTCCCTATGACTTTCTACCAACAAGGGTGGAACATCATAAAGGAAGACATCCTTAAACTCTTTTACGACTTCTACCAGGGTACGACCAACCTTGAACGCCTAAATTGGGCACACATCCTCCTAATTCCGAAAAAGGATTCCCCGGAGGCTATAAGGGATTACAGGCCGATCAGTCTGATCAACTGCTCCATCAAAATCATATCAAAAGTACTAGCTAATAGACTTAAGGAAGTCTTGGGGGATTTAGTGGACGAATCCCAAACTGCATTCATCCAAGGCAGACTGATACACGATAATATTATTGCAGCCGAAGAGCTAATACACAAGATGAAGGGTAGTAACAGTAATGGGGCCATAATCAAGATAGACCTGGAGAAAGCCTTTGATACGGTTGATTGGGACTACCTTATGGAAATTTTACAAGCTAGAGGGTTCGGACCCAAATGGCTGACATGGATAAGATCCCTTCTTACCACATCTAAAGCGCAATTCCTAATCAACGGAATGCCAGCGGGATATGTTAGAAGCAAAAGAGGTCTACGACAAGGCGATCCTCTCTCCCCTTTACTCTTTGTACTGGTCATGGATGTGTTACCTACGATGCTCCTAGAAGCTGTCAGATCCAACATCTACCGCGGAATCCCAATCGGGCCTAATGGAGAGACAACCGTCACATCTTTGCAATACGCGGATGACATACTAATTTTCTGCATGGGTGAACCTGAAGAGGCCCGACTCCTGAAACTCATATTTTATTTGTTTGAGGGATTATCGGGACTAAGGATCAACTACACCAAAAGTGTAATCATCCCGATCAAGGCATCAGAACAGCACATACAAGCCCTTGCCCAAGTTTTGAACTGTGCAAGAGCCAGCCTACCAGTGAGATACCTGGGGATCCCGCTATCAGGCGGGCGACCAAGAAGAGAAGACTGGAATGTTCTTATAGAGAAGATTCAGGGCAAGCTGGGGACCTGGAAGGGGAAGCTACTATCGCTGGGCGGCCGCCTCACACTTCTAAACTCAGTCATCTCCACAATTCCAATCCACTGGATGTCGGCCTACCGTCTCCCGGAGTGGGTTATCCAAAAAATAGATGTAATCAGGAAAGATTTCCTATGGAGGGGACTGGATAATGAAAAAAGGGCCTACCATCTTGTCAACTGGGATAAATTATGCAGACCCAAAGAAAATGGTGGCTGGGGCATCTTGAACCTCAGGGATTTCAATGGGGCACTGTTAGGGAAGTGGTGGTGGAGGATCCTTACGGGCAAGGCAGGAATTTGCCAGAAGATCTTTCAGGATATCTACTCCAGGAGAGGATATATCGACCCCCACAAATCCCTACCGAATAGAGCTTCCCCCTTTTGGAAAGGTATCCTCCGAGAAGAGCTACCAACTCTGCCAAATATGCGGGTTAACCCGGGGATGGGCGATTCTACCAATCTCTGGATGGATAATTGGTGGGAAGGGCTCGCTCTATGCAACATCTTCCCGGGGCTACAGGAATTATCAATCAAGAAGCATCTAACCATTCAGGAAGCAAGATCCCAATTACAGAGGGGCCACATGATTCTTAAGTTTGGGCCCCTCAATATTGGGGAACATGTGGGCCTCGAGCTGATAACACAAGCAATATTGAACCCCAATCCAACCACCCCTGACTCAAGGGAATGGAAACTCACACCGAACAAAACATTTACGGTGAAATCCTTATATTATTTCAGAATTGATGGCGGGACCCGGAGTGACCTAAATTGCAGGTTTTGGAAACAACCCTGCCCCCTTAAGGTCAAACTTTTTGCATGGTTGGCAAAAGAGAATAGGATCCTAACCCTTGACAATTTACACAAGCGAAACTGGAGAGGAGATCGAACAAGATGTTACCTATGCGAAACGGAAGATGAATCCGTAACACACCTGTTGATCTCATGCCCCACCGTAATGCAAATTTGGAACCACTTCGGGAACCTTTTTGGGATAGGAACAAATGGTCTGGATATACAGGCCCTCTGGGGCACCAGTGCGGTCTCTTATAGGGTGAACAATACCCTTCGAGAAGGCTGGGATCTTACCGTGATGGCAATCACCTGGAGCATCTGGGGGGAAAGAAATAGACGATGCTTCCAAGACAAACAACGCGTTTGTTTAAGAATTATTCGCGACATTTCTTTCCTCATTCTTTCTTGGTTGAATGCAGCTCCTCCGGCCAAACGGATCAAACTGGAAGCGGCGGGGAACCTGGTGAAGCGAAACCTTGAATTCACCTTGGACTCTCCAGGACGTGAAGAAGCGGGAGGCGACGCGTTCGAGGATGACCCACCTCCCACCCAGGGCATGCCAGCATGAATAGGCCAGACGTAAAGGAGGCAACAGCCCAGACAACAAAGAATGCTTTTCAACGATCTGTTACTATCTTTGTCATTGTTGCTTGAGCAATGTACTGAACTCCTTTATGATAATTAATGAATAAAATGTGGTTTATCCACTTTATAAAAAAAAAAAGATTTGTTATCAATTCTTATTGGCCCTATTAATCGCACCAAAAACGATCCTCTTGGTTCTACCTTGTCAAGAAGAATGCATGTACTCAAGGAGTTACACCATAAAGCTATTGTAAATTAATATTGCGCCCATAAGCCCACATCTGCAAGTTGCAGCGAGTTTGGTATCTCAATGACAAAATAGAAATTGTAAGCATTTTTCACAAAGGACCTGCCAAGTGTTATGGATGTGATCATTAACTCATTAAGTATTTAGATGGTGATGGAAACATGGGCTTTCTTCAAACCATTTTAAGGTTAGAAGCAATTTGCTTCTTTGAGATGGTTGAAGTTCAAAGATTAGTAATGGAAGCAAATATTAATGATGATGATAAAATTGAAATTGTAAGTGTTGATGGGATGATGCATATCTCAAGGTGATAATGGATATGTATCTCGAGATATCCAAATCAATACGCATCTCGAGGCGGTGATGGAACATACATCTTGGGGTGGTTGATGCAATACAAACCCAAAATGGCACACATCTTGATGCGGATGAAGAAACACGCATCTTGGGGCGGATAATGACATACAAATCTAAAGTGGCACACATCTTGATGTGACAATGGAACGCGCATCTCGATGCAGTCGATGTAATACAACACCTGAAGTGGCACCAATCTAGAGTGGTGATGAATACGCATCTTGAGGCGGCTAATGAAATACAAATTCTAAAGTGACACATATCTCGAGGCGGCGATGAAACATTCATCTAGGGGCGGTCGATAAAACATAAATCCTAAAGTAGTGCAAATCTCAAGGCAGTAGCAAAATAGGCATCTTGAGGCAACCAAAGTAGCACAAATCCCAAAATGGTGAAGCATATATTCCAAGGCGGAAGACGATGTCATAAATAAATGAATAAATAATATATATGTATATACATTTATATGATGATATTTATATGTAATAAATTATTATGCTCTGCAATAAATGAAATTGTTTCTCTTTGCCTCTACTTGTACTTATGCCCTTAATCGGAGGTTCCTAAGACTTAATTAATAATGGAGGCTTGCCTCTATTAGGAATGGAAGTACCCACAATAACTAAAATAAATAAATAAAAATAACCATTTGTGATTCAATGTATCGCTTGGTATCTCTTCACAGACACGATGCCAGGCGTGTATTTTCGATCCCACATTGTCAAAACTGGAGCTCCATAAATAATATTACCAATAGAAGTACCAACAATACCACTGATTGAATTGAACAAGCTGACACATAATTTCAATTAGAAGGCTTTCATCGCAGAAGGATGGTATGGGCGGGTTTATCAGGCAACCTTGAGCACTAAACAACAAGCTGCAACCAAGAAGCTTGATCCGAATGCCTCATAAGAGCCTGATAATGAGTTTGCTGGACAGGTACAAATTGTTGGAGATGAGAAGCAGATTATATTTGAATAGACTCAGGAGAACAATCATAAAAGAGAAAACAGATGAACTGAACTTTATTCAGTGAAGATACTTTAAAATGAGAAATAGTACAAATATTTATAATAGATTTTATACCTCTTCATAGAAGAGTTACACCTGTTCATCAAAGGTTACAATCTTTCAGTGAAGAGATATATTCATCAAAGGATGCAATTATAACTGAAATATAACTAAACCTTAATAACTAAAACAATGCCATGTTGGATAACAGCTTTGTTCATCCTTTAACATCCCCGCTTGAACAAAGCTGCACATCATCCTCAATATCTGACTTAGAATTTTCACCTAACCAACTAATACACCAAAGTTTCTTCAGTGTCAGTTGAGATTGCTTTTTAGGTCATTGAATTTAGAGTTATCCGATGTATATTCCATAAATAAATTGATTTCATTGCAGCCTTCTTTTCTGTCTTCTGCCATTTCAGAGTGAGCTATAAACAGATTTGAATTTGCACTTCCTTTAGCCATGTCGCTGCTGTCTTCTGCCATGTTGACAACTTTTTCAATATACCAGCATTCTGCTTTTGTATGTCCAAATTTTTTACAATGATAACATTGTATGTTGCCTTTAGGATTGAACTGCCTTTGCCCTGTGTTCTTTCCTCTGCCGTTGCCTTGAAATCTGTTTTTATTAGACCATTCCCCTTGGCCTTTCCTGCCCCTCTTTCATACTGATTTGTAGGGACATCAATCTTTGCTTAAAAAAGCATTTGTCTCCAGCTTTTTTGCAGACCGGTTCATCCTTGCTTCATGTGCTTGGAGAGAGCCACTAAGTTCATCATTCGTTAAGACTGTGAGATCTTTAGATTCTTCTATAGCTGCAACAACATGATCAAACCATGGTTGAAGGCTTCTCAAAAGTTTGGCAACAACTGTTTGATCAGTTATATTATCACCAGGCCATTATTTGATTTATTACTGCCATCATCCTTGAAACATAGTCTTGTACTGCCTCTGAATTCCTCATTTGCATAATCTCAAACTCTTGTCGTAGAGTTTGTAATTTAACTGTTATTACCTTGAGTATCCCTGATACTCCTATAAAGTAGTCCAAGCTTGTTTAGATGTTGTTGCAGTAGATATCCTTGAAAAAATAGCTTCATTCACTGCTTGTTGAATGAAGAAAAGAGCCCTTGAATCCTTTTTCTTGTTCTCCTTGAGCCGAGCTTCATCATCCGAATCATTATAGCCCTTCTCCACTAGGTCCCAAAGATCTTGAGAGATAAACAATGTCTTCATCTTAATACTCCAAAATTCATAGTTCTCGCCTTTGAATATTGGTAATGTGGGTTGAGAGACACTCATGGTATTGTTGTTGGTTGCTATTTGATGAAGAAATCCATTACTATAGTTCTGATACCACTATGTTGGAGATGAGAAGCAGATTAGATTTGAATAGACTCAGGAGAACAATCATAAAAGAGAAAACAAACTATTGTAATGGGTGAACTGAACTTTATTTAGTGAAGATACTTTACAATGAGAAATAGTACAAATATTTATAATAGATGTTATACCTCTTCATAGAAGGGTTACACTTTTTCATAGAAGGTTACAATCTTTCAGTGAAGAGATATGTTCATCAAACAATGCAATTATAACTGAAATATAACTATACCTTAATAACTAAAACAATACCATGTTGGATACCAGCTTTGTTCATACTTCAACACAAACAGCATGACACTTTATCCTTATTGCTGTTAGGCAATTCATATCAATACAGCTGTGTATACAGCTGTCTATCCATATTTGTATACCTGCCATATTTATATACCTGTGTATATCTATATATACATGTAACCTTGTTTAATGTAATTTAATTTTGGGTGATTATCATCTTCTAACAATTGCTTGTGTAGTTATAGGTATCTCTTACTCTTTTGTTGTTGCTAATGCAGCTTTCATTGATTTCAAGACTCAAACATGAGTATTTTTCTGGAGTTATTGGGTTACTGTTTGGAGGCAAATGACCAGATTTTAATATATGAATTCGCGAGGAATGGTTCATTGCATGATATACTACATGGTACATTGAGTGATCTCAAAGTCATTTTGATTTCTTGATTTAGAATAGCAAAATCATGTTTTGATCACAGGGAGGAAATGAGCGCAGGATGCAAATCCTGGTCCTGTTTTGAGCTAGAATCAAAGAGTGAAGATCTTATGGTGCAGCAAGAGGCCTTGAGTATCTTCATGAGAAAGTTCAACCTCTGATCGTTCAATGAGACATTTGATGGAGCAATGTTCTTCTATTTGATGATTTTCTCACTAAAATCTCTGACATTAATCTGACAAGCCAGTCCCCCGATGCTGCTTCTCGTCTACATTCAAGCCGAGTTTTAGGAACTTTCGGTTATCATGCACCAGAGTAAGCTATCTTATTGTCACTTGTTCATTAACATTTTATTATAATTAGTAAGTTCTATTACATCACCGGTTTACATGAAAATGAACAAATAAAGCCTGGCGAAATCCGGCTTATGGTACTTCCTAGTTGGTACTTGTTCATCAACAAAAAGACTGAAAAAATTGGAAATTCATCAATCTCAGGTATGCAATGACTGGACAATTGAATCAGAAAAGTGATGTTTATAGCTTTGGAGTTATACTTGAGCTTCTAACAGGAAGAAAACCAGTAGATCACACCATGCCTAAAGGAAAACAGAGTCTTGTCACTTGGGTAATCTTGCTTATTTATTTATTTATTTTCTGCAAATCATCTTCATGAATGAAGGTCTTGTTTCAAATTAATTTGAATATCTGATACTCTCTCTCAGGCAACACTGAAATTAAGTGAAGACAAAGTAAAGCAATGTGTTGATCCAAAATTAAACAATGAATACCCACCAAAAGCTGTTGCAAAGGTAAACATGTATTTAGTTTTCAACTTAGAATAATAGTTTCAGATCAAATTCTGAAAACTTTGGAATTCATTCAGATGACAGCAGTAGCAGCATTGTGTGTTCAGTATGAAGCCGATTTCCGGCCGAACCTGATGATCGTTGTCAAGGTTCTGCAGCCTCTCCTCAACTCCAAAGCAGGCCAAGAACAACACCATCAGTGACTTGATCATAGAGTTGTTGTTCTATAACTCATTGAAAGAAAAATATCAAGGCTACTTCCATTCATCTTATTTAAGGTGTTTATTTGTATCCTTGCAAATTAAACAATGTTCCATTGTTGAACTTATAAACTAGAAGTTATGTTAGATCAAAATTTGCACGTATGGATCCTCTCTCCTAAAATGTGATTCAATCTTATTCTTACTAATTAAACAATGTTCCATTGTTCAACTAAACTAGCAGTTAGATCAAAGTTTGCACGTATGGATCCTCTTGTTGGAAATAAAGTGGGCTGGGACCATAACCCCAAACTAAATACCGTCACTTCAATCTCTCACCCTCCACTCCACTGTCATCTAAACACGATGGACATACTTATGATTGTTGGATCAGCACACTAATAAAACTCTTTTCCTTCAACCTTCAGGCCTGACACACAGCTTAAGCTGAATTTCATCTCCTCTCATTAGTGAGTTGCTGATTTTCTTAGGGTGTGAGTTGCTAATTTTTTTCAAGTAGCTGCTAATTTTATTATATAGAGGGATGAAATCGGTGTTTAGGATAGTGCTCAAGCACGCCACTTTCTCAGACTTGGCGTTCCTACTCTTGCTTGATTATATTGATTTGGTGTTGATTGGATTAATTACTTGAATATTAGTGTTTATGGCATGCTTTGTTGATTGATTTTCCAACACCTCTCTCCTAATAAAATCGAAAATGAAAAGTATGAGATTTGTTTTTGAGCTCTATGTGGACCCTTTGAGAAGAAGCTTCCCAGCTGTTTCATTGAGGAACAACTTGACTGATTTTCCAACACCTCTCTCTAAAATGTGATCCCATCTTATTCTAAACACAAGTGAAAATGAAAACTTTTAGGATTTATTTTGTGCTCTATGTGGAAAGTTGAAGGCCTTTAGAAGAAGCTTCCCAGCTACTTCTTTGGGGAATAACACAAGTTGCATTATATGCATCGTCTCTTTCACTTAGATTTGTTTGACAAAATTTCTCTTCTTTCATCAGGTTTCTTTCAATCTAATGAATGCTACATTATATCATCAACCATCAAATAATTAATTAAATTTTAAATTTTCATCTATTTGTGAGAAATTATGGAATAAATGAGTTATGTATCAATCAAATGTTGTGGACAAAGTCCAAGAGCAAGTGACCAACACAGGTGGGGGCTCCTTTAGGTTGTGTTTGGTTGGGTGTTATCCCCAAGTGGGGATAGGAATAAGTTTTGAAAATTTTGAATTTTTTTTTGAGGGAGTTTTTAAACCAAAAATATTAATGATAAGATAGTGATGTGTCTTTTATGTATTGGTAGGTTATATTTTTAAATCTTAATTAAAGATTTTGGCGGGAAAACTTTTTTCATGGGAAATTGTGTTGGGGATAACCCTTGGGAGTAGCTCCCAGAAAGCAAATCCAAACTGGCAACAACTCCTCGAAAGCAAACCAGGGCTAGCAGTAACTCCTTAAAAGTAAATCCGAGTTGGCAGTAGCTCCCGAAAAGTAGATCTGAGCTAGGAGCAGCTCTCGAAAATTAGAATCGAGTTGGAAACTCCTAAAAAGTAGATCAGAGGTAGAAAACTTGTGATAAAGGTAGGGCAAGAAAGAAAGAAAGAAAAGGATGAGGGATTTGAGAGCATTCTTGGTGGGTTTCTTCACGAGAACGAGGGCTCTCATACCACTCTCGTAGTAGAAGCTTATTCAAGCTATCTTTGGTCTTCACCATCAAAAAAATAAGTATCACTCTCAAATTGTTGTAAGAGTTTGATTTTAAGTGTTCAAGATTTGTATCTTCTTGGTTAGTTTCCTCTTTGAATTTGTATGATCTCAAGTTAGGGCATCAACTTGAGATCTAAAACTTTGTATGTTCCCGTGATCTAGTAAATTGCTTGATTGCTAATACCCTGTGGGGTTTCTCTCATTTTTTGAGGGTTTTCCACGTAACCCTTGGTATGCTATATTTGTTTTATTTCCCTTTTAAAGTTGCATCTCTTCTTCTCTAAGGTATCGTTCCCGTCAAGTGGTATCAGAGCTTGGGAATTCAGAGGAGAATCGAAGGGAGTTCTAGTACCATGGTAAAGCTTAACAAATCAAATCGGATGTTGTGGAAACCAAAGATGAAAGTCATTCTCTATTGTAAGGAAATCTATGATCCTATAAAATGCAAAGGAGAAAAGCCAGTTGATATGCTAGATAAAGATTAGAAGAAACTAAATCGTGTAGCTATCGGTTACATTTGACAAGGGTTAGATGACTTCATTTTTCATCATGTATTCAATGAGACTTGTGCCAACACTTGTGGACAAAGTTGGAGACACTGTATAAGCGAAAGATGTCAGGAAAAAAAGGTATTCTTGATCAAGAAGCTTGTAAACTTGAAGTTTCATGAAGGAAGCTCCATTGCAAAGCACCTAAATGTTGTCCAAAGCACTGTTAATCAATTAGCTGCTATGAAGATGACATTGGATGATGAGTTACAAGCTTTATGGCTTTTGAGTTCATTTCCAGATAGATGGGGGCCACATTGGTGCTGTCACTTAGGTACTCTACTCCAAATGGGGTACTTACTATGAGCTTGGTTTCATCTAGTCTTCTAAATGAAGAGGCAAGGAGGCAGTCAATGGATAGTAAGAGGTCAAATGCCTTTGTTACTAAACAAAGGGGAACTAGTAAGACTCGAGGACCTCATTGCCATGGAAACTCAAAAGGTCAATACAAGTCAAGAGGAAAGGTGAAATGCTATCATTGTAGCAAGGTTGGACATATGAAGAAACAGTGTTGGACACTCAAGAGAGAGAAGTAAGACAAAGATGAGGGAAAGGATGATGAGAACACCACAACACTAGTCTCAAGTGAGGTGGTGGTTCTATCTGTGGAAGAGAAGTGCCTCCATGCATCTTCTCATGACATAGAGGGGGTGATAAACATAGCAACCTCTTACCATGTCCCTCGAAAGAAGGAATACTTCACATCCTACAAAAAAGGAGATTTTGGTATAGTAAAAATGGGGAACAACAACTACTCAAGGATTGTTGGAGTAAGTGACATATGTGTAGTCATAGACATTGGTTGTTCCATTACCTTGAAGGATGTACAACATGTTCATGATCTTAGACTCAACTTGTTTCCTGGCTTGCCCTTAGATAGACAAGGTTATGATACTTTGATAAATGGTTTTTGAAGCTTTCTAAAGGCTCATTGGTTGTTGCAAAGGGAAAGACTGGTTGCACGTTGTACAGGACACATTTGAAAGAGTGAAAAAATGGCTTGAATGAAGTAGAGGGAGAATCTTCTCCAAATCTTTGGTATAAGCACTTAACTCACATGACTGAGAATGGTTTGCAAATTCTAACCAAGAAAGAACTCATCCCTTGCAACTTTTGGTATGTTTGCCCTTGTGACTTCTGTGTTATTGCCAAGAATCATAGGGCCTCTTTTCACAAATCCTCTAAGAGGAAAGATGAATTGTTGTCAGTTGTTTATTATGAGGTATGTGGCCCTCTAAAGGTGAAGTCTCTTGGTGGTAATGCATATTTTGTTACTTTTATTGATGATGCATCGAGGAAGTTATGTGCCTATTTGTTGAAATCTAAAGATCAAGTATTTCAGGTGTTCGAACAGTTTCATACTAAGGTTGAAAGGGAGATAGGGAAGCCTCTAAAATGTCTTCATAACGACAATGGAGGTGAATATGTATCCAAGAAGTTTGAAGGATATTGTGCAGCTCATGGAATTAGCCATGTCAAGATAGTGCTTGGAACTCCTTAACACAATAGAGTAGCAGAAATAATTAACCATACTATTGTGGAAAAGGTGTGGAGTTTGTTGAAAATGACAGACCTATCTATAGCATTATGGGGTGAGCTGTATTGACAGCTTCCTACTTGATAAACAGATCATCTTCAGTCCCTTTGGAAGGTGATGTTCCAAAAAGGGTATGGACATAGAAGAATCTCTCTTATTCACATTTAAAGGTCTTTGGGTGCCAAACTTATGTGCATGATGTGCATGTTCCCAAAGAGTATAGATCCGAGCTAGATGACAAAGCTAAACACTGTGTGTTTGTAAGATATGGAAATGATGAACTTTGATATAGGTTATGGAATCCAGAAAAGAAAGTGCTTGTAAGGAACAAAGATGTGGTATTTTATGAAGATCAAATTAAGCTAAGTAATAAATAGATAGAATCTAGCAAGGTTTTTGAAGCTCCATATTTGAACTCAAGAGGATATACTAGGAATAAAAGAGATGCAGTTGAAGCTGGTACTAGCTAAAATGACATAGAAGTAGAGGAAGCTCATGCAAGAAGAGATCTTCAACAAGCTAAAAGTTATGACACTCAAACTAGGAAGTCAACTATTAAACATCTACCATCTTAGAGATATCCCACCTCGGAGTATATTTTTTTACTAATATGGGGGAGCCAAAGATACTCCAGGAGGTCAGTTGTCTTAAGGACAAAGACAAATGGATGGAAGCTATGAAATAGGATAAGACATCTCTACAAAAAAATGACACCTATGATCTTCTTAGGCTACTTGAAGGGAAGAAAACTCTAAGGAATAGGTGGGTGTTCAAGTTGAAGAATGATAGCCAAAATCAAGTCAAGTATAAAGCCTGGTAAGTGGTGAAGAGCTTTGGTTAGATAAAGGGAATTGACTTTGATGAAGTTTTTCCCCTTGTTGTGAAGTTATCATCCGTAATAAAGGGAATTGACTTTGATGAAGTTTTTCCCCTTGTTGTGAAGTTATCATCCGTATGGATTAATTGTTCTTAGACTTGCAGCGACCTTGGAACTATAGATAGAACAAATGGATATCAAAACGGCCTTTCTTCATGGTGATTTATAGGAGGAAGTATACATGGTACAACCCGAAGGGTTTGTTCAAATAGAGTATGAACACATGGTTTGCATGTTGAAAAAGAGTTGTATGGGTTGAAGCAAGCTCCATGCATGTCAATGGTACTTGAAATTTGACTCATTCATGGGGAGTCAAGGATAAACAAATACAGATGCAGATCATTGTGTGTACATTAGAAATTCATTATCCTACTATTCTATGTGGATGACATGCTCATTGTCGGAAAAAAAATGATGTTTGATTAGCAAGTTGAAGGAGGATTTGTCTAAATCCTTTGGCATGAAGGATCTTGGTGAAGCACAATGATCACTCACTTTTTTTTCTTCTTCAGTAATTGTGCTTTTTATCAAATACGATTGACCAATTATAATACTCCGTTCAACGAGGTTGATCCATAGGAAGGAACGAGAAGACATAGCAAAGTCAAGGAAAAACACCGTATCAGTATTACCCTAATTTGTGTTTAGAGAATATTAATTTAAATCTAATTTATTTTAATTAATCACACAAAATAAAAGAGTACGATTTTAGGTTTGTTTAGTCCTACTAATGGATGCAAAAAAATTGCTCTGATGATCTATGGATTTCTAGTTGAATTTAGGTATGCATGCATCATGGTTATAGACGACAATTAATCAAAGGTAAACCTAAGCATTAACTATCCTATGCCCCATGAAACTTCATATTTGTGGGAATTAATCAAAACTTTGTAATAAACTATTTGTCGATCATAAATAAAAGGAAGCAACCTAATAATTTATGATGCCTAATCGGTATACCACATCAAAGACCAACCCCAACGACAAAGATCAAAACATATATAGAAGAAAAGATTTTTCAATTCAATTATATTAATAAGAGAAAAAAATATTACATACCATTGGGTCATAGCTAATCTCCCCCTTAGCCTTAGTCACGAAGGTTTAGCCGAGCATGGCCATGAAAAACATCAAAAGAAAAGGAAAAATGGTTGAGAGTCTTCATCATCCTCGACTTTTTTCTTCGCCTCCTTTCTCTTCTTTTTTTCGTCTCTCACTTACCCTTTTTAAAAACTTAATTATAACCCTAAATAAACCCTAAAAAATTTCCATATGCTACCCTCGGGCTTGGGCTCATTATTTACAAAGCCCACAAAGAGATTAAAAGTTATAGATTTCGTTAGCAAATCTGGTCCTGTTTTGGATATAGAAATGAGCTCTATGGACTTGGACCCCCCATAATAAAGTTGTAGTTCTTGATGTCTTCGTTACTCTAGACTTTGAATCGCCTCAAATGGACTTCTGGATCTCTAGTTATACCCGATTTAAAATTCTAGCGCACGTGTAGAAACCCTAATCTGATTAGGATTCGGACTAGTATTTTAGACTCCAATTAAAATTACCATTTAGAGGCCCAAATGAACTTGTGTTTGAGCAAACCAGATCATTCTGAAAATCTTAGAATGTCCTCTTACTCTTTGCTGAAGGCTTTATTTCCATCCAGCCACTTTTTCCAAGTCAAACGCTTATCAATGCCCAACCGGATCTTGTATCACATTTTCATAGTCAGGCTTGATTATTACTTGCACCAATTAAAAAAAATTTATAGCAAAGCCACACTAAAATAATATTTTTCTATGGAATTCATAAAAATTAGTATTTTATTGATGAAAATTATATAACGAGCCATGATGGTGCATGTTCTACATATGTCCATATGTCAATAATTTTATACACCAAAATAATATAATAATGACTAACATAGATATAATATGATGCATATTTAAGCACTCATCACACAACAAATCTTCGGAATGAGAATTTTGCGTGACATGAAACCTAACAAGATATATGGTTATCACAGGAAGTGTATGTTGAAAAGGTGCTTGAGAGGTTCAACATGAAAAACTCCAAGGCAGTCAATACTCCTTTTGCTAGTTATTTCAAGTTGAGCAAATGTATGTGTCCCACTACAAAAGAAGATAAGGATAAGATGAACTTTATTCCTTTCTCATTAGCGGTAGGTAGTTTGATATATGTGATGGTCTACACAAGACCAAACATTGCTCATACAGTTAGTGTTATGAGCAGATTTCTCTCAAATCCCGTTAGAGAGCATTAGGAAGTTGTCAAATGGATAGTCAGTACTTGAGAGGGACATCAAAATATTTTTTGAGTTTTGGTAGCCCAAAGCCAATCTTGGAGGGGGTTTACTAATGTAGATATGGTCGGTGATACGTACTGGTTGTAGAAAGTCTCTACTACGGTATGTCTTTACCTTCGCAAGGGGAGCCGTGTCTTGGTAATCTAAATTACTGAAGTATGTTGCTCACTCCACAACCGAAGCCAAATACATTATCGTAATAGAGGCATAAAAGAAATGGTGTGCATGAAGGGATTTCTCCAATAATTGGGACTGAAATAGGAGGATTATATAGTGTTTTGTGACAATCAGAATGTCATTGATCTGAGTAGAAATGCTACATCACTCTCACACCAAGCACATTGATGTCCATTATCATTGGATCTATGATGCCCATAAAGAGCATATGTTCAAAATTAAGAAAACTCATACTGAAAACAATCCTTCAGATATGTTGACAAAAGGGT
Source organism: Dioscorea zingiberensis (assembly GCA_026586065.1). Lineage (NCBI taxonomy): Eukaryota > Viridiplantae > Streptophyta > Magnoliopsida > Dioscoreales > Dioscoreaceae > Dioscorea > Dioscorea zingiberensis. Next base: position 15,548,032 of record CM048819.1, on the reverse strand, counting down.
TTCCCAAGTCATAGCTTGAGATATGCTCAATTGATTGGGATGGACTCTAAATGAGGAGTCGTACCTACATATCCTTCCCATTGGTCTTAGAGGAGGAGATTGTTGTGGAAAATGTCCAAGACCAACATAAGTGGGGGCTCCTAAAAGTAGATCCGGGCTGGGTGCAACTCTTGAAAACCAGATCTAAGCTGGGAGTAGCTCCCAAAAGCAGATCCAACCTGGAAGTAACTCCTGAAAAGCAGACTCGAGCTAACAATAGCTCCTTAAAAGCAAATCAGAGCTGGCAACATCTCCAAAAAGTAGATCTGAGCTATGAGCAACTCTCAAGAAGTAGATTCGAGCTGAAAGCTCCTAAAAAGTGGATCAGATGTATAAAACCCGTGATAAAGGTAGGGCAAGAAAGAAAGAAAAAGAAGAGGGATTTGAGATCATTCTTGGTAGGTTTCTTTACGAGAAGGAGGGCTTTCATACCACTCTTGTGGTGGAAGCTAATTCAAGCTATCTTTGGTCTCCATCATCAGAAAAATAAGTGTTACTATGAGATTGTTGTAAGAGTTTGATTGTTAAAGTTTAAGTGCTCAAGACTCGCATCTTCCTTGATTCGTTTCCTCCTTGTATTTGTATGATCTCAATTTAGGATATGAAATTAAGATCTAGAACTTTGTATGTTCCTTTTATTTAGTGAATTGCTTGCATTCTAATCCCCCATGGGTTTTCTCTCATTTTTTTGAGGGTTTTTCATGTAATACTTGGTGTGCTGTCTTTGTTTTGTTTCTTTTTTAAAGCTACATCTGTTGAGTGTGCAAACATAGTCCCACATCAACTAATGGGAAAAAGTGGAAGGGCATATATAGGTTGAAACACATTCCATAGTTGAGAGGTCTTTTGGGTTAAGCCCATTAATAAAACCGTGTAGGTTCCGACCCAAAATGGACAATATCTCAACTAGTGTGGAATATGGGGTGCCCCGGTCCTAACAATGTGGTATCAAGACAGGCTTCTCCAGTGCTAGCGGTGTAGGGTAGATCCTCAAGTACCGAACAAAGCCCCCAAGTATAGCGGTGTGTTACCCTTCCATCAAGGGAGCCTCTAGCAGGGGAGACTCCAGTGTGATCCACATAAGGAGTGTGCCCAAACGCAGTGATGTTGAGAAATCGATGGAGCAAGGTGAACATAGTTCACGGTGGTCTGCTTAAGGGGAGGTTCAGACCATATAGCGATCCTTTGTTTGAGGGGAGTATTCTTAAGTGTGCAAACATAGTCCCATATTAACTAATGAGAGAAAGTGGAAGGGCATATATAGGTTGAAATACATTCCATAGTTGAGAGCCATTTTGGGTTAAGCCCGTTAATAAAACCATGTAGGTTTCGGCCCAAAACAGATAATATCTCAACTAATATGAAATGCCCGGTCCTAACAACATCTCTCCTCTAAGGTTTCATCCATGCCATCGAAGGCATGGAAGGTCTCTAGAAACCTTGTTATTAACTTCATCTGAAAGCTCTTAACCATCCATTTCACGGAAGTATTGATTTAAAATTGATTTTCATCAAAACCCATAATTTAAATTTTAAATGAGATTGACCCTAAAGCAAAGAGAAATACTATTTGTCATGATGGAATGACACAAAATAGTGACATATATGAAACCGTTAGATGTGTCTCATAATGTACGTGTTGATAATCCTGAGACACATCCAATGATTCATACCACTATTTTATGTCTTTTTGGTGGGACTGTACCTATAGCATCACTCAAAGAAAAATCTATTTGTTTTTTCTTGGATTTTCTTTCTTCCAAACTCTTGTCCAAATAAAACAATAAAAAAATAGGGAAGCCACAAAAGTCAACCCATCATGTCACCAAAAAAAGGGAACTGAGATTCATAATTAAACAAGTGTTACATGTTGGATGTACAGAGCTAGAGTTCTTCTCAACTAAGTTAAGACAAGTAATACATCAATTCTCTATCCATTGTGACAAGGGAATAACCCACTTAAGATTAAGAATAATTTTTAAAAAATTTTAAATTTTTTGAAGAAAAATTTTAAAATAAAAATATTAATGATAAGATAGTTATATACTTCCATATATGGGTCATTATTATATTCTTAAATTTAAATTAAAATTTTTTATGAAAAAAAATTTTATTCGAGAATGTATTAGGGATATCCCAGATATCCCCCTATCAAACACAGGCCTAGTTCCAACATAACATCCCCCTCCTTGTTCCGTTACATCATCATCTTCATCATCTTCTCTCTCCCTCTCTCTCTTACGCACTCACACACACATCATCAACGAAAAAACAAATGCGTGGTATGATCATTGTCTTCCAAACAAGAAGAAAAACAGTTTTCTTGCTTGCTAGCTCGAAACTTGATAAAATCAAATCAAATCAAATCAAATCAAAGCTTTTAGTCATGTTTATTCAATTGCCCATATTATCTTTAACCACAACATTAATCAAGTAAGAACAGCATGCATAAAAAATACAACAAAAACAACAACAAATTATTAATAGTTGGAGAAATGAAGAGATGCGTTGTAGCTAGTTTCAACTGTTCCCAGCAGCCTCTCCACCACCATCCTCCTCCTCCCCGGACGCTGATACGGCTGCAGCCAGCGGAGGCCCAGGCAGAACTCTAACGCGCGCCGCCGAGGCCACAGAGAGACTGATGAACAACCGGAAGAGAGAAGTCAAGACAGCTCTCAGAACAGCACCACGTTGTGGGATGAACCTCGGTTGGACTCCCCGGCGACATCCCCGGACTCCACGTCCTTCTCCGGCCATCTCTGAGCTTATCTTCGAGTGGTTTTGGGAGCTTAGAGGAAGTAGAGACCTTGGAGATGTATTTATAGAGTTCCTGCCTGCCTGGTTTCTTTCATTCCCATGATATGCCTATTTTGATTCATTCCCACATCGTCCCTGGTTCATTCCCACGACGTCCCTGCTTTCTTTAATTCCCACAATATTGTCCCTTGTTCCTTCCCACAATGTCCGTGGCAAGGAAAAAAAAAGGAAAAGGCCCACTTTTGATCTTTCATTCCCGGTCCCTACTTTCTTTAATTCCCTCATTGTCCATGTCCCTGGTTCATTCCCGCAATGTGAACATGATGTATTGAGCCACGTGGACGAAGCTAACGAAAAACGCCCACTTTTGATCTGCCAAGGGTGTCCTTGGTAGCACCCCCTTAGATTTTTATGTTTTTTTCAATGGTGTAATATTTAATTCAGTTCTACTGTTATACCGATTTATGATTTTAGATCCTTCTATTATAATTTGAGCTTCTAAATTCTTTTAATTTCACTGAGAAAATATCAATCTTTTTTTTCATCAATTTTAAGGATTAAACATGTTTTTAAATATTTTTTTAGAGACTGATATTTTTAAATCTTAAAAATATAGAAATAAAAAAACTCAAATTATAATAGAGTGACTTAAAATCACAAATTAGTATAATAAAAAGACTAAATTGGATATTACAATTTTTTTTAATTCTCTAGTGTTTGTAAATAAAAACTCCACACCGACATTGAACATCAAAAGTTATGCTATGTTACATTAAATTTTGGTGGTCCGAGCTATTATGTCCATGTGACTGAAAAACTTATCCTTCGGGGCTGACATTTGTTTTTCATGTTTTAAAAATAAAATAAATGTAAACAGTAAAATAGTTGTTTATAAATGCTTGTGTGAATTCCAAGTTTCTATTTATATATTATCATGATGTTGGTAATTTCCCACGTGCTTCCTTTGTCAACTTCAGATTCAATTTATATTTGCTAATATATTTCATAGTTATATATATATAAGAGTCAGGGAAGAAAGGACCAAGAAACTGAATGAGAAAAAGATGACTTTTATCTCCATTTATCAGTTAGAATTCAAGGCAATCAAGTCCCATTAATCAAACAAAGAAATTCCAATTGAATTGCAAGCATTTTTATTTGATTTGATTTTATTTTTTTCTATTCTATCAAACTAAAATTGCAAGTCAAGTGGATAGTTTGACATTCTTATTTCATAGTTAACAAAACTTCATTTGCTTTCAATCAGTCTAATAAAGTATATATATTTCTTAATAACTATTTAATGAGAATATTTTTTTAAAAATAAAATATTTAATTGCAAAACTGGCCATTAAACTTTTTCAAATATCAATTTAAAAATATTTTTATTATTTTAATTTATACATAAAACTTCTCTTATTTCATAATTGTTAGAGTTTCATTTCTATTTATGTTATTTCTTTTTTTAAGAAATGGATAAATGGAAACCATTATTAGTCTTAAAAGTGTGAAAATGAAATTTAAAAATAATTGGTAATGAATTAAAAGTCCTCCCAAGTTTGTGAAATGAACAAAAAGTCCCTCCAAAGTTTGACTTTCCCAAACCATCACTCCTTTTACAACTAATGAATTATAAGTCCCTCCATCCACTAACTCTGTTAACTTTTATATTTTCTGACCAAAATGCCCTCTGTGTTCCTGTGCAATTATGATGACATGATATTTTTTTATTTTCTGACCAAAATAAAAGCTCGCGAACTTACCAAAATGCCCTCATCTAATAAAGTGATGGCTGGGCAGTTCCACTCCCCAGACGGTGCGCCCATCTTCTCAAACGGTGGAGAGAGAACTTCATTTTCTCAAACGGAGTTCTCCCAACGTTCCGATTTTCAAGAGACGCTGTGCCTTCGACTTCACCTACGTCGCGTTTTTTCTAAAGCTTCTGACCACCGTGACACCGCCTCTGCCGAAAACCGACCTCTCGCCGTTTGTCATCGTTCCCCGGAGATCAAAGATGGTACGCCTTCGCCTACACCGTGATTTTTTCGAACTGTCTAGCAACCGTGACACCTCCTCTGCCGAGAACCTCCCTCACGCTGTTTGTCGCCGCTCCCCGGAGATCAAAGCCACTACTGTAAGCTATTGTTGCATTTTTTAGAACACTGGCTCTGGTTATGTAGTTTATCCATGATTTTCTGAGTTTCCGCTTATTTATTATGCTTTGTATGCACTTGCGCGATGGAAGATTGCACACATTGGTGAGTAATTTTGGGGTTTAGGGTTCAGGGAATTTGCAAGAAGAAATGTATGGTTTACGGTTTTAATTTTCTTGTCTTTCTGATTTTGGGCGTATTCTACATGATATGTTTGTTATTCAATCGTTACGAATTATATATACCAGTATTCCCAGTATTTCTATTTAATAAATGGTTTTTTCATTTATTCTTCTCAGTTCCCACTTAATCGTTGTAGAATCCACAATAATAACTCTCTTTGATGCAGGCTACGGAAATATGACGGCGAACCTTATCAATGGTAGGTGCTACTTGGTGCTTGTAGTGGAAACAATTGCCGAGTTGAATCCCAATATAACTGATAGGCACTGGGCACTCATTCGGACCAAACATTTTGCCGATTTGATAGAGATTGAACTTGTTCTGCAGGAAAGGGGACTGCTCAATGCCTTATTACATAGGTTTGATGAGCGCACTAACAGATTCAGAATTGGAGAGAGCATGCTGCCCTTCAGACTCAAAGACGTTGCTCTCATCCATGGCCTGTGTTGTGATGAGGAAGGGGTTGTATTCAAGAAGCAGAAAACACAATCAGCTTTCGAAGACAAATATCTAGGCAAAGTATACGACAGATACAAAGATGCCATAAAAAAAAAATCTTCTCCAACTCGTTCGCAAGAAAGGAGAGGAAGAACAAAACTTTTGTTAAGCTGCTGGTGGCATACCTCCTCGGTTCAGTGCTCTTCCGTAACTCCTCGTGTGCGGTTCCCAATTGGATTGCTTACTACGCAGACAACCTAGCCGCACTAAACCGCTATGCATGGGCACAAGCCACTCACAAGTGGTTTATGGATGACGTCCCTAAGACAGCCGCCCATGTGCAATCCGGGTATTCGGAGAAAGGAACACAAACTTGGTATTTGAGAGGGTGGACTGTCGCCCTCAACATATGGTTTTATGAGGTCACCGGGACCGGGAAGAAGGTGCTATTTGGGAGGATACCAAGGACAGAAACATTTTAATAGAGGGAGGGTATAGGATCATTTGTAGAGTTGTTCATTCACCACACTATATCGGGAAGCTCTGATGGTGATCCTTCGAGCTTCTCTGGGCTCTTGAGGGAGAGTTCCATCTTGCAAGTAATTCAAGATTAGATTGATCCAACATGGTTTCTGATAGATATCCATAAGTTCTTCAACTGGTCGGCAATCAATTGTTCTAATTGTCAAGTATTGAGTGTTTGTGTCGAAAAAATACATATGAATAAATATATATGCATTACCAGGTGTCAATATTTGAAGGGTGCCAATGAAATATATATCTTGAAGTATCTTGAAATTAAGATATTTTAAATTTAAAATAAAATATCCAAATTGCACTCGAGGCAAGCAAGCAAAAGACGCAAATCCCGAGGCAGACCAAAAATCTAAATCCCAAGGCAATCTCAAAAATACAGATCCCAAGATAGTCAGAGAACACAAATCTCGAGACAAAAAAAAAGAATTAAATTTAAATTCAAGTTTTGATCTTATCTAGATTATAATGTTTAAAATTCAAATTCAAGGTCATAAATCTAGATTATGATTATTAAAATTTAAATTCAAGGTTATACCTAAATTTGGATTAAAATTCAAATTGAAGGTTATACCTAAATCTAGAAAATTTAAATTTAAATTTTTGATCTGATCTCTTAAAGATTAAAATTCAAATTCAAGGTTATACCTAAATCTAGATTATGATCATTAAAATTCAAAATTTTGATCTTTATCTAGATTATAATCTCATGATAATTAAAATTCAAATTCAAGATTATACCTAAATCTAGATTATGATCATTAAAATTCAAATTATGATCTCATGATGATTAAACTCAAATTAAAATTTCAACCTTATCATCTAGGTTGTGAAGATCTATAAATAAAAGAGGGGAGGCCTCTTAAGAAAAGGGGGGTGGCAGAGGGCTCCCTCCTCTCCCATATTCCATCAACGTCATCGTCCGGCTCCCTTGTGGAGGCCGTCATCACCAACCGTTGCTGCCAAAGAACAGCAACACCCCATGCGTGGTGGTGTTGGTTATTGCCTTCGTTGCTGCTGAAGAACGGCACCACCCCATGCGTGGTGGTACTGGTTATTGTCCCCCGTTGCTGCCAAAGAACAGCACCACCCCATGCGTGGTGGTGCTAGTTATCATCTCCCGTTGCTTCCAAAGAACAGCATCACCCCATGCGTGGTAGTGCTGGTAATCATCTCTCATCGTCGCCAGAGAAAAAGAATTTCAAAAAAAAAAAAAACAAACAAACAAAAAAAAAGAAGAAAGAGAAAAAAAATAAAACAAAGAGAGGGGCGGTGAAACAAGATAAAAAAAACACAAAAAAAAGAGAGAGAATTTTAAAAGAGAGGAAACGTGCAAGGAAAAAAAACGGAATAAAATTCAAAAATATAAGAGAAAACAAACTTGCAGAAAGTGAAAGAAAAATAAAAGGGAGAAGAAATAATAATATATATATATATATATATATATATATATATATATATATATATATATATATAAGAAAGGGAAAGAGAGGAAACGCAAAAAAAAGAGAAGAGATATTGAATAAAAAAAAGAAAAAAAAAACAAAGGAGAGAGAGGTGAAAGGAAACAGAAGAGTAAAAATAAAAAAATAAAAAAAAAAGAAAGGTCAGAAGAGCCGCAGTAAATGTAAAATAAAATAATAAAAATAAAACAAATAAAATGGATTGTCAGAACTCAGAAGCTCTCTCCCCTCTCTCTTTATATATATAAGCATATATCCATATACATATACTTATATATATAAACATATGATGTCAGTTGATCTTGCAAACAAGAAGTTAAAGTCTTGGCTCCTTTCCAAGCATGTTGGTTGAGACGGATGATGAAATTCAAATCCCAAACTAGTACGCATTTTGAGGTAGCAGTGGAACACTCACCTCGAGGCGGCTGATGAAATCCAAATCTCAAAGTGACACGTATCTCGAGGCAATAGTGGAACACTTACATACCTTGAGGCGGCTGATAGAATATCCTAAATCATAAAGCAGCGAATCTCGATGTGCTTATGAAACACGCATCTCGAAGCAGCTGATAAAGTGATACAACTCTTGAGGTGGTAATGAAACATCCATCTCAGAGCATTCGGTCAAAACATAAAGGCGGCAACAAAGTCGTTATCTTCAGGGAACCAAAGCGATATAAATTCCAAAATGGCGAAACATACAAGGCGGCGCCAGATATATACAAATAAATGACATGTATGCATATATATGATGATATATCCATATGTATTGAAAATTATGTTATGCAAATAAATGAAATTATTTTTATTCATTGCCTCTCTACTTGTACTTTTTGCCCCTTAATCGGAGGTTCCCAAGACTCTGTCTGGGTTGATTAATAATAGAGGCTTGCCTCTATTAGGAATGGAAGAACCCACAATAAATAAATAAACGACATTTGTGATTCGATGTATCGCCTGGTGTCTCTTCATAAACACGATGCCAGGCGGGTATTTTCGATCCCACATTGAGTATTGACTGGTTGCTCAATGTTGACGTTTGCTGAGGCTAGTTTAGACAGTAGATCGGGCTTTTGATTTTCTGCTCTAGGGATTTTGGAGATATGAAATTTCTCAAAGCTTGTGGTGAGTTTCTGTAACATAGACTTATATTTGATCATATATTCTTCCCTTGCTTCAAACTTTTCATTTAGATGACCCACAACCAATTGAGAACCAGTGTTGGCTTGCAAGTTCTGTACCCCAAGACCGCGAGTTACTTGCAATCTAGCTATCATAGCCTCATATTCAGCCTCATTATTGGTTGCTTTAAAACCAAACTTAAGGACAATAGAAGTGCTCCATCCGGATGGTGATTGTAGAATCAAACCTCCCCCCGAATTGTCTCCCATGGAGGAACCATCCATATGTAAGATCCATTGGGATGAAAGGTCGTTCCTTGTTTCAGATAGTTTGATATTTGAGGGATCATCATCAATAGTGGTTGTAAGCTCAACAATGAAGTCTGCAAGTACTTGTGCTTTTATAGAAGTATGAGGCTCATAGCTGATGTCATATTCTCCAAGCTCAAGAACCCATCGGGCTAAACGCCACGATGTGTCTAGCCGATGTAGAATCTGCTTCAATGGTTGATCGGTTAATACCCTTATCCGAGATAAGGACGGAGTCGCCGAGCGGAAACCACTAGAGCGCAGGCCGATTTCTCAAGAGAAAGATATCTCAATTCAGTATCAGTGAGGACCTTGCTTGTGTAATATACCGACTTTTGCAAATTATCCTCAATCTTTACTAATACTGAGCTGACAACTGCATCAGTTGCTGATAAGTAAACATAAAGCTCTTCTCCTAGTTGAGGTTTCACCAATAAAGCTGGTGACTGCAAGTATTCCCTCAGTTGTATGAATGCTTTCTCGCATTCTTCATTCCACTCTACCTTGGGTGCTTTCCACAATGCTCGGAAGAAGGGAAAATTCTTCTCTCCTAACTTCGAAATGAATCTTCCCAAGGCTGCTAGTTGGCCATTAAGCCTCTATATTTCTTTAATTGTTCTTGGAGATCTCATTTCCAGGACAACCCGTATCTTCCCCGGGTTTGCTTCAATTCCTCGGTGTGTGAGTATCAACCCTAAAAACTTTCCAGATTGGACACCGAACGTGCATTTATTAGGATTAAGACTTATCGCGTGTGCCCGAAGTGTAGCAAAAGTTTCTTGCAGATCGGCAACATGTCGTTCGGCTTTGTCACTTTTTACTAGAATGTCATCAACATCTGCTTCCACATTCCTACCGATCTGATTTTTGAACACCTTATTTACCAATCTTTGAAAGGTGGCGCCAGCATTTTTTAAACCAAATGGCATGACCTTGTAACAGTAAGTCTGTCTTCCTGTGATGAAGGAAGTCTTCTCCACATCAGATTCGGCCATTCGGATTTGATTGGACCCTAAACATGCGTCAAGAAAACTAAACATCTCATATCCTGATGTAGAATCTACTAAGTTATCGATGAGAGGAAGAGGCTAGTAGTCTTTAGGGCATGCTTTATTGAGATCAATGAAATCTACACACATCCTCTACTTTCTTGTGGATTTCTTGAGTAGTACAACATTCGATAACCACTCAGGGTAGTACACTTCTCGAATGAAATCTGCCTTTAAAAGTTTCTCAACCTCTTCTTGGGCAGCCTATAAGCGGTTGGGAACAAAGCTTCTGCACTTTTATATGACCGGCTTATGTCCTGGATCAACATTGAGTCGATGTTCAATGATCTCTCGAGAGACCCCGGGCATCTCTTCAGCAATCCAAGCAAATACATCGAAATTGTCCCTCCGAAGATTTAGTATCTCTTGTTGTTGTGTTGGGGGCAGATCGGCTCCTATCTGGATGGTTCATTTTGGTTATTCCTCTTTCAGGGGTATAGTCAGCTCTTCCACTGGAGTGGGACGATGTTTCTCCCGTTCGTCGTCTTCATGCTGCATGTCCTCCATAATGAGTGCTTCTCCAGATCGGCTACTTCCTTCGCCATGACTTTGAGCATAGTAGCATAACATTGGCGAGAAGCTAGCTAGTTGCCTTTTACTTCACCGCAACCATTGAGAGTTGGAAATTTAATCATCATATGGTAAGTTGAAGGGATAGCTCTCAATTGATTGATCAATGGCCTCCCTATGATGACGTTGTAGCTCGAAGGATATCGGACAATTAAAAAGTTAATGAGAGCAGTAGTTGTCCGTGGAGGAGTGCCAAGAGTTAGAGGAAGAGAAATCATACCGTCGGGTTGTAGAGGGCTGCCATTAAACCCGATGAGCGGAGATTTAACTGGTTTCAGATTTTCTACAGGAAATTTCATCCTGTCGAAGGCAGAGGAGAATATAATGTCTATCGAACTCCCGGTATCAATCAAGACTCATTCAATGGTAAAGATACCGATCCGTGCGGTAATCACCAGAGCATCATCGTGGGGGTGGTGAACTCCCTTCAGATCTTCATCCGAAAAATAGATCTGCATGGATGTGCCGGGCCTTTTTAAGGATGTGATGTTCTGCACAGAACCCACCATTCTTACATAATTTTTCCTTGATGTGGAGCTTTCCCCGCCACATCCTGGACCTCCAGCAATTACAGTCACATGTGTATCACTTGGAATGATTAACTGTGGAGGAGGAATGTGCTCGGAGCCTTGATCCTTCTTCTATGGCATTTTTCAACTAGATACACTCTTCGGTGGAATGCCCCTTATCTTGATGAAATTTGCATAATTTCTTACTCTTTTTCCTCCTCGGATTATCCTTCATAGGTTGTGGGGGCTTCAAAATCTTCTGATCTTGGATTTGAGACAGAATATTTTCCCGGGAAGCGTTGAGAATGGAATAGTTGTGATACTTTGCTGCCCTTTCAGGATCGTATTTCTGTTGAGGAGGAGGACTCCTTTCATCAAACCGATCTCGCCGGTTTAGGTTTCGGCCCTCTTCTCTTAGAGGTCTATCATATCTTGGAGCTTCCTCTTTCGATTCTCTATATGGCTATTGTTGGTGATTCCCTTTCCTGATTTCCTCCATTTGCAGCAAATCGCTCTCTTACTATTTAGTCTTCATCTCCTCAGAGGCTATATATTTCGTAGCTGTGGCTAGGAAATCTGTCAGACCGGTTGGAGGTTCTCGGGTAAGAGAATCTTTGAAGGGCCCATCCTTCAATCCTTTCACTACTATACCCACAACTAGTAAAAAATTAACATCGGACATGCCATTGATTTCTTTGTTGAAGCGGCTTATGTAGCCATGTAGATTCTCTTCCGGTCTTTGCTTGAATCCCAACAGCATCATGGGATTTTTCTTCAACCTCCTGTTGCTGGCAAAGTTACAGAGATAGAGATCAAAAAGCTGTTGAAAGCTGTGTATGGTTCCCATGGGGATACCCCTGAACCAATCATGAGTGATGTCAGTGAGTGTTTGAGGGAACGCTCAACACATAACAACCTCTGTTGTCCGGTTTATCATCATCTCATCACAATAATTCTCCAGATGTTCCTGGGGATCGAATGTCCCATCATAATGGGGAACATTTGGGGGTCTGAAACTTCCCAAATTTCCCTTACAAAAGGAGAATTAATATGTGGCACAAGTCGTTGGACTTTGTCCCTCTCAGAAATTTATCCATGGAGATAGATAACAGTGATATGGTGAATCGTGCCGAGGGGATCGGTGTCTGGCATGATGCGGATGTGGAGATCGATCAGAAAATGATGGGTACCGATCAGGTGAAAAGTAATATCCATGAGGTCGGTATGCTGGTGATCGGACCCTGCGAATCCGATCAATAGATCGATCAAGAGAATGGGAGGTCTCTCTTTTTCTCTGATCCTTTACTACATCTCCTCGGGCGTGGTAATTCTGATGTCGATGTACTGGATCAGAACTTCCAGTAGAAGATTCTTTGCTTCGGTTTCTCATCGGAGAATGTGTTTGACGCCCAGGGGAGTAAGTTGCGTACCTTCCTCTATTCTCCTTCAAAGTTTGGGCATCATGAGGGACAGTGGTTTGTGAGGCATTCTGGCGTGCCTCCTGTAGAGCCTGTTTCAACTCTTCGATCTCCTGCGCCATTCTCTAGATGTCATCAGCATCATTCTCGACTCCACCATTTCCTTGAGGTATCTCAGTTCTCGGAGGTGGAACGTCTTCAATAGGAGCAGTGACTGGAGCTCCTTTCTTCCCTTCTTGGGCCTGAAATCTTTTTGATTTTCTCTCAATAGTAGCCATGGACTTTTTGCTCAAAGTCTCCACGGACGGTGCCAAACTGTTGAAGCCTAAATTGGATTTGCCTTGAGATCAGATCTAATTTCAAATAACCGGTTGAATTTGTAATGATGCTAGACTTAGAACAGTGAGAAAATTGGAGAGAAATCAATCAACTAAGAAGACAAAACACCAAATTAACGTGGAAAACCCTCAATCGGGAAAAAACCACGAGATCAAAAGATCGAATCCACTGTTGTCAAAGCTCTCAAAGACATTTTTACAAGTGGAGAAGAAGTCATCTCAAACTAAGAGAAGAAATGGAGAAAAACTCAATCTCCGGAGAGAGAGGGCTTCACAGTATATAATTTCTCATGCCCCGAATGAGTCGAGGTTGTTGCCTTTTATAGGCTTCTGTAGCTTGGGGAAGAAGCCAGGTTTTTGACATGTGTCTTAAAGAATTTGGCCACGTGTTTTGCCAGTTAAGCATCCAGCTAGGTTCCAGCTATATAAGCAAATAGCTGGGTCTGAGCTGTAGACAACTGTAAGTCTTCTAGAAGGCTAGCCTGTCAACAGCTAGGTTCTATCCAGAAGGTCATTTTCGATGAATGCAATTGTTTCGAAGACATGCTATTGAGGTGGTGAATGCTTTTGGACCGATGAGGCGATATTACATATTGGTTGGCTTGGAACTGGTGATTTGTTATAGCATATTGGGTAGGTTGAATATGACGTGTCATTGTATCATATCGGATTTTGGGTATCTGGGATTCTCAATCCGATGAGGTGTTACAGGTTAGCATCATAAATAAAACTGATTGATCCGGATCCATTTGAGGAAGGGATGTTCTGATATGGATACGTGGACGACCCTAATGGGCTCCACGTGTCTTACCACTTTTCCTCCTATCATATCATAACCCATATATATATATATATATATATATATATATATATATATATATATATATATTCAAATCTTGAAATTTTTTCAGAATTTATAAAATAATATAAGTAGCGAAGCTTAGAACAATATTTTCCATGTACTATATATAAAAATTGATTTTAATTATAAAATAAATGAACATAAAAAATTAACAACAAATGTACTTACAAAGTTATTTTTTTATTCTTTCCCATAAAACAACTAAGAAGAACAAATATATGAACACGACTTTTAGAGTGAGCTATAGAGAGATCCAAGAAGAATTAAATGATAAAAACTCTGAAATTTTTTTGGAGAGATGGCTAGGGTTTTTTCTTACTTGGTCATGAGAATCCACATCCAACTTTTCCATATAAATCTAAAATTCTAGTCATTTTGGGAGAGCAACAATCTCAATAATATGGAAATCATTATGTCTCAATATAACAAATATCATAAAATTCAAAACGGTTAAAATAAGTAGGCCAATAAATAACCAATTAAAATTTTGAGTTTTCTATTTAGGGGTTGTTTGGTTACCTGTAAGTAGCCGTGAAGTAACTTGTTTTACATGTAAATTTTACTTTTGAGTGTTTGGTTTGCTGTAAAAGGCTCACTTACATGTAACATGTTTTACATCTCAAGCCACTTTTGCTGCATTTCAACTCACGGCCAAATTGGCCGTGAGTTGAAATACGGTAAAAGCATTTGGTTAAAATAACCCCTCAATTTACCAAATTTATTATAGGGGTTTTTTGCAAAATTGCCGAACTTTGTAATATTTTTGCAGAAAAACCCAAAAAAATAAAAATAAAAATTATTTTTTTGAAGGGTGTATGTGTAGTGTAGACTTTCCAAAATTGATGTCATTTTGCAGAAAACCCCCTCAATCTATCAAAATTATTACAAAGGTCTTTAAAAAAAATTACAGAACTTTGTGTTTTTTTTTACCAAAAATTTCCAAAATCCAAGTGTCTTTTGCAGAAAACCCCTATATTTACCAATATATATATAAAATAAATAATAGGGGTAACCTCACCACTTACTTCACTAGAAAAACTTACATTAAACCAAACAATGAAAAATTAAATACATCATTTTTATTTAAAGGAAACCAAACAACTTTGATGTAAGTTAAAACACAGTAATTTAAGTTACATGTAATTACACTTACATTGTAATTTGAAATACAAGAAACCAAACAGCCCCTTAATTTTTTTTTAAATTCCAACATCTTCCCCAAGCCACAACACATAAGAGAAGCCGAAAAGTTCATCGATGGAGAATTCTCCTGTGATGATAGTGCCTACGAGAGCGGTGGATTGGTATATGTTACAGAGTAGACGTTGGATCGATCCCCATATATGCAATGGGCTGAGATAGGATTGTTATTGAGTAAGAGTGGGTGTAAAAACATAAGATCCTTTTAATTATTGTCTTTTATTGATTTTATAGTTTAAGGTTTGTTGAAACTGATTTAAGATTGATTAAAATTTATTTTTTTTATTTTTTGAATTCTGAGTATTGTCAAGGATATTTACTAATATAAAACTAATAAAATAAGTAGAAATAATTTAAAATATAAAAATCTTTAAATAAAGATTTTCTCAGTTATACTTGGAGTAACAACTGAACCTATTATTATAGTTTAAACTTGGTGTGCGCCTGAATATAATATATAATAAAAAGTAAGTGTCAATAAAGATGGGAGAAAAGAAGCTAATTAATGAGCAAAAAAAAAAAATTCTTATGCTACAGAGTAATAAGAATAAAGACTCATTGACAAATCGTACTTCAGAATTATAACAATAATTGGGTCAAATTATTTGAAGATAATTGACGCATGTCTAATGTCTCTAACAATATAATTTTATTAATTACGAGTGAGTATATATTAATTTGTAAATTCCAATTTTGGGTATATGTAAGTAATTTCCGAAAAGTCAAAATTTTAGGGTTAAAATTTTGAGTCCAAAAATGTCTTTATATATAAACTAGTGTGGGTTCTAAATATATTATAAATGTTAGTTTAATTTTAAACTATTTTATATAAATTTTAAATTTGAGTGTAAACAATTTACATTAATTTTTACCAAATGACCATTGATTTAGCGATATCTTGGGTCCCATGTATTAGGTAATTCACTTGATTGAGCATGCTCTCAAATTCGAGTCTCAGCCCTGTAAATAGGGGGAGCAATTGGGTAGTTTACTTGGTGAGCACAATGCTCCCAGATTTAAATTCCCACATTTGTACGCACATAGTGAGAGGTCAAGGGTGCTCGTCACTTATAGCCACGCCCGTTGAAGAGGTCTTTATGGCCTATGTCAAATAATAATAATAATAATAATAATAATAATAATAATAATAATTAACATTGATTTTTTAAAAATATTTTCTATTTTTTGTTTTAAATTATTGTTTTTTCTATTTTTTAAAAAATTGGGTTCGACGGTGGGCTAAAACGACCTGGCATAGTCCAGTAAGGCCGAAATCAACTTGCTTGATTTGTGACCGAACGCCCTCGTGGCGCAGAGGTAACGGGTTCCCGTGTTTCAAACCCCGCGTGTGTTCGATCGCCAAAGGGGCAGCCAGGGGCAGCCTGCGTCCTCAGGCTCCATAGTTGTATCCAAAATTCTACGGGGCTCTGCACTATGGTAGAGACATTTGTCTGCCAGGATTCGATCCCGGGCCACTCCCATCCCTTAGTTCTTAACTAACAGGTGCTAGCCATCTGCTCTTTACGTCCAAAAAAAAAAACTTGCTTGATTTGTGAACCAAGCAAGTCCCTGCTTCACTACCACATGGCACTGAATCATTAGTTGTGGGTTTTATTTTTTGCGTCTCGGCTTGGTGTTGGGTTGTTTTTATCTTTTATTTTTTTGATGGTGGGCTCCACCACTATAAAGTTAAATTCACAACTAATTGTTCACTGTTACATGACACCACGTGGCAGTGAACTAGGACTTAAACAAGGCAAGTCCAGCAAGGCCATGCATGCCTTTTGTAGAGCAGTGGCAGTGCACTGTGCAATGTGCATTAGTAGCTGGCTTTGGTAATTTTTTTTCTTTACTTTCTATTCCTTAATGTCCTTCGATCCTTATGTTTCTTGCAAGCCAAACCATATAAATCAGTATTTTTAAATTTTAATTAAAGATTTTAACGGAATTTTTTTTTCATGAGATGATAACCCCAATCAAACATGGCCTTTTAAGTCAGCTAGCAATGGATTGTACTCTCCATCTCTCTCTCACACTCTCTAAGTACATGCATGCAAGAACTTCAATAAAATTATTTATTCATAAGAATACAATAACAGTAACTGACAACAACAAACGACAGATTAAAAACATGGTACTAATTATTTAAACAACAAAGCATATATATATATACTTAACATGGAGAAGTACAAATTAAGAAGGTGTTCATATATATGGTCAAGAACCATCCCCAAACTCTCCCCCACCACCCTCCGCCACCACCGGCGACGGCGGCTCGCACGGGTCGACTCTAAAGTGGCCGAGGCAACAGAGATGGCGGAACAAATTAGAGAAGAGAGAACTCATGACACCTTTGAGAACATTGCCACGTTGTGGGATGAGTCGGGGCTGTATCTTCTGGCGATGTCCTCCTTCTCCGGCCATCTCTGTACTGTTCTCACTAGTCTTAATGCAACATATATAGAGAGCTAGTTCCAGGGAAACAGAATTTAAAGAAAATTTAATTTCCTCTCTCACGTTTCAGTCTTAATTAGCATGGGATCCACACGTCATACAGACTTTTTACATCTCTCTCTCTCTCACACACGCACACACATATATATCTCTCTAGTAAGTATATATAAAACTAAAATGTGTCCGAATGGAATGGATTGTCCAAATGAGTGCTATCCACTCATCTTTTCTTAGGATCATCAACATGACCATCACAAGAAAGATGAGTGGATAACATTAACACTCATTCCGATTATATAGCATGATCACTACTTTCTCTCACGCACACGCGAACACATCTCTTGCACAGACACACATCTCTATCACTCACGCACACACAGATCTCTCTCTCTTTCTTTCTTCCTTTCTTTCTCTACACATGCAGACACGCATACACACGCGTACACACAAACAAAGACTTTTTAAATCTCTCTCAACACACGCACACATCATGGAACCGCTCAGCAAATACGTTTTTATTACAAGATATATATATATATATATATATATATATATATAAAGATCATTATTTGGCACTATTTTTGATATTATTTTTCACCCAAAACACACACACTCAAAACACTATTATACTAAGCCCCTACACAGTATATATAGATCATTATTTGGCACTATTTTTGATATTATTTTTCACCCAAAACACACACACTCAAAACACTATTACACTGTGTCCACTACTAATAACCCCCTCATGACCCCGAGATTTTCAAGGAAAAAAACAAAGCGATAAAGATCGGGACCAATAGTTCATTATCTATTATTATATTTGTGTGCCAATTTTATTTAAATATTATTTTATCTTATTTTTATTTATTATTTAACATTTTTTTATATAAAATGGAGGGGAATGACGAGATTAAAAAAATATTTTTTTTGAAAAAAACCCTTGATTTTAATTGTTAATGCAAGAGACTATTGATGTTTTGTGCATAATTATTAGAGCACTTACACCCCTCCCCCTCAATTATTCGGGGAAGAATTGTCATGGCAATTCACTCATCCAAAAAAAACTTACACTCCAAACCTTCAATTGTCCGAGAAATCACTATTTATATATATTTTTTATATTTTTAGTTGATTAAATGTTAGTTTTTATTTATAATTAATGTCTTATTTGTATTGCAATTAAGGATATTAATTAAAACAAAGCAGGTATATTAATTAAAATAAAAATATATTAATCATAATTGTAATGATCTTTTATTTTTAAAATGTTGAGAAACAATGTTGATTAAATGTTTATTTTTATTTTTAATGAACTTTTATGTTTTATTTGTATCACTAATAAAAGTACTCATTTCTATCTGTATGTACTTTGCTAAAACATACAAACTAATTAAAAAAAACAGCAAACAAAAAAATTCATAAATTTTAGATTAAAAAAATAAAAATTTTAAAATAGAGGATTTTTTTAAAAAACTAATTCATAACAATTTTGTAAATATATTCCATTGTTTTAATAATCCATATTTTTTTTAAAAAAAAATATAACCTCAAAATAATAAATTGTTTTAATTATTTTTTTTTAAATTGATCCAGCTAACTAATCTAATTAATCCAGTATTTTTTATTTTTAAAATTGGTGGGCCCCACACCAATTGCCCGGGCGCTTAATCTGGCAGGTGGGGGCCACCACCTTCCCGGGCAATTAACTCTGAGATGTGGGGATTTTTTTTCTCCAAATGGCTCAATATGCACTTTGCCCGCCCTTTGCTAGGAGCGGTGTAAGTGCTCTTAGAACCGGACCAGATCGGCGGTCCGACAGGTTGAACCGATGAACAGGCCATAGAACCGGTCCGATTATGATGTCTTCCATTTTTTTTTATTTTTTATTTCTTTATTATTAAAATAATATTTTAATAATAAAATATTATTTAAATAGTATTTTTTAGATTTTTTATTTAAAATATTTTTTATAATATTTTTTTTATAATAATTTTTAAAATAATTTTTTATAAATTATTTAAAATAGTTTTTTATTATTAATATTTATATTGACCTGACATTAACCAAATTGACCCAGCGGTTGAATTGGTGCACTGGTGACTTAAGATCTTGAACGGTTCAATAACCGGCCCTGTTTAACACTTGTTTTGTGGACACTATATGCATAAATATATGTTTTAAAGGGGAAATGAATTATAGTTCCCTAAAAACAGTACCTAGGAACCCCCTCCCACTATTTGCTACACCCTCCACACACACCTACCCCACGGATCAAATGGCAATTTGGGCACTGTAGCAGGGACCTATAATTAATTACCCTTTTTTTAAATAAGAGAATTTATAAAATTATGAATTTTTCAGAAAAACATGTAGAAACCATATTAATTAGATATAAATAATTTTAAAAGTTTTGTTTGACTAAAAATATTATTTGGATCATAAATGATGAAAATTTTAACACATTTTAATGGTGTATTAAACTAAATATATTGTTAAATGGACTGGACTATTTAGTGAGTTAAATAAGTTAAAATTATTCATATTTATAGCATCACACATATATTTAATAGGTTGTGCTGGTTACGTGAACAAACTTATTAATTCAACATAACAAGAAGTTCATGTTAAGAACCAATGGTCTCTTGGTTTATTGGTATTGGATCCCTTATGTAGAGCTTAGATGATTGGAAAGAACCCAAGATCGAACTCCTATGATCATAAGGTGAGGGCACACATGCAGGATGCGATCACGTCGGCCAATTCTATACGACCACGTGAGATGCTTGTTGCCTGTGTCAAAAGAAAGAAAAAACAAGTTCATGTTAAAGATGTGTTGTTTGGACAATAAAAAAATAAAGTAAAATATAGGAGATATATATATATATATATATATATATATATATATAAAGAAAACATATATAGAAATGTTTATCAAAGTTAAGAGATTGTTTGTAGTTCTTTTAAAAGTTTTAAATGGATTAATTTAATCATCTTTCTATGGATGTGATTCATCTGAAAGTCAAGAACATGTTAATTTCCATATTCATTAAGACACAATAAGAGAATTAATTAATTATCCAAACAAAAGACAAATGCCTTTCATGGTATTGGCTGAAAGATTACAAATTAAAGATTCTTATCTTCACACGCGGCTTTATCTTAATTTCTAAATTAACTGAAAAATATATCTTTATGAAGTTTTAGGTGAGACCCAAATTTAATTTATTGATTTACAATTAAATATAATATATCAATGTAAACATTAGCCATACATCCATGAAGTCCAAACTTGTAAAATTAAATTTTTTATAATTATAATAGAATTATTGATAATGAATGAGGACAACAAACAATTAACATACCATATTTCAATTCCCTATATAGTTATTAGATTAACTAATTAGTAAAACTTGTTAATAGAAGAGAGAAGAGGGTGTTAAATTATTCACATTTTATTTTCTCAAAAATAAGTTTGTTCTTTATCTATTTTATTTGTTATAGTTTTGTGTTGACAATATAAGTTGTTTTTTTTTTAAAAACAGAAGATGATAATAACTTAGAACTAGAGAAAACCACACCTTAATAAGTGATTACAATGAAACTGATAGGTGAATTAGGTCAGGAGAACTCGGGGGAGAGATGAGCTATGATTGACAATTCTTTCTCTTCTTCCTTCGCTTCACAGGATCAACACTTCCTCCAGAGATCGATCTTCTTGATTGAACCTCATAGAGAGAGAACTATGGGAGGGAAGCATTTATTCTCAAGTAGGGAGATGGGAGGGAGGGGGAGAGAGAGAGAGAGAGAGAGAGAGAGAGAGAGAGAGAGAGAGGTACCAGGATTCCAAAACTAGAATTTAATTTCCCTTCTTCGTGAGTCGATAACCTCTTTTTATTTCCTTGTGACCCTTACTTACCAGTAGGGTTGTCAAACTATCAAGCTGTTCGTGAGTAGCTCGATTTCAGCTCAGTAAAAGCTCGAGCTCGACTCGGAATTTTGAGCTTTCGAGCCAAGCTCGAGTCGAGTCGAGCTCAACTCGAAAGCTCAAAAATTAATAATAATATATTAATAGAAAATATAAATATTAATAAATATTAATATATAATATAATATATGAATAAAATATTTAATATTTAATATTATTATATAATATATAGCATAAAAAATTAATTTATCAATAATTTTTAAATTTCGTGTTGAATCAAGCCAAACTCGAGATTTCAAAATTATAATTAAGCTCTTAATTTCGAGCTAAATCGAGCCAAGCTCGAGCTTTCGAAATAAAAATTGAGCCAAGCTCGACCAAACTTATTCGAGCTAATTTCGAGCTCAAGCTAGGCTATTTCGAGCCAAATTCGAGCTGGGCCCAACCCGATCAAGCTCGGCCTGTTTACAGCCCTACTTGCCAACTTTCAACCCCCTTGAGAATTCAACCTCTACCATCGAATAACTAGGCGGTTATTGTGAAAGTTAGGCTTTCATCTCGGGGCTAATGGCCATGTTATGTGTCTTCAATTAGTTTTCTCCATAACACTTGCCCCCCAACCCTCTATGTCTACTAGTTTTCAGCTTAATATGGCCTCAAAAGTTCGGTTGTCTGCTAGTGGCATGACCCGATTTGAAAGATATCTTTGGCTACCCAAATTAATATGAATTACTTTTTTTAAGATGTAGCCGAGTTGATAAGGTTTTCGCTTCGTATTGACATCAATTGTCGGGTCATGACTTTAAATGGACACGATGTTCCAACTTTCAAAGCATTGTCAACTGAAATGTAATGATGGAATTCGGTGGAGGAGATCTTGGGTGTGGTTCCCGATAGAATTGTCATGAAGTATCCTAGATATATTGGCCTATGTGTCGCTCATCTATAAGTACATCCGTTCAGGGAGTCACTTGAGCCATTAAATCCAAATTAATTACCCTCGGAGAAGCACGTCTATGAGTACAATATATAAATAGGTATGCAGAGGGCAAGGGTTTTACTTTCATCATCTATGTCTTATTCTTTGTTGCCGCTTAAGAAAAACCCATAACTCCTCGCCGAGGGATCCTCCTTCGTCTCCCCAAATCAAGGTAACGGAAGTTCTCCCCTTAGCCTATAGGGAGTAGGCCGTTGGTGTTTAGTCAGTAACATGTTCTTTGAACTTCCCGGAGCTTGTTCAAATAGGTGATGGCTTCACTATCCTTCCTCCCTTTAGGTTTAGACTTCCGGACCCTAGGGAGCGAGCAAATTCTCCTTGGCAATGGGGAATTAGCCATTTATGAAGAATCCTTCCATACTGGTGTCTAACTTCATTCTCTGCCGCTATTTTGTGAGATTTTATTTTTCCATAATTTAGCTCCATCATAACTTGTCCCGAACTCATGGAGAATCCTCTGTGGGTTTGTCATTCAGTTTCTTTTGCTAGGTCTCGAGCCCTCTTTTCATTGGTTTCGTCTTCTATTTTCTTTAAAAAAGTATCCACACTTCAAAGGCTGGTACTATTTTGCCACCCAACTTTGTATATCTTTTGTAGGGAAAGCCCTGTCTTCCATTCACAACTAGATGTCAGGGTTCTTCTTTGTCTCTTGTGAAACCAAGTAGATGGTCTCGACCTCTTAGGACACCCTAACATTGACCCTTCTTTTAAGGAGGAGATGTTACCCGCGAAGGACGAACAACTGGCCTTCCTTTAAAGCAACAAATCATCTCCCTTAGCTAGTTTAGTTACTGTAGAGAACCTCCGAAAAGCCATGCTCTTCCTTCAGATGGGTAGGATGTTCTCCTTTTTACAAAATCCATCAATTTTTTTTTTAATTCAGACGAAACTAATAGCCTGACCTTGTGCTTGCAGAGGATCCTTTAGACCAACGGCTGCTCCTCCAAGGATTGAAGAAAAAAAATAGGGGAGCTTGTCCACCTTTCCCACTTCGCGGCAGGGCAAGCGCCTTGTCGAGGAGCAGGCTCCCCTATCAAAGAAGTCTCAAGCTCAGCCAGAGGCTTTGACAGTATTGCCAGCCCCGAAGGTTGAGAAAATAGACACCTCGATAGATTTGGATGTGAGACCTTGGCGTCACCGAGTAGTATTGCTAGTGGGGTCAGACATTGAGGTTGTCGACACACCTTCCACCATGTATTCAAGACTCAAGAGGCCCCTCTTCATCCAAGGGACCTCCCGACCTTAAGCATCTCTGAGATGAAGCCCCTCTTCACCAATGATGCAGCCATTGTCGAGGCCCTCGAGGCCATTTCTTTGGAGTGAAACCTTGCAACTTTGCAAGGGCCCAACAAAGAGAAAATGGCATCATGGTTGATGTTGACAGGGATGAAGGCATGTCTATGTCTATGTCCTTCTTCTAATCTTTGATATTCTCTGCTCAGTTATTAATGGCAATCTAGTCTTCTGATGACCCACATGGCTAAGCAGCTAAGAGAGAAGGTCATGCTTGAGGACCCCTCAAAGGAGCTGTTGAAGAAAGTTGAGGTTGACTTGGCCTAGGTGAGGGAGGAGAACTCAGAGCTTCAACGTGAAATGGTAAATCTTCTAATAGAGGTTGAACCCAAGAAAAAGGAGAAGCTCAGAGCTCTTGGCGAAGTAAAGAGCAGTTGCAACCTCTTGAGGGCTTCAAAGGAATACATCCGTCACTTGGAGAAAGAGTTGGAGGTCACGACTCGTAGGGTAGTTAAGGAATCTATGAAGATGGCTGAGACCGAATTCAGGTATACTGAGTCGAGGTTGTCAAGGTGTTAGAGTTTAGCCTTTGTGTGCCCTGAAAAGGGATGGGGATGATCTAATCCCTCAAGATGGAATCTATGCCAAAGTTCTAAGGGTTTTAGCAATTAATATCTGCGTGCCTGGATAGGAGACGTGGATGACTTGACCCCTAATGACAGAATGCATGCCTTGATAAGGCACCCTAAAAAGTTGAATGGTCAAACCATGAAAAAGGTGCCCTGAAGAGTGCCATCCAAGTTGAGATCGACATAATGTTAGCTGTCAGCCTCTACACACGCAAAAATGGGAAGGGGCGACCTGATCCTTGGTGATTGAATCTATGTCAAAATCATGTGGGTTTTGACAATCAATCTCTGTGTGCCCTAAAAAAGGGCGGGGATAATCTGATTCCTCAGGACTGAATTCGTGGTCTAAAAAGGGTGAGGGGTTCATGCAAGCACTGACTACCAGTTTGCTCGGCCCTGGATTAAGCAGCGTCTCTCAATCTAGGGCTCCAATGATTGACTAATCACACATGCACAATAATAATAAATTGATTTGAGGAAAAACTCCATGACAATTACTGATAATATCTTCTTAATTACTCTGCATGAAATGACTTTTTAAGCAATCTATCACCAAGTCTACTAGCCAGTATGTGTCAGGTTGGACAATCACCATTAAAGCCTAGGGTCCTTCCTAATTGGGAGTAAGTTTCCCGACCTAACTCTCATTCTCTTGGAAGATGTTCTTCCTTAAGATGAGGTCTCTTGGTTAGAATATGACCTCTCACTCCTTAATGTTGTAGTTTTGTCAAACCCATTACTGGTAGGTTGTTTCTCTGAGACAAGCTGTCTCATTTTTCCTTTACAAGATCTATAGCTTTCCTCGAAGGGCCTCATTATTGGCTCTTTGAACAAAGGACAGGGTTCAACAGGTTGACATCGCGATATCCATAGGGATCACTGCTTCTGCTTTAAAGGTGAGGTTGAATGGGCTTTCTCCGGTAGGGGTCCTACTGGTCGTTCAATACGCCTATAGGGTATTGGGCAATTCATCCACCTAGTTGTAGTTGGCTTGCTAGACTATGAAATTGAGGCTCTGGAAGATAATCCTGTTGGTGATCTCGACCTACCCGTTGGCTTGGGAATGAATCACAAAGCCCAGGTTCGCCTTGATACCAAGCTTAGCATAGAATTCCTTGAACTTCTGGTTGTCGAACTACTACCCATTTTCTGTAATGCAAACGATTGGAATGCCAAATCTGCAGATGATGGACTTCCATATGAAGTCTCAACAAGCCTGTTAATAAAATCTTTGTTGGAGGTTTTGCTTCCACACACTTAGTAAAGTAATCTATAATGGTGATTAGGAACTTCAGTTGTCAAATTGCCATTGGGAAACGCCCAGTGATATTTATCCCCCACATTGCGTCTGAAATCCAAGATTGCTTTTAATAAATGGATTTTCTTTTAAATTTTGGTGGTTGAATTAATTTTCCCCAAAAACATAAATTATTTGAAAAATTAAGGTTTTATAATTAAAAACCAAGTTGGGTTTAGTTATTAAAACCAAGGGCATTTTCATAAATTTAACATGTTTGGAGAAAATTAAGGGAACAAGTAAATAAACATTAGTTTATTTAATTAATTGATTGATTTAATGTCCAAGTTTGGAATTTCTTGGATTTGATTTAAGAAAAGTGAATAATTGGTTTTTATGGTGATTACCAAGTATATTTTAGTAATTAAAAGAAATTTGAAACTTGAAAGGAATAAATAAACCTTAATTTCTTGGTGATTGATGGATCTAATTATAGGAGTTCTCCAAGTTTGGGATTACTCGGATTTAATTAGAAAAGAAGGAATAAATAGTTAAAATTCCTAATAGCGGTTATTGGGGCTGATAGG
This sequence comes from Dioscorea zingiberensis, assembly GCA_026586065.1. Taxonomy (NCBI): domain Eukaryota; kingdom Viridiplantae; phylum Streptophyta; class Magnoliopsida; order Dioscoreales; family Dioscoreaceae; genus Dioscorea; species Dioscorea zingiberensis. The sequence goes on along the minus strand of CM048819.1, from coordinate 15,522,024 downwards.
GACCTAGTCGTAATTTCAAAAATGTCTTAGGACTTAGAGGGGATTTACCTCCTCTCACAGGCCAAGGACCTGGATGTGAAAGAAGAAAAATTGAGGACTTAACAGAATTGTGCATCTCTCTCAGGTGAAGGACCTTCATGTTAGATTGTAAAATAGCAAGGGCTTATGTGCAAAGTCACGAGAGAAAGCATGCAATGGAAAGCTTGGACGGTGGAGATAAAAAGATCCTGAGATCTAGGTTAAGCTCGAGGCATGAGATTTAATCTCAGCCTCTCAACCAACTCAAAGGATGAGTTTGATCGTGACCGCACATCCGAGGTTTTTGTTTAAGTTCTAAGCAATCCAATCAAATCTAACCGCTCGATGATGCAATATCAACACCGTCCATTTGATATGGCTGCGCGATCCGAGACACGAGAACGGAGATCAATTCGTCCATTCTCATCGTTTCATCTGAACCGTCCATCTAGGATGGACGATTAAGTACGAGGAGAAGCAGCTTGATCGAGCCGTCCACTTCTATTCAATCGGGGTCGCTCATCTGGAGGAGAAGCTTGATCTCGAGGCAGTAGTTTCTCTTCTCCACCAGCGTCGGCGCGCCGCCGTGAGGGAAGAACCCTAAATCCTCTGCCATTTATGGAAACAGATGATTTAGGAAATTGGATGATTCTCTTGGCATACTAACTTTTAATCAAGGAGATCTCAATCTCCATCGTTAAACCTTCGACTATATATATATTTACTCGCATAGAGGGACCCTAGGGCTCACCGAGCGGCGGTGAGCTTTTCTTGTTCTCGTGAGGGACTGAGAGAAAGGGAGAGGGTGAGGGATCTCCTTCAAGGGAGACGCTCAGACACTTGGGAAGGCTAGGAGTAAAGAGTTCAAGGGAGGGGCCACGGCTGTTGGTGGACTTCTTGATCGACCGGAGCACCTAGTCTCTTCGGAGAGAGTGGTAAGTGGAATAACTCTAGCTCTCTATTCTCAGTCGTGTACCTTGGTTGACCTTCAATCTTGTTTTGCGATCACCACACAAAGACGACCTCACCACGATGTTGGATTTCGGTACATCACCAGAAAATAGGAGAGGAGCGACGGTGACGTCATTGGTTTGAACTTAGTAAGCCCCTGTCTCTTTATAATTCTATGTATAGTTATGCATGCAAGAGGATAAGTTGACCGGGAAGAGAGGGTGGGGGGAGCTAAGGGCGCTATTGCCGGAGAGGGAGGAGCTGGTTGCGAACTGGTTTTCTCTGTCGAAGGAGAGAGGAACTCATTGAGCCTTCTTTTCGAGAGATAGTTATGGTCTGCAGGGCTCCTCCGGGCGACGAGGACATCATGACGGGGGGCAGCTCCAACCACCCGCGCGTCGCCGGCGACCACTGCGCAAGACACCGTTATTTTCTCTTGGTTTAGAGTCCGGCACGACCTGGAAAAGAAGAAGATGGATTAAAATTTATTTAAATCAGTTAAGATTAGTCAAGTTGATTAATGGTTATACTTTAATCATTTTAACAAAATGATTTGATCAAGTCAAGTGAGGTTGAGTCAGGTTGGTTTAAAATGAATTAAATCTTGGGTTGGGTCAACCTGTTAACTAGTTGGTTGGGTTTGATCAATATGAAATGGATTTAGACTCGGGTCAGGTTGAGATGACTTGGTTGGGTTAGGAGAATTGGGTCTTCGTCTAATCAACTAACAAAAAATGAAAAAGAATAAAATGGTTGTGAGAGGAGAGGTTTGAACCTGAGACCTCTCGGGTGGGCTTGGTGGGCCTTAACCACCAGGCCCTCTTTCACATGTGATTAAATAAATCAGGTTTGGTTAGTTAAAGTTAGAAAAGGAAATAAAAGGGAATAAGTGTTAAGTGAAGAGAATTGAACCCGAGACCTCGCCAAAGGGAGTGGTGGGCCTTAACCACCAGACCACTTGGGCCTCTTTGTTTAAATAGTTAGGTATAAGTATGGAAGGACTGTGTCATAGTAAATAAAGAAAGGCCCATCAAGCTGGGCCGGGCCCAATTGGTCCATCATGCATGTTTAACTTGAAATTTTAAAATGATTCCCAACACTGATATACATCCTATTATCAGGTTGTGAGATAGAGTTGTGGCCGGTAGGGATTTTCTTTGAGCTTGATCACATGGAGCTCTATTGAGGTAAGTACACTTGCCTCGTACTCACTCTTCGGAGTTTCTTTGGCTATGTTTTATATCATATTATTGATATTATTTATTTTTGAGACCATACATGCTTCTTTTATTTGTTTGGAATTCTTTTGAGCATGCTTGGTTGTTTCGAGATGTTGGTATCCCTGTTTTGTTGTTTGGTCTTCTGCCCGGATTTAGTAGAGCATGGGGGCTCCGTTTGGGTAACGATCAGGGACGGGACACCCTGGCGTTTCGGCTTGCCATGCCAGAGAGACGATACTCGGATTTATCTGCGGATTGAGTGGAGTGATTCGGTGGCCGGGTAATGGAACCGTCACGAGGAGGTGGCTCTATCGATATGTGATCGGACGACCGCACGACCGGAGGGTCGAGATCCAGCAAGTTGCGGATGATATTGGCCGGGGGAAATGTCTTGATGAGCTTTCCTTTGGAACTCGCAGTAGAGCTTGAGAGCTGCTGTAGATAGGGGTCGTACCTTTGTGTTTTGTTTGTGGTAGACTCCTAGGTTATGTTTTGAGGGGCGTGTCCCCGTTGTTTGACTTGGTTATCATTTTTATTGATATCATGATTTTTAAACCCCTCAAGGGGTACTTACTGGGCTTTTCATTCGAAAGCTCACGCATTTGTTCTTTCTTTTTCAGATCTTGAGGAGTAGGAGACTTGAGCTCAGGAGCCGATCGAGGGTCGGGGTATTTTGTAGAGGTTCGAGGATCTCTTTTATTTCTTTGTGAGAGACTATTTTATAGGACCCATTTAGGGCCTGACTTTTGTAGGGCATCTGGACCCACTTATTTTATTTTGTTTCCGACGAGACTTTTAATTAAGTTATTTGAGTTATTTATCTTAATTTTATGTTGTCTGTTGATTCTTACTGAGGCCTTGTAGCTGAGTTAGGTGAGCCTTACTTGGTTACGGCCGGTCTATTCACGTGCTCAGGGTCTCGGATTCCGGCTCGGGGCGTGACATTGCAAATGATTGCGAACTCACAATGGAAGTGATTTGGGTTGTAGGTTGGTGTTGAATCCTCGAATAATACTGGTATGCCTTGTATTTCTAAACTAGGGGCACTGCATCCTTCGTCAGTGTTGGCCAATAATATCCCTACCTGAGGACCTTGTAATCCAATGACTATTCCCTTGAGATGATTGCCAATAAATAAGATAGGTCTTCAGAGCCAAATTTCTCACATTCGTACCTTATTTTCTAGTAAAGATAATTTTTGAAGATTGGTACGGAAAACATGAGTTGTATGGACCTACCGCTCCCATAAAAAAGAGGATTATATCAAATAAATACTTCTATTAAACTTTTATTGCTTTTTTCCTCTTAACAAAACACAATCAACTAAGTACAATATATGGGCATTACAAAAACTTTTTCATATACCCTCATAATTGTTAATCTTTCACATTCCAATAAAACTCTTCATTCTCCAAGACAACTCCTTATTTTTCACTATCCCTAATAATAAAAACCCTTCATTTTCCACAACCTATTAACTTTCTATTTAATTAAATATTTAAATTTACTTTTTTCCAACATGCCCCCTTAAGCTTAAATATTTCCTCCAACAGTTTCTTGAGTCACCTATGTATCATCGTTGTCTCCAAAACCTTCAACATCTTTCTTTTTCTTCAATTCTTCCATCTCCTTCTTAGCTTTAGAGAGGCTACTCCAAAGTTCTTAATACATGTTAGTGTAGGCATTATTTGACAACATGTTGATGTGGCGACATGGTTGACAAGTCAAAACATTGAAGAGTTCAAATTCAAAAGGGATACTTTGAAGCTGATATTGAAGCTGTGTAAAGTAGGTTCCACTCAATATGTTTGGCAACATCATCAAATTGGAGAGAAAATTCTGCAACCCAAATTTGATTGGAGATTTAATATAGGTACAAGCAACATATGGAAAGGGAATTGAATGAAGGCGTGATTGAAGCATTGATATGATTAGGGCTGTAAACAGGCCGAGCTTGATCGGGTTGGGCCCAACTCGAATTCGGCTCTAAATAGCCTAGCTCGAGCTCGGTTTGAGCTCGAAATTAGCTCGAATAAGTTTGCTCGAGCTCGGCTCAATTTTAATTTCGAAAGCTCGAGCTCGGCTCGAAAGCTCGAAATTAAGAACTCGATTATAATTTTAAAATCTTGGATTTAGTTTGAAATTAAAAACTTATTTATAAATTAGTTTTTTATATTATATATTATATATCAATACTAAATATTAAATATTTTATTTATATATTATAATATTTATTAATATTTATTAATTTTTTATTAATATATTAATATTAAATTTCGAGCTTTCGAGCTTGACTTTGCTCGAGCTCGGCTCGAAATTAATTTCGAGCTCGAAATTGAAGCTCGAGCTCTGCTCAAAACTTGAAATTCCAAGCTAAGCTCAAGCTTTTATCGAGCCGATCTTGAGCTGCTCACGAACAGCTTAATCGTTTGACAGCCATAGATATGATTTGATTGAGATCAAATCAGGGAAGATACTAAAGAACCAAATTAGGATGAATGAAGATCTGATTTAATTACGAAGATGGATTGCGTACCATGGTAAAGTAGATTGCGAACGTGATGGAAATGGGTCCAGCTAGTTGCGGTGGTCAAACTGGGAGGATCCTACAGTATTTAACTCAAACACAACTAGGAGGGTTGGAGGCGTCTTAAGATTGCGGTGCAACGAAAGTTGCAGTCTTAGTCAGTTCAACAGTTAGAGTCACGTTGCAAGATCAGTTACGGCAGCATTTGAAATGGCTAATTTGAAAGTTGTCCAAATTAGTTATCGTGGAGATTTCAGAGAAGGTGATATTTTGAAGCTTGTGGAATGTCTATACATCACCCAGCTCTAATAATTTAGGATGAACCACTGGAGTGAGACCTAGGTGTGTAGGTTGGAGTGGTCATCTGTTAATCTTGAGAGGATGCTTATATTGTTGTAAGTATGAGTGGTTATACTCATGTTTCTACCTCTTTAGTCTCCGGGCTTAGCCCCTAGACATAGGCTTGGAAGCCGAACTGGGTTACCAAACTTTTGTATCTCCTCTCATCATGTTTGCATTATTTTGATTGTGTGCATGTGAGCTTGTGTGTTCGTTTGAGAGAGAGAGTGTTATCCTAAATCCAAACAACAGTCTCGCGCGGAAGTAACAATACGCCTCCTTGAGATCTTCAAATTCAAACATGTACTTCCAACACTTTCTATTTACATCGCATATCTCAATTTTGTAATTTTTTTTCTCAACTAACATATTACACGCAGCTAGGGCTGTCAAACTATCAAGTTGTTTGTGAGCAGCTCGAGATCGGCTCAGTAAAAGCTCGAGCTCTGCTTGGATTTACGAGCTTTTGAGTCAAGCTCAAGCTTTAATTTCGAGTTCGAAAATAATTTCGAGCCGAGTTCAAGCCGAGTCTTAATAAATATTAATAAATATTATAATATATGAATAAAATATTTAATATTTAGTATTAATATATAATATATAATATTTTAAAATTAATTTATAAATAAATTTTTAATTTCAAACTAAATATGAGATATTAAAATTATAATTGAGTTATTAATTTCGAGCTTTCGAAATTAAAATCAAACCGTGCTCGAGCAAACTTATTCGAGCTAATTTCGAGCTCGAGCTCGACCTAGGCTATTTCGAGTCTTATTTGAGCTGGAACCAGTCCAGTAAAAATCGGCCTGTTTACAGCCCTACATGCAACCGATTCATTCTCCGCCTAACGATATGACCCATTTAACACCGTTCCATATAGTAATGGTAAAGCGTGACAATAATACAACACTAAAGATGAAGGAGAAGAGAGCAAGAGCCCAAAAATAAAATAAAGGAGAATGAGGAGGAGAAGATAAAGGCGGAGACAACTCGTGTGAACAAGAATACCCACCCTTATCCTAGGTGCGTTCTAAGATACCTTGGGGGGTTACCACAAGGTAGTTTACTTAGGGGGTTGTGACCGGTTTGGACCTGTCTCAACACTTTTAAATTTATTTTAATATATTAAAAAGTTAATATAATATTTAGAAACTAATAAAATTATTTACTTACGTTTCATGTGATACATAATATTTATTAAAATATTATTATAATTATATTAAGTCTCAATTTTGATATTAAACGATTATTAATGTTAAATAAAAATTTAACATTTTTAAATATACATTCTCGCACACAACTTGTGTAACCTCGCACACAACCTGCGAAGGCATGCACACAAAATTTTTTTTTGGTGTGTGATGACCTAGATAATGTGTGCGAGACCTTCCTGATTGTGTGCGCGATTAAAGTTTTCTCGATACGCGAGTTGCAACACACCACCTGTGTAACCTCGTACACAACATGAGAAGGCTCGCACACAAAATTTTATTTTTGGTGTGCGATGACCTAGATAATGTGTGCGAGACCTTCCCCATTGTGCTTGTGATTAAAAGTTTTCTCACGCTCATGAAGTTGCGTAAAGACACCACACCGTGTGTAACCTCGCACACAACATGAGAAGGCTCGCACACAAAATTTTATTTTTGGTGTGCGATGACCTAGATAATGTGTGCGAGACCTTCTTGATTGTGTGCGCGATTAAAGTTTTCTCGATGCGCGAGTTGCAGCACACCACCTGTGTAACCTTGCATACAACATGAGAAGGCTCGCACACAAAATTTTATTTTTGGTGTGCGATGACCTAGATAATGTGTGCGAGACTTTCCTGATTGTGTGCGCGATTAAAATTTTCTCAATGCGCGAGCTGCAACACACCACCTGTGTAACCTCGCATACAACATGAGAAGGCCCGCACTAGAGGTGTAAACGAGCCGAGCAGAGCCGAATACTGGCATGCTCAAGCTCGGCTCATGAATAAAGCTCGAGGCTCGAAGCTCGGCTCGAGCTCGTTCGAGCCTTAATTTTTTTGCTCAAGCTCGACTCGTGTATTAATCGAGCTACTCGAGCTCGGCTCGTGAAGCTCGAATTACTCAAGCTCGTGAAGCTCGGCTCGTGTATTAATTGAGTTACTCGAGCTCCGCTCGTGAAGCTCGGCTTATGACCACATTGACCAAATTATTTAAAAAAAATTTTAAAAATAATTCAAAAAATATATACTTTAAAAAAAAACCCAACAAAGAACACATCCATTTATTTACAAGTAGAATGCTCACAATCACAGCTGGACATTCACATCATGTTTCACTCTAAGCATTAAAATATAATCAAGTTTATGTGCCAATTGCCAAATGCCAATTCTGAAATATCTTAGTCCACTTGCAATACCGATAACTATTTTCATGCGTCAGAACCAGGACAGCTGACATTCTTCACCATCTGCAGAAAAAAAAATCATATTCTAGAGCAATTAATCATAATTTACGTAATAACCAAACTGCAGAAATAACTCAGATTAACTCACAATGAAGGTATTCGTATAGTGTCCCATTAGATGCATATTCAAAATCTTCATAGGCTACTTCAAGGTCCAGTCTAATTATCCTCTCCACATTTTTCAGCATCTCGCCATCTATTTACACCAAACTCAACAAACACTGGTTAACACGATGCAGCAAATAATTTGATAAATATACAAAAAATTGATCACTGGCCGATTAATATTTCCAATGGGTCCTTCTAATTTGTGGATCTCTTCAATGGAATAATAAAAGCAGATTTTGGTTTGCATATTTTAACAGCTGTAGCAGAAGCATTGATGAAGAAAACACTTGTCATTAATGATCATAGAGAAGATTATCATGTAATGTTCCCTGAATATGTGAAACAAAAATTTATCATGCATTGTCTTCAGTAATCAGTTAGCTTTTCTAGTTTTCTTAATCAACAAACTTATTAGTGGTGTGGCTTTACCTTGTAAACTGAACCAAAGCCACCTTCTCCAAGTTTATTCTCCTCAGAGAAGTTTGCTGTTGCAGTTTTAAGAGTAGATAGATCAAATAGTATGGACTCAACGCTTGTGATTTCCTCTGGGTTGGTATCATCTAAATAAATAGAAATTGAAGAGATAGTTAAGTATAACTTACTGAAATCACCCCCTGTTTTTTTAGCTTTTTTGGCCAACCTCCTCCTCCGCCAGAAGTCAATGCAAGAAATAAGCAGGAAAACAATTACCAGAGTAATCACAATTGCAAGAATCATACCGATGTTATTCTTGTTTTCTGCATCAATTAAAAAGAATCATTAATTAATTTCTGATTTAGAACTATTGTTGCAGAATTGAATAGTCAACTAAGTCCATAATTAAAACATGTCACAGATCATAGATCATAGATAATAGAGCATCAGTACTTAATACTAAAACACTTGTCATAGATCATCACTTACTTTGGGGAAGAAGATGAACTCAAGTCATTACTTCCAGGGATCAGTCCATTGAATCGAATCCGATCAAACCGAAGCTCAGGAAGATATGCAAGATTACCAATCTCAGGGGGTATAGTTCCACTAAACCCATTAGAATGAAGATCCCTAAAAACAAGAAAAAGAAAAATAGAAAATAACAAAAATATACAAGTAACATCAAGAAGATATAAATCTACAGATTGTTGACTCCCTACATTTTTTTCAGGCTAGTCAAGTTCCCAATCTCAGGAAGAATGGAGCCAGATAGTCTATTCATGCTCAAATCTAACACTTTGAGGCTCTTCAACTTGCCAATTTCTTTAGGTATGGATCCAAGAAGGAAATTGTTATCCAATATTCTGCAGAAACAACAGTAAAACATAAGAAATTCAACATTTCTTTTCCTCTTTCTCTCAAAAATTATCAGACAAACATAAAAAAATATACAAGGAACACATATATTTCCTGCAGAGAATTCAGTTGCTAGATACTGAAAATATGTGATTTTTCAGATTAAAAACTTGAAGAAAAGGGAGATGTGAATCTTGTAGTGCAGGGGATTAAGAAAGATGGAAAGGTCAAAGAAGTGAGGAAAAGAAGAGTGATTCAAAGAAAATCAGAGGAGAGGCATACCAGCGCCCGAGAAGAAGCCAGAAGAAGGACTCGCGGTGGGTGTCATGGACTCGCGGTGACAGATGGGAAGAAGCCAGAAGGCGGACTCGCTGTGGGTGTCATGGACTCGCGGTGACGGATGAGATTGAGAAGACGCTAGAAGGCGGCCGGTTGTTGAAAACTTGAAATTGAATTTAGGTTTAGGGTTTCAGTTTGTACCTATGGATATATAGTTAGGGTAAATATGTAATTTAAGAGAAAATAAAGATTAATGTATAAAAATATTATAATATATATATATATATATATATATATATATATATATATATATATATATATATAAAGCAGATTAGGCTCGTGAGCCTGTCGAGTTGAGTACTTTGTTGCTCGAGCTCGAGCTCGTAAAACTACTCGAGTAGCTCGAGCTCGAGCTCGGCTCGTGAAATTTCGAATCAAATTCGAGCATTATTCGAGCCGATCTCGAGTAGCTCACGAGCCGCTCAGCTCGTTTACGCCCCTAGCCCGCACACAAAATTTTATTTTTAGTGTGCGATGACCTAGATAATGTGTGCGAGACCTTTTTGATTGTGGGTGTGATTAAAGTTTTCTAGATGCGCGAGGTACAGCACACCACCTGTGAAGCATCGCACACAACCTGTGAAGGCTCGCACAAAAAATTTTATTTTTGGTGTGCGATGACCTAGATAATATGTGCGAGACCTTCCTGATTGTGTGCGCGATTAAACTTTTCTCGATGCGTAAGCAGCAACACACCACTTGTGTAACCTCGCACACAACATGAGAAGGCTCGCACACAAAATTTTTTTTTTGGTGTGCGATGACCTAGATAATGTGTGCGAGACCTTCCTGATTGTGTGCGCGATTAAAGTTTTCTCGATGCGCGAGTTGCAGCACACCACCTGTGTAACCTCGCACACAACATGAGAAGGCTCGCACACAAAATTTTATTTTTGGTGTGTGATAACCTAGATAATGTGTGCGAGACCTTCCTGATTGTGTGCCCGATTAAAATTTTCTCGATGCGCGAGTTGCAGCACACCACCTGTGTAACCTCGCACACAACATGAGAAGGCCCACACACAAAATTTTATTTTTGGTGTGCGATGACCTAGATAATGTGTGCGAGACCTTCCTAATTGTGAGCGCGATTAAAGTTTTCTCGATGCGCGAGTTACAGCACACCACTTGTGTAACCTCGCACACTACTTGGGAAAGCTCGCATACACAATTTTATTTTTGGTGTGCGATGACCTAGATAATGTGTGCGAGACATTTCTGATTGTGTGCGCGAATAAAATTTTCTCGATGCGCGAGCTGCAGCACACCACCTGTGTAACCTCGCACACAACATGAGAAGGCCCGCACACAAAATTTTCTTTTTGGTGTGCGATGACCTGGATAATGTGTGCGAGACCTTCCTGATTGTGTGCGCGATTAAAGTTTTCTCGATGCGCGAGCTGCAGCACACCACCTGTGAAGCATCGCACACAACCTGTGAAGGCTCGCACACAAAATTTTATTTTTGGTGTGTAATGACCTAGATAATGTGTGTGAGACCTTCCAGATTGTGTGCACGATTAAAATTTTCTCGATGCGTGAGCTGCAGCACACCACCTATGTAACCTCACACACAACCTGTGAAGGCTCGCACACAAAATTTTATTTTTGGTGTGTAATGACCTAGATAATGTGTGCGAGACCTTCCTGATTGTGTGCGCGATTAAAGTTTTCTCGATGCGCGAGTTGCAATACACCACCTATGAAGACTCGCACACAACCTGTGAAGGCTCGCACACAAAATTTTATTTTTGGTGTGCGATGACCTAGATAATGTGTGCGAGACCTTCCTGATTGTGTGCGCGATTAAAGTTTTCTCGCTACGCGAGCTGCAACACACCACCTGTGTAACCTCGCACACAACCTAGGAAGGCTCGCACACAAAATTTTATTTTTGGTGTGCGATGACCAAGAGAATGTGTGCGAGACCTTCTTGATTGTGTGCGTGATTAAAATTTTCTCGATACGCGAGCTGCAGCACACCACCTGTGTAACCTCCCACACAACATGAGAAGGCCCGCACACAAAATTTTATTTTTGGTGTGCGATGAACTGGATAATGTGTGCGAGACCTTCTTGATTGTGTGCGCGATTAATGTTTTCTCGATGCGCGAGCTGCAGCACACCACCTGCGTAACCTCGCACACCACTTGGGAAGGCTCGCATACAAAATTTTATTTTTTGTGTGCGATGACCTAGATAATGTGTGTGAGACCTTTCTGATTGTGTGCGAGATTAAAGTTTTCTTGATGCGCGAGCTGCTGCACACCACCTGTGAAGCATCGCACACAACCTGTGAAGGCTCGCACACAAAATTTTATTTTTGGTGTGCGATGACCTAGATAATGCGTGCGAGACCTTTCTGATTGTGTGTGCGATTAAAGTTTTCTCGATGCGCGAGCTGCAGCACACCACCTGCGTAACCTCGCACACAACTTGGGAAGGCTCGCACAAAAAATTTTATTTTTGTTGTGCGATGACCTGGATAATAAGTGCGAGACCTTCCAGATTTTGTGCGCGATTAAAGTTTTCTCGATGGGCGAGCTGCAGTACACCACCTGTGTAACCTCGCACACAACCTGGGAAGGCTCGCACACAAAATTTTATTTTTGGTGTGCGATGACCTGGATAATGTGTGCGAGACCTTTCTGATTGTGTGCGCGATTATAGTTTTCTCGATGCGCGAGCTACAGCACACCACCTGTGAAGCATGGCACACAACCTGTGAAGGCTCGCAAACAAAATTTTATTTTTTGTGCGCGATGACCTAGATAATGTGTGCGAGACCTTCCTGATTGTGTGCGCGATTAAAGTTGAGGGGCCATAATTTTATTACAAATCCAATTGGCTATAACGCAAACCATCACAAAACAAATATATATATATATATATATATATATATATATATATATATATATATATATATATATATATATATATATTAGTTCCATATTAAATGATGCACACAAGTAATGTAGGGGGCTTACCGGTCAATTAACCTAAGCTGTAAAACCAAAACCTGAAGTTGCCTTTGGGCAGGGAAGTAAACGGCCCGCTTGGATTTTAGGAGGGCTTGTTTGCATCTCTGTTTGCTTGTAGATGACCCCGGCTGGACCTAGGAGACACTGTTTGTATGTCTGTTTGCTTGCAGCTGATCCCGCCTGGGTCTACAAGGGCTTGTTCGCATCTCTGTTTGCTTGCAGATGACCTTGTCTGGATCTAGGAGGGCTTATATACATCTCTGTTTGCTTGCAGATGAACCCTCCTGGATATATGATGGCTCGTTTGCATCTTTGTTTGATTACAAATGACCCAGCCTGTATCTAGACGGGCTTGTTCGTACCACTGTTTGCTTGCAGATGAAAGTAGGGCTTGTTTGTATATCTACGTTTGCTTGCAAATGACCCCGCTTGTACCTAAAATGACTTGTTCACATTTTTGTTTGCTTGCAGATGACCCCGCCTGGATCTGCGAATTTTTGTTTGCATCTTTGTTTGCTTGCAGATGATCCCGCCAGTATATAGACGGGCTTGTTTGCATCTCTGTTTGCTTGCAGATGACCCCGCCTAGATCGAGGAGGGCTTCTTTGCGTATCTGTTTGCTTGCAAATGACCGCACCTGTATCTAGACGGGCTTGTTCGCGTCTCTGTTTGGTTGCAGATGACCCCGGATGGATCTTGGAGTGCTTGTTTGCATCTCTGTTTGCTTGCAGATGACCCCGCCTGTATCAAGAATGGCTTGTTTGCACCTATGTTTGCCTGCAGATGACCCCAACTGAATCTAGGAAGGTTTGTCTGGATCTATGTTGACTTGCAGACAAGCTTGTCTGAATGTAAAAAGGCTTGTTTACTTATCTTTTTTATACAGAATGAACACCTGTTCCTGGATCTCCCCTTCCCCTTTGTATTGTGTACAAAATACGGGTAACAATCAAAACTAACAAGAGAAAAATCAGCAGCACACATATTTTTTTCGTGGAAACACCTTCTAATCGAGGGGAAAAAACCACGGGACTCCTTAGAGCCTCTTAAACCCTTTTAACTATATTGATTTGACCCTCTAGCTAAGTAGTGAAATATAAGCTAATGGGATATGTACATACAAGAGAAAAAAGCTTTATCAAGCTACACATGCCATCACATATGCGCAACGATTGACAAAAACCACGATACATCTACAGATATCCTAAACCAAAAAAATAAAGCAATATACAATACGTTCCAAAATTTGTTTCTCCTTATCTCCTTCGCATCCAATTAGGAACCCTCGTTTACCTGCCATTTCAAGAACCCCGTATACATTGTTTTAGTAGGGTCACGATAAATATAAGTTTGACGACAATATGAAAAATATTCAACAACCGCATTGAAATCAATACTTAAACTGCCAGATGACAATTGTTGTATTCTATATACTTACATGTATTGCGATTTGAACCAAGTATGTGCCATCCCTAGTAGCAAATCACATCAAAAAACCAGGCATTATTCTCGTACGTCTTTTATCAACTTCATATGATTGCATGGCCCGTGTGATCGCATCTCGATCAAGGTTATCCTTATGTAGGCATAACCACGTTAACACATATCTGCGATAATTGTTGTCTAGCCCGAATGTTATCTGCACGCTCCAAACAAATATGAATTGAAATTCAAGACCGTTTGATATATCAAATTAAATTTAAACTACACGCAGCTTACAGGATTCGCTAATACTAAGTCCCAATCGCGCTGATATGCTATTACGTATAGGCCGCAATCGTGCCTATTAGTGTTATTTGGAATTTGAGAGATGTTGAACATGCTAATTTAGTGTAATAATTTGTCTATACATGGGTTGTTATGCGTATAAATTCAAGTTCTTACAAGTTAGGTTGTCTCTTAACTGGTAGATGCTCTATTTGCCATGATTGTGGCCAACTTGGATCATAACCCACCGTGTTCGCAGCAGCAACATGCTTACACATTGCCTCGATTACCCCGACCTGCCAACAAAACATGTATAAATAATTATAGAGATATAGTAAAAATGAGTTCCAAAGAATGTATTCAATGAGATTAACACGCAAAAATCCATATATACAGACTCACTATCTTCATGGTCATATCCTCATGCGCTGTTTGATCTACCAATGGCAGACTATCCACTATGTACGTCTTCCTGGTCGGCACGTCGACCACCACCAGGTACCAATGGAAGTTTCGATCGTTCACAGGTACAAAAATCTACAAGCACCTCCCATACCAATAGAATCAAGTAAGAAAAAATTCGTGTACAAATAAGCAGACAATCTTTGAATGTCATAGTCTGAAAGTATTAAGAAAACCACGTAATAATGTGCAAAAGTACAGCGTACCTGTCGCACGGTTGGGACATCAACCATATATGGATGCTTCCTTGCAAATAGATCAACGTACACATCAATGCTCTACGAGTCCGTGGATAAAATTGTACGCTACAATACAATGTTTTCAAAGTCTGGCTCGGTAAGCGAAATTTTAAATGATATACTGAAATTCAGATTAATAAGATATAAATATTAATAGAACTAATCGAGAAGAGGGATGGGAAGTACCATCAATGGCACACTCTATGCGCCTCCCTCGACTCGCACGTCAATGCTCCGGCATCAACATCAAGAATCTGTAACTGAATTCCAAGATGTACATTACCACACAACCCTATATTTAGGAAAAAACAAAATCGATAAAATGAAACAAGGGAAAGTAGATGGGCTTGCGATGTTAACCGGGGAAGACAACATGCAATGGGGTTTAAAATTCTGCATTTCACGCAAACTCGCGTGGTCTGCGCCGAACAAAACAATCGGAAGACTGCAATAATATGTGTACACAAATGTTTAGTATGCAATACCCATCGTATTTTTAAGATAAGCAAGTAACCGTGCGTAATGACCAATACAATGAATGCATTCTCACATGTCAGTACTCATTATGAATTGTGCTTAAAGAAATTCAATGACCATATGACAAATCAATTTTCCCAATGTAGATATTTATGACGCTTTACTCCAAGCCTTCCTTCGCATCATTGACAAATTTAGGCAGTCCATCATGTATACTTTTCCCTATTTGGTCTGCATCTGCGAATTCATTTGTTGCTTCCCGTGCCTGCATTCCAACATTTAGCAATGATGATGTCCAGTGACTTGGATGCACCAGATATATACAGTTCTCTATTAGTAGTATATCCATATTGATGTCAAGAATCTTGTCGTGGTGAAAGAATTAATATGCCCTTACATTTACCTCAGCAATTGAAGGCCCTATCTTCACTTGTTTAACTTTGTCTTTCCTAGGGTACCCGGTGTACGGGCTCCTTTTTTTGGTGCCAAGAATCCTTTGGTTTGAACTCCTTAACGTGTCACACCTGGAATAAACCATAGACTATTACAAAGGATAATTTGTCGAGGAGTCAATGCTTGGGGATATAACACGCGCCTGTGTTTCCTACATGATGTTTTAAAGACACGATTTAGTATGACCCACCACCAGCATCAAATGTAAATACGTTCCTTCTTACAGTGAACTAAAATGGTTCTCACAGTATATAAGTATTGCAAATATAAGTTTTTTTACCTCTACCATCTTTCCTTTTACGGGATCTTTCCTGGTCCGGGCACCCTGTGGCACTTGTAACACACCTATATCTTGTGTAACACCGTGCTCAAGTATTGGAGATGCAATAGGGGACACATCTGTAGATGAAATGACAACTGGACTGGCAGTGACCTTCACGTGATCTTGCAAGATATTATTTGCATCCTCTTCCCTACGACTGTCGTGGGGCACTACACCAGTCTTCGTGCCATCATCGGCACGAGCCATGAAATCATGCAACATCTGGCGTAAAACATCTATTTCCTTCCCTTGGGATGTCAGCTCTTCTCGCACTCCATCTACTGCCCCGTAAATCAGGTCACCCATATCGCGGCGTACATCGGCATTTGATATTGTTACGTGACTCCTTAGAAAATCAAGTTCCCTTTGGAGAGCAGCAACTTTACTCTTGAGTTCATTAATGTCACGTGCCTGACATTAATGATGAATATGTGAGTACAATTAAAACGTGTTTCACTATCATAGAACAACAAAACATGTACCTCGGTGTGAGCGGCGTGATCCGCCGGAGTAAACATATCCACCGTGCGTGACCCTACCCCCCATGCTGATTGACGTGCTTAACAGCACTGGCTATGTGGCTTTCCGTCCAAAAGGTAACGTGGGGCGGCTCTCGATCAATAATTGGTTGATGGATAATCTCGATCGCCAAGTGCTCAAGGTAGAATAGCTATAGAAGACATTGATTACAAGAACGTTAGGTACATTATATTGGAAAACATCTAAAGGACGATAATCATCACTAAAAGAACTTGTACCAATTAAATTTTATTGAGGTTTATATATATATATATATATATATATATATATATATATATATATATATATATATATATATATATATATATATATATATATATATATAAAATTTTGGCACCAGATTTAAATGCTAAGAGTCCATAAAAAACCTGGAGCAACCATATGCAGCCGCCGATGCATTTGCTTGATATTCCTCGTGCACGACCATTCTTGTATGTCCTCACGGCTGCAAGCATTCCCTCAAAAGCAAACTTTTCCCAGTTCATATTTTTTATCTCATCCATCCGACCCAGCAATGATAGATACGAAGTTGATATATGCACATTGTCAGTCGGCTATATGACGGTCCCAACAATGTAGAGCAGCAACTTACGATTGAAGTCTTCACCATTAGGCATTTGAATCAACTCATCGAACAATGCCACAGGCGTTAATGAAGTCCTTGCGATGCCGAAGTCCTCATGTGCAGCAGCATGGCTATTTATGCCCTCCACATCTATTCCACTGCTGGGCAATCAAAGTAGGAACCCTGCGTGCGAGTGGGTCATATATAAGGCGCGTCCATGGATAGACAATATTCCCGTATTTGGGTTGAAACAAGCCACCAAATCCTCCACCACTTTCGTCCTGAGCGAATATGCAGCTGCATGCATAAGGTCTCCGAAACCCCAAGATGTTAGTGTTTCTCTTTTATCTTCGCTTAGCATCCTCATCAGATATCCAAGTTTGTGGACCATGCAATGGGAACAAAAAGGGACCTAGAAATCGAAGATTCGACACACAAATGCATTCGAATAACAATCTAGTTAGAAAATTGTTGTTAGAAGTAAAATTATCAACGATAAATAAAATACATACATTATGTCCAGCCCCTCGATGATGTGGTGGTACACCAACATCCAAGGGGACTTCCAACTGGTCATGGTCCTCGTTCGCCATAGTGTCTTCGTGGATCAGTCACACCGTCTACCTATATCAATACAGAGCATTGTAATGGGAGTCGTCAGACAACTAACATAAATAAATGTAAACCTTTGTACACAAATAACCACACACAACCAAACTTACTTTTTTGTAAAGGATAAAAATATTAACAAGGACAAATTAATATTGATTTGTAAATGGGAAAAATATTGCCACTGGCGCGGTGTACATTTGCATCATAATGTTTGTGTCGGATCCAGCCGACCTCTTTAAGGAGGGCTTAGTATACATGATGAAAAGCTGGTTGAATATTTCATTGGGGATGTATGTGATGGCATGTGTAGCCTGAGATAGATTGTTTCGCTTGAAAGTTTGATGCCTTGGCTTGTGTTCATATATCTAGCTACATAAGACCAAAACAATATAGTCGAAATGGGTTAGGAGGCTCTAAGGAGTCCCGTGGTTATTTCCCGTCAGTTCGAATGGATTTCCACTCTGAAATTTTGTTAGTCTTTGATTGTTTACATATTTTGCAGACAAGAGAAAGGGGAAGCGAATTTCCATGAACAAGTGCTTATTCTGCAGTAAACTGACAATTAAACAAGCTTGTCTACATTTAGACAAGCTTGTCTTCAAGCCAATAGCGAGCCAGACAAGCCCGCCCTGATCCATGAGGGGTCATCTGTACGTAAACAGAGAAGCAAACAGGCCCAATTGGATCTAGCTGGCCTAGCTGTCTCTTTGTTTAAAATGAATTGTAGTAAATTGTTTTTGAATTGGGTTTAATTAACCGGTTTCTCCTATACATCAATTACACACAACTCTAAGTGATAAAATGGACAATAGAATCTATGACTCTCCAGCAGGCTAAGTATAGGGATTTGAAATGGTGAACGTGAAATAATGTTAACACGATTAACTTAAATTGAAGAACATTACTACTCGACTAGCAAATAAAAAATGTAGAAACTATCCAGATGAAAGAAGATAATATCTAATACCCCCCTACCTAATAATTAGTGCCAATGTGGACAATCTAATTGCCCTTACCACAAGCCGAAAGCGTCTGACTTAATCTCTTCCAACAAAAGGTAGGTGAATTGGAAGTATGAACAACACCTGTATAAAAGTAAAAAGGAGAACTTTATCTTAGTAAAACCCACCTCTAGAGAAAAACAATATTTGTTCACTATAGCATGAATATTAATCAACCAAATATAGGCGTGATGCAAGGATAACAATGTGTAATATTATTAAAGAAATTTGCTTATTAACCTAAACACAAACACACATTACAGTAAAAAATTGCAGTTATCAGTTGGTTGATTAAGATTTCCATAATGCAGAAGTCAAAGATTTTATAGCTTTAGCGAACTAACTTGATAGGGAGTTGACGATATATGCTATTAAATTGAATTACACATTGTGTTTTGGTATTTAAGTATTCGTCAGTTGTCAATTAAACCATTCGAGTAATCTACTGAACATCCTCACCAATTTTAGGATAGTATACAATAACCATACTCCATATGGGTTGCAAGAGCCGGTTTTGAACCCCAACACAGGCGCAAATTGTTGACAAAGAAGGGAAACACCAATTAAATCGTGCTCTTACTCAAGAACTTAGCCGTGATGTAATTTGAGGAGGTTGAGGGGGGCGTAACCCTAAAGAAATTTCAAAGATCACATTTAGTTTATCATTAGATAAGATGGTTGAAAAAAATTTAAATTTAAGCATACCACCGTTTAAACGTCGAGAGTTGATGATATTCCCCTGAATCGACCAGGTCGGCGGGTGCGCGGCGAGGGAGATGCACGGGATAATGGATTACGATAATGTAATGACAGGGTGGGTCTTCCTTTGCACTGCCCGAGCGCCATTTTTCAGTTCGTGTATGTCGCACACAACAACACCCCGTCGGAATTTGTGGTACAGGCCGCACAATCTGAGATTAATGCTTGAGGTAGTAATGTTCTCGCCTAGTATTAGACTCGGATATAGGCTATGTATGACCTGAGTCCTGTATTTGCAGGAGTGGGTTGAAAATAGGACATATTACCCTGCAAGTAATATTATAATTTTTTTTTCAAATGAAAAAAAGATAAATATGTACGTTACTCAAAAAGGAGGCAATTACTCAAATGTGTAAAAACCAGATTTTTAAAAAAACACACAGATCAACAGCTGTATCAGGCTCCAAACAGATGGCTAGGCGGGCCCGTTTGGAATTGGATGTGACTGTTTAGTTGTTTCAACTTTGCAGGTGGGCCCGTATGTGTTTGGACGAGCCCGTTTGGCTATCTGGTTGAAAATGTCATACTCCAGATGGGTACCTTGGACGGGGCCGTTTGGGTTGGGATGTGCCTGTTTGGTCATTTGACCTGCTCAGTTGGGCCCGTATGTATTTGGACGAGGTCGTTTGACTATCTGAGCGGGTCCTTTACCTTGTATCCAATTTGGTTTTCTAGATGACTACTGGTGGCCTCATCTGTATTTGGAAGGGCCCGTCTGGCTCTATGCCTGGGTTGGGTTAGGTCCCGTATAGTTGAGACAATTTCGAGTATAAACAAGCCTGTTTGTTTCTCTAGACGCCATCACGTGAGCCCGTGTGTGATTAAAAGGGACCGTTTGGAATCCTTGTCATCTCTGTTATATTGTCTACTTTGACCATTTAGATCGTAGGCATGCCTAAATGGGCATCTGTTCGCTGTAGTACCGAGCCGTTCGATGGATCAGTTTTCCCTTGTCTCTGCTAATACTTGCTTCGTATATTTATATTAAACAAAAATGCCTATCAACACATGTGAAAATTTATAAATACTTGATTGAATATCTAGCTTCTGATTCAACTGCAATTTGTAGACCACTTACAATTGACCCGAAATTACAATTAAGTTATCGGCATCACAAAAAATGTACATTTGGACCAATTAACGTGATGTGAAACAAACTAATGGGAAGACACTTGATGCAGGAGGTGTCCATTGTTCATTGCCAGCGACGAAAACAAAACCATGTGACAAGCTGTGGAAGAACAACATGTAAGTGACCTCATTTTATTAAGATCAAATGGGTTGCTAAGGTGATTTAATGAAATAGCCAAAACACAAGGAAGAAAAAAAATACATATATTTTTATCAATGAACACAGCCCATGCTCCATTTTCCTACCCATAAGCAAAATATAAGATGAATTATACCGGGAACTCCTAGATTAGATTTCATATTATATGCGCCCATATACCGGCCCGAATTACCTTATCTTCAAAAAATCTCTTATCCCTCATTACAGCTTTAACTCCGGGGAGCAACTATGGAGAGATCTACAAGATATCACGTATTGGATTAGCGCGTACAAGGTTGATTACAACTTGGTATCCCAGGTCCGAGATTGACATCATGTGACTTATATTGGCCATTTTAAACTACGTGGCAATTTTGGTGAGAACAACAAGTTAAATATATATTAATAAAACCAAACTTGTACGAAGCTGCGACTATACCTAGATTGGAAAATCCGCATCGTTGGATAGAGGCACATGTGTCTCCCACAAAGTCGGTTGCGAACTGGTCAACGGTCGCACGTCCATCTATATATAAAGCGGAAAAAGTCAACACATCATTCGTATTATGTCTCATTGTTGCCAACAGAAAAATAAGGTAAGCACATTATTCACAATGAATATCGAAACTCACCTCCGCTGTCCCAATTCCATCGCCCGTATCAACGTCGCCAAATATCTCAGATCCACACTGGATGGGGGATATATGGATGTTTGATTGCACATCAACATCTTTGTGTGGACATTTGGTCCTGATATGGCCTAATTCACTACAATTACCACACCGCCGAGCGGATGACTTACATTTCTCTTGGGTATTCGGGGCTGGTTTCTTAGGAACAATGGGATCACGGACAGCTGCATATGGATGGTCGCACATATTTTCCGCTGAATCTGAATGCAACTTGTGTAGTTCATCTTTGTTACAATGGATGTAGTTATTCAACAATTGGTAACCTGCATCACTTCTAGAAGCAAGCTCAATGATGCTCCTGCACTTAGTTGCAAGTGAGCCACACCGCACCATTTTCACTGTTTGCTCTGCTAAACCAGGACGGTCAATGGGATCATTAATGGAGGACTTTGCCTTTTTTGACCACCTCCCCCAAATGAAGTAATCCGGTATGCATGGAAAGCCAACAAACTTGTACACTGAAGGAGGTGTCTACATGGGAAACCACATGGCTCAATCATTAGGCAGGAGTACTTCATTTGTGACGCCTCTCTGTTGAACATGACCTTAGTGAAACGAGTCCTACAACTCCACTTCCATATGTTATAGACCTCATTGTCACCATAAATTGAGACACTGCCTGAAAATACGTAGGCGGATTCCTTGTATAGCTCTCTCTGGAAAATTTTTAAAGATGCGACAGTATACATTTCTGCCGCCTTATTCTCATAATTCCGGAGGGCATAAACACAGACTGGTCGCGAGTACAATGATTTATGGTCAGCCTCGTTCTCAGAATTCCGTATTCTACTCAACGCACACTCGAATTTATCTACTATCTCAAACAATTTGAGTGTCCTATTGACGAAGTGGTTGATAAAAGAGTGTATGGCCTCACATCGAGACGTCCTCCTTAAACCACCGAAGAAGTAACCCTTAAAATATGTCTCTGCCCAGGTGTGTCGACTTTCGTACAGCCTTGAAGCCCATGTGTTGCTGTGTAGATTGTACTTGTCGATCAAAACTATCCACCGTCGCTCAAAGTCCTCGATATTCCAACAATCCATCAAGAATATTTTAAAATCAACCAGGAAGTGCGGGTCTTTCACTTCGCACATGGCATTCCTTTCCAAATGCCATGCACACAGTCGATGTTTTGCTTGTGGCATTGTAGCAGTTATTGCGGACGGCATAGCCTTATCTCCATCGGTGATTACGGAAACTGGGGTCTTCGAACACATACATTTAATGAACGTGTTCAGAAGCCATGTGTAAGCTTCGGTCGTCTCACAGTCCAGTAGACCACATCCGAAAATAATGCTTTGATGATGATAGTTCATGCCGATGATCATTACCAGTGGGAACTGGTATGCATTGCGTTTGCGTTTATATGTGGCATCAAATGCGATTGCATCCCCGAAGAAACTATAATCCAATTGGCATGTTGAATCCGACCAAAACAACCTGCACAAGCTTTGATCACTATCCAAGGAATACTCAAAATAGAAGGATGGGTCACCTCTCTTCAAACCGGCGAAGTAGCCAAGGGTAGACCTCGCGTCACCATCGTGCACCAGTTTTGATCGTTGTTTTTCAACATGGTTGTACATGTCTTTCCTTGTAAAACCAACATTCTCGTAACTACCGCTCTGCAGGGCAATGTAATAAAAAACTTGGGATGTTTTCACTCCCACCCTCCTTAAAGCATTGACATCCATCCCATCAATATCCCTCACATACCTGTGATAGGGAATGTATTGGACCTGATGTTTAGGGACAAGGTTGTGGTTGTGCTTTGGAAAGAAATGCCTTACCTAATAGTTTCTTGAATTGCAATTGAAATTTACTTGGAACATGGCCCGATAACCCTCCCGAGTTTCTGCTCTTTGAGGCCTTTTACGTGCCACTTTGTTCACGTATGAATGGTGACGAACACCTTCCCTGGAACACACCCATTTATACATCAACACTTTGCATGTGGCTGATTTCCTGCAATCCCTCCTGCGGACACCAAAGCCCAACTGTTTACTGTAAGAACCGTAGAAATCTTTTGCTTCTTCCCAACTATCGAACAACATGGACTTCACAACATCTACATTCACACCATGCTCTTCAACATCTCCTTTTACATCCTGTTCACTGTCGGCTGAAGGACTGAATGTGGTACCAGCGTCGTTATATTCATTAATTTGATCTTGTGAAGCCTTTGAAGAACAACCACCACTACTGGCATCAAGTACCATTCTGTCCAAAAGGACTGTTTCCTCAATGACCCTTTTGCCTTTCGCAGACATCTGAACATACAACAAATCAACAATGTATTACTTATAAGGTACACAGTTGATAATTCACTTGTAAGTTTGCAGTAGAACATTATCCACATAAAATTAGTAAATTGGAGATAACAGAGTGTCAAGACTTCCATGAGATTGCAAAGAAGACCAAATCAATATAGTTGAAAGGGTTTAAGAGGCCCTAAAGAGCACCGTGGCTTATCGCCATGATTGGAAAAGGGTTTATACGCTAAAATTATGTGTGTCGTATATTACCTTCTTGTTACTTTTGCTTATTTTACTATTTTTATACAGTAGAGAAAAGGGAAGGGAAAATCCAGTAGCAAGTGCTCAAATTGTAGGAAGCAGATAAGTGAACAAGCTTGTTTAAAATCAGACAAGCTCGTCTGTAAGACAACACAGAGGTAGACAAGCCCGCCCATATCTAGGAGGGGTCACCTGCATGTGAACAGCGAGCCAAACAAGCCCGTTTTCTATCCAGACAAGCCCACCAATAGCTCAGTCTGAAGCCATCTGAAGTTTCTGAAATTCAGTTAGGTTTAATTGACCGGTTTCGCCCTTGCAATATTCATTCACGGAAATAATTTCAAAAAAGTGTAGGAAAAATTTATGATAGTACCGCTAATAAAATTAGTAGATCAAGTAAATTAAAACTCAGTGATGTAAGCGATTTTAAGTAGATAAATCATAAATGTCGTGAAATTTATTGGCCAGAACAAAAGAAAGAAAACCAAAAAAAAAGTAATAAAACGTTGAAGAAGCATCCACACGCATACAGAAGTCCAATTAGTAAGCATTCAATGGCACACACGCGGCAAGATGAACATGAAGCCATGGCAAGCCATTCGTGAAGAAGACCAACTAAGAAGCAACAAAACATAGTGAAGAGGCCATACCTTATTCGTGGAAACCAGTCCCTCCTTCTTCCGGATAGTGGTATCCTTCTTCGGTGCTAGCTTCCAACAGAGCTGCAACTCGATAATGGGAATGTCTCCTCGAGGAGTAACCACTTCGACTTTACGCAGAGCAGCTCTCGTAAACCATAAAAGATACGTACAAGGCGAGATGGGTGCACGGGAAAAATGACGAAGTAAAACTGGTGTTTACCAGATAATGTCGGCTCCTCGATGGCCGGAAATTGGAGTTGAGTTCCGGTGAGTGTTTCGGAAATGGTTTTTTTTTTTTTTTTTTTTTTTTTTTTTTTTTTTTAAATTTTTTTTTAAGATCTGAGACGGATTTCTTCTGATTAAGAAATCCGTGTGATGGGTATTGAAAATTCGATAATGCCCATATATCGCAAGATTAATCTAAATAAATTGTGTGGGTATTATGGTCATTTTGGTTGTGATTATTAAGATATATTAAAATGATTGTCTCGTACAACAGACAAGCCGTCAAAGTATATGCCATAACGATTAAGTAGATCGTGACCACTAAATATAATATTATAAATATTTTTAACATTTTTTCTGATTTAAAATTCACCCTTTATAGTCCAACCGTCTGTATATGAACTCATAACCAAACAGGCCCGACGGACTTTAAATGGCCGCGTTTGGCGCGTGAGACTCTTCGTCTTTGCTAGACTCGCTGATGCAAACGAGCTCGTTCTGAGAAGAACGACCCCGCTATTCCCTCTGTCTGCAGTTAAGAGAGCCCGCCGGTTCGACTTCCACTGTCTGCAATTCTTATTCGACGTCCCCCACTGTTCCCCAATTCATCTCCTCAGATATCGGCGAATCCACGCAGGCGTACCGAAGGCCCAAATCGCTAGATTTCCTTGAATTATTCCAAGAATCAGAGAGGTATGTAACCCTACATCACCCTCCGACGTCAATCTCAGCATGTTTGTTGTTAAGGGTTTTAAAAGAAGTTTTTGTTGCAAGTGTCTGATAAGTGGGGGATTAAACCGAAGAAATCGTGGAGATTTCATGATAATCGTTGGTAAAGTATTATGTGGGTATGCATGGGGCCAGATGGAGTGTGTTTGGCGTGACCTCGTAAGGAGTTAGACGTGCCCGCCCATCCCTATATAGGGGGCATGTTCAGTTTCATGACAATAGGTTGTAACCATTTTAGGCCATTAATCTACATGCAGGCATGCCGAAGACTAAGGGTGTAGATGACAAGGGTAAGAAACGGAAGAAGGGCAAGGGTACATCCTCCAAGAAACCCCAATTTTAACATGCACGTTATCAAGATCGCTATGATCGCCTTTCTCATAGAAAGTTCGGTCGTACCGCGATGATTGACTGGAATGTGCTTCAGGAGCTGCGCATAGAACAACAAGTACGTGACCTCATTTCGACGGGTGGGTGGGAGAACATATTTACCATGAACTGCCCGGTTTTCAAAGATGAGATATTGGAAATTCTAAGTACTATTGAGATCGATCGCAACCCGGCTACGACACCACAATCCAAAGTCATCACCTTCCAATTGTATGGGGAGATAAGGGATTTGAGCTTTACTGAGTTTGTTGTATGCATGGCATTTTACACCCCTGAATTCACTAGCACTAGTGAATACAAAGCACTGCTCCGTGCGTTCCCGACGCATATTGTCTCACAAGATGCATACTAGGCTGGTATCTCATCTGGGGATACAGGTGTGAAGAATGCATCATTGTTAAAGGACCCAGTCCACCGCTACATCCATGGCTTGATCAGTAGAACAATAGCTGGGAGGGAAGACGGCACTGCCTTGGTCATGGGCACAGACCTCTTCTGCCTGTATAGCATCATTGAGCGCGCGCCCCTCTACCAAGGGCATGTCGTCGCCAACTACCTGGTACACCAAGGACAACACACTCGCCTAGCCGCAATCAATGTGGGTCAATTTGTGACTAGCGTGGTCCGCGATCTTGGAGTACCAATTCATCTCGAGCGGATTAAGCGGATAAATACCATTGAGGCTCTTGGTATCAATACATTGGTGCAGATGGGGTTGATCCATCGGTGTGGCGACACGTACGCTCTCACTCGACACTCCACTTTTGCGAAGATGATTACTGATAGTATTGCAGCTCCCCACACAGTACCATCTGGATCAGGAACCGCTCCAACCACAGCAGCACCAGAAGCATTTTTGCGCCCCCTCAACCAATGATCGACCACCTTGAGCACCAGATTGCGGAGTTGCAAGCCACCCAACAGCATATTCTCAATGTAATGGAGATTATGTGCAGAGAATAACAGAGGATGAGTGCCGATCTCCGTCGGCTACTGCGTAGTGGGGGCATTCCTACTCTAGCGGCCGCCCCATCATCTTCATCATCAGCGTCAGCACCATCATTTCACCTACACAGCTTAGCACACCCAGTGCCCATTGCACCAGAAGCCATACGAGATCCGGCACCGAAGGACGGGGGCATGTTAGATTGAGGATAATATACATCATTGTTGTTTTGTTTGAGTCGCGTTTATTTACACTGCAGTTAGACTTTGTACTTGTAGATCTCGATAGTGATTTACCACCTGTTGAACTGATTACCCGTATTTTTGCATTATGCAGCAGTTAATAGTCTTACTAGCTTTTGAATTACCCCTATCCCTCTTATTGTCCCACACAACTTTTCGATCACAAGATCGATCGCACATCAGTGGTTGAATGAAGTAAATACTAATCCATCGTGCGTAGTCACAAATCTTATAATCTTGATATAATTAAACCACTTAATAATTATCTACTTTCTTGTCTTTCGTTCTTCTAAGACTCGCAAATCACTAAGACTGTGGATAGTTTGGAGGGAGTTGCATTGTACACATCTCCACAAAACTCGTAATTATGGGAATTTTTCATGGCGTAATGTGAAATGTCCCTTGTGGTGTTCGATTGGTGTTAATTTAAATAAACATGGCACATAGGAGATAACACGATAGATTTACAATAGTTAATGATGTTGATCAGGATAATCTGTAGCAATCCTAAGACTAGGTGGGCCTGTGCACTCGTAGACGGACTGCCTACATTGCAGACTGAAGGCAAGATTCGGACAAAGAGCTTGGCAGGACCGCGTGGTAATAGACGGGCCTGCCTGGAGTGCGAAATGGGACTGTTTCGCTCTATAGGCGCTCTCAAACGGGCCCGTCTATATATGGATGGGGTCGTTTGGCGCTCTGGAGGTTAAAGGCATCATGTAAACGAGATTGTTTTGCCTCAAGACAGGCTCGTTTTGAGTTTATGTTCGTTACAAAATCTCCAATTTTCCCATAGATCCGGTTGTAACCGGTTTCTTCTTCGTATATGTAGATTAAAACCTTTACTTTCTAGACAAAAATCACATATCTGATTGAAAGAGTCCCCAATTTATGGTTAAAACTAACCACAAATGTCGTAATGCTGAAGAGGGCCACATCAAAGCAGTTAAATATATTTTCTGCGATTTGTTACTTATATGCAGCTTATTACTTACTGGCTATCATGGTTGAATATCTTCTTTGAAATTATATAATTGCATAATTCATAATCACAATGACACTTTGGTGGTATAATCAGTAAATGTAGTTTGAACCTACACCAATGGAATGACGTCTATTAGAAATCAGCTTTAACGTTTTTTTTAATAAAAAAATTGTTAGTGTAAGTTTTTTTAATATATATATATATATATATATATATATATATATATATATGGGGGTGATATATTGCGGTCGATCACAAGTACGGCCAGCCGCTATGTGAGTACACTATCGGGCCGACCGCACTATATCACCCTGATATATATATATATATATATATATATATATATATATATATATATATATATATATATATATATATATAATGCAAATGGGACTATTTACCCACCAAACGGGGGGTATGGAATTGAAGCGTCAACAGCCACCGATAACCTGGGTGGAGATTTATAGCTTTGAAAAAACAAAATAAATCAGGGATACAATAAAAATGCACATATGATAAATATCAAGAATGGAGATTACAAAGCTTCTCAAAGCTTAGCCTAAGAATGGCTTCACAAGAAAACACAAAGAAGAGGAAACAAAGAAATGCTTTGCAAACTTGGAGAGATGAACAATATGGATCCCTGAAAGCCTCAAGCCGATCTCAACCCTTCCCCAGTTTAATCTCAAAGCAACCTTCTTCTTCCTTGATCTCAAGAGCTCTCTCCTCTCTGGAATGATGAAAGAAACGCTCAAAGATAGCAACAGCTTCTCTCTCTCTCGAGAAAAAGAAACGAAATGGTATCTTAATACCTAGCTGTCCAGGCAGGCTTGTTTAGAGGCAAACGGGCCCGCCCGATCTGGGCATCCTCGTTGCTTCAAGAGACAGAGAGCCAGGCAATCCCGTTCAGCTTCCTAATGGGTTTGTTTGGGCTAGGCTTCCATGCAGCTTCAGCAAATAAAGAGCTGGGCGGCCCGTTTACTTCTGAGCAAGCCTGTTAGCTTCTCTGTTCTTCACAGGAACCAAACAACCGGTTGAGCAGGCCTGTTTTCAGCTAGATAAGCCTGTCTGATCTTCTGTCACCTGAAATCCTGAAGCCATATTCCAACAATGAAGAAGATGATAGTTGATTCAGTAAAAGCATATAAACAACAAAAATTTTCTAAAAAATATAAAATAAATAGATGAACCCTAATGTCAAAGCAGTTTAAAGAAAGACAGGGTTCTCTGAACGTACACATTTAAGAGAACATTGAAGTGATGATTCAAAAAACAAACTTACAAATATTTTATTAAGGAACTCAATATCCGAGATTAAGGCTACAAAATATAAAAAATTATGTATTTGTACATATTGTCCGATAAACGGTATTACATGGATCATAAAGATCAGAAATTTGTGATACTATAAGGTATAAGGTATATCCGCAATTCACACACAACATTTATCCCACTGAGTACCTGCAACATCCATGCTAATAGATCAGCAACTTGATGACACAATAATACATGATTAACTGGAAAACATTGTTTGGAAATACTGGAATGTATGGAACCTTCTAAAAATAACCTAATAGACTACACCAAAGAGAACTGCACATTACAATAAACAAGTCCCTCAACATGTAGTTGAAACACACTGTAAGAACAGGAACAATCAATACTTTCGCCAAATAATAAACATACAAACATAAGAATAAAAACAAATGGTATGAATACGAGACTTACATTCTCATCTTTTATCTCATAAAAAAAATCAAGAAAAATAATTATCTGCAGTTCATTAATGGATAGTGCACCATTGGCTCAGTTCACAAGTAAAATCCTACACCTTCATCGGCATTGGTTTGTCTAAGTTTGGCTCGACTTTAAAACATGCGTTTTATTTTTAAGAGAAGAGGATAAAAGACGGTCGTACGACAAACATTCAGAAATACCAAAAACAAGAAATAGACAAGAAATGAACTGTGAAAACAAAGTGAAAAAGTTAAATCAGCTAAAAACAAAAGTGAGAATTATATCCAGGTACAGCAAGTGGGATGCAATGGTTGCCTGTTTTGGCCTTCCGACTGCCATGCCTCACAGCAAAACCAAGAAATGCATAAGACAGACTCATAACAGAAATTCATGGAAAATACAGTGATGTTGCAACACAAATTGAGCAAATAAGGCATGAAACAGATCGTGAGAACAAAGCGAAAAATGTGAACTCAGATGATAAATAAGTTAAAATTAGAGCCCGATACAGCTAGTGGGCTGCAGTGGTTGCCCGTTTTGGCCTACCAACTACCACGCCTCACAGCGAAACCAAGAAATGCATATAACGAACCCAAAACAAGAATCCAAGAAAACAACAGGCTGAGAAAGCAATGCCTCATTGTGCTATATTGGATTTTTCAAGTGCGTCATCATGGCCAAAGCCCAATGAAAACCTGCAAATACATAGAACGGACATAATTACTTGAGACACATGAATAAATAAAGCTAAAATTGTAGTTCAACATACAACAAGCGCAAAGGAATATAAAAAGTAGTCTTCAGCTTGACTGACCAAGAATCCGCAGAAAATTATCACTATCCTACAAGATAAAACATTGATTGTGACAAATTGACCAATTAACTGAAAATAATTCTGTCAAAGAACCATCCAACCTAAAACCAAAGCTGCTAGGGCGAGGCCCAAATAATAGGTTTACGTCACTAACACATATCATGCTAAGATCAAAGAAAAAGATAAAAAAAATGAACAATTACTTCAGTACTGTAGAACGAGATTGGATTGAGCAACTCCAATAATTCCGGTAGAAGTATATGCTTTCCTGTTTTCTTCGTTACAATTTCATCGTAATACACCTGTATGAAAACCTACAAATTTGCAAAAAAGGACGATATGTTATTCTTAATATAATGAAAATAACTCAGACTCAATATTTTGAAAAGGCATTTCTTACATTAGCTCTTGTGCACCGCGGAAGAAAAAAAGGAATACGGTGAGCAGACCACATTTGTGGATGGTCCTAAGAGTATCGTTAGGATAAACACCATTCCATTCACTAGTGCATCCAATTGATGTTTTTATTTTCAGGTATGTCTTCTCACCAATCAAAAGAGCACAAAAATTTGTCTTCTAGGGTCCCGGATAGGCACAAATCATAGAGAGGGTGTTGTCCGTGGTTTTGTCGTTATGGTTCAGAAGCAAGAAGAGACGACCATATGGCCCAAGATGAACAAGGAACGGGTTTTAAAGTGATCTGATAGACTAATTTAGGAGCGTTTGAATGCACAAGGTGGGTTACGGCAGGTTTATGGTATTAATTGTTCTCGGTTTTTTTATGTCATCACGCCTTGTATTTTGACAATTACAAGCTTTTGTCTAATAATTATTATAGCTATAACAGTGAAAATCCCCCCCAAAAGCACGGAATCAAGGAGCTATAGCTGGGTTGAAACCATAATAATTATTGCAGTCGTTTAGTTGCATCCGTATCTAACATTTATGCGACACAATTTTTTCAGATTCAACAACTCTTTTCGGTGCTAAAAAGCAAATGAGATCAACGGGCTGAGAGTGGACAAGTTATTTGCTAGAAAGAAAGAGGATGTTGAACCAATGTTGTCGTGCTACATTGTGTTTGACAAAAATAACACATTTCTTGATCTTCTTCGGCTGCCTGCTCAGCATACCGCCTCTTTCTTTTGGCAAATGTCTTGGCTACTCTCAGCCCATTGGTCTCATTCGCTGTTTAGCAAAAGAAAGAGTTGAATCTGAACAAATCAGTTGCATAAATGCTAGATATGGATGCAACAA
The DNA here is from genome assembly GCA_026586065.1 of Dioscorea zingiberensis. Classification (NCBI taxonomy): domain Eukaryota; kingdom Viridiplantae; phylum Streptophyta; class Magnoliopsida; order Dioscoreales; family Dioscoreaceae; genus Dioscorea; species Dioscorea zingiberensis. Next base: position 15,490,246 of record CM048819.1, on the reverse strand, counting down.
AACAACTTCAATAATTATTAGCTACAATGATTATCAGAATGAAACTTGTAATTGTCAAAAAATACAAGCCCTCATGACTTGCAAGAAACCATAACAATTGAGACCATGTACTTGACCTAACTTATCTTATGCATTCAAACGCTCCTCAATTAGTCTTTCAGATCATATTAAAACCCGTATCATATTCATCTTGGGCCAGATGGGCGTTTCTTCCTGCTTCTGAACAATAATGACACAATCACATTCAACACCATCTATATTCTTTGCATCTCTTCGTGACCGAGAAATCAAATTTTGATTATGCGCTTTAAATTGGTGAGAAGAAACTGAGAGCGTAAAAAACCAGATTTCTATCCACCTCTCTTGATATTTCAGCTTTGCTACTTTGACTCCAAAGAGAGAAATAGGGCCATGGAGTGACCTCACGAGAACGGACCGCAAAGATCAAGTGATAAATGGCATCCGCGTACATTGCATAGTATGTCACCACTGGAGCAGCTTCCAAACCGTGTGGAGCCTTAGCCCGTGGAGTGGAGGTGCCACGCATGAATGAAACGCCCACTCGGTTGGGGAGGGGCATTGGAAATCGAATGTTTAGAGTCACGGTTCTAGGGCTCTGTTTTAAGCCAACGGATCTTTGATCCAATGGTTGGATTTTATCAATTAATATAATTATAAGTACATAAATGATGCATTTAGAGTATTATAAATAGAACTTTATTTCCTAACAACCGAAAAAAAAGAAAGATAAGACATGAATATTATAATTTACCTAAAGGTAAAAGCTATATGAGTATCAAAAAACCATGCAGTAATAAATATAATATTCATGTATTACACGGTTTATACGAGAAGTGAACTGCCTATCAAAGCAACATGGGAAAAAAAGAAATTAATAGCTATAATATACAAAAGCGTAGTAATTGAAGTATGATTGTGCAAATATAGAACACAATGGCTATCAGCCATGATTCATTAAAATAAGTCAAAAAATAAAAAGGAAATGAGGTCATAAAATCCATCAAACAATGAGGTTACAAGTAACCCAAAACTTGCTACCAGAACAAAATTATCATAAAACCTAAAAAAAGAAAACGATGAAAATGAAGAAAACTGGTACCTTTCTTCAGCTATTCTCTCTCGCTTCATACATCTCATGAGACAACTCGAACGGCAAAACTCCAGGATTCACAACCTTCGTATAAACCATCAATGAAAATAAAAAATCTTTGGAAAAAAATAGGTTAATTTTCCTCTATTTTTCCACGAAAGTTTCAGAAGAAATCTCACCAGAATAGGTTTTTTTGTAAGTTTGGGTCTCTTCTGAGGTCTATGAGGACGCTTGCAACCCTTCATCGCCATGAAGCCCTCCTCCCTCTCTTTGTTCGAGAGAGATATAAAGAACATCAGTAGGCAGCCATGGCGCCAACTCCTCTCTCCTCAACCACAACCCCATGCCCGTTCTCGCACGCCACCAGGGAAAGCATCTAGTCATGTAGAACCAATCCTCCTTTTCCGGCGTCAGTGATGCCGCCTTCGACTTCTGGCAATCACTCCCCGCCGAATCCGGTTTCCTGCTCAGAGAGCACCAACACTTCATCCAAACCCTAACCCTCAAATTTGCATCTTTTGGTGAACCGTAGATGTGCATACCTTTGTTGGAGATGTATGGAAGGAAGGGTAGGGAAAGAGAGTTCGTTCTCCACGATGCGGCATTTGATGCGTGAGGTGGCGCGCCGACGGCCATCAAATCTGTAACGCCCCGACCCAGATCCCGGGACCTCGAGCACGTCAACAGACCGGCCGTATTAAAGAAGAGATAAACTCAACTTGAATACAAGGCCTAATAATGTGATAAGCAGATAACAATCCATAAAATTAAATAAACTCGTGTTCCAAGGAACATAGAGTCAACAGGGTCCATAGGCCCTGAAACAGTCTGGTCCCTATACGGGTCCTACAATAACAATGCTCATAAAATAAAAGATAAAGGAGTCTCCTAAAACCTCTGGTCTCCCTGTGTCCTCCCCTCAGGCTCCTCTCCCTCCTAAACCTCGGAATCTGTAAAAGAGGAAACAGAAAACACATGAGCTTTCGAATGGAAAGCCCAGTAAGTACCCGTGCAGGTCACAATGACATAAATAGGAAGTATGTTAACCAATGAGATCATAATATCAACACATAGTCCTGGGGGTCTACTACAAGCAAATCAAAGGTACGACCCCCTGTCACAGAAGCCCTCAGGCTCTGTAATGAGTTTTAAGAGAACTCAAGGTTCACTCCCGGCTAGTATGTTCAGCTATTTGCTGTAAATACGACCTTCATGGTCATTTGACCCTCCGGTCACAGATCGGTAGAACTACCTCTCCTACGTGTTAACACGGTCAGTGTACCACGCCCACTGACAGGTAAGACCTCTAGGGGTTTGCTTCTCTGGAAAGGCAGACAGGAAAGCCAGGGGGTCCTGTCCCTGGACATTCCTTTATTGGAGCTTCCCTAGCTCCACTGAGTCCGGGCAGTAGAACAATAGCAATCAGGGACACCAACGTCCCGAAAATATACATACATGCCCAACAGGAATCTAAAACAGATACGAATAGCATGTATGGCATCTACAAGGCATGTAATAAGAATACATAGCATGTCCAAGAAAACCCGAAACCGGGTGGAAACTAGGCAAGTGAACTTACCTCCGGTTCGTCGAAACTAAATGTCCCTCTAATCTTCTCTTAGTGTGCCAACAACTCCCTGAGAGTATTTGGCATACATAGACCCTTATTAGAGTCAAGCTTTCGACAAGTTCCTAGGTTCCTAGTTTCACAAGCATGTCCAACGTTCCTGTTGGGCTTAGGCCCACTAACGGGTCCTAAGGACCATCTCTCGGGTTAACAGCCCTTATTCCCGTCTCTATGTCCTTTAGTTGACTTTTAGACCTACTTTGGTCAAACCTAGTCAACTCTAGTCTATTTGTCGAGTCTGTCCCTTATTCAGTCATTTCAGTTGAGTTGGGCCTATTCAAGACCATTGTACCATTTATCTTGACCTTAGTCCCTTGAAGGGCTTTTTGGTCATTAGGTGGTTTATGACCCTAAGGTCCATCTTATTTAGGATATTTCTAGTCCCTTTGAACTTATTTAGTCACCTTACTAAATAATTTCCGTAATTAATCAAATATCCGAGTTCAAGAAAATCGACTTTATGTCTTACTATAGTTAATAAGCACTTAATTATTTCTTTAATTTTGTCACACCTAACATAGTTAGAGACAAAATTGTTCAAATCAAATAATTGATTTTATTTTGTCACGCTACCGAAATATTATCCTTCATGATATTTGTCACATAGCTAAAGCCCCTTTTTAGCTATTTTAACTATGCAAATAATCATTTAATTATTTGTCACACTATCATAGTCACTATTAATTATTTGTCACACTACCCATGCTTCACCAATAATTAAAATTATACTAGCTATTGCTATATAATAAATCAATTAAGTGTCATACTAACAAAGTTTTAATTATTAACCGTCACACTTCTTAAATCTTTTATCAACTTGATTAATCAGTTAATTTTCAATTAACTGTCACAACCCTTAAGTTAATATTTTAATTAAAACATTAACCCACTATTAATCGATTTAACATATCAAACCATACTATACTAACAATTATATAAAAATTATTGTCACGATAATCTGTTAGTATCTCAGCCCAAAAAAAAATATTAGCTAGCTAAATCCATTAGTTTAATTAACTTTATTAATATGTCACACTAAGTTAATATATCATTAACTTTTTTTATTTTCTAATGAAATGTATATATATGTATATATATATTAACTGTCACGCAGCTAAAATCATCACATACTAATATTTTTTTTATTTTATATTTTTATTTTTTATTTAACCTTCTTCTTCAACCTCTCTCGTGACTCGCCGGAGCTGCTCGCCGGAGAAGTGATTCTCGCCGTTAGTGGTCCTTAGCGCCGGGAGTTGCTGCGGGGAGCTTCGCCGGAACCGGAGCTTTGCGTTGCACCCCCCGACGACCTCCCATACCGCTTCCCGGAGCTTCCCCTCTTCCGGTTGCCATCTTCCTCTCCGGCGAGTCCGAAGCCTCACCATTCGTGCATCTAATTTGGAATTAAAAACAAAGAATGGTTCCTTACCTCAATCCCGACCTCCCAATGGTGTCAGTGGCGGCAGTGGTCTCTCCGGCGTAATTCTCCCTTTCTCCGGTCAACCTCACCGTGAACTTCTCACCTTTCTGCAAGGACTTCCACCGCTTCTCTGCTTTCATGCTACGAAGCTGCTTTTATAGAGCTCGAGGGAGCTCAACGGGCGTCTGTTCTCTACCCGTAGAATCTAATCGGAGGGAGGCGCTACCGAGCGGTGGCGGTGCGGCCGTTTTCCACCGGGCGCCGTTGCCATAGGGACGACGGGTCGGGTTGGCGGAGGAAACGGCTGATGTTTCCTCGGGATCGGTTTTTCGGTGATGGACGGTGGGGATTACATCCTGGGCATCGTATCGAACACTTTACTTGATCAACGGCCCGGATTCAATTATATTTCCACGGACAGATCTTTTCCCTGATGCATCGTACCCCGCACTCGATTGGATAAGCGGCTCTCAATTACCCTCTCTGTGTGGTCACCCTCACCATCTACTGTTCTGATGCATCGAATCCAACACTAGATCTGATAGATTAAATCTCCTCAAGCCACGTGGCTCCACCATTGCTCTCCATCTCTCCTCACGATCCGCTCTCGCAGATCGGATGATCTCGACCATCCAACCAACAATTTCTGAGAGAAACTATCACGAAGTCCCTCTACTTACTTTTATTTCCGGCTAAGTCCTTAGGTACGTGAGAGGAAAACTTCTTTAAGGTCCTCAATTCTTTCAAAATTACTATTAGGTCCCTACAGACCCCATAATAGTTTAATTTCCATTTAATTTAAATAAACCACTTTTAAATCATTTAATCCCATATCTACACTAATTACGGGACTTAATATACTTCTCAAGGAAATAGTAAAGTATTTATTTCCAAAAAAATTCATGGATTTTACAAAATCTCTCAAGTGTGGCCTCATCACACACTCTGAAGCACCGGAGCCACTTCCGGCCCGAGTAGAGTTGCACCCCCCTCGAGTGGAGGTGTCGCGAGTGAACGAAAGGCGTGCTCGGTTGGGGAGGGCGGCGTTGGAGATCTTTTGTTTGGTGTCACCGTTTTAGGGTTTAGTTTTAAGCCATTGGATCTTTGATCCAATGGTTAGTTTTTATTAGCTATTATAGATATAAATATAATACCAAATTTTAATATATATTAATGTATTATATATCATATATTAACATGTAATTTTGAAACTTTGAACCGAAATCGACTTTGTCCATAATTAATTTAGATCTCGAAATTAAAGATTGGGATAAGCACAAAAGCTCGAAATTATGAGACGCACTCATGCTTTTACTGGGTTGATCTTGAGTCGCTCACGAATAGCTTGTTTATTGACAACCCTAGGTGCAGCAAAGGAGGAGGAGAAATGCCAGGTATGTCATGGCCTAGGGTTTAGAGTTTCACCGACCGGGAGCGAGTAAGAGATTATTACCAGAAGACAACAATTCGATGGGCGGAAACATAAGAAATTACCAGAGAAAGAATGAGACGACGAACACACACAACAAGAGAGAGAGACGAATGAATTGTGGAGTGGCGAAAAAGAAACTAGGTAGTGCTAGGTTATAGCGGGAGAGAGGTTGCGGGAGCAGTGAAAATTCTGGGACTTAGGGTTCAATATAGCATCATATGAGAAAATCAATTCTACATACAACTTTTTTGTAAAAACAAGTTATTTATCATGGAAACATCTCCTATTTCTTTCCACTAGTTTGAAAATAAATGTTTTGCCCTATATGTCTTCTACAGAGGTCGGATCCACAAGTAAGGATTCACTATCGCCATTTCATCAGAAGAGCTTCGTTGAGGGACATAATGTTATTAATCACCCATCATCCTTGTTCATTGGTTCTTCAAAGTCGATTCCAGCATACATGGCGGTATGATTTGGGATTTTGGTATGCCTCATCGGATTCCAATTCAAGCCAAAAACCTCTGTTTGCTATGAAATTCAAAGCTCAAATACAAAAATAACCTATCTGATAATGGAGTGCTCGTAGCTTTGAAAGCGATCAGGGCCCCCCTCTGGTCGAAGTAGGAGTCCATGCAGCCCGCTCGCACGTGGCCGAAAGGTTCTACATCGACTTCTTATCATCCTCAGTAATGAGAATGGTCCGCTCATAGCCCTGAAAGGGGTCAAGGCCCCCCTTTGGTCGGTGTAGGAGGCCATGCGGCGCACAGGCACACAGCTGAAGGGGTCTGCATCAAGTTGCATTGCCAGCATCGGCTTCGTCATCATTCTCGGTGACGGGAATAGAATGGTCAATGAGGCCCGTTGCACATCGATCCTCTCCCGCTTCGCACCAATTTTGTCGCTATCCTCAATAACGAGAATTGAGCACTCCTAGCACTGAAAGCGGTCAGGGGCCCTATCCGGTCGAATGTAAGAGGCCATCCGGCAGGCAAGGATGCGGCTGAAGGGGTTACATCGGCTGAATTGGTTACATCAGCTTCATCATTTTTCTTGGTGATAGGGATGGAGCGGTCAACGAGGCTCGCTACTGAGAAAAACCTACAACAAGGAGTACCATACCAAGATGTAAAATGAGAAGTCCAAACATAAATTTAGTGTTGAGAAAGAGGAGCACGCTGGGGAATCTTTAATGTCATCCGTAAAGGGGATTGAAAAGACGAGAAACAGGACCTCACTGGGAAGATCTCCGCCATGGCCTTCATCCCATATCTTCGAGGAGATCTCTGCCATGGCCTTCGTCCTTGATCTGGGAGATGATAAAGACCTTTTATGAAAACCACGATAAGGGCTGAGGGGATGACATGGGGTGGAAGCTAATTTATTAAGTATTTTTTAAAAAGGTTTTTTGTGACCAACCAATACACAGACCAAAAAATCAATCAACGTAGGCTGCCTTGGGTTTTAACCCAATGCACCTATATTCTGACACAACCCACACACACAAAAAAAAAAAAAACCCTATATCCACCCTTGTGGCCACTCAACAGTCTACTACTGTGATTTAAAAACCATGGTAGCATATAATTTATGGTAAATTATTTAAGTAGTCAACCAACTATTTGGGTACTCCTATTCGAATCACCAAATTATAAAAACCTTAATTGGGTACACCAACTTAAGAATCACGTTCATTTGAGTCACTCATGCTAACACCATCAACGGCGCGATGGCGTGGCATGACACGCGGCACATAGTACGCCACGTTAGCCATGCCACGTGGTCAAGTATCTTTTTTTGGGTAAATTATTTAAATAGTCACCCAACTATTCGGGTACTCCTATTTGACTCCCTGCATTGTAAAAAAATTCAGATTGGGTACCCTAACTTTAAAATCATGTTCAATTGACTCACTCATGCTAACACCATTTACGACGAGATAATGTGGCCAGACACATGGTGCACAGTATGCCACGTTAGCCATGCCTTGTGGCCATGTATACAGGAGTAACCGTAAACAAGCTCTTAGTTCCTAAATGACTTCACTTTCTCAACTAAAAAAACAAAAACTAACAACAATCAAGCCCTAAAGAGAAAAGGATCAATCTTCACATGAGCATTGTTATGTGGGAGAGAATCAATGGCGTCGTGTGATACTACTGACTTTACTCATATCACCTACGGCTTCTTGGTGTCATCCCGCCATTAAAAATGTTAGCATAGGTGACTCAATTGAACATGATTCTAAAGTTGGGGTACCAAATTTAAATTTTTTATAATTCAATAAATCAAATAGAAGTACCCGAATAGTTGGGTGACTATTTAAAAAATTTCCCCAAAAGATACTTGGCCACGTGGCATGGCTGACATGGCGTACTGTGCGCCACGTGTCATGCCACATCATCACGCCGTTAACGGTATTAGCATGGATGACTTAATTGAACTTGATTCTAAAATTAGAGTACTAAACTGAAAGTTATTATAATTCGGTGACTCAAATAAATGTATTCGAATAGTTTGGTGACTATTTAAGTAATTTACCCTAGGATTTACGATGCGTGCTAAGTATCATGAAGCCACAGGGACGATATAAAACCTAACACCCAAAATTATATAAACCAACACCCAACCCCCACTTTAGGGCCACCCCCACGATATGTTACTGTGCTCACCATAGCGTCCCTGATATAAAAAAACTCTCTTACAAGTATTTGCATGTGAAGTAAATATATATATAAAAAAAACATATAAACACTTTCAGGGGGCGTTTGGTTGGGGGTAATGTTTTCACATTTACAGGAATGAGGCGGTAATGTGAAAACATTACCACGTTTGGCAAAGGTGGTAGTGGGAATAAGTTGGTAATCCACATTACCAACTTACTCCACATTACTACATTGGTGGTAATATGAATTACCACCAAAATAGGTGTCTATCCACATTACCAAGTTGATGATAATGTGGATCCCCATTTTGCCCTCCATCCTTTTACGATATTATTATTATTATTATTATTATTTGATATTTGATCAAAATTTTAGATGCAAGTTTATTTCAGAAAAAATGTGCCATAATCAATTTTTGGTAATAAAATTTAATTAATTTTAATTAAAACTTTATTTTAATTTAAATTTACATTTACTCAAAATTTTATATAGAAGGGTATTTTGAAAAATTTGGAACATTACGAAGTTGATTACCTTGATCAACCAAACATGAACCAAACATGGTCAGATCACATTACCACAACATTCCTAGGCATACAGCATTCCCGACTCTATTCCCAGGCATATCACATTACCGTGGTCATATCTCATATCTCGAACCAAACGCCCCCTTAGGGGCATATAATAACAATTTCCAAACCTTGCAAGGGTATTTGTCCAAAATAAAGCTAAAAGAGAATTTAAAAAAAAAAGTGAATTCTAAGATACCTTGGGTATTATTCGTACTTAGCACACAATTTATATACACTTGCACACAATTTTTATAGTGCTTCACACAGATTGCTACAGTGCCCATTGCACACAATTGCTATAGTGCTGCACACAATTTGTATAACCTTTCCACAAAGGCAATTACTGTAGCAAGGTACCTTAGAACGCACAAAAAAAATTATGTGTTAAAAAAACAACTAAAATTAGATATTTGCATCAAATTGAAGTATCAAACATCTAAGCAAGTTAACTTTGAATTTCGTTTCAGTCCTGTGCACTCTCAAAAAACAAACCTTAAAAAAATACAAAAGGTAAACAAGTTCAGATATGGAACAAATTTCGCAACTGTATATGTATATATCATTGTTTATCAACTTTCTTTTGGTGCTTGTGATCCTAGGCTCATGTGTCCTTATATAATGGCTTCGAAATAACGTCAAGAACCGTTGAGCATAGTCGGAAGTAATTTCTGCCAAGATCGACTGTAAATAGGGAGAATTTAGAGATTCATCAATAAACCATTATCAATTACAAAATGCTAATTGAGAATAGCAACTTATTTTCAGTGCTCTTTTTCCTAAGTATGTATTCATATAACTTATAAGAGATTGAAAAGAAAATAAATGGCATGAATTTCCGTTGTTAACTAATAATGGTCAATTAGTTTCAAGACAATTGCTATGGTATGAAAAAAGAAAACAATGGTATGAATTTCACAACGTTTTATTTATTTTTTTAAACAAAAAAAAAGCTCTGCAATTTCAAGAAGATCACTATGAGACTAGAGACAATATGTCAATGATCTTGTTTGCATATAAAATGAAAATAAATGGTACAAAATTCACAATGTTAACAGAGAATAACTAATTTCATTAAAGATGATGATTATGAGATGAGAGACAATACATCAGTGCTCCTGTTTGTGTACTTATTCATATAAGAGCTCCAAAAGAGAGAGAAAAAAAGAGAAGATAATTTTCAGTTTTTGGAAGATAACTAGGAGATGAGAAACAATGCAATAACATTCTTGTTTGTCTATAGGAGATCAAAAAGACAAAATATGGTACACACTTTACCATGCTGACAAAGCATGGCTACTCAACTACTTGCTCTCTCTCTCCTCATTGTTGATATCGTCATCTATGTATGTGATGGTATGTGTAGCTTGAGAAAGCTTGTTTCTCTTGTATGTTTGATGCCCCTTGGCTTGCATTCCTCTAGTTAGCTAGAGAAGACAAAATCAATATAGTTGAAAGGGTTTAAGCGGCTCTAAGGAGTCCCGTGGTTTTTTCGCTCGATTGGAATGGGTTTCCACGCTAAAATTGTGTGTCTTTGATTATCATCTTGTTAGTTTTGATTGTTTACCTATTTTGTACACAAGAGAAAGGGGAAGAGAAGATCCAGGAACAGGTGCTCATTCTGCAGAAAACAGAGAAGTAAACAGGCTTGTTTACATTTAGACAAGCTTGTCTACAGGCCAACAGTGAGCTAGACAAGCCCGCCCAGATCCAGGAGGGGTCATCTGCAAGTTAATAGAGAAGCAAACAGGCCCACCTAGATCCAGACGGGCCCATCTGCCTCTTTGTCCGAAGCTAGCTACAGGTGTTGGTTTTTCAGTGGGTTAATTGACCGATTTCTCAATATAAGAGATGAAAAATAACATAATATTGGAAAGGATAGCTAACTTCAATTAAAGAATCACTAAGAGATGAGAAACAATACATCAGTTTTCTTGTTTGTGTATATATTCATATAAGAGACTGGAAAGATTTTAATTCACAAATGTTAACTAAGCAAAACGATGATAATCAAAATTCAAGGCTACTTGTTCTTCATAGAGCTTCCTTCCGTAATAGCTGTTGTTCTTCAGTTTCACTCAGATTTCTCGATGCAGAGAGTTCCGAAATACCAACCTTTTAAGCGATTGCCATTACAATCAGCTTCTTATGGGAAAAAGATCTTTGCAGATAAAACTACATCAATAAATGAACAACTGAAATTATTAAGCACCGGGAACAATATGCTTGTGTTGGAAGAAATATGCATTGACACTTTGACAATATGTTCACCAACAATTGGAAGTGATTTTCATTCTCAGACAGACACAAGAACAATATCATAAAGTTATTCAACAAAATAAAATATATATTCAAAAATAACAATATCTTAAAGCAAAATATATTCAAGATTATTATGATGCAAAGCTCAATAATTTAACACAAGACTTTCAAAGACATGATGTGAAGTAATTTGTAGCTGCAGTAAAACTGAAAGGATTCTTACGCCTATGCTCAAAGTCTGCCAAGACCATGCAAAGATCATCACCAGCTATTGAATAAGAAATAGAAGGTCTTTAGCAGAGGCCTTCACTTGATCACTGGGCTTCTTGCAATCCAAATGTTTGACAAGTATCTTCAAATATGTAGTGCATTCCTTCCGTCAAGTAACTTCAAATTTTCTAGCTCCCTTGGTTAAAACATACATGATAATTTGAGGTTCATTACCAATAGCAACACAGTGAAGCACAGTGTAACCCCTGGTGTTTCTACGATTAACAACTACCTTCCCATTCTAAAAGCTTCGCCACAAACTTTTAATCACAGTAGGATACAACAATATGTAGTGCCTAAGCATCATCCAGTTTCCCTCCAAAAGTAGCAATTTAACTAACGGAAGGAATTGGGAAAACCAGCACTTTGAGGTCCAAGAGACTCTGTACTCGCTCACAACTCCACTTTGTTCACAATATCTTGAGGCAATGCTTTCTCGGGCATGACGATATCAATATTCGAATTAGCCACAGTCCAAATACACTTTGTAAACAATCTCTTGCATGAATCATTGCACCTGATAATTACAGGGAAAATCAGCAGAACGTCCTCTATTTCTACATGCTTGTGCATTTCGATGAGGTGCTGTTGCAGTTAGAAAGTTAGATTGATGATATGCCCTCCAATGTATAGGAGTTGTAAATCATAAATGAGAGACGTTTATCCAAAGTCAATCAAATCTAACTGTGCAACAATGCTCTTTCAATTGAGGCTAACCTTACAGCTAAAAATTCATGTCTATAACAATCAATGATTAATTTTTACTAAATATAAAATTAGAGGCACAAAACAAAGAAAAATAAATGCAACTTATAGCTGATAAATACTCTAACAATCAATAATAAAAAAAAGGGATCAAACAGTAACCAACAAGGCCAATCAAAGGTATACACCACCAAATACATTTGTAATGCAAACTCATGGATCAAAACCCCAAACCAATAATCAAAAAGGTCATCTTGAGACACCCAACTGTTGAAAACCATCAAGAACTACTTCAATCTCACAAAACCACTTCTAAATCTTATACTAGAAAAAAATAACCCCTTAAAGGCCAATCAAACACTTACCAAAAAGGTCAATCAAAGTATGCCAAGCAGTACATTTCCAATAAAAGCTCGATAACCTCATACGGACTTTTAGAAGAAATAATTCAAAAAGCAATTTTGAAGAAAATCCATCTCTCAAAAAGCAACTTTAAATCAAACAAAATCTCGCAAAACTACATGGAAGAAATATACAAACACAAAACCTAAATTAGAAACCGAACATACGTTAGAGTCTAAAAACATATAAAACACTCAAGAAAAGGAAGGTCATACAATAATATACAAAGCAATGCACTTTCTGTCCTCAAATATCAAGCAATACATTTCCGACAAAACACAACTGAAAAACCTTTTCATTCCTCCTGAGTACTAATATACACAATCATAAAATAAACCCAATTACTGAAAACAACCAAAAACCACTGCAAAAATATATTTTGAACAAAACCCATCTCTCAAAACACTTTGAAAATCTTATACTTGAGAATGTAACTAAAACTCGGAAAGCACCCACCTGATACATGCTCATGAGCTTAAAGATCTCAAACTTCAACGACGTACAGATCACCCCGAGATCGAAATCCACTACGAGCCTACACCAAAGGGGCCATCACTCCTTGTTAGTGCACACATAGGCCCCCATCGACAGTGGGGCACGACAAGGCCACTATAAAGGTAGCCGAGCACCGCACCCAGAGAATCAAACCCCACGTCAAATCCACTCACTAGATCCTTCATTTTTATCCTCGGTTCTTTGGGGATTGTGGAGAAGTGACGCTTGAAAAAAGGGGTTGCGCGCCGCGAGCACACAGCGGTGGGCAGGGATCTGGAGCTCGAAATAGGCTTTGATGATGATCAAGAAGGCGTTGACGTGGTCCATTAAGAGGAGAATGGTGGCAAAGTGCTCGGATAAATTGCGAAGGGCCTCATCTACAACTGCAAGAGTGTCGCCATCTCTCGAGGACGAATCCGAAGACGTCGTTGCCACCGATGAGTGTTTGAGCACCAATTTAAAATTCGGATCCATTTGCTGACAACGATGCATGGGTTTGGCGCACAAGAAGATTTGGAGCTCGAAATAGGCTTTGATGATGATCACGAAGGCGTTGGCATGGTCCTGTGAGAGGAGAATGGTGGCAAAGTGCTCGGATAAATTGGGAAGGGCCTCATCTACAACTGCAAGAGTGACGCCGTCGCTCGAGGATGAATCTGACGACGTCGTTGCCACTGATGGGTGGTTGAGCTCCAATTTAAAATTCGGACCCATTTGCTGACAACGATGCATGGGTTCAAAGCACCAGAATATATGGAGCTCGAAATATGCTTTGATGATGATCACGAAGGCGTTGGCGTGGTCCGGTGAGAGGAGAATGGTGGCAACGTGCTCGGATAAATTGCGAAGGGCCTCGTCCACAACTGCAAGAGTGCCACCGTTGCTCGAGGATGAGTCCGACGATGTCGTCGCCACCGATGAGTGGCTGAGCTCCAATTTAAAATTCAGATCCATTTGCTGACAACGATGCTTGGGTTCAGCACACCAGAAGATCTGGAGCTCGAAATAGGCTTTGATGATGATCACGAAGGAGTTGGCATGGTCCGGTGAGAGGAGAGTGGTGGCAAAGTGCTCGGATAAATTGTGAAGGGCCTCGTCCACAACTGCAAGAGTGCCACCGTCGCTCAAGGACGAGTCCGACGACGTCGTTGCCACCGATGAGTGGCTGAGCTCCAGTTTAAAATTCGGATCCATTTGCTGACAACGATGCATGGGTTCGGCGCACCAGAAGATCTGGAGCTCGAAATAGGCTTTGATGATGGTCAAGAAGGCGTTGGCGTTGTCCGGTGAGAGGAGAATGGTGGCAAAGTGCTCGGATAAATTGTGAAGGGCCTCGTCTACAACTGCAAGAGTGTCGTCGTCGCTCGAGGACGAGTCCGACGACGTCGTTGCCACCGATGAGTGGCTAAGCTCCATTTTAAAATTCGGATCCATTTGCTAACAACGATGCATGGGTTTGCAAGAGCTCGCTAGTGAGTCTTTAACATCATCAGTAATGGGAATGGAAAAGAAGAGAACAGGATCTTGCCTGGGAAATCTCCACTATGGTCTTCATCCCAGATCTGGGAGACAAGAAAGATCTCTGTGAAGAGTGAGATCAAGGTATCTCCACCATGGCCAGGGATGGAAGCAGCCTTCTTCTTCTTCGCAGATTTGGGTTGGCTTCTCCAGCAACGAAGCCATCACGGCGCACGAGCTCGCCCGGGAGATCTCCACCATGGCCTTCATCCCAGATCTGGGAGACAAGAAAGATCTCTTTGAAGAGTGAGATCAGGGTATCTCAGCCATGGCCTGAGGTGGAAGCAGCCCTCCTCTTCTTCGCAGATTTAGGTTGGCTTCTCCGGCAATGAATCTATCACGACGCACCAGAAGACCTGGCTGGGGAGATCCAACGGGAATAGACTGAGCAAACGCGTATGTGATGGCTTCTCCAGCAACGAATGCGTCACAAGCGAGGACCTCGTCGGAGAGATCTCAAGAATTCCGGCCAAGAAAGACTAGGAAGGAAGAGAGAGTGGCAAGCCTTTTTATTTAGAGAATTTGCAATAAATTTTTTGTGACCGGCCAAAACCGGACAACCCCCCAACGTAGCTTACTTGGGAATAACCCCAAGGTACCCTAGAATTCACCCTTATCCTAACACTCATTTGGAAATACTTTGTCCCTAAGGGTTGTTTGGTTTGGGGGAATGTAATCACATTCTTGGGAATGTAGTGGGAATGTGATCACATTCCCTCGTTTGGTTACTGTAGCAGTGGGAATGTGGTGGGAATGCACATTCCCAACTTATCCAACATTCCCACCAACTTGGGAATCCAGAAAGACACCAAAATAGGTGTCTTTCTGGATTCCCAAGTTAGTAGGTATGTGAATACCCATTTTGCCCTCACCCTATTATTATTATTATTATTATTATTATTATTATTATTATTATTATTTCTATTACTATTACTATTACTATTATTATTTCTATTATTATTATTATTACTATTACTATTATTATTATTATTACTACTACTATTATTATTATTTGATATTTGATCAAAATTTTAGATGCAAGGGTATTTTGGGAAAATGTGCCATAATTATGTTTTGGTATTAAAATTTAATTAGTTTTAATATAACATTTAATTTTAATTTGCTCAAAATTTTATATATAAAGGTATTTTGGGAAATTTGGAACATTACAAAGTTAATTACTATGACCAAGCAAATATGAACCAAACATGGTAATATAACATTCCCACAACATTCCGGGGAATGTAGCATTCCTGACTATATTCCCAGAAATGTGACATTCCCATATAATATCCCAAAATTTGAACCAAACAGCCCCTAAAAATCCTCCACTCCTAGGAAACTGCAAATGGAAAGAACTAGATGAAAGGGAATAAGGAGACAATAGGACAAAATAACAAACCAACTTTTTAGTGAATAATTGAGTTGAAGGCTAAAAACAGAAAAATGTTGGTAAAACTGTTTTTTAATGCAAAGGTGACCGGTTCCTCACCTAACCAAAGAAACGTAAGGAATTTTCTGACCATTAGGAGAAATTTAGTGATTAAAAGATAAAAACACATATTTTCAGGGATCAACAAGTAATTTTTGTTCACACTGACGCACATCACCGACAATAAAATAATTGAATGGTATGATCACTTGATCAGTGCCTTCCAAACAAAAGGAAAACGATTCTCTTTCTCGCTAGCTCCAAACTTCATTAAATAAAATCAAAACACTACTTTTAGTCATGTCTATTCAAATACCCATATTTATATTTTATCACAACAACCAAGTACAAGAATTCCATAAAAATATAACAACAACAACTTATATTTGAAGATTTTAAAAGAGTCTTAGCAGTTTTAACGTTCGACTCTCAATCTGCCACCACCCTCCTCCTTTCCTCAGTCACCTGCGGCTGAACTCTTATGCCGCCGAGGCCAAAGAGAGTGATGAACAAAAGGAAGAGAGAAGTCAAGACAGCTTTCAGAACAGCACCACGTTGTGGGATGAACCTCGGCTGGACTCCCCGGTGACATCGCCGGACTCCATCAGCTCCACCTACTTCTCCGGCCATCTCTGAACTTCACTAGCTCGCCAACTTTGAGCTTTTCTTGAAGATTAGAAAATTAAGAGACTTTGGGGATACATTTATATCTCCAGTTCCTAACTGGTCTCATCCCACGAAATTCTATGAAGAAAACGCGTTACCCTACCCTCAACTCTCACTGTCAGCAATCAGCATCAACCATGGAGGGTAGGGAACAAACTGAGTGTTATATATAGGCCACACAGTGTTTGGTTAAATTGGGAACACCGTGTTTGGTTAAATTGGGCAAATTGTTTGAGTGTTTGAGTGTGAAATTTGGAAAACAAAATGAATTTCTTTTTGAGCTAATAGTCCAAGACAAGTTGATAGCATGAGTGATGAGTCCAAGCAAACCTAAAATAAACTTCATTTGTTTTCAATCAGTCTAAAAAAAATTAATCTTCAATAATTATTTAACGAGCATATTTAAAAAAAAATAAAAAAATTGAAATTACCTAGATCAATTTAATGGCAAAACTTAGTTTTATAATTGATCTTTTTCAAAGATTATTTTAAATTTTCATATTTTTTAAGTTTTTATACAATTACCCTTATTTAATTGTTATTAGAGTTTCATTTCTATTTTGGGATGTAATTTCACTTTTTAAGAAATTGATAAATGAAAAGCATTATTAGTCTTAAAAAATATGAAAAGTAATTTAAAAATAATTAGCTTTTCATTTAAAGCCCAGTTTCACATTTATAGTAATAATAATAATAATTGCATGTTTATGAGCTTGAGCTTCAAGTGGAGAGTAGTGTCACGCAGCAACACGTAAGGCTTACGCAAAGGTCTATGACGTCATAGTTTTTCGTCATTATACAACGGTTAACTTTTTTGCATATTAGTCCCTTAAATAATCCAAATTGCTTGTTGTTGCTGCTTATGGGAAAGATATAACAAAATTAAAGGCTGATAGCGCCAAATGAAAAAAAGTTCCAAGAGTTGCAAGTAATTTTCAAAAGGGGCACTTTCCTAACCCTAAAAACACAAAGCATGTCAATATATTCTCATAAATTACATATATATTGAAGGGGAAATTTTTAAAACAAGTTACAAGAGCTAAAAGTAATTTTGAAAAGAGGCATTTGCCTAATTACGTGCCAAAAAACCAAAAGCATATCTATATAAAGACTTGATTTTAATTCTTCTTAAAAATATAAATTTAGCTAAACTTTATCGGCTAACTCTTCTCCCTCTGACATCATCTGTCTTTTTCTATACTATCTTTAACTTTCTATTAGTTTGACTCCATATCAATTTTGAATATAACTTTCCCATAATATAGAGATTAAAAAAAAAAGAAGAAAGGAAAAAAAAAAGCAAAATATGGTGGGAGTCAGCAAGCGGAATATCTAATTCTCAATGGGATGAATTTCACTTGCGATTTCATAAATCTCTCTTGTACAAAACTAAGTTCTTGCAAGAACTATTCATCCATAGCAACTCATTGCATGATTTTGTTACTTATAATGAATTTTGAACGAATAGTAGACAATGCAATATACTTTTGTTATCTAAATTGCCAATCCCCGACTCCACCTATGAATATGATTAAAAAGAAAACCCGAGAAACATGTTATGTTGTCAACATCTCAAACTATGTCTGAATTAATATACTCAACAAGAATGTACTGTTTCTTGTTCCCTTAATAAAGTTTCAAATCTAAAGTTACTCGAAGATATCTCATGTTCCATTTCACTACATTACAGTATTCTTTTTATGGATTAGATTGGTATCTGTTTATTGTTTCTGAATTCGATTGGAATTTGTTGGCTATGTCTTGCTTACCCATACCATTACATTCATTAAACTACCCACTATTGAAACATAATGAACCTTTAGCATGTCTTCCTTTATTTTTAATTCATACAGAGGACAATGTTTAGTACTTAATCTAAAGTGTAGAGCAAGAGAAGTGTTCATCACTTTGACCCATTAAAGAACTTTCTCAATGTACTTTTCTTGTGACTGCCATTTCTCCAGCATATAGCCAAGTGGCCCAATTACACATGGCCATGGTATATATGCTATATACCATCTTCGACTTGTTTTTTTTATTGTATGCATGACCCTTAATTAGTACCATTTGAACCTTTAAACTTTCTCCTGATGTGAACCATGTCCATGATCAGTTGTTAGTCACATGGCCGAGTAAAGCCTAAAAATCTTCTTGATTATGTTTGATCTATCCATTATCTCAATTAGTCTAGTGGCCTAATTTTGAGTTGTTAGTGAGGTTGTCCTATGTGTAACCTCTTTTTGAGTTTTTCTCTACTTCACTCAGTAATGCTTCACCTTTTTCCTCCTATTGATGACACAATGGATGCCCTCTATAAATTGGGGCCGGGAGTGTGTCCTACGCAACGTAACTCAATGCTCAAGCTTATTGTTACTTGGTTGAATCATGCCATTAGGTGAAGTCGCGCCCATGCATGTAGGCATTACATGTGATGTGTGTTCCTTGGTGACCAGACAATAGACAATCTACATGGCATATTATAGACTTACCTCCTTCCACATAAGGATGGCATGATACTGTGTGTTTTTGTTGAGGGATGTTAGGTCGTTTGCATATCTAAAAACCCACGAGGGGCAGATGTTGATGTGTGTTCAAACAACACCCACATGATGTAAGTCGTGAGGTTATTCATAAAGTCATCCTTGTTCTTCTTCCCTCAAAGTAATACCTGTTCCTGTAAAAGAGGAGACCGTCATGAATGGAATATGCTGGAGAGAGAGATCCGGCAGCAAACTTCTGGTGCATGGTCTGCAAATCAGCCAAACTGATATTTTCCTGTTTGAGTGTAGATAAGAATGACCTGGTGGTCATTACCGAATCTATTTGTCATTACCGAATCACCTGGTGGTCACATTGGGAGGCCACCGGGAAAAACTCCTAGAAATTGTTGTGTATGCTTCTATATATTCCCTATGATATCTAAGTCTACTCCATCCAGCCTTAGACCAGTTAGTTCCGTTAAGGGGGGGTTGTGCTACTTAGGATGACAATCTCTCAATAGAACAAGCATGCACACACACAACCACACAATAAAAACATTAAGAGAGGAGACACAAAAATTGGTAACCCAGTTCGGCTTTCTCCATGCCTACGTCTGGGTGGCCAAGCCCAGAGATAACAATCTACTAAAAGAGAGGTAAAGACACGTACAAAGAATATTACTCACACTCACAACATAATACAAGCACCCTCTCAAATTGGCCGATGCCCACTCTCACCCACACAAGGGTTTCTCTCTTATGGCACCTCCTAAATCCTCAGAGCAGGGTCTTATATAGACGTCTTCACGTCCCAAAAATAGCACCTACTTCTTTTAGAATCTCCATGGCAACTAACTTGGACGCCTTCCAAAATTAGCCGTTGCAACTCCTATTGTAATTGAGCTTGCAACTTGACCCGACTGCTCACGTTGACTGAGCTGCAACTTCTAGTGCGACAAGACCCCAAGACGCCTCCAACCCTAACTAGCTAAACTTCTCTCCGTCCGGTTCACACCAATACCTCTGCAAAGGTTACATTTCACTAAGGCACATAATCACCAAGATTATCTTCAAAGATTTCCTTCCAAACTTGATCTTATATCATCCAAGTTTGGGTCTTCATGACCTTCATTAAATCATACCATACTTTGTCTTCAATCAAATCTTCACTATATTGGGGATGCACTCTATTTAGTCTCCAATCTTTACTAAATATAGTCTTCATGATATTTTCTCTCTAATTTGAATTTGTTGCTAAGCAAGGAATAACCTCTTTCCAAATTGGGCATCATTAAGCTTGCTAATCAAGCAAAGGTTTCTTCTTCCAAAGATAGTGTCCTTCCAAAGATAGCAGCCATAATGTCTTCACATGTGGAATTTTCAATACCTTGTTATCATGCTTCGTCATTAATGCTGCCAGCCACGTCATCTCCTTTGCCTCATCATCTTGTGCCACATCATCACGTTGTCAAATAATGTCAACTACATGCCTTAATACTAACAATCTTCCCCTTTGGGATTATTTGACATTACCACTTCTTCCAGACCGACACATGTTACAACTCCCAGGTATAACACCTACTGTTACAACTAGTAATAACTTTGAAACAGAAATCATCAACAAATATCACAAAACTCGGTTTGGAACTCTCTTTTATCTCGTCCTTTGGCATTATTTGACAAAACCACTTCTGCCAGACCGACACATGTTACAACTCCCAGGTACAACACCCACTGTTATAACTAGTAATAAATTTGACAGTCGAAATCATCAACAAACATCACAAAACTTGGTCTAGAACTCTCTTACTTCCCCTTTGTATCTGATTATGCCAAAGAAAGTCGTCTTCAACTTGCTGAGGCAACTCCCCCTATATGATAACCTGCCTTCATACATTTGTAAACAACATCAAGGAATATTAGTAGATACGTGGTTGTTTGTTGCTCCTTCCCTGTAGGGATTGAACTTGGAACATGCCTAATTCACCCCTTAAGTATTCATATCTTGTAGAATCAAGGGGTTTGGTAAAGATATCAACCAATTGCTTCTCTGTTCCAACATGATCCATGACGATAGTACGCTTTCAACCAAATCTCGTATGAAGTGATGGGGAAGATCAATGTGTTTTGTATGAGAGTGTTGAACTGGATTCTTGGAGATGTCAATTGCACTTTTGTTGTCACAAAATATAGTCAACTATCCTTGTTGTAGGTCATAGTCCTCAAGCATTTGCTTTATCCACATCAAGTATGTGTAACAACTTCCTACCGCTATATATTCAACCTACACAGTAGAGAGTGAAATGGAACTTTGCTTCTTATTGTTCTATGAAACAGGATTATTGTCTAGATAACAACATCCGCCGGAAGTGCTTTTCCGATCATTGATATTTCATGCCCATTCAATAACACTAGAGCCAGCTAAATGCATAATTGAGTTTCTAGAATACCAAATTCTATGTTCAGAAGTGGCACCAATATACCAAATGATACGTTTGACTGCGGTCAAATGTAACTGCTTTGGTGTTGCTTTATATCTGGTACAAGCTCCAACACTAAAACAAATATCTGGCCTACTTGTTGTGAGATAAAGCAAGCTTCCAATCATGCTTTTGTAAAGACTTGGGTCCACATTATTCCCTTTCTCATTTTTTGTCAACTTCTCATTAACACTCATAGATATCCTCGCATGTCTTGCATTCTCTAACCGAAATCTTTTCACCAGATTCCTTGCATACTTGCTCTGTGAAATAAAAATCTCATTTTTGCATTGTTTAACTTGAAAACCCAAGAAGTAACTTAGTTCTCCCACCATATTCATCTCAAATTCTTGTTGCATGAGAATTACAAACTCATCAACTTGCTTTTGAGATGTTGAGCCAAACACAACATGGTCAACAGATATTTGTGCAACCATGAGATCAGACTTTGTTCTCTTAATAAATAGTATTTTGTCAACCATCTCTCTTTGGTAGCCTTTCTCAAGTGGAAACTTGTAAGTCTCTCATACCAAGTTCTTGGAGCTTGCTTCAATCCATAGAGAGCCTTTTTCAACTTGAAAACATGATCTGAAAGTTGAGGATCTTCAAACCCTTTTGGTTGTTCCACATACACTTCTTTATTTAGAATCCCATTAAGAAATTCACTTTTGACGTCCATTTGGTATAGCTTGAAGCCTATGCAATATGCAACAACATCCAACAAGTTGATGGATTCTAAATGAGCAACCGGTGCAAATGTCTCATCAAAGTCAATTCCTTCAACTTGATTATACCTCTGTACAACTAATCTTGGTTTATTTATGATAATGTTGCCTTTGTCGTAAGTTTTTTTCCTTGAAGATCCACATGGTTCCAATAACATTCACATCCTTTGGTCTTGGAACCAATGTCCAAAAATCATCCGAGCAAACTGATTCAACTCTTCCTGTATAGCAGTAATCCAGTATTCATCAACCAAGGCTTCCTTCATATTCTTCGGCTCAATGAGAGAAGTATAGCACATATATCTGGCTAATTCCCGATAATCTATCATTTGAGTGTTTCGAGTGCATCGTTCAATAAAACAAGCATACACACACACAACCACACAATAAAATCATCAAGAAAGGAGACACAGAAATTGGTAACCTAGTTCGGCTTTCTCCACGTTTCGTCTGGGTACCAAGCCTGGAAATAACAATCTACTAAAAGAGGGGTAAAGATATGAGTACAAAGACAGTCTCTTACACTCACAACACAATACAAGCACCCTCTCAAGATTGGTTGATGCCCACTCTCACCCACCCACTATGGACTCTCTCTTGTAGTACCTCCTAAATCTTCAGTACATGGTCTTATATAGACATCTCCACGTCCCAAAATAGCACGTCTCTCTTTTAGAATCTCTGTGCAACTAACTTGGATGCCTTCCAAAATTAGACATTGCAACTCCTATTGTAACTGAGCTTGCAACTTGACCCGACTGCTAACGCTAATTGAGCTGCAGCTTCCGTTGCAACACAACCTTAAGACGCCTCTAACCCTCCTGGTTTTGTCTGAGTCGAATATCGTCGAATCCTCCAAATCCCGATCTCCGACAACTAGTTGAACTCCTCTGTGTCTCGTCCGCAGTACCTCCACAAAGGTTGTACCTCACCAAGGCGCATAATCACCAAGATTGTCTTCAAAGATTTCCTTCCAAACTTGGTCTTCAATCATCCAAGTTTGGGTCTTTACAATCTTCAAAACTTGATCTTAATCATCCAAGTTTGGGTTTTCATGATTATCATCAAATTATACCATACTTTGTCTTCAATCAAATCTTCACTATATTTGGCATCCACTATAGGGTTAAATACACTTTTCGTCCCCGAAAAGAGTACAATTGTTCACTTTCATCCCCGTATTTTCATTTTGTTCAATACGGCCCCTGTATTTTTGTATTTAAGTCGAATATAGTCCCTGGTGCTGATATGGCTCTTATATGGCAACCAAATGGCATACACCTAAAATACAAGGGTATATTTTGATTTATTTTAATTATAAAGTGGATGTATTTCGCCAAGTTGGTATGACACGTGGTTGTATATGATGGCGTGGAATTGGTGACGTGGCACAGAAATGCTACGTAAGCAAAATATTTTCTAGGGGCATGGTTTATGTGCTGATGTGGCATGACACGCCAGCATGCTGACATGGCATGCTACGTGGCATATGATAAGCGTTCAAATGAGCATATTTACATACCATATATATACTTATTTTCATGTCAAATGTAATGATTTGTAGCCCGCCGATACTTAAAATGCTTTATATTTTGTAAACAGGGCATAAATAGGCCACCCCGACGAAAAGGAAGCATTTATCAACAAAATGAAGAACAAATGAAGATATTTTGAAGTAAACAGGGGGTGAACGGCCTTGTGAACGGCCGTTCACACCTGGGCACAAAAGCAGGCACAAAGAGAGGGTGAACGGCCTTGTGAATGGCCGTTCAACTGCCGGTTAAGAGCAAGCTGTGAGGTGAACTGGCTGATGAACCGCCAGTTCACCGCCGTTCGAAAGCGGTGGTGAGCCGAATTTGACCGATGAGCCGTTCACGAGGCCGTTCATCGTAACTTTTGCAGTTTCACGGGCCCAATCAAGGGCAATGTTGTAATTTTTTTTAGTGGAACCCTAATTCATAGGTATAAATAGTTAAGTATGAGAGTTTAGAAGGGAGGTTGGCTTGGGAGAGAGGCGAGAGGAGAGATTAGGGCTTGGGGGTCATCACCCCCAAATCTTGAGAATAGAGAACCATTGGAGTTGCAAGCATTGGAGGTAATGGTGTCCTCTATTACCTTTTCATTGGTTTGTAAGCTTTCCTATTTTGGTTTGAGTTCCCCATTTATGGGGAACTAATCTATTGGTACTTGGGTATGTTGAACTTTTGGATTGAGTATTAATAACATTGAATGTTTATGATGATTTGTTGGTACTCTCTTGAATGTCTAATGAATGTTATGTATTGATTGTGATTTCATTACTAGAAATTACTTGTGTGCAATACAAGGGCTAGAGCTAGCACCTCCTTGTATTAGGAACTTGCTTCATTAGAGAGTTTCATGAGTACACCGAGGAATCGGGTACTAGAAGGGCGAACGACTCTTTCATACGAATTCACCCCCATGATTCTTCCAATATACATGAATTTCCTTGAGCTTCATATCAAGTCCTAGGAGACTAGTTATCCAACCACCTTGGAAGAGGGGTTGGATATAATTTAGGAATTATCCCTTGAACCTCATATCAAGTCCTAGGAGACTAGTTATCCAATCACCTTGGAAGAGGGGTTGGATATAATTTTAGGGATTATTGGCACAAGAAGTATCAACCTTGATTCCTAAACATCTTTGCTCATATTTAGAATTGAAATCCAAAAGGGATACATACCCAAGTATCCTCTCTTGCTATTGATTTACCCTAGTCAACTCTCGATTTTTAGTTCTTACTTTCAATCCTTTTTAGTTCTTTACTTTTGAAAACCAAAACCCCCCAATTTACCATTTAGACAAGGTTATTAAAGCTTGGTTTACGCTTAGCAATCTCTATTCCCTGTGGTTCGACATCCGACTTCCCATAGTCCACTTTATTACTTGATCACGACCCGTATACTTGCGGAAACCACCCATCAGCAAAAAAAAATGTTTTTTTTAAAAAAAACTTTTTGAAATTTTTTTACTTTTTGAACTTTCACCCGGGATTACACATGGTTCAGACCATTATAAATTTACCAAACTTTGTAAAAACCAGTATGAATTGACCAAAAAATTTGCACAACCACAACAGAGAGCTAAACAAATTTTTTTACATCACATAGAACAAATTTTTTCTTCTAAAATTAAAATGCTAACCATAATCCTCTAAGACAACTAAACAAATTACAACTTTAGAGATTACAACTTGCAATCTTTAAGACAACTAAACAAATTACAACTTGCAGTCTGTAACATACGTTGATTGGGCTTAATTTAATAAAAACATATTTGCAAGAGTACAACCAAACTTAATTGTCTTACCAAACAAAACCAAAAAACACACATAGATAGTCATGCACTGGCACAACAATCACAACACTCACAACATTTACATCTGTTTCATAATTGTTTATCTAAAATATAGCAAGTCTGATTTTGTTAATCAAAGCAAGTTTCATGTGGGATCAGCTGTTCTAAACCTCAGATTTCTCTCTCCATCACTCTAAATAAAAAACATGGAAACAATTAGGATGATCAAACATATATTAAAAAATTGAAATTTGTAATACTCTGAAGGGTATAAATTAACCTCAATATTCCGTTGTCTTTTCTTCGAGCTTTCAGAATCCTTTGTAGTGGTGTTAATCTGTAGGAGCATAACAAATAGATAGTGAGTGTCATTAATGTCAACCCACAAGAAGATTTTTTTTTTTTTGTAATATTAAAGTATGTGATTACCTTGTAATTGCTCATGCCACTAGCTTCTAACAGGATCTTACTCCTCCTAGTTTGGACTCTTACATGCTTTGTCTGTCTATTCTCATGGACCTGTTTACCATTGGCAGTAGCAAGACACAATATAAGTATTTTGGATAAACACATACAAAAATAAAATCCCTAAGTATTAATTGTTCAGAATTTACCTATGCTTTCTCCCTTTCCTTCAATTTGAGCCCACTGTCAAATTTACCTGTCACTGATTTTAGCAGCAGTTGATGCTTTCCTTTTACCCTTGACCTTCACGGTAGAAACAATCTGGCAAATTTAGTTAGTTCAATAGAACTAATAGGAAAATTTATATAACTTCTAACATGGATTACCTTGGCATTATCCTGGCCTTGGATGGGTAGAAATTCAGCAGCAATAGGGGCCTGTAATAGAAGGTTGTATCAACAGAAAAGATAAAAACACTTGAAATTTTCCATAATATACTCTACCTTTGCACTATCATGGTTTTGTATGGGTGTACCTTCATCAACAATAGGGACCTGGCACAGAAGGGCTTATCAACCAAAAAGAAAAAAAAAAATTTAACGTATTTTCATAATATACTTTACGTGTGCATTGTTTTGGTCTTGGATGCTATTAACTTCAGTAGAAGCAAGGGCCTGTTTACCCTTATCACAGGGCTTAAGGTGATCTATTTTCTCTTTACCTTTACCAGCACCAGCCACCTGAAGAATGTTGTAATATCAACACTTAAAAATCAGGCCGAAAGAAAGAATTTGTATGTTTTCCCTATTTACATGTGGCTTCCCTTCTTCTCGCAATCCTGGCCTTGTTACAGCAATACCTATTTTCTCTTTATCCTTGCCCTTGGCAGCAATAGGAGCCTAAGAGGCAGTAGTGGCATTAAGTTAGTTTAATAGAACTAAAAAAAATTATAGAACAGTGGGAAAAAAATATAGAACAATGGGAAATTATAGAATAGTTGCATTTAGTTAGTTCAATAGAAATAAAAAAAAAAAGTATTTCACTTCTTATGTGTTACCTGTGTAGCCTCAGAGGGAGCAGTGGTGTCACGCCCCGAACCACGGCCCAGGCACGTAGACAACCGGCCGCACCCAAACATGGACTAGTCCCCATTCAGGCGCAAGGCCTTAAGAACTCTTATACAATAAGTATTCAGAGTTAATGATAACAACGGAATCATAGATAAAAGAAGAAGGGAGTTTGTACAACTCCATACAAGTACAATATAGGGTTTACACAACCCAAGACTAGGATCCAGTCCAGTCACCCCTAGAAATCCATACAACAAAGAAATCTAAAATACAAGTCTCACGCAGAATAAAAGAGGTACGTAGACCTAGATACAAATAGAAGTGGCCGAGACAGCAACTCGGTATATCCCCGCCTAAGCTCGACCCTACTCCTCCTCGTCTAAACCTGAGAAATACACGAATCAAGTGCATGAGCCTAAAGAATAGGCCCAGTAGGGTCGCATAAACAATAAAAGAGGCGGAGGCCATAAACAAAGAACAGAATAAAGCAAGTACAATTATACAAGTGCAACAACAACACAAGTAAGCAACAAGTAACTGGAATACGGATAAATCCACAGATGTACTCAATCTCTGGCATATGTGATACTAAGATGTCTACGACATCCACGACACCATCGGTATCGTCTCCGGCCTAAGCTGGACTATGCTATAGCATACATGTGCACATGGTCAGAAAATGCCGCTCTCTGACTGAGCCAAGTGGCCAGATATTATACACCCTCTGCCGGGGTCTCCGTCCGATAGAGCATCAAGTGCTCGTGGCCAGATATTATACGTCCTCTGTAGGAGTGCGGTGGCGGATATTATACACCCTCTGCCAGGGTCTCCGTCCGATGTATCATGCCTGAAAGTAAGAGATTGATAGTACTAATACCTAACAACATGTATAAATATATATCCAAGGCAGCAACATCCTGAATATACAATGATCGGTGACCTCATCAAGATCGAGAGTCAATACGTATCTAAGGAGTAAACTTTACTCAAATACGCATAAGAAAATATGATAGCAACAATCCCCTCGAGATATAAAACCAATATATATGAGGAAAACCATCTCAATATATATTGGGAACCTCTCGAGGAAATAAGAGTACAAAATCAAAGCGGGGTAGGAGGAAGGAATACTCACCAACCTCCCGGGCGAGAGCTTGCCTGGTTAGAACTCAATCCTCTGATCCTCATCACATCTCAACGCATCCGAGTCAGGGTCTAATAAACGAATAGTAACATCTTAGTGTCTTTACACTTAAGCATTCCCCATTCAAATACGAAATACTTCAAGTAAAAAAAAAAGAATACGATCCTGCAGGGTTCTGATTACACTGCACAGTTGGAAAGAATAAATCATAACTTTTGAACCGTAAGTCAGAATTCTATCATCTAAGGCTCGTTGGAAAGAAGACTTCGAGATCTTTCCAAGGATGGGTTATGCATGCCTAGCGGAGGTGTGTGTAAGGTGCAGCTGTCCCTCGAGGGGCCAGCCTGCTGCAGGGTTCTGATTACACTGTGCAATTGGAAAGAATAAATCATAACTTTTGAACCGTAAGTCAGAATTCTATAATCTAAGGCTCGTTGGAAAGAATACTTCGAGATCTTTCCAATGATGGGTTATACACTCCAAGAGGAGGTGTGTGCAAGGTGCAGCTGTCCCTCGAAGGGGGCAGCCTGCTGCAGGGCTGGTTTCCATATAATAAATTTTGAGGCATGAATACAAGGGGTTCTCTAATAAGGTTTGGGCAGCATCTCCTTTGTTTGGAGGAGTTAAACCTTTCTACAAACATTATCCATACTCCTTAAAACAAATCTCTAACATAACTTCATAGAATCCCAATGACTAATTGCATGTTTACAATTAATCTTTCATGCTAGTTCACAACCTTGTTTTCACTTGGGCATTAATACGAATACTTGATAGGCATGCAAATTTCTTTACCAACTTATAATTATAACATGGCAAGGATTTCTGAATTTACATCTTACATTAATCTCATGCTCTCATTCATGTTAAAAAGAACAACCCAAACATAAGCTTATGAGCAAGTAAGTCCTCATGAGCATTTCTACAAACAATACATGGGCAATATAGATTTCATCTAGAATCCATACCATTTCAGCCCCTCATTGTAACTGGGATGTTGTTCATACAATCAACTACAATCCAATCTAGAATCCACACAATTTCCTCTCCGAAATCCATTCCAAAACAAGACATTCTTAATATTAATAACAACCAAGCTTTAACTTCCCCCAATCTCTAACCAACCTGAAATTCCCACGTAGGTCAGGAGTTCGTTGGAGCTCGCCGGAGTGAAGCTAGTCGCGGCGGCAAGTTTGCAGGTGGCGCAGCTGACAGGAGGAGGACAGAGCTCCAAAAATGGGGCTGCACACGCGGCGGCGAGGGGCTGCGCGCTGGCGGCGCACGGGAGGGGTAGCCGGCGTGAGAGAGTGGGAAAAACCGACGCTCGCCGGAGGACCGCCTGTCGGAGGGAGAGGCGGCGCGATTAGGGCTGTCGTCAAGCTGGATCGAGGGAGAGGGAGTGAAGTCTTTGAAGGAGGTGAGGGTTAGATTGGATTTCAATTAAAAATCCAAGACCTAAGTCCAAGCCCTTTATCATGACAACTTTAATAATTGTCACATGCCCACTATAGCCTCACATGTTAACTATACACTCACATGTTTACTGTTCAATCACGGGTAAGTGAATTATTTCTCGTCGGGGTCCACCATGATAACTCTCTGTCCTCATGCCCGACCCAGATCCACGAATCTCGGGTCAATGGTCCCCATGGCACGGGTGCACTGTGTCATCACGGGTCTGTCTCTCGTCAGACAAGATCCGAGAATATCGGCTTTTAGTCGAATCCTTCGTCACGGGTTTACTGTGGCATCACGAGGCTGTCTCAGTCCCCGACCAGATCCACTTTTCCCGGGCTTGAATATTTGTCTATTTTCTTTTCTCGTTAATTAATCTGAATTAATAAATCTATAATTAATCTGATTAATTAACACATAACTAACTTTGATTAATTAACTCATAATTAATATGGATTATTCCGACCCGTGGTTTTTCCCCAAACTCCCACTGTTTATCATATTAAATTGCCACATAATAATTTGGGAAAATAAATCTTTATTTATTTTGGGGCGGGTTTTACAAGTGGCATGTTTGTCGTTTCCCTGTGCTTTCTTCTTCTTGTTTGTGGATCTACTGTCAACATTCTCTCCTTGAACTGATGCAGCCTGACTTGCTTTCCCTTTACCCTTTGCAGCAGCAGCTTGGAAACAATGTGGTCAGATCACAGCTATAAAGTAGCATCTCAATTGAATTTTATTACCTTTGTAGGACACTTCCTTGAATTGTGACCATTGTTATAATAGGTTCTGCAAGTCTTTTTCCATCCCGTTCTGGTGAATCTTGAAGCACTTGCGGACTCCCAAGTTTCCTTTCTTCGCAGCTTCTTAGGTCTCCCTAGCATAACCCTTGTTGTGGGTGGCTGTATTGGTTCAAAGCCTGTCGTGGGCCATAGGTTATTGCTATTAACTGGCTGAAGAACATAAGCATACGATCTATCAAACATACTTTTCTTGTACCATATAAACACAGTCTTCAATGCATTCTTTGCGGTACAATATCACACACAATCCATGTGTACACAGTATACCTGTCAGGTCCCACTGTAGGCACATGCATGTGTGGTGTTCAATATTTACGACATACTTGTCTTGCTCTTGGTATACTTCATATCCACTTTCACCATTCCATTCTATGCAGCAGTAAGCATTTTTCTCTTTGTTTTCGCCAATCTTAGCCCAAATCCTTGGCCCCAAACCATCCTTGAATTTTCCAGAGTATTCCCTCCTTGCCATTATCCTTAGCATCACAAGTACTCTAATCTCCTCTAACATTGTTATTATCGACTTGTGTCTTGCCTCCAAGATAACAACATTGAAAGTCTCTAACATGTTGTTTTCCACAATATCACACTTGCTTGTGGTGTTGAAAAATGCTTTTGTCCATGTTATAGGATGGATCTTGAGTAGATCTGCTGACGCTTGTTCACTGGTTTCTCCAATAGTCTACAGCACTGTCTCAAATTCAGGTACTGTAGTAGCCTTAACAATCTTCCAATACAACCTCTTAAGGTACAAGCCTTTGTGTACTTTCCTCCAGTTACAGAAGATGTGGCGTGCACATCTTCTATGT
This sequence comes from Dioscorea zingiberensis, assembly GCA_026586065.1. Lineage (NCBI taxonomy): Eukaryota > Viridiplantae > Streptophyta > Magnoliopsida > Dioscoreales > Dioscoreaceae > Dioscorea > Dioscorea zingiberensis. The sequence goes on along the minus strand of CM048819.1, from coordinate 15,458,979 downwards.
TCTACCATGGCCATTAATTGTTCCATTGTTTGCATGAGTCCCTGCAAAAATAATAATAATTAAGTAAACAACTAATATAAACATATACTCCAATCCATGTGTTCAACCCACAAGCATTACTTTGTGTTGGTCTGACATAAATGTGTATCCAAGTCGGCCACCTGTTATGATTCCCAAGTCCCCCATCAAAAACTCTAGGAATCAAAACCACCGATCTCTGTTCTCCACCTCCACAATAGCCCATGTTAACAGGAACATCTTATTGTTAGCGTCTCTAACAGAAACAAGTAGTTCACCCTTATATGGACCCTTAAGGAAACAACCATGCATCAAGACCAATTATGAGTCGACAGCCCTCTAGAAACCCATTCTTCAATACAACAAAGTAAATATAAATTCTTCTGAACTTTGGCTTCTTTGAGGGATCGGCTCTCTAAACTTCAATAATACAGAACTCTCGGGATTGCTCCTTCACAGCTCCTCTGCATAATCCCACAACATACCATACTATGCTTTAAAATCCCCTGCATACTCTACCTTGGCTTTAGCTCTTCTGTACTGACTAAGGGTGACATCAACTTTAACCATCTTGATCTCAACTTGCTTCATGAAATATGTTGCTTCTTGCCTGGTCTTTAGTAGATGGTTTGCCAATACCCTTGAGTTGATCCTTTTGTTCTTGAAGGACCAACTACAACTATGCTCTATCACAAGTGTCTTCACCTTGTAGTTTCCCGTACCGCATTCAATAGTTGCATATATAACCCAAGGACACTGCATATCACAACACTTGGCTCACAGATGCTGTTTATCATTCTTCATAATCTGAATTTCTCTCCGATATTGGACCACATGCTTGATGATTGCATCTTTGAATATCTTTATGTTTTCTATTATCATACCTAATTCAAAATGTGGTGTGGGGTTGCTGTGATTAAGAACTGACTTTGATATTTTTTTCCTTTTCCCATGCTCAAGCTCACTGTCATCTTCAGAAGTGGTTAAAAAACTGACCAAACTATTACCAGAATCTTCTTCTACTTTATCCACATTGATGGAGGGTTGATCTTATGGGGCATGAAGGCTAAATTGACTTATTATTGTTGATCAGTCACTCTGAAGCCCTCCATCTCTTTGTGTTTCCTTTTAAATTGCACATATTCATCATTATCAGCTGTGGAACAACAATGCTCAGCAGAAGTAGAGTTTAAACTCAAGGATAGTTCGTACTCGCTGATTGCATCTGGTTCAACATCCTTGGAGGCTGGTTGGGTTTCTGCTTGTTCTCCAGACTATAATCCAACAGGATTAGAAGGACCTGTGGCATCTGCATCTTGAACACTTCCCTGGTGTTCAGTAACAGACATATCTGTAGTGTTTGTTCCAGCAGATCCTCCTTGGCCCATAATTGGCATGCTACTTGCAGATATATCATCAACAACATGTTCGACATAAACTTCAATTGGATTGTCCTTCTTTAGATGCTTCGCTAGATTAGCAAAGGACTCCTTACTATGCAGTATGATCAAGGATGTATCCAAATCTCTTTTGGTCTTGGGGACTCTGTAATGAATCTTCTCAGCTCTGCGAAACTCCATCTCATGAATGTAGTCAACCAGATCGTCATAATTGAAGTCATTTTCATTAACCTTCCACAGGTGCATAGTACCTCCTTTGTACTCTAGCTTTCCCTCCACAGTGAAATGGCCACCCACAAAAAGTTTTAGTCTTCCCATCTACAATTAAGCCAATATAACAACATCTATTTAAATAGAAACAAAATAATATAAATATGCGATAAATATGAGGAACATCAATATACTTAGGAACAAAATAATAGAACATTGGGAAAATATCAATTCAATTAAGGATTTGTAAAATAGATCAAGGAACATAAAATTAATTTATAAACATCAATATTAACACAATTAACTTACTATGCAATTAATTTTAAAGCAACAATTGTCTTAATATAAACATCAAATTAGTGTAAAAAATGATTTTTAAACATAAATAATATCACAATTGGTACTTAGTGTAAAATTGATTTTTAAACATCAAATTTACTTAGTATATAATAGATCAAAATTAACAAATTGAATTAAAATACAGTAATATAAACCTACACTTAAACCTAAACAAACTCATGTATTGGCCCTCAAATTGCTAATCAATTCATGCATTTAATCAACTTACTAATCAATTTAGAATGCAACATGCCATGATTCTAAACCAACTCATATATCAATTATAACTTAGTATAGAATAATTTTTAAACATCAATTGACTTAATAAAGAACAGATCAATGCTAACACAAATAACCTACACTTAAACCTAAACCAACTCATATATCAATTCTAATACAAATGGATCCCCACATAAGTGGGTCATCCAACCTGTCTTATGATGCAAATGTTTTGATAAAAATTTGCAGAAAGATGTGAAGTCCTCCAGAGAAGAACAATTATAGTAATAGAATTTAAATGTTTTGCAGCACAGAGAATATGACACTAACTCTTAAAACCAAACTAAATATTAGGAAGCCAAATTCTAGACACGCAAATATCTTAAACCTAAAACCAAACTATCTTAGTATAGAATAATTCTTAAACCACTGATACTAGAAAAGGGTGAGTTAAGTAAAAAGGCTCCAATGGCAGCCTAACAATCTTCCATGAGCACCAGTCAAAAAACAAGAGAAAAGTAATTACTAGGAAGGCTATCAGTCCAAGATTAATCAAAATTCCGGGCCGAATTCTGGCATAGAAGTGAAAAATATATCAAAGTTAGTTTGCAATTAACCAAAAGAAAATTGAAGAAACACAGTGTCATTTATCTAATTTTTCCTTTTCTTTTATTTATTTATTTATTTATTTATTGGTGTATCCTTGAAGAATAAACTTCATGTTCTTATCAATCTTTAACCAAAACAAGATCCTGTAACATACCATGTTGTTCGTCTAAACCAAGAAAATACTATTCATAATTGCAATGCAAGATAATAGATGCCAAACATATAAACATGTAAAGGTAACAAACAAGTTAGAATTAGTTCACCAATCAAAATCTATTTTTAACATGATACCGATAGGAACATCATAACTACCGACAATCACAAAACTACCTAGCAAAGAAATAAAAGGAGAAGATCATGAATCCTCAGATGTAATTGTGACCAGAGGACCAAATGGAGATACTTGATATAAATGTAATGAAGTTATAATTTAGACTAGCTAAGAGCCTCCAAGATAAAATCCTATTCTATAATATAATACTTGAGTGAAAGCGAGGGAAAATTCTAACAGGAATAAGTAAGGAACTCTAAACAAGCACAATTTCAGAAATAAGAAGAATAATCTTTGGAAATAAAAAAAGGTCTCCCAAAGCTTAACCTCATGCAACAAACAAATCATACAAGCTACGATATTTTTTCTCATTTGCACTTAATAGACTATATCCCACCCAACCCTCAACCTCTGATTTGGCTAGGGTTTGCTACGAAACCCTAACAAAGATCTCAAACTAACCAATACTCAAATATGCAGTCAAAATTAACAAAAATCATGGTGAATAGACCTCTAAATAACGAAATGCCCCATGTTTTCAAGGTTTTACCTTCACGTCGAGGGTCTTCCCCTCGACACGAGCACTTGAAGATGGTCGGAACGAAGATGAGAACCGTTGGCTAAGGATCTACTTCAAAATCCAGGCGTGCATGAACCTCGTCGGACGCGAGCAACGAACAATGGGCCACCGCTGTCGATGAACGAGCACTTGTGGGGCAAGCTCAAGCTGGGAGACAAAGAATGGTAATAGTGGGCCACTAAGGGACCACTGATCTTTTAAACACTTTAATATTATTGTTTACTATTCTCTCTTAACATAGCGTTACAAGCCACATCATCAATAATATTTAACATCTTAAGGAAAAAATCTAAACTTCTCTCTAACTCTATTTCAAAGAAATTATTCAATTTAAAAATCTTGAATTTAGTTATATTTTTTGCCCGATTTTTTTTTTCAAAAATGCCACTTGTAATCGCGGGTGAAAGTTCAAAAAGTAAAGAAAATTTCAACAAGTTTTTTTTTTTAAAAAAAATATTTTTTATGCCACGTCAGCATGCTGACGTGTCATGCCACATTAGCACATAAACCATGCCCAGAAAACATTTCGCTGATGTGGCATTTTCGTGCCACGTCATCATATACAGCCACATGTCATGCCAACTAGGTGAAATACATCCACTTTATAATTAAAATAAATCAGAATATACCCTTGTATTTTACGCGTATGCCATTTGGTTGCCGCATAAGCACCATGTCAGCAACATGGACTGTATTCGACCAAAATACAAAAATACAGGGGCCTTATTGAACAAAATGAAAATACAGAGATGAAAGTGAACAATTGTATTCTTTTCAAGGACGAAAAGTGTATTTAACCCTGCACTCTATTTAGTCTCTAATCTTTACTAAATATAGTCTTCATAATATTTGCTCTCCAATTTGATTTTGTTGCCAAACAAGGAATAACCTCTTTCCAAATTGGGTTTCATTAAGCTTGCTCCTCAAGCAAAGATTTCTCCTTCCAAAGATAGCTCCAATCCAAAGATGCTGCCTTTCCAAAGATAGCGGCTAGAATATGTTCTTTCACATATGGAATTTTCAATATCTTGTCATCATGCTTCGTCATTAATGCTTCTACGTCATCTTGTGCCACGTCATCACGTTGTCAAATAATAGCAACTAGATGCCTTAGCACTAACTAGACCCAAAAGAATTCAGACTCCTAAGAAGTTTAGAAAATGTGGAGTTAACTATTGAGAAATTTTTGGTAGCCTCATCATGGGCCTGTAACAGCTGGTTTATCAGGTAAGGAGCTGAGAAGTAATAATTTTCTGTAACTCATTGTCAAGAGCAACTTTCATATTCTTTTAACTGATTCTCCAAACCTTGAAATCACTTGTATGCTCAGTCATACTCTTCCCATCTTTATATTTCAAATTCACAAGCCTTCTAATGAGCAAGACTTTGTTTCTGAAGGTGTTTTTCTCATAGAACGCTTGTAACTTTTCCAAAGATCATCAGCTTTGTTTTCTTCATAAATATAATGAAATATAATGTGATCAACCTTATAGTACCAACAGCCTTCATCAACCAATCATCGTCGCTCAATTTTTTTGGATTTCCCTTGCCAAATACAGGCATACTTTGATACCACTTGTTAGGAAAAACCTATCACTCAAATACTTTTCCCTCTTTGTGTAAAAGATGGGTTCTCCAAATAAATGAAATCAATACCAACAAGATCAACCAAAGCAACAATGAAATAACAACCATACAAGAGACACCAAAATTTACATGAAAAACCCTCCAATGCAAAGGTAAAAGGCATGGCCGCATGGGTTTTATGCCACTCCAAAATCTTCCACTATGTTCAATAATGGGGTTACAAAGGTTCTCTTTAAATACAACTAGAGGTTCACACAATGATCAAGATCAACACCAATCTTGGTTACAACTCAATATTCATCATCTACTAAATGAATTGCACAACATAAATAAGGTTTCAAGTGGGTATCATGGAGAGGCACCTTATAAAAATCAAATTGAGAATCAGAACTGATATATAAGAAGAGCACCTAACAAGGATTCACCACATAAAATTTGAGCACCAACCGACACCATTTGCACGCAAAAATACCCAAAAACCTACCTCTTTTTCTTTTCTTTCTCTATCCTCTGCTTTTCTTTTCTTTTTTCTATTTTTGTTTTTATGTTGATCTGAAAACACACCAACCCCTCTCTTTTGTTTTTTCCTTGCTGCTGATCACATGAGGCTTGTCCAATAATAAGCCTTACTACCCCTTTTGTTTTTGTTTTTTTTTTTTTTTTTAAATGTGAGTTAATGGGCTCAAGCCCTTTTTTTTGGTCCAGAGGCCCACAAATGGGACGGGCCTAACAAAATATTAAAATTTTATTAAAACTTATTTAAAAATGAAAACATATAAAATAAAAATGTTTTATGGACAGTGTAGAGTTGCGGATCACCCCCTCCCACCCAACCTTACATAGTCAATTATCCTATTCTTTGTCAAATATATGGAGCTCATTTATTTGAATATGTATCTCCATGTCTTCAATCAATCAAGCAATTTTGTGGTGTATATCAATCAAAGAGTCAACAGCCGGCATCCGGGCCATGCACATTGCAGTCAAGGCAAGGTCTCTACGAATTACCTTTTGATCATCATATTCAGTGATATGGACAGGTCAAAATATTGAAAAAGCCAAGCCATATATATAAATCAACACCCAGATGTTGCAAATTAGGGACATCATATTCAGTGAAATGGGTATACAGGTCAAAATATTAAAAAAAGCCAAGCCACATAAATCAATACCCTGATGTGTATCTGTCAACAAATATTAGTATTTGAAAGATAGAAATCTCTCTCTCTCTCTCTCTCTCTCTCTCTCTCTCTCTCTCTCTCTAACTTTTCATTTTTTAATTTATTTAATTAAAATAAGTTAATGTTAAATAATGGTTAGTTTCTCTTTTTAAAAAAATTAGATAAACAATAAACCACATTTATTAAGTGTTAAAAGTGCTCCTAGTTGAGACGAAAGTTACACAACATTGCAAGGCCGTTTCAAGGACTTGCGTTACAATTGGGATGGATGGATGCCTGGGTCGCCGTCCTCTTTGAAATCTACTCCAGTGGGCCTCAGTGTTTGCTCATCTCTAATGAGAGTGAGTCTTTGAATGACGATTGCGTGCATCTACTAAAGCTGTAGTTTCCTGATGGCATGTGTGGCCTCTAACCAAAATAGGAATAGGAAATTTGATTGGCGGAGTAGTTTTTTGAAAACACCGTGTTTAGTTTCATTTTTTATACCTCACATGTCTACAAGATTTAGGGCAGATTTTGCTAGCCGCAAATTCCAAAAGAAACCATACATTTTTATAAAATTTTATATTTAATAATAAAAAAAAATACTATAGAGCGTTTGGTAAATTTTTATAGGTGTAAAATTTTTATAAAATTTTTGGATTTCATAGAATGTTTTTATTTTGAGGGACCAAAAGAAAAAAAATATTATGAAACCCATGTTTGCTGACTTTATTTTTTTTATAAGTGAATAAATCACATTCATTTATTGTTGATAAAAAAATAAGATTGTTACATAAATGCCCTTATGTCCCCTCCGAGGGTTGTTTCGGGTGACTTAGCTGACTACTCCTGAAAGATTGGCGCCTCGTCAACTCTTCTTCAAAGTCGACCTTGTTTTGTAATACTTGCGATAGTCCCCAATGATGGAAGACCAATGTTTTACAAACGATGGATTCCATCTGCAGAAGCTTCAGCTTCTTGGCGGCGATTGTTGCGTCAACCCAAGCTAGCAGTAGGATTGCGACTCCCAAATAATACCAGAACAAACGTGTTATTTGTTTTGGAAATATAGACTGCTTCTTTCGAGCCGGGTATTCCAAGTTATGGCCATGACTGCAAGGATCCACCCCATGCGCACTTGTGTATATTTTTTCCCAAGCTGTTATGTCCCCACAAATCCCCCGTCGATTGAGGGCAGTTATTTAGGTTGAACATTGAGCAATAGTACTTCATTAATTAAATCATTGTTTCCTTTGTTTTTGATATTTGCATAACCCTAAAGTTTTTCTGCTTCATTAATTAAATAAGACACCAATACCATCAATAAACACTGCCAATGAAGATAACACCTCAATTTCAACGGAGAGACCAACCACCAAATAAAGATGAAAACCAAAGAGATTGTAAAGTACATAACGTATTTATTACTCTCGCTTTCTCTCTCTCTCTATAGATATATTTCACTATATATCTAGACTCATGAAATCACTACATCAAAGCATCCACGAAAGTTGAGTAGGAAAATACAAGGCAGTTCGATAGGCGAAAAAAAACATAATAATATGTTCTCAATCAAGCAATTATGTGGTGTATATCAACCAAAGAGACATTCACTGTGAAACCAAGGCAAGGTCTTTACCAACCTTCTGATCATCATTTAAAGGCTTTTAACTATCTCTAGAATCTTTTATTAAGAAACACATGTGGACTAACGGGAGGGAATCCCCAGCATTCGCCCGGCTAAGATAGATTCCTTTGCTCCACGGAATGTCCTTAGAGTTCCCTCGGATATGGCAAACTGTCTTACCACGAGTGGGATCTAACTATGTACCGTTATGCCTGAAATGTGGAGCCCAAACACCACAATTTACACACTTTAGATTCGACAGAGAATGGGTGAAGGAGGAAGGATTTTGGGACATGGTCAGGGGAACTTGGTAAGGGCAACAATTAATGGGAGATGGAGGATATGTGCTGGCCAAAAAACTAAAACTCCTAAAAGGCAGCCTATGCAGGTGGAAAAAAGAAACCCTTAACCAAAAAGTAGAAAGGAAAAGAGAGATCCTCAATGCTATCAAAATGCTTGACACTCACAAAGAAACAAGAGTACTCTCAAGGACAGAAATAGAAGAAGAAATATCATAAAAGGGGAATATGAGCGGATCATCTTGGAAGAAGAAGCATATTGAAGTCAACAACCCCGAATTAACTAGCTTCAGTAGGGGTATAGGAACACAAAATTCTTCCATGTTGTGTCCAATCAAATAAGGAAACTTAACTGGATAACATAGCTCCAACATGAAGGCTCACTTATCACAAAGTCCACGTAAATCTCAAACTCCATCTCAAAATACTTCACCGACCTTTTTGGTAAATAACAGGTGATGAGATACAAAACCTCTTGGAACTTCTTATTCATACGCAAAAGAAGGGTAGAGCTTGCTTATTTGGAAGGACCCTTTGGAGAGGCCGAAATCAGACGAGCAATTAATGAGCTCGTACGAACAAAGCTTAAGGACCAGATGGTTTCCCAGTGACATTCTATCAACAGGGGTGGAACATCATCAAAGAGGATATGCTGAAACTTTTTGAGGATTTCTTCCGGTGCTTGGCTAACATAGAGCGCCTAAACTGGGCACATATCCTTCTTATCCCCAAAAATGATACTATAAACGATTATAGGCCGATCAGTCTGATCAACTGTTCAGTCAAAATTATCTACAAAGTCCTCGCCAATAGACTAAAAGGAGTTCTGGGTGATTTGGTGGACGAATCCCAAACGACATTCATACAAGGCCGAATGATCCATGATAATATCATTGCGGCGGAGGAACTGATATGCAAGATGTGGATAGGTAACACCAATGAGACACTTATAAATATAAATCTGGAAAAGACCTTCGACTAGGTAGACTAGTAATATCTCCTTGACCTTCTTCAAGAAAGGGGCTTTGGGTCTAAATGGATGGGGTGGATCAAATGTTTTCTCCTATCCTCAAAAGCGTTATTCCTCATCAATGGTACACCGAAGTCGTACGTCAGAAACAAAAAGGGCTTGAGACAGGGCAACCCACTGTCCCCCACTACTTTTCGTATTAGCCATAGATGTCCTACCCACGATGCTCTCAAATGCCATGCAATCCAACATCTACCGAAGAATTCCAATTGGGCTTAATAGTGAACATATTATCTCGATGCTACAGTATGCAGATGACATCTTGGTTTTTTGCACTGGAGGATGGGATGATGCTCGCACCCTAAAGTTAATTTTCTATCTGGTTGAAAGGCTCTCTGGATATTAAGGATTAACTCACAAAAAGTGTCATCATCCCGATCAAAATAATGGATCATCCCATCGAGGACTCCCCACAAGTGCTAAATTGTGCAGTCACAAGCCTTTCAATCAAATATCTGGGGTTATCGTTGTCGAGGGGAAGACCTAGGAAGGAAGACTGGAGCATTCTTATCGAAAAAATCAGGGGGAATCTAGCATCATGGAAAGGGAAATTATTATCCTTGGGGGGGGGCTCACAATGTTGAATTTTGTTATATCAACCATCCCGATTCATTGGATTACAACCTTCCGCCTTCCAGAGTGGGTGAATAAGAAGACTGACGGAATTAGAAAGAACTTCTTATAGAGGGGTGTGGATAAAGAGAACACTGCTAGCACCTAGTCAGCCGGGATAGATTGTGTAGGCCTAACCAAAACGGGGGATGGGGGATATTAAACCTTAGAACTTTTAATGGTGCTCTACTGGGGAAGTGGTAATGAAGGATCCTCACATGACATGCAGTGATCTGCCAGAGGATTTTCCACGATGCATACTTAAGAAGAGGCCACATTGACCCTCACAAGCCGTCCTCGGGGCGTGCATCCCCCTTCTGGAAGGGTCTTTGCTGAGAAAGCTCCACAGTCACAACTAATATCTGAGTTATTCCGGGGCCCGATAACGATACAAATTTCTAGAAAAACAACTGGTAGGAGGGATACTCGTTGGGAAATATCTACCCGGTGATGCACGAATTATTCATAGCAAAACACTTGACGATCCAGGAGGCAAGAGCCAGGCTCCAAAGAGGCCTCCCTCTCCTTAATCGGGGTCCCCAAACAACGAGTGAAGTGGAGGACCTTCACATGCTAGCCTAGGTACTCATCAATCAGGACATAAACCCTGATGCATATGATACTAGGGAATGGGCTCTCACGAATAACAGAGTGTTCCAAGTCAAATCTCTCTATAGCTTTAGAATTGATGGGGGCATCAAGAGAGACCTAAAACCGGGATTTTAAAAGTAACCCTACCCTCTTAAGAAAAAATTACTTGCATGGCTGGCATGAGAGAATCGGATCCTCACACTCGACAACCTACACAAGAGGAAGTGGAGAGGTGACCGCACTCGATGCTATTTGTGCGAGACTGAGGAGGAATTAGTCCACCATCTCATACTCTCTTGTCCATACATGAGGTACATATGGAATCACTTTAGGACTTGCATGTTTGGCTCCCAAATAGGAGGGTCGGTTCTTCGGACCCTATAGGGAACCAGGGGTACCTCCTCAGGGGTGGACAATATCTTACGAGAAGGTTGGGATATCGTTGTAATGACAATCATCTGGAGTATTTGGGGTGGGGGAGGGGGGGGGGGGGGGGGGAATGAACGGTGTTTTCGGAATAAACAACATGTTTTCTTAAGAATTATCTGAATATTTCATTCTTCATAATCTAATGGTTGGATGCAGCTCCAATGGCGAAACGAACAAAGCTGGGGGTGGTAGCAAAATATATATATATATATACACACACACACGGTGATGTTACTATCCAATCGGCTGGAATACTGTGGAAGTGAGGTCGTTTGCCATTTGACCACTTGGAGAGTGTTTTAAGGATTTCCAACCACATGGATGGGAAGATCATAGAAAAATAAGTTAACATGTCGATTTTCATACAATTTGGCAAGATAATGATCCTCCCACTTAAAGTTTGAAATTTTGAAAAATTAAAATTTCTATAAAATAAGAATCGTTAAGTGAGAGGATCATCACATCACCAAATTGTATGCAAATCAACATACTAACTTATTTTTCAATCATTTTTCCATCCGTACGGTTGGAAATCCTTAAAACACTCTCTAAGTGGCCAAATGGGAGGCGAACTCACTTGCACAATATTCTTACCGTCCGGATAGTAACATCACCTATATATATATATATATATATATATATATATATATATATATATATATATATGCTCTTTTTTTTATATCCTTCAATTCGAAACTTGTTGCAAACTCTCAACAATTCTTGGATTTGTTCTCTCTATATATATCTAATTTATCATTTTATTTATTTAATTAATTAAAATAATATATTTATTTTAAATTTAATTTTAATTAAAATAAATTTTATCACTTCAATTTTAAAATTTTGTCTCTTAGATTTTTGGTCAAATACCCTATTTAGTCCCTCTATTATTACGATTTGTCCATTTGAGTCCCTCTAATATAAAACATGCCTTTTTGGTCCCTTTAATTTTACGTTTGTGTCTTTTAAATCCTTTCACAAGCCTTTTTGGTCCCTTTATTTATGTTTTTCAGGCCTTTTTGGTCCCTATAAACTTCGAAGGGAGGGATTTAAAAGACACAAATGTAAAATTAAAGGGATCAAAAAGCCATGTTTTATATTAGAGGGACCCAAAGGGACAAATCGTAATAATAGAGGGATTAAATAGGGTATTTGACCTAGATTTTTCCCCAAAATATCTGCAGGTTTCACACCAAATCCGCCTTGAGTTCTTATTTTCTATTTATTTTTTTAATTGGGGAGGTGTTCAACAAATTTGACTATTCTGAGCGGAACCAGACAAGCCAAAACCTGACTTTTTTCATGTTTACTATATCAATCAAACAGATTCATCACTTCTTCCTCTTCTTATCCTCAACAAGAATGTACTTTTCTGACTCTTCGTTCAGTCATGCATCCATCCAGCAGTGTCTCTCAAACAAAGAAAAACAAGTCTCTTAATTGCTTGCTATTTCCAAACTTCATTAAAGAAATAAACACACAGAACGAATGTTTAGTTAAAAGCCCATCTTTAAGATTTCCAACAACGAGAATTAATGAAGTACATGCAAGAATTTCAATTAAAATAATATCATTAGATCAACACAACAACAACATAGTACGTACTAATTGAACAACAAGCATATATACTCAGGTAATGAGAAATAATGAAGAAGGTGTGTTTATAAGTTCAAGGTCCAATATCGCCAACCTCTCCGCCACCACCCTCCTCTGCCGAGGCCGCCGGCGGCTTCGGCGGGTGAACTCCAACACTGCCGAGACTGCAGAGATGGAGGAAAAAAGAGAAGAGAGAAGTGAAGGCAGCTCTGAGAACAGCACCACGTTGTGGGATGAGCCGGGGCTGGACCGTCCGGCGATATCCTCCTCCGGCCATCTCTGTGCTTGGAATGGAGATCCGAGAGTAGTTGGGAAGGCAAGATGAGGCTACAGGGATGCATGTATTTATAGAGCATTTTCATGTCTCAGGCATTTGACATCTCCTTATCATCAAAGAAGAGTAGCTACGCGGTAACCACTGACCAGTAGGGTCTGTAGAGGGGCCAACTTTATGCAGGTGGACCCAATTCCGGCTCGGCCAAAAGTTTATTAGCTGGAACTCGAGTTTGAACTTAAATAAATTTAATTGAACTTAATTCAATTTAATTTAAAATTAAATAAAATCGATTTAGTATATATAATTTTGAGCTCAAAATTCAAGTTTGAGGATGTGTTCCAAAACCAAAACACACTTAGATTTATCAATATATCAGGCATCTAAATTCAAATGATTTTTTTTTTAAAAAAATATTTATTGTTCTCTCATTGTTTGTTGCAGGTCACTTTCTCTATTTCATACTAATTCCATGTTATTGAATTTTATTAATTAAATTAATATATTTGGTTGATATAGGATCATAACAGATCTTGATCAACAAGAGAAATTGATCAATAAAGGTGAGAATTCTTTAGGAGATTTTAGTGTCATGTTCTCATTCTTTCACTTTGCAGAAACAAAGCCTCTTTCAAAATCAGCCTTTGGAGATTGAACCTCACAGAGGGAGAACTGTGGGGGAGAAGAAGTCCGAGTGCTCGTGCTCAGGGGGAGCCTCCGATAATTAAGTCATGAGTCAAAAAGGAGAGGAATGAGAGGGAGAGGAGGGAGAGAGAGAGAGAGAGAGAGAGAGAGAGAGAGAGAGAGAGAGAGACCAAAATTCCAGAATAAGAATCCAATACCAATTGCCTTCTTTGTTGGAGGACGACATCCTTTTATACCCTCGTGAACCTTATCCTCAAATTTCAACTTGCTTGGTGATTCAACTCCCACTAATCAATGACTAGGTGCACAGTTGGGCTTTCATCTCAGCCATCCGGATCATGCCACATGTCTGGAGTTATTTTACCCCATAACACTTGCCCCCTAACTCTCTAGCTGATCAATCTTAAGCTTGATGCGGCCTGACTGATCTGATCTGAAAGGTGTCTTCAGCTACACGACTACAAACTACAATTTTTTTAGGATGAAACCGAGCTGATAAAGTTATTTATTCATATCAACATTGATTGGCGCTTCACGACTTTTGATAGACACTGTGATCCGACTTTCAAGAAATCTTCGGCTAAAAAGTTTTAGTGGAAATCGGTAGAGGAGATCATGGATGCGACTCCCTATAGAATAGTCTCGAAGCGTTCCTGATATACTAGCTTATGTGTCCCCCATCGGTAGGTGATGGGTGGAATCGCAAGTGTATGAGTCGTAGTCAAGTAATAGAGTGGACTATGGGGAGTCGGATGTCAAACCACAGGGAATAGAAAATACTAAATTCAAACCAAGATTTACTAACCTAGTCTAGTTGGTAAAATTGGGGGGTTTTGGTTTTCACAACTAAAGAACTAAAAAGATTGAATATAAAAACTAAAAATCGAGAGTTGATTGAGATTAATCGATAGCAAGAGAGGATACTTGGGTATGCATCCCGTTTGGATTTCAATTCTAAACATGAGCAAAGATGTTTTTGAATCAAGGTTGATACTTCTTGTGCCAATAATCCCTAAATTATATCCAACCCCTCTTCCAAGGTGATTGGATAACTAATCTCCTAGGACTTGATATGAAGCTCAAGGGATAATTCCTAAATTATATCCAACCCCTCTTCCAAGGTGGTTGGATAACAAGTCTCCTAGGACTTGATATGAAGCTCAAGAGAATTTATGTATATTGGAAGCATCATGGGGGTGAATTCGTATGAAAGAGTCGTTCGCCCTTCTAGTACCCGATTCCTCGGTGTACTCATGAAACTCTCTAATGAAGCAAGTTCCTAATACAAGGAGGCGCTAGCTCTAACCCTTGTATTGCACACAAGTAATTTCTTGTAATGAGATTATAATCAATACATAACATTCATTAGACATTCAAGAAAATACCAACAAATCATCATAAACATTCAATGCTATTAATGCTCAATCCAAAAGTTCAACATACCCAAGTACCAATAGATTAGTTCCCCATCAATGGGGAACTCAAATCCATAAGGAAAAGATTACAAACAAAAGAAAGAGTAATGGAGAACACCACTACCTCCAATGGTTGCTACTCCAATGAATAATCTATCCTCAAGATTGGGGGAGATGACCCCAAACCCTAATCTCTCTTCTAGCTTCTCTCCCAAGCCAACCTCCTCTCTCAACAATAAACATTCCCTATTTATACCCTTACATTAGGGTTTTTCCTTCGGATTTACAGATTTGCCCCAGATAGGCCCGTGGTGGGAAAGAGTAACGATGAACGGGCCCATGAATGGGCCGTTCATCAGACCGTTCAGAGCACAGGTTGCCCTGAACGGTAAGTTGAACCGGCCCGTTCATACTACAGGCTGCGCTGAAAGGTCATATCAACGGGCGACTGATCAGCCTGTTCATAACACAGGTTGCTCTAAACGGGCATGTCAACGGACATTCACTAGGCCGTTTACCTCCTTTAGTTGCCAGCTTCTGTGTCTAGTTGTGGACGGCCGTTCATCACCCGGTTCAACCCTTGTTCACTTCAAAATGTCTTCGTTTGGTCTTCATTTTGTCGATAACTGCTTCCTTTCACTCGGGGTTGCTTATATGCGCCCTGTTTACAGTATATGAAACATTTTAAGTACAGGCGGGTTATAAATCATTGAAATTAACATAGAGATACATGTAAAGATAATGTGTACATATGCTAATTTGAACGCTTATCAAATATCCCCACACTTGAATATTTGCTTGTGCTCAAGCAAACAAGACAATGAAAGTACAAATAGAATAAAAATGATAAGTGTTCAACCTCCGGCTGTGATAGTCATGAATCCGCTCTTTCTTAAGTTCACCATCAAAGTGTATGTATTCTCCTATGTTCACACCGGGATTTAGAGTTTGTATAATGTCATCGCTGCTCTTGGTGAAGGTTGTTACTCCACATACCATGTCCTCAAGTCTTAGCACGACAAACATTACCTCAATGGACTCTAGAGGGTCCTTGAGGTACTAAGTTCTAGGACACTCCATCCTCTTTTGAGTAAATGGTGCACAAGTTTTTTTTTTTTTTTGGGTAGGGAATCTCTAATATATCCGACTTTCCCTAAAGATCCGTGTAGAGTGTAGGTCTTCTTTTCTTCAAGATGTACATGATGTTTAGGCACCAGAACACCTGACTACTTAGAAGGTTACAACTCTACCTAGGTATACTCATACTTGGGAGTGATTTCTGAGTTGAGGAACACCCTGATTAGGGGCCAGGACCCCAATTTATTTTATCACATCAAGTAGCGGAACATTGTCTTTATTGCTCTACTAGTTCACGTACTATATACTTACTATTTTATTCATCTCTTACTTGTCCAATGAGTTGAATTATGAAGGATTAGAGGTTTGACTAGTGCCACAAAGCCTCTTGGAGCCATTGAGAATAATGTTTAGCAATTAAAGTCAACAGAACATGGTAATGGGTTATCTATTGTACTAGAGCTTTGAATTCCATAGATATGTCTCTAGGCGTCCATGGTGTGTCATAGGAGAATTCTAAACAAAATTTGAGTACTAAAATGGTGAACTAGAAGTAGAGTGAATCATTATATTCTCTAATAGTGCCATCATAGGTTCATGTCAACATGCTCATGCAAAAATAATAGCTCCTTATCCCCACACTTATTGTTTTGCAATAAAATGAACAATGGAGAGGAGCTACCCATCCCCACACTTAAAGTTGTACATTGTCCCCAATGTACATAATTAGATTGTAAGGTAAACACTATTCAATAAGAATGACGAGGAGGGCAAACTGAAACTTCCCCGGTTTAATGAAGTAGATGATGTGGCATTGCGATTTATACGTGAAAGCTGTTACCGAGGTGTGCCACCACAGGTTCCTGCAAAATATAGCAATATAGAGAGGTGGTGCCAAGGGGAATTATAGAGTCAATCGTGCACAAAAGTAGATAAAAGAGAGGTCACAGGGTAGAGTCCTTGTGACAAAGTGCCGGAATTAAACAAAAAAAAAATGAAAAAGGAGTTCTGTTAATAATGAATCTCAATGTTACGTATGTAGCTGCTCATCGGATGCTCGTGTGGCTTTAGGTGAGAGATGCAAGGTTGGTGCTCCGGTTGTTTGTGCTCTTGTGGTTGTCGCCTCGTTGATGTTTAGGAAAGCGAATGCGTTAGTGAGCACCACAACTGTGTCTTCCTCTTCATCATCTTCAATGCATAGGCGTGGGCCTTCCACTCGAGGTGGTGTTGATGGTGATACAACTTGGAAGTGTTGGTGAGGAAGGAGTAGCGGAACCCTTATGCGCAAATTGAGTTGGGACATGGTGTACTTTACGGAAGATTGATGTTGCCGGTTTTCCTGCAAAGCTAGCTTTGAGAGAGTGAATTAGGGTGTTTGCAGAGAATGAGTAACGGCAGTGTCAATAACAATGTGAACGGTCCAGTCAACGGCCGTTCACTGGTCAGTACACAAAATATTGTGAATTTCATGCATCGTACTGGTTCTTTAAAGCCCAAATTTTGAACAAAAATCAGTGCATGACTAACATGATGAGTCTAATGATGCAGATGCGGATGAGAGAGATTTAATATCAACATATCTCACAAATTTTATCACTCTAAAACAAAGGACACAAGGAAACAAAATTGAAAATTTTTTCGACTTGGGTTGCCTCCCAAGAAGCTCTTGTTTAACGTCACGAGCTTGACGTACCTCAATCTTACCTATGGAGGGTCATATGTGAAGAGGTATCCATCAGTATTTCAATAAAAACACTTGTCGAACAAAATCTTTCCCAAATTCTCATATATGGAGCAAGTTTGAGAATTCATACTAGGGTCACCATCATTTAGTGAGTGAGTGGAAGGATCAGGAGGTACCCTTTTCTTTTGTGCTTGTCTCCATATATATCCACCGGCAATGAGTTTCAGCTTCTTCCACTTTGTCCTTCGTGACAACTTTGGAGGGTGAGTTGAGGTAGTGCCAACATTCATGAGTTCTTCATGTTGTTCATTGAGTTCCCCCAAACATTGGAATGCTGGATCAGTATGTAAAAAGTCCTCCAAGCAGTCGGTTGTAATCTTGTCAACTTCATCGACACTATAAGAGGTGTCATCGTAATCCATGGTGTGTCGCATGGTTTCAGGTAGTTTAAACACCACTTCTTGGTCCCCCACTCGAAGTGCCAGTCGTCCATGAGCATGGTCCTCTAAGGCTTGAGCCGTGGCCAAAAAGGGGCGACCGAGTATAATCGGGACATCTACATTATCATCAACATCTAGGAGGACAAAATCAGCTGGGAATACAAATTGATTAATCTGAATCAACACATCTTCAGCTAGCCCCTTTGGTCGTCTTACAGATCTATCGGCTAGTTGAAGCGTCATCCCCGTCGGCTTTGGGGTTGCAAGACCTAACTGCATGTACAGCTTGTAGGGCATCACATTTATACTTGCACCGGAGTCTGCTAATGCCTTTTTTCAGAACTCCTTTACCAAGCATGCAAGGGACTACGAAGCTCCCTGGATCCTTCAGCTTTTTGGGTATCTCATGTAGTATTGCAGAACATTGAGCATTCAATGTGACAGCAGCTGCATCTTCTAGTTTCCTCTTGTTGGAAACCAGTTCCTTCATAAATTTAGCATACTTTGGCATCTGGGAAAGGACTTCCATCAAAGGTAGGCTGATGTGTAGCTGTTTGATCGTGCTCATAAATTTTGTGAACTGAGCATCTTCCTTGTCCTTTCTGAGCCTCTCCGAATATGGAAGTTGAGGTTGATATGTGGCTGTGGGAGTATGAGTTACCCCTTTTTCTTTCTCTGCCGGCTTCCCCTTTGAGTTTTTTTGGTGTTCAACTTCCTCAACCTCCACTGTATTTTCAACCGGAGGTGGTACAATAGATGATTGCACTTCTTTGCCACTTCTCAAGGAAATGGCCTTGCAATGCTCTCGGGGGTTTGCCTCCGTGTTTCCTAGAAGGGCGCCTTGTGGCCTTGTTGAGATATCCTTTGCCAATTGCCCCACCTGGTTTTAAAAACTCTGAAATGCTGCTTGAAGATTTCTGATTGAGGCACTAGTGTCTTGCATGAACTTCAACATGGTTTCTTCCAAGGTGGATTTCTTTTCTTGCGTTGGCCTTGGCAGTGGTTGAAAACCGGGTGGATATTTTCCCGCTTGGGGGTTCCCATATGAAAGAGCCGGGTTGTTCCACATTGGGTTTTGTGGTCGGTATTGATTGTTTGGCATTCTCTGTTGGTTCCCCATGTATTTAACTTGTTCCATAGGTAATGTCTCAGCGCAAGAGATCGGACAATTTGATAACTCATGGCCTCCTCCACAAGTAGTGCAAAACATAACTTGGCGGTGAAATTTGAGCTACCACCAATATGGGGGCACCACCCGCGGTAAGGCGGTCAATTTGTTTTGATAAGGTATCCAATTTTTCTGAAAGAGAAGTATCTTTAGAAGTAGGGCCTTCTACCGATCCCACGAGCTTAACTTGTTTATCCCTTGTGGACCAATGAGCTTCATTCCCGGCCATGTCTTCGAAGATCTTCTCTGCTTCTTCGGGGAATTTGGTACTCAATGATCCCCCGGCGGCACAATCAACAAGTTGTCTATTGGTGTTGTCCAATCCATTATAGAATGTGCGGACCTTACTGCAAGGGTCCAACCCATGTTGTGGGCAACGACGTATTAGCTCTCTAAATCTTTCATATGCTTCAGAAAAAGTTTCAATTCCACCTTGCTTGAAAGAGTTGATGTCGGATCGAAGCTTGGCGGCCTTGCTTGGAGGAAAGTAGCGGCCAAGAAATTTCTCAAGCATGTCGGCCCAAGAGCGGATGGATCCCGATGGAAGCGAAGTAAGCCAACTGTATGCTCCCCCTCTTAGACTCCATGGGAATAGTCTTAACCGGATGGCTTCATCGGAGATTCCATCCGGCTTGGAAACGCCACAAATTTGGAGAAATTTGGCTATATGTGCATGAGGGTCCTCATCCGGCCTCCCATCAAACTGATCGGAATTCTAGAGCATATTCATGGTGATACCTTTGATCTCAAAGTAGTTAATGTTGACATTCGGGGGATGGATGCTAAATTCTTCTCTGTGTAGTGGGACCTCTCGTAGTCGGCTATTGTGCGCCTTCTTTCGGCCATATTGGGCACAAATTCAGTCTCAGTGCTAATCTCAACTATTATTGAATTTTGTGATTCAGAAGAAGGTTCCAGTGATGATCCTTGTAGTCCTCTCAGACGTCGGTGAAAGGTTCTGTCGATCTCACTATCTCTTTCTAGTAGACCCATGGAATGCTTCCGGGTCATGTAACGAGTCCTCGCAAGTAGAGATAAGAGAAAAGTAAGTATCCAAAGGATCAAAATAAAAGAAAAGAAAGTAAAACAGAAAATAAGAGACTAAATCAATAAAATCCTAGTTTAACTAGCAATTCTATTCCCCAGCAACGGCGCCAAAAACTTGATGGGTGGAATCGCCAGTGTACGAGTCGTAGTCAAATAATAGAGTGGACTATGGGGAGTCGGATGTCGAACCACAGGGAATAGAAAATACTAAATTCTAGTTGGTAGAATTGGGGGGTTTTGGTTTTCACAACTAAAGAACTAAAAAGATTGAATATAAAAGCTAAAAATCGAGAGTTGATTGAGATTAATCGATAGCAAGAGAGGATACTTGGGTATGCATCCTTTTTGGATTTCAATTCTAAAGATGAGCAAAGATGTTTTTGAATCAAGGTTGATACTTCTTGTGCCAATAATCCCTAAATTATATCCAACCCCTCTTCCAAGGTGATTGGATAACTAATCTCCTAGGACTTGATATGAAGCTCAAGGGATAATTCCTAAATTATATCCAACCCCTCTTCCAAGGTGGTTGGATAACTAGTCTCCTAGGACTTGATATGAAGCTCAAGGGAATTTATGTATATTGGAAGGATCATGGGGGTGAATTCGTATGAAAGAGTCGTTCGCCCTTCTAGTACCCGATTCCTCGGTGTACTCATGAAACTCTCTAATGAAGCAAGTTCCTAATACAAGGAGGCGCTAGCTCTAACCCTTGTATTGCACACAAGTAATTTCTTGTAATGAGATTACAATCAATACATAACATTCATTAGACATTCAAGAAAATACCAACAAATCATCATAAACATTCAATGCTATTAATGCTCAATCCAAAAGTTCAACATACCCAAGTACCAATAGATTAGTTCCCCATCAATGGGGAACTCAAATCCATAAGGAAAAGATTACAAACAAAAGAAAGAGTAATGGAGAACACCATTACCTCCAATGGTTGGTACTCCAATGAATAATCTATCCTCAAGATTGGGGGAGATGACCCCAAACCCTAATCTCTCTTCTAGCTTCTCTCCCAAGCCAACCTCCTCTCTCAACAATAAACATTCCCTATTTATACCCTTACATTAGGGTTTTTCCTTCGGATTTACAGATTTGCCCCGGATAGGCCCGTGGTGGGAAAGAGTAACGATGAACGGGCCCATGAACGGGTCGTTCATCAGACCGTTCAGAGCACAGGTTACCCTGAACGGTCAGTTGAATGGGCAAATGATCAGCCCGTTCATACTACAGACTGCGTTGAACGGTCATATCAATGG
The DNA here is from genome assembly GCA_026586065.1 of Dioscorea zingiberensis. Classification (NCBI taxonomy): domain Eukaryota; kingdom Viridiplantae; phylum Streptophyta; class Magnoliopsida; order Dioscoreales; family Dioscoreaceae; genus Dioscorea; species Dioscorea zingiberensis. Next base: position 15,437,375 of record CM048819.1, on the reverse strand, counting down.
GTGACTGATCAGCCTGTTCATAACACAGGTTGCTCTAAACGGGCATGTCAACGGACATTCACTAGGCCGTTTACCTCCTTTAGTTGCCAGCTTCTGTGTCTGGTTGTGGACGGCCGTTCATCACCCGGTTCAGCCCCTGTTCACTTCAAAATGTCTTCGTTTGGTCTTCATTTTGTCGATAACTGCTTCCTTTCACTCGGGGTTGCTTATATGCGCCCTGTTTACAATATATGAAACATTATAAGTACAGGCGGGCTATAAATAATTGAAATTGACATAGAGATACATGTAAAGATGATGTGTAAATATGCTCATTTGAAAGCTTATCAGTAGGTGCATCCGTTTAGGAAGTCTCTTGATCTATCAGATCCCAATTAACTACCTTTGGGGAAGTACGTCTACGAGTACCATCTATAAATAGGTTTGCATAAGGGTTTTACTTTCGTTATCTTTGTTTTCTTCTTTGCCGCTACTTGAGAAAACCCTTAACCCTTCACCGAGGGACCCCCCTTCGTCTCCCCAAACCGATGTAATGGAATTTCTACCCTTAGCCTCTAGGGAGCAGGCTACCAGTATTGAGTCAGTAGCTTGTTTTTTGAATTTCCCCAAGCTTATTCAAGTAGGTGATGGCTTTGCTATTCTACCTCCTTTTAGGTTTAGGCATTCAAACTCTAGAGAGTGCGGAAATTCTCCTTGGACCAGAGAATTGGCCTTGTATGTAGAATCCTTCCGAGTCAGCCTTCATCTTAATCCTCCACCCTTATTATGTGAAATCCTACTTTTTCACAAATTAACACCCGCACAACTCGTTCCCAACTTCTTGAAAGTCCTTTGAAGGTCTGTCATTCAATTTCTTTGGCTTGGTCCCTAGCCCTCCTTTTACTGGTTTCGCCTCTTTTTCACTTTGAAAAGGAATCCACATTTCGAGGGCTGGTACTATTTTTGCACCCGACTTCATAGGTCTTTCTTAAGGAAAACCCCTTCTTCCATTCACAATTGGAAGCTGGGGTTCTTCTTCTTTCCTAGTGAAACCAGGTGGATGATCACGATCTCTTGGGAGACCCCAAACACTTCCCTATCTTTCAAGGGGGAGATGTCGCATGCAAAGGAGGAACAACTGGCCTTCCTCCAAAGCAGCGAATATTTCCCCTTAGCCAGTTTAGTTACTATAGATAACCTCAGTAAAACTGGGCTCTTCCTTTCAACAGATAGGATGACCTCCTTTTTATGAAATTCATCAAGTTCTTTAATTTAGACATCACTAATCTGTTGACCTTGTGTTTGCAGAGGATTCGATGGACTGACGGTACTCCTCCAAGGTTTGAAGAAGAAGTCGGGGAGCTCATCCAGCTCTTCCACTCCTTGCCAGGACAAGCACCCTTCAGAGGAGCAGGCGCGTTCATCGAAGAAGTCTTGGGCTCAGCTAGAGGGTCTAGCAGTGCTGGCAGCTCCGAATGCCGAGGAAGTGGACACTTCAATGGATTTGGTCTCGAGAGCTCAGCGTCACTGAGTAGTATTGCTGGTGGACTCAGATACTAAGGTTGACACACCCTTTATTGAGCTGGCTCTGATAGCTCCAGAGTCAGGAAGCCCCCTCTTCATCCAAGGGTGACCTCCTGACCTCAAGCACTGCAGAGGTGGAGTTTCTCTTCACCGATGACGTAGCCACTGCCGAGGCCTTCGAAGCCATTTCTTTGAAGTCGGACCTTGCAACTTTCCGAGGGCTTAGCAAAGAGGAAATAGCTTTGTGGCTAATGCTAATAGGGATGAAGATATGCCTATGTCCATGTCTTTTCTATAATTTTGATATATTCTATTCAGTCAGGTTCATAACGATTTTTAATTACGCAATCTGGTCTTCTGATAGTCGATATGGCCAAGCATTTAAGAGAGGAGGCCATTCTTGGGGACCCTTGAAAGAGTTGTTGAAGAAGGTCGAGGCTGATCTAGCCTAGGCAAGGGCGGAGAACTTGGAGCTTCAACTTCAGAAGGTCGATCTTCTGATGGAGGTTTAGGCTAAGAAGAGGGAGAAGCTCCAAGCTGTCAGGGAAGTAAAGAGTAGCCTCAGCCTCATGAGAGCTTCAAAGGAATACAACTGCTACATGGAGAAGGAACAAGAGGTCTCAACTCGTCGGGCTACCAAGGAAGCTGCCAAGAAGATCATGGTTAAATTCATGGATTCGAGGAGTATCATGAAGAACTTCAAGCTTTCAGTAAGGAAGCCATGGAGAAGTATAAGGACTCGCGGGAATTCTTGGAGGAGCTCAAGGCTTTTACTACACAAAATATGATGGAGTTTAAGAACTTCAAAGGATTTATAGATGAAGCTGCTGACCGCGTTGTTGGAGGAGCCGAGCAGGGCTTCAAAATTTTAAGGAGATCATCCTCGAGCATCTAGAGTTGGACTTAGTCTTTCTGAATTTCGAGGGTGCTCTCCAATATTACCCTCTTACTGCTAAGGATGACTTTGGTCAAGCAGAAGCCGAAATTGTAGCTGAACCCAAGGTGTCAGCTTTAGTCGAGGTCGACGCATAAACTTCAGCTGAGGTCGAGGTGTCTCCAGTAGCTCATTAGGAATAAACTTTCGTACTTTGTATATTTTTCCTTTTGGTGTTTGTATTATTTCAACAAATCCATTAATAAAGAAATTATTTTTTCTTTACTTGTGTCATTTTTTCTTATTCAAGTGGATGAGTGAATATTTTGTTGTTCTCTTTTCCTTCAAGATGCTTTTACTTGTCTTCAGGAACGACTAAGCGTTGCTTCTTTTGTCGTTGGCTTGAAGACTTTATCCCTCTAATGTGACTGACTCTAAGCACGGTAGTCAAGCCTTCATGGTTCACATCTGTGAGTCCGACCAAGACTTAGGGTGTATATTTCTCCAAGATCGGATATGATGACTTGCATCATGTGAAAGAGAGGGGTGATAATTAGCTCCTTCTAGCTTTCTTCTTGGGACCTAAAAGTAAAAAAAAAAAACGATCAAATGATCTTTACTGATCATCTAGTCAAACCCTAAAAGGGTGAAGACAATCTGGCCAAAGAGGATTAGTGTTGTGTCCTGAGAAGGGCCATATAGTCGAGTTGTATAAAAGGTACCCTAAAGAAGGTTGTGCGAGTCGAGGTTGGTAGGGTTTTAACGGTCAGCCTCTATGTAAAAGACAGAGGTGACTTGAACCTTGGTGACCAAATCCAAGTCGAAGTCCTGAGCGGGGGTGACCTGACCCCTAGCGACCAAATCCATGTTGAAGTCCTAAGGGGGGGGGGGGGGGGGTAACCTGATCCCTAGTGACCGAATCCATGTCGAAGTCTTGAGGGTTATAACAATCAATCTCTACTTGCCTTAAAATGGGATGGGGACGATATGATCTCTCAGGACTGAATTCATGCCGTGAAAAGTGTAAGAGACGAATGCGGCCATTGCAGACCAGTTTGCTCAGCTCTAGATTGAGCAAAGTCTCTCAATCTAAGGCTCCTGTGATTGAATAATTTCACATACAAAATAAAAGTGGACTGTCTTGAGAAGAAAGCTCTATGATAATCATTTATAATATCTTTTCAAATACTCTCCATGAAGTAGCTTTTTGAACAGTTTCCCCGTAAGTCTGTCAGCATGTATGTGACAAGTTAGACAATCCCCACTACAGTTCAGGGTCCTTCCACATTGGGAGAAACCTTCCCGGTCCGATTCTCACTCTTGGAAGATGCTCTTTTGAAAGATGCGGTCTCCTAGTTGGAATATGAAATCTTACACCTTGGAGTTGTAGAAGTGCTGAACCCATTGTTGGTTGGCTGCTTCTCTAAGATATGCTTTGTCTAGTTTCTCTTCTAGGAGATTCAGCTCTCCTCAGAGGGCTTCCTTATTGGCTCCTTGATCAAAGGTCCAGGTTCAATATGTCGACATTCGGATCTCTATAGGGATCACTGCTTCTGCCTCGAATGTGACATTGAATAGAGTTTCTCTAATAGGGGTTTGACATGTCGTTCGATACACCCACAATGTACTAGCAAGTCATCCACCAAGTTGGAGTTGACTTGTTGGACTATGGTCTTTATGCTCTGAAGGATAGTCCTATTGGTGACCTGAACCTATATGTTGGCTTGGGGATGAATCATAGAGGTCAACCTCACCTTGATACCCAGCTCTACGAAAAATTCCTTGAACTTTTTGTTGCCTGTAGCCCGTTGTCTATAACAAAAGTGTCTGGGATGCTAAATCTGCAGATGATGGACTTACAAATGAAGTCTTGGCAAGCCCATTTGGTAATCTTTACCAGAGGTTATGATTCCAACCACTTGGTGGAGTAATTTATGGTGACGATTCGTAACTTTAACTATGTAATCGCTATAGGGAAAGGCCGAGGTTATCTATCCCCCACACAACAAATGGTTGTAGACTCAGGATTAAAGTGAGTCCGGTGGTAGGTTGGCACTAAATCCTCGAATGGTACTGATACACCTTGTATTTTTGAACTAGGGCCACTACGTCCTTTGCTAGCATGGGCCAGTAATACCCCTGCCTGAGGACCTTGTAAGCTAGTGATCTTCCCGAAAGATGATTACCATAGATACTTTCATGGACCTTTCACAGACATAGTTGGCTTAAGAGGGGCATAGACATCTCAATTACGAGAGGGTGTATGACCTCTTATATAGTTGGTCAACTAAGATCGATGATGAAGCAATCTGGCCTACTCACGGTCCTCTGAGCTTTTTTCTAGTCGGTTGGCAATGAACCTTAAATCAAGTAGTCTCGGATAGGGTCAAGCTAGCTCAGTTCTTCTTGGATCTCTTGGACTTGTCCTTTTGAGCGACCATCAATGCTTCTACAAGATAGGTGCTAGAGATTGATGGATTGATGGGCTGACTTTGTTTGGCATATTGAGAGGAGGCAAGCTTTGAAAGAAAGTCGGCCTCCTCATATTCTGATCAACGAATTTTTTTGATTTTGAACTACCTAAACTTCGAGGAAAGCTTAGTTACCACGGTGTGGCCATACTTCTTTCTCGAGCTTCGTACTCCTTGTTCATGTGCTCAGAGACCAATCCTGAGTCTGTGTAGGCATGAGGCTTTGGACTCCAATGCTAAGGGCTACATGTACTCTAATAATCAATCCCATGTACTCAGCCTCATTGTTCGTGGCCTTGAAATCAAACTTGAGGGTGGTTGATGTTTTTCATCAATCGGGGGAGTTTAAAATCAAGCCAGCTTCGGACCCATTTCGTGTGGTCGATCCGTTTACATACAAAATCCAAAGATGGTGTACTTGCCTTCCTTTCTCCTCAAATCTACCAGAATTGTCATCATATAGGGAGGGTGAGCTCTATGATGAAATCAACAAAGGCCTAAGCTTTGATAACGATCCAGGGCTTATAGTCTATATCAAACTCATTGAGTTTGGCAGCCCACTTATTCAACCTTCTAGATTTCTCAGGTCCCTGCAAGACCTATTTCAGGAGATGGTCGGTAAGAACTATAACTATATGAGCTTGGAAGTATAGCCGTATTTGATGAGCCGAGGTGACAAGCGCGTCTACCAACTTCTCTAACAGGAGGTATCCAGACTCAAGGTCATTGAGGACCTTACTAGTGTAGTATACTGGCTTCTGGCCCCCTCTTCTATCTTCAATAAGACCAAGATGATCTCATGCATTTGGAAGCCAGCCATAAAACTCATCTTCGTACTTTGGTTTGGTTAACAGAGGGTGCTCAGGTATTCTTTCAACTGTTGAAAGGCTCTCTCACACTCATTAGTCCATTCCACCTTAGGAACTTTTTGGAAATCTTGAAAGAAGGGAAGGCTCTTGCCTCCCGATCTCAAAATGAATCGACCCATGGCAGCTAACCTTCCATTCAACCGTTCGATGTCTTTGATAGTTTTAGTGGAGTTCATCTCTAAGATGGCCTTGATCATCTCGGAATTTGCTTCAATCCCTCTATGGGTGACCATAAAGCTGAAAAACTTTCCAGATTAAAGGGCACTTACTCGTATTAAGGTGCATCCCATGTTCTCAGAATAATCTGAATGTCTCCTCCAAGTCACCGGTATGTTGATCAACTTTCTTTCTCTTCACTAGCATGTTGCCAACATACACCTTGATGTTTCTGAAAAACTTTACTCACCAATCTTTGGAAGGTTACGTAGGAGTTTTTCAGTCGAAAGAGCATAACTCTATAACAATATGTCCCCCCTTATCTGTGATGAAGAAGGTCTTTTCCTCGCCTGATCTCGCCATTTTAATCTAGTTGTATCCTAAGAATTCAATTAAGAAAATTAATAACTCATGCCCGGGCGTGGAGTTGACAAACTTGTCAATCATAGAGAGAGGGAAGCTATCCTTCGGACATGCTTTATTTAAGGTTAGTGAAGTCAATGCACATCCACCACTTGTCGGTTGTCTTTTTGACCAGGATTACATTGGTGAGCTATTCAGGGTAGTAGACCACTTGAATGAAACCCTCCTTAAGCGACTTGTTGATTTCTTCCTCAATTGCTTGTTGTCAATCTTGGGCGAAATGGCCTCCCTTCTGAATGACATGTTTAAAGGAGGGGTAAAAATTCAAATGATGCTCCATGACCTCCTATCCACCCCGGCAAGTCTTCGAGTATCCAAGAGAATAACTCTACATTAGTTGGCAAGAACGTTAGTATATCCTCCCTTTACTCGTCAGTAGATCTACCTCGATCTAAATAGGACGATCTGGTTGGTCTTCAACTAGTGGTACGGTACCATTTCCTCCATAGGGGCTGCCTTTTGGGACAACTTCTCCTTGGTTTCTCCATGCCTCTCAATCGATATAAGGACTCTTGCATCTTGCCGTGAAGCAGGGAAATGTAGTACTGTCGAGCGGTAGACTGATCTCGTCGTAATTCACCACACTTGTGCTTAACTAGGAACTACATCAACAAGTCATAAGTTGTGACAGCTGCCCTTAGGGAGTTGTGCGTCGCCCTGCTAAGAATGATGTTGTAACTTGAGGATCATTTAATTACAAGGAAGTTTACAATAACCATCGTTTACCGAGGAAAAAATTTCTACTCTAGTAGGGAGGGTGACCATTCCTTCTGGCTGAACTGCTCCTCCAATAAAGCCGACTAGTGGTGACTTTACTAGCTTTAGACTCTCTGGCCCAAGGCCCATCTTCTCGTATGCTTCCCAGAAGATGATGTCAGCTGAATTCCCGCTATCGATGAGGACGCGCCTAACTTCAAAGTTGGTGATCATCATCGTGGCCACCTGCGCATTATCGTGAAGGTGATGGACACCCTTGAGTTCGTCATCCGAGAAGGTGATCGGCTACTCAACTCGTGGCCTCTTTCTTGGTTCATCTCCTTAGGCAGCCATCTGAGAGTAACTTTTACAGGTCGAGCTATGGTCTCCTCTGCTTGTTGGGCCCCAATAATATAATGGATAACCATAGCTGGAGGTTGGCTCCCTTTGTGTGGGATGGACCCTTTTTCTTTAGGTCCCTTCGAAGGTATTGAGAGAGGTATACTCATCTGATAAGATCCTTAATCTAGTCCTTCAGCTGTATGCAGTCCTCCTTATCGTGACCTCGATCCTAGTGGAACCTATAGTACATCTTGACATTCTCTCGGCCGCTAGTGTGTTTCATTTTGGTTGGCCATTTAATGATTCTCTCGTTCTGTATTAGCATAAGGATCTCATGTTGGCTAGTGTTCAGTAGGGTATGGATACAGAACCGAGCTACTTCCACCTTCCGGTTGACTTCTTAGGGTTGGAACCTCGGCTTCTTGGTGTGCTTTAGAGGTTCTTGGTTTTTGTTTCTCCCTCTTGGGCTTTTCTTGACTAACTTCTTCCCGCCTAGCCGCCTGGAGGTCGATATTTATGTATTTCTCGCCTATGGCTAGTGGCTCAACCAAGTATTTTGGTTGTTTCTTTGAAAGAGAAAACTAAAAAGGAGATCAATGCAACCCTTAAATTAGCTCTGCTACGGTGAAGATCTGGTTGAGGTCGGGGATCTCCAACATTTTCAAAGTCTTTCTCTGTTTCTTTCTGCCGATGAAGTGACTCGCTCAGCTCTTCAAAGAAAGAGATGGACTCCGGAGGGACGATGGTAAACCACATCTTGGCTACGCTCCATAAGGTAGATGGGAGCTCCCCATACATGATTGTCCTTAGCTTCGTGGAGCATCATCCTCGACCCTTGATGGTCGACCGGATCCGAGGTACCGTTGTATGCCTTGATAGAGGGGATTCAGAATCCGGTTGAAAGAATACAATCAAGAATCTCAGGAATGAAGGGAGAGATCGTGTGAGTAACGTACTTCACTCGTTCCTTGGTTTCTTGGGATACGACCTTTAATTGAGCTCTCGAGGAGTTCTCAGGTTGAGGTTGAGGTTGAGGTGACCCTTTGCTGCTTGATTGCTTGATGATGGAGCAACTTTCTCGTCCCTTCTTGTGTGAGCTGTTCCTTTGGGCTCCGGGGCGTGTACAGTCGAGCGTCGCCCCTCTTCAAATGAGTTTGCAACGATGTTTCTTGGAAGTGGTGGGAGCAGAGATATCTACTACTCAATGATTCGAAGAGCTTGGGTGAATGCCTCGATCTTTTCCTTAGGAACTCGATACATTGAGCCTTGAACCACTCTTCCCAGGATAGTAGGCTGGTCTTGACTAGTGCCTTCAACTTCTTGAATGTCGTTGCATCTAATGGTGTTGTCGTTGATCAGATTAGAGACTTGACTCCGCTTGCTTCCAGCCATCGTCGAGAGCTACACAACGTCTTAATCAAGAAGATGAAGATCTATCCACTAATCCGCTCCTCTTGGAGATTAGAGTATGCCTTGATCAACGAGAGAGATTGATCAACGAATGTGGGAATTCTCTAGGAGATTTCAGTAGAGAGGTCGACAATGATCGGCAATTCTTCTTCTCCTTCAAAGATCGCCCTTGGGGGATTGAACCTCACAGAGAGTGAACTATAGGAGGGAAGAGCTCATAACACTTGCGCTCAAAGGCCTCTGATGCTCAAGTTATGAGTCAAAAAGGAGGGTGAGAGAGAGAGAGAGAGAGCTTCGAAAGAGATATACTAGAATTCCTGTGCTAGAATCCAATTCCAATTGTCTTCTTTTGTGGGAGGATGACCACTTTTTAATTCCCTCGCGAGCCTTATCTACCAGCTTTCAGCATGCTTGGGGATTATCTGCTACAATTGGATAACTAGGCAGCTGGTTTGACAGTTGGACTTTCATTTTGGCGGTTTTAATCATACCATGTGTTTGTAGTTATTTTATCCCATATCATATTTATTAATTAGTTATTTTAAAATATAATATAAATTATATTGTTCTTTAATAATTAGGATGAATATATTTAATTAAAATTATTTATTTTAATTAGTTTTAGTTAAGAAAAATTCTAATCAATTAAGAATGAGTGAGCTTACCCATTAAGGGTGGCGTTCACTTGTCCTGAAGAGCTGGGGAGTGACTTCCCCCACTTTACATATTTATTTCTTCTAAAATAGGTGTAGTGACATTTCCCCATTTTAGAATTTCTGAAACTATGAGCCAACCTAACTTTAAGGGGGCGTTTGGTTGATAGCAATGAGAATGAGAATCATTCCTTACTCAAAATATGCTCCCGTTTAGTTGACATCAATGGGAATGAACAGTGGTTTAAGGAGGTATGGGATTCCTTCAAAACGCCTTATGACATTTCTCCCAAATTGGGGGGAATGGGCATTCCTTGATAAGGAAATACCATTTTTGCCCTTATTCATAATCTTTTTCCATTTTCATACTTAACAAACTAAAATTATTAATTATTAAATAATAATTAATATTTAAAATAATTAAATAATAATTAAAATTTAAAATTTAAAATTTTCATACTTAACAATTCTGTCATTCAATAATAATTAATAATTAAATTATTAAAATAATTGCAAAAAATAATTATTTAAATATTTATTCATAATAATTAATTTATTATAATAATTTAATATTTAAAAAATAGTTATCATTTAACAAACCTATTATCCTCTAATATAATTTAATATTTAAAATAATTAAATAATAATTAATATTTAAATTTTTTCAATTTTCATACTTAACAATTCTGCCATTCTATAATAATTGATAATTAAATTATTAAAATAATTGTAAAAAATAATTATTTAAATATTTATTCATAATAATTAATTTATTATAATACTTTAATATTTTAAAAAATAGTTATCATTTAACAAACCAATTATCATCTCATATAATTTAATATTTAAAATAATAATTAATATTTAAAAATTTTCCATTTTCGTACTTAACAATTCTGCCATTCAATAATAATTAATAATTAAATTATTAAAATAATTGTAAAAAATATTTATTTAAATATTTATTTAAAATAATTAATTTATCATAATACTTTAATATTTAAAAACATAGTTATCATCAAACAAACATATTATCCCCACATATAATATAGTTATTTACATAAGGGACACAATAGTCATTTCATCACATATCTCTTCTTTTAATTTTCCCGTTCGCAATAAACTACCATTCCAATCCCTATCAACCAAACACAGTTTTCATTTCTATACTTTTCATTCCCCCTCATCCCATTCTTATACCCATTCCCATTCTCATTCCATACCTTACAACCAAACGACCCCCAAGAGTTTAAACACGGAGGTGAGTGAAGTGGGGTGCTTTTAAAAGAATAACTTTTCATTTGCTTTTAGCACCCTTTCGTGAACTCAAACAAAGACAACTCAAAGAATTAAAAAGAAATACACCAGCCAACCCCGACTTTGAAAACATTTAACCTTCCGCGTTCAATTGATGGAAAATAGTGAAGGAAATTAATAAGATATTTTTCTTTACGTACGTATCCCATTACTTAAAGAAAATTATAAACAGGGTTAAGTATATATTTTGTGGGCAGTATTTTATTTTATTTATTTTTATAAAGCCGACAAGTGCCCCCATTAAAGAAGCTAGGGACGGGCATAAATGTGGAGTCCACCTCAACACATATGAGCCCTCATCTGTATGAGTGGGTTTTCGAACTCAGTTCATCCGAGAGAACACTTCACACAGAAATCTAATAACAATAGGTCAAGAAGTTGTTAGTATATTTTTTTTGGACAGTATTAAATGATATAATTTCAAAACGTGAGAATCGTTAGAGAACTTGGACCGCTCTACATACTCTCTCTGTCACTGCCTCATAATCATAGACTTGAAATTAATGAGTAATGACTAATCTCAAGAGATTTCATGGTCAAGTGTTTATATCTACCGGATAAGCTTCACCGCCCGTGGGGGAAGAGACATTTAACGAAAAGCTAAGGTGTGAACAAAAGAAAGCATGTACAAGTTCATTATACAACGAAGATGATAAGAATTCTAATTCATTAATTAAAACCAGCCAAATTCCACTACATGAGAGCGACTAGCTAGTTTGAAGTCATACATGAAGACAGGGACCAATAGGTTTCATCTTCATGACTTTGAACCCTATTCTTTTGCTTCTCATATAGCAATATTAGACTTCTCAGAAATTTCCTTATCAACCAAACAATGCAATTTTTCTACATAAAGTTATGATATTCATATCAAGGCTAGCCTAATTTTAAGTTATATATAATCAAATATAGACATGTTTGTATATAAAAAATATTTATAATTAACCGAACACCCCTGCACTGTTTGCTTTTTTACCTTTAGATCCATGGGGTGTAGAGATTTAGTATAAATAATGTTTTGTGTGGGTAGGGTATAAAGGTAAATAATGCACAAACAGTGTCAGAGATTTATTAAAAAATAATATATTTAAGTAAATAAAAAATAAAAATAAACAATGTATATATATATATATATATATATATATATATATATATATATATATCCAAAACAGAAGAAATCCAAGTAAATAGTGACTTTATTCTAATCCTATTTATTTTACAAAATATGATTCCTAAAATAATCTTAGACCCAACTAATATAACTAAGCTAAATAAGATGATAATTTAATTATCACCAACCTAACAATTTTATGCAATAAGTGAAGGATTAGATCTAAATAATTTCGATACGACCATTTTCACTAACCTTCATTTCTACATAATAAAAAAATTATTTTATTTTTCCAGAAATGAATAAATAATTTATAAACAGTCAAATTTCATTTAAAGTTTGTCATTATAATAATCACACGTGCAACGTGGTCTAGACGACTGGCTCCCCACCGACCTACGCATTCCGACTTTGTCATTATCTTGTTTCTTGTATCTGGTTTTATAATTTTTTGCTGCGGTCCCTTTAAAACATTGAATTGCTGATTCAGAGGAATCCAAATGCAATCATTTAATGAGCAGGAAAGCAAAAGAAGGCCCGGAAAGTTGGCTTTTCTTCTAAAAGCTGGTCATATTTTGCATATCTTATAAGAAAGTTTTTTTTTTTTTTTTTTGAATTAATTACCTGTCAGTTGGGTAGCCCATTAACATAGTTAAAAAAAAACAAAAAGATTGAAATTATAAAAATGTCCATTAGATTGAAGTATGATTTTTAATATAGGATTAAATAGTGGGGTAAATAAATTATGGGAATGTTCCTCCAACTTTTAATGGACTACGTGTTGCAACTTTGCGCTCCACTGGATTCTCGGATTGGTGGTATCCCACACATATGGTGGAGTTGCCTACCTATTCGCCCATCAGAAGCACCTCACTCATCTTCTCTACGTTATTCTTCAAGCTTCACGAGTTTTCGCCACTCTTCTCCCCAACTTCACAGCGTTCAATCTCCGCCGGTTACCGGGAAGAGCAACTCTCTAGAGCTTCCAACGACCATTTCCATGTGCTTAGACCTAAGTGAACTTTTCCCAACTAAAAATGCTTCATGTTTTGGGTTTATAGTGCGTGATCTAGTGGTTGAAGTTTATTTTAGATTCTATGGGACAACTTGCATTTTTGGATGTTTTTCAACTTTGGCTGCGAATCAAAATAGATATTATCTCCCATTTTCCCATTCTCCTTTGTTTAGATTTTATTCAGTTATTTGTGTCGGAATTATTGTTCTGGTTGTAACAATGTGCATTTATTAGAACACGTTTGTGTGTTTTTTTTCTAAAAAAAAATTTGTTAAAGTGTTTATCAGAAGTTGTCTGTTATTGTCTCCTCTTCTACTGTAATAGTTATGTGTTTATTTTTTGACGTTTCTATTTATTTTTTAACGAAAACGTTTAATATTATTATAGAAGCGGTTGTTTCGATTCCATGTTCAAGCAATAGACTTATTTGCTATAGTGTCCAGTTATTTGCAAGATGGCAAGGAAAAACTGTTTCCTCATCAACGCGAGGTGTTATCTGTTTGTGATGATGCTAAGCAAGCTAAAGAGGATGATGACAACTCGACATTGGAAGATGCTTGAGAAAACTCCCTTAACCTTTTTATGGAGTTAGTGATAGCTCTTAAATGAGGGCTATATTCTTATAAATTTTGGATTTGAAATCCATTAAACTGATAATATGATGCACTAATGTAATTTCGATGTGTTTTTGAGAGAAATGAAGGACCCCGGTACAAATGAACCAAGAATACAATGAAGATCAAATAAAACATGGAGCACTCAGTCAGGGCTGGGTGCGACGGTACCCATATTTGGGAGCCGCAACACCTGGCTGATTTTATATGATTATTATTCAAATTTATGATTCAAATTCGATCTCCGACGCCCGAGATTCGAATTTCATCTGCAGAGGTCATGTGATCATTATTCGATTATGATTCAAATATGATTTGCGGAGCTTGGGTGATCCTCGTCCAATTATGATTCAAATTCAATATGATAAGCCTCTAAAATCTATATAAAGAGCTCTAATTCTTTGAAAAGAAACAACCTCTGATAGATTATGAATATGGTACTTGTCAAAAGAGTTCAAAGATAGTCTTGAGGGTAATTACGAGGCAAAAGTAAAGAAGACTTAGGCATCGTTCTCGGAGTGAAAGCGAAGATAATAGGTTATCGGAGGCCCCGACCAAAGTTTTATCTACTTTCCCCTCTCTTTATTTAGTGTTTATGCTGAATTTATCAGACATGTTGAACATTAGCATTAGGATTAGCATGAGCTAAATACTTTTTCTACGGTTGTAACGAACTTAAAGTATGCGTTTTAATATATTTTAGTTCTCTCTATTAATTGATTGATGAGTTGTGTATGAAATTGCATGGTTATGCTTTCGATACACTGAAAGGTTGAGATTGATTGGATTATCCTAATGTTGCTTAAAAGAGAATATTAGAGGTAGTCTTCAATTGCATAGTGATTGTTCAACCATTCGAATTGTTTTGCCTATGAGATAGAAATATACTCATCGACCCTATAGCCATTTAAGGAGTCAACACCTAATGACTACCCTAGCGTACATCTTGTAATAGAAATATAGGGGAAAAAGGTTAGGGTAGATAGTCTTGAGTGCTTGAATGAGACTTGAGAATACATTAGAGCTTTGGGTTTATAACTCATCCATCATAAATAAAAGAGAACTAGAATATAATCATTTATCATGCTTAAAGTGTATTAAAACCCTAGGTTTACTAATATTCATAAAAACCCTACACTTTGTCAATAATTAGGATTAGTAATTTTAATTTTATTCAAATACAAACGACTACTTTACATAGTTTGAATAAAGCTAGAATTGATATAATTGTAGTGATTAGCATGGATTTTAGGGCATTCCTCTTGGAATTGAAACTCATTTATCATTATATTACTTGTTTGCGATACATACACTTGCATTACGAAATCAACTCAACAACTAGAGTCCATCATCCATGTCACGCCCCGACCCGAATCCTGGGACCTCGGGCACGTGAGGAGACCGGTCGTACCCAAGTAGAGACGAGCCCCACTAGGATACAAGGCCTGTGTAAATCAAACACAGATAACATACATAATCCAAATGTCTCAAATAACATAGACAAATAATCTCAGAGTCCTACAGCAACAAAATAAAACATAAAGGGTCCAAATGCCCTAAACAATACTGGCCCTACAAGGGTCCTAAATCAAAGACTCTCACACAAAAAGAAGATAAGTGAGGTCCTCCGACCTCGGCAAACAACCCCCAACTCTTGCACGACTCCTGAGACCGAGTCACCTACTCCTTAGGACTTGAAAAAGAGAGAAGGGAAAACAAGTGGTGAGCTTTCGAATGGAAAGCCTAGTAAGTACCTTGCAAGGATCACAATGATGTAAATCCAACCAAGATGATAAGTTAAACATGATCAAATCCAAGAATCATCAATCACAAAGGGGCTACACCCCGCACAACCAAAACCTAGGAGTCTACCACAAACAACAACAATGGTACGACTACTATCCAACGGCAGCCCTCGGGCTCTGGAAGAGAGTTTCAAGAGGAAGCTCAACAAACTATCCCCCGGACATCAACAACACAGCCTCGGCCTTAAGCGACAAGCTTGTCTCACCTCGGTAGTGCCACCTCTTATACATGTCGACATGGTCAACGAATCAATCCCACTGACAGGCAGAACAACCAGAGTATCACGTCCCTCTAGCATGGCATACTGAAACGCCCAAGGTGTCCCCATCCATGAACGCCCCCTAGGACAACCAGGGTATCATCCCCCTAGCATTGCTAACAGAACCGCCAGGGTGTCCTCATCCCTGAACGTTCCCAAATGGAGCCTCCTCACTCCACTGCACCGTGTGGAAGAACAAACTCAGTTGGCGCACCCCTTCCGGCCATCACACAAGACCATGTGCCCATGATCAAGTGTCGGCCTACGAGTGGGCATGTCCAATGAGCGTTTCAACAACCATACACATACGTAACGAAAGAACAATACAAGATGCAACTATGAGCATGAAAACAATAGCAAATCATCATGAATCAACCAAACATGCTAACAAATAGCAACAACAAGATCAAGAAACCCAATGATGGGTGGGAGCTAGGCAGGGTATCTTACCTCTATCAACGATATCTGGAATCTCACGAGACTTCCCCCTGACGTGTCTCTATGTCAATATCTGGTGAATATGAAACAACCTATATCAATAATAGTAATAGCATATAAACCCTATATGTCTAGATGCACATGTACATCCCGCTATCATCACATAATTCTCATTGGGCCAAGGGCCCACTAAACATTTAACCCAATGGAGTCCATGAATATATTCACCATCTAATGGTTCACAGCTCATAATTTCTTACTCATTCTCAGAAGATGGGTTGAGGTCCATTGGGCTCCTTACACTTCCTCTACTGATAATTTGGATTTATTCAAGTACCATAAACATTAATAAGGCTATGGAGTATAACCTTTTTAGTTATCCACACATAAGCCACATGGGTTCGATACAAATCATCACTGATCATCAAACAAATAGACCTTCATAAGCTAACACTTGCCAACACGAGTTGCTTCCTGATAATCCGTTACCCACAACCAAATTCCCAACCTAACATAGATAGAATCCAAGACCATGAAGGTTCATCAAATAAAAGTTTCACCTTACTATGATTTAAGAAATACCCTCAAAAATTTATCAACATAAGAACCACTATCAAATATCTCATCAAGAATAAATCATGCCTTCATTTTCTATTAACATACACTATTAAAAGTCAAACCACTGCCTTTATAAACCCCAAAAGAAAGCTACTAGGCCATTCATAACCTATCTATTTATCTCTTCTCATATATGACTACTTATTTTGCATGTTTTGAAGAGAAAATCCATGCATAGCCCTTCACAGCACAACCACATTATTACAAGTTCTTATGATCCATGCAAAAGCCCAGGTTTAAATCATATAGAAATTAGAAACCTACAACATCCATTGGCTTATGGTGCTAGCATGTACGTAGTTATCCAAAGTTCAATTCATGCATTCATAGATTCAAGAAAGTTTCTGTTTTATTACCTAAGTCCCAACACTTGGAATACTCACTAGCTAATTTCATCATAACCTGGGAACATCAACTCATGTTAGACCACTAATACCTTCCCTTCCCTGAGCCTCTACTTAACCAAATAAACATGGATATGTCTCCTAACTAGCCTTTTATTATCAACGAGTAAGAGATTATTAACTTAGTTACTAACAACAGACCTTTGTCATCAACTCTTTAAGAACCCCATACATGCTTATATTCACTTGGCTCACAACTACTTGCACCCATGTACAGACCTCCTCGAAACCTTACTGTCTATTATTTGAAACCCATACCAGGCATTATTCTCTCATCTATCTTTCCTACATGCATGCAAGACGAGACACAAGAGCCGGAGGGCAGGAGGTTGGCCGAGTTCGTCGACGATTCAACAAGCCCTTTGGGAATAGCTCCGATGATCGGACGTTCACCGTCAAGGGGGTTCTTCACTAAGGTGCGCGTTTCCTATTCATGAGATTCAGAAGATCAGATCACGGTCCACAAAGGAATTCGTGAGCTTACCGACGAGTTTAAAGGTATTTACTGTTGTAAAGTGTGGCTTTATCTTTTTGTGGATATTGCAAAATCCCACATAATATTAATTTTAAAGCCAACAGAACCTTAAATTAAAACCATGTTTTACCAGTTCAAAACTGACTTTGACTGCTTCTCCCAGAATTATCCAACCCACCTATTTAGTTGCAACTCCCCAGATTTTATCCCGATTTTGCTGCCACTACTAAAATATCTCTCCTCTCCAACATCCAAGTGCTTGGCCTAAAAATAGAGAAGCCAAAAACTGCAGAAAAATAACTACTATTCTTCCAACCTTTCTTCTTTTTTTTCCGCTAGGTACTTTGAATTCTCTCCTGTTGATTCCTGTTCTCCTAAACAAGGAAAGGCTTGTTTTATCCTGGAGGAAATTAATTCCTTTAGGGCAGCGACTACGCGACTCAAGCATTGGTGTTGGAGCTACAAATTTCAACAATCTAAAGGAATTAATTGCTTCCTAACACCACTGCCATGGACAATCAACAAGCTTCCGACGTTACCCACTTGCCTCGCTTCTCCTTCCATTCTTTATTCTTTGCACTCTTTGCTCAAGGAGGTTCATCAGTTTCGGTTGATGTCCCTCCACCTAATGCTGCCCTCCCTACTAGCCTTCCTCCGATATATGCAAAACCATTTCCAGATGTCTCCAACATTGCTGTCTTCGACGGGGAGAACTTCAAAAGATGGAAAGACCGGATTCACTCTCTTCTGAACATGCATGGCGTCGCTTGGGCTCTCACCACAACAAAACCCAAATCCAACCAGGAGTCTTGGGAGTACGCCAACAAGGTCTGCAGGCACACTATTCTTTCCACTTTATCTAACAGTTTGTTTGATGTGTACGTGAGCTACAAGGAGGCAAACATGATGTGGGAGTCTATGACATTGAAGCACACTGCTGAGGACTTCGTCAAACAAAAGTTCGTGTGTGGGAACTATTATAGGTGGGAGATGACCGACAACAAAATTCATGAGTACCAGAAGTTGTTGGAGGACTTGAAGAACAACAACATCAACCTGCAAGATGAATTCATCAGCGAGCTGTTGATCGAGAAGCTGCCCAACTCTTGGAATGACTACAAACAATCACTCAAACACAAGGAGAAGAAGATGACATTGCAGGAGCTGATCAAACACATCTTGATTGAGGATACCAATCGTAAAGAGAGAAAGACTGTCAAAGCTAAGGAGTTGGCGACCAAAGCAAACTTGGTGCAACATAAAGATGGGCCGAAAAGGTACGATCAGAGTTCAAATAAGCCTGGTTTTAACTTGAAAACTAATAACCCCAACTTCAAGAAAAAGAGTGGGAATTGCTTTGTTTGTGGCAAGCCAGGTCATCATGCTCCGCTGTGCCGAAAAAGAGTGAGAAAACACAACTGGAAGTGAGAAACCTCCTACAACAAAGGTTAACTTGGTTGAAGGGGATGATGATATTATTGCAGTTGTGATTTCTGAAGTGAACTTGGTGGCCACTTCCAACAATTGGATAGTAGACTCTAGGGCTACTAGACACATCTGTGCAAGCAGAAATGCTTATGCCTCCTATACACCAATAGGGGATGATAATGAGGTGGTCTACCTTGGAGATTCTCACACAGCTCAAGTATTAGGAAAAGGGAAAGTTTTGCTGAAACTTACCTCAGGAAAAACTTTGGTATTAAATGATGTATTACATGTTCCTAATATTAGAGCTAATTTGTTCTCTGTAGCACTGTTGGGAAAAGTTGGGGTTAAGGTTTCTTTTGAGTCCGACAAAATTGTGATGACAAAAAATAATGTCTTTGTCGGGAAGGGATATTGTAACAAGGGCTTATTTGTACTCAACGTCTCTGAGATTAATAATAATGATGCATCTTCTTCTGCTTACTTGGTTGAATCTTGTGATGTTTGGCATGCTAGATTAGGACATGTGAATTTTTCTTATTTAAAACAAATGCAATCTTGTAATTTGATACCTAAGATTAATACTAATAATTTGAATAAATGTCAAATTTGTGCTGAGACTAAACAACCTAGAAAATCTTTTGCATCTGTTAGTAGAGAATCTAATTTGTTAAACTTGATTCATACTGATTTGGGTGATTTAAAACAAGTTATGACTAGAGGTGGTAATAAATATTATATTACTTTTATTGATGATTGTTCTAGATATACTAGAGTTTATTTGCTTAAGCATAAAGATGAAGCATGTGCTAAATTTTTGTTGTATAAATCAGAAGTTGAAAATCAACTTGGGAGAAAAATTAAAAGAGTTAGATCCGATAGAGGTGGTGAGTATGTTTTGTATAATGATTTTTGTGAAAAGGAAGGAATAATACATGCGATTACTCCTCCTTACTCTCCCCAATCAAATGGTGTAGCTGAACGAAAAAATAAAACTTTAAAAGAGATGATGAATGCCATGTTGGTTAGCTCAGCTGCACCAGAAAATCTGTGGAGAGAAGCTATTTTATCTGCTTGTCATTTACAAAACAGAATACCACATAAGAGAACTGGCAAAGCACCTTACGAATTGTGGAAAGGTTATCCTCCTAACCTTAAATATTTGAAAGTGTGGGGGTGCTTAGCTAAGGTTATGCTTCCTGATAATAAAAAGCGTAAAATCGGGTCTAAGACTTCTGATTGTTTGTTTATTGGATATGCTGAACATAGTGTTTCTTATAGATTTCTTGTTTTGAAAAGTGATGTCCTTGAGCGCAGCACTATTGTTGAGACAAAAAATGCTGAGGTTTTTGAACACATTTATCCACTATCTGAAATTTCTCGTGTGCCTATTCGTGAAAATGATTTTGATGATTCTTCTGAAGTTTTGAGGAGCAGTAAAAGACAAAAGAAAGAGTTTTCTTTTGGAAATGATTTTTACACTTATCTTGTTGAAAAGGGTCCTTCTTCTTTATCAGAAGCTTTTTCATCACCTGATGCTCCTTTTTGGAAAAAAGCTATGGAAACCGAATTGAACTCGCTTTTACAAAATAAAACTTGGGAATTAGTTGATTTACCTCCAGGAGCAAGACCAATTGGTTGTAAATGGGTTATTGTAAAGAAAATCAATCCTGATGGTAGTTTTGTCTTTAAAATGAGACTTGTTGCAAAAGGTTTTACCCAAAAACAAAATATTGATTATTTTGATACTTTTGTTCCTGTTGCTAGAATTTCTTCAATTTGTGTTTTACTTGCTTTAGCTTCGGTTTATAAACTTGTTATTCACCAAATGGATGTTAAAACTGCTTTTTTGAATGGTGATTTAGAAGAAGAGATTTATATGGTTCAACCTGAGGGATGTGTTGTTCCAGGTCAAGAGAATAAAGTTTGCAAATTAAAAAAATCTTTGTATGGCCTGAAACAAGCTCCTAAACAATGGCAGGAGAAATTTGATTCGGTTTTGATAGAAAATGGTTTTTCATCTGTGAGTGTGGATAAATGTGTTTATACCAAGCTATCCAATAATGATTGTGTTATTATTAGTCTTTATGTGGATGACATGCTTATCTTTGGCACTAGTCTTGACATAGTACTTAGTACTAAAAGTTTTCTAGCTTCAAAGTTTGAAATGAAAGACTTGGGTGAAGCTAATGTGATATTGGGTATTAAAATCATAAGGGATGATAATGGTATTTTGTTGTCACAAAATCATTATGTGGAGAAACTTCTTAAGAAGTTTGATAGTTATGATGTGGCACCTGTGAGTACCCCTTATGATGCAAATGCTCAATTAAAGAAAAATAGAGGTGAACCTGTATCACAGTCTGAGTATGCACAGATTATTGGGAGTCTGTTGCATTTAATGAATTTTACGAGACCCGATATAGCTTATGCTGTCGGTAGACTGAGCAGGTATACCCAAAATCCGAATGATGATCATTGGACTGCTTTACGCAGAATTTTGAAATATTTGAGAGGTACCATGAATTATGGTATCCTATATAGTGGATTTCCCGCTGTACTTGAAGGGTATAGTGATGCTAACTGGATTTCAGATTCAGACGGGATCAAATCCACTAGTGGTTATGTATTCACATTAGGTGAGGGTGCTGTGGCTTGGAAATCGACCAAGCAATCAATCATTGCCAGATCGACCATGGAGTCAGAATTCATTGCCCTAGAATTAGCTGGCAGTGAAGCTGAGTGGTTGAGGAACTTCTTAGCAGAAATTCCTTTGGGGATTAAACCTACACCTTTTGTGTCAATGCATTGCGATTGTAAATCAGCAATAGCTGTTGCAAAGAACAAAACCTTCAATGGGAAAAATAGACATATTCGATTGAGACATAATGTGTTAAAGCAATTGCTTAAAGATGGAATTATTTCCATTGATTATGTGAAGTCAGAAGTGAATTTGGCCGATCCTCTGACTAAACCTTTGGCAAGAAAACAAATCCTTGAAACATCGAGGGGAATGGGACTAAGGCTAATTTGAGTTTATCAACAATTGACGGGAACCCAACCTATGTGATTGGAGATCCCATGAAGTATGTTCATATGGGTAATAACCAGTCAGTTGTTGATCCTGCACACTAAAAATTATAGAGTCCCTCCTATGGTGAGTGATTAGTGCTTGAACTGCCAAACAAGTGTGAGGTTGAGTGTATATACTCTTAACGAATTCTATATCCCTTAATGGTGGTGTATTATAGGCAGTATACATTTGATAGAATCACCTATATGAGTGTGAAGTGGGGCCGCTTCTATGAGATTTTTAGCCGAGTCTCTAGAGCACTCATGAATGTCCAGGCGCGCGCACGGTCTATTAGCG
Source organism: Dioscorea zingiberensis (assembly GCA_026586065.1). Classification (NCBI taxonomy): domain Eukaryota; kingdom Viridiplantae; phylum Streptophyta; class Magnoliopsida; order Dioscoreales; family Dioscoreaceae; genus Dioscorea; species Dioscorea zingiberensis. The sequence goes on along the minus strand of CM048819.1, from coordinate 15,415,126 downwards.
CAAAAACGCGATGAACAACAGGAGTCGTTGAGTGTAATGTGATTAGTGAAACCTATATTTTACAAAAAGTGTTTTGGTTCATAGAAACTATATGTTTCACCAACTACTCTGTAATTTATGTTTCATTAATCTAGACCTAGTTCATAGTCCCAAAAGGACACTAGCTTCGATGCATTACATCTCATGTGTTGAAACCCAACATAAATTATTGGGGTAAAGCCAGTTTTGGTCCCTGAAAACGGGACCAATGTTCATTTCCATCCCAAAATTCAAAATTTGTTCAATATGGTCCCTATGTATTGCATATTTTGACATTTTGGGTCCCTTTATATTCCGTATTTTAGCATTTTTGGTCCCTATTGCTGACGTGGCGGTCATGTGGAATACCAATGAAATGCATATATTCTTTTTATTATTATGTTTAGGTCGTTATTTTGCTGATGTGGAGTGATAAGTGGCAGTATATGCTGATGTGGACCGTATTGAACAAATTTTAAATTTTTGGGATGGAAATGAACATTGGCCCTGTTTTCAAGGACCAAAAATGGCTTTAACCCTAAATTATTTCGTATGGCTTTTGCAATATGTGGGGATTGTTGTAAAGTCTGGCTTTATCTTTTCGTGGATATTGCAAAATCCCACATATTATTAATTTTAAAGCCAACAGAACCTTAAATTAAAACCATGTTTTACCAGTTCAAAACTGACTTTGACTGCTTCTCCCAGAATTATCCAACCCACCTATTTAGTTGCAACTTCCCAGATTTTATCCCGATTTTGCTTCCACTACTAAAATATCTCTCCTCTCCAACGTCCACTTGGCTTAAAAATAGAGAAGCCAAAAACTGCAGAAAAATAACTACTATTCTTCCAACCTTTCTTCCTTTTTTTCTGTTGGGTACTTTGAATTCTCTCCTATTGATTCTTGTTCTCCTACACAAGGAAAGACTTGTTTTATCCTTGGGGAAATTAATTCCTTTAGGGCAGCGACTACGCGACTCAAGCATTGGTGTTGGTGCTACAAATTTCAACACTTACCATGCTTCTTGGGCGGCGGGGTTTCACCAGAGATCCCTGGGAGTCCACCGGTGCTCCTCCGGATGGTTCGTCGAGCTCAGCACACACACAAACAACAGAGAAGGAGAAGGATGAGGTTGGATGGCGTTAGGGTTAGAAGACTCATCTTCTTATAGGAGGCTAAACGAAATCCCAAACCCATGATCGTGGGGCGAGGTTAGCGTTTCCTGTTGCTGGAAGATCGCGAGATTAACGGGATGAGGACTGAGATCGTAGTGGCTCTCGCGGTCTTTGCACACACCCCCTCCAATCTTAAATTTTTACATGCAGGTCCACCTAGCTCTAATGACTTGTGAGAGGGGAGCTTTACAACCTAGCCCCTGTAACTTTCCAAATTCACAAACATACCCCGCTATCCTCCTAATTAATTCTAGATTAAATCCTCTTTAAGTCCTAATTAAGAGATTATTCAGTTAAGCCCAAGTTTGGGGAAATCCTTTAATCCAGAAATCCTTTAATTGATAAAATAATTAAAGAGAAATTAAACCAATTTATTCATAAAATTCTTGGATTTTATAATCCAGAAGAGGGGGCTCTTCAATTCCCTCTTGGTGATGTACGATGTGAGGACCGGAGCCTTCAACATTGGTTATTCTCAACCGAAGTTCCGTCTAGAGGATGTCCGCTTAATCCTCTAGCGTTCGATGCCACTGTATTGTAGTAAGCCGAGGCCGCAAAGAGTGCTTTTGAGTATAGTTTCCTGAGGAAGGTGGCTGACCGAGACCGCCTTGCTTAAGAATCCCAATGACTTTGTTATCCCAATGGATAATGATGCTCTTAACCCCACGGTTGATACAACTCAACCGCCCAATAGCATCATACCTAAGAATAAGAAGCCCTTCTGCTAAGGTCATCTAGATAAGCTAGAGAGGGTAACGCTTTCCGTGTTCCTCAATTCCCGGATGGACAAGTAAGACACATTGCACTTTATTTATGAAATTTCTTCTTACTAAATGTACTAATTAGTGTTTAGTTTTTGAAGTTTCTGTGTACTAAATGGTTAAATTTTTATTTTTTAAAGTTTCTGCTTACTAAATGGCTTAATTGTTTATTTTTAGCAGTTAATGTAAACTAAATCACGTATTCTTTCTAACAAGACTATCATTTGGAGAAACAAGTTTGGTTATGCCAACCACGAGCAACTATACATATTGGTCTAAGGAAAAATGGTTCCTGATGATGTCGTTGATGTTTTTTTTTTTTTTTAATTGAGTCCTTGAAGCAGAAGCTGAACCCTTACAAACAGCAGCCTTTCATAATTAGGTCCTTGGCGCTACCACTGTCAATGTTGGATCATCATATGACCAACATCAACAGAAGGATTGATGTCGGGCAGGATAGTGATTATCTCTCGGGCTAGTCGGATCTAAGGACCGCAAGAAAGAACAAACGAAGAACCAAAAGAACCAGAGAAAATACTATGAAATTTAGGAAAATACTTTTACTTAAAACTCAATAATGAAAAATCAACCCATAAGCCGAGTTAAATAGCTTTCAAAGACTAACCTAAAAACCCTATCATCTTATCTAAATTGCCAAAATTGGCAAATTATTATTCAAAACTAAAACATAACTAAATTTAAAACTCTAAACAAATTAGATAACTCCTAAAAATCCGAGATCAAATCGGATTCGAATCCTATCCTAATTTGATAAATAATTTTATACTAAAAATAGTAAAAAATATCTAAATAGTGATATGGCAGGATAACAACAGAATTTGAATTTGAAGATGATGCCCATCGAGTCAATCTGGGGACCACATGGTGCGCGTTGAAATGAGCTTTCTGGATTAGGTTCAAACGTGTGATTCTGACATCTGTAGCCAAAGTTATGGCCAAAATACAGAACCACCCCCAAAATTGCACCAATCACAGAATTGGCTCGATCACTTCCAGTCTTTACGTTAATCTGCCAACTCGGCACCAACTGACCAGAGCCTCCTCCCTGAATGATGCGGGTAGGACTTGAAGAGTTCCAAAATGTGGGCATTATCCTAATACAAATCATCAAGATGAGCAATACCACCTTCTTGTCCTGAACTGGGAAAAAGGCGTGTATTCCCATTACTCAACCTTGATATCTCCTCAATACGATGGAGATGAATCACGATAGTAAGAGATCCCTATTATTATTTCCAGAATTCATTGACTAATGATTTAATCATTACATAACATGTTGTTTTATTGCAGTGTCAACTTTGCGACCATTACCTCACCGCTATTACTGACGTCAAGGAAAGTTAGGCATACCCCTTCACATACATCGGGTACTACCTGCATCAAGAGTCGGGGACTATAGATTATGCAATTTATTCAATGCATTTTACGGAACAAGTTCTCAATGGGGTTGATTTGGAATTCTATTCTATATACCCATTGGCGAGGCTTACGTATACTATCAAGATATTAATGGACGGGGTGCGTTGGAGTGCTTGAGCTGGAGCTATGAGACAAACACATGTTAAATTGAGAAACTTTTTTTTTGAAAGTTATCTACGTCAGAGAATAAATATGTATGAAGAGACTTATTGAATTGTACATCTGTATATATCTTTCCAGGTCTAACCGTAGGATAATGTATAAGATTTACTGAAGGTTTTAAGGAATAAAAGTTTCTATGTGAATTTGAATTTCCTGTGTTATTTTCACTATTCGCTTGAAGTGTTAATTTTTTGGAAGTTTTTGTTTACTAAAAGGCTTAAAAATTTATTTTTTAATGTTTATGTTTACTAAATGGCTTAAGAATTTTTTGAAGTTTCTATTACTAAACAGAATAAGCATTTACTTTTATAAGTTTCGGTTTACTAAACGGCGTAATCATTTATTTTTGGAAGTTCCTATTTACTAAACAGCTTAAGAGTTTATATTTTGATGTTTTTGTGTATTAAACAGCTTATGAATTTATTTTTTGAAGTTTCTGTTTACTAAACATCTTAAGCGTTTATTTTTTGAAGCTTCTATTTACTAAAGTACTTATGCGTTTATTTTTTGAAGTTTCTGTTTACTATTCAAGCGAAGTCTTTAGTAAAGGCCTGAAGTGTTTATTTTCTTTTAGAAGTATCAAAGAAAGCATTTAGTGTTTTTAAGCTTCTGAAAGTATCTTCTGATCATATGGAGAAAATTCATACAACCTATTCATTGAGTGTGTATCTACGCTAAAATCAATTATTACATACCAACAAGACCACGAAGAACTAGAAAGGATCGATGTTTAGTCTACTATGACGTTGTTGCAGGTTTTCCTATTTTGTTCAGCTTCATGACACTGACTATAATAAAGTGATATATCACCAAATGCTTGCGACTCCATCCTCCTCCATCTGGGATGAATTGCCATTTTCTTGGTCAAAGGTGGTCACTTAAGAATCTCTGGTGAGTCATCGGTGGGTTTGTCGTTATCGAGGATCAGAAATATCGGCTTCTCATATGCGGTTCTATATACCGCTACAATGAAGCAATCATTAACATAACAATGCACACTTGTGTTTGTTTGCATAATTGTTGAGCAAGAGTGTTTGTATGGGAGACCATAAACTTCCCAACGACGAAAAGAGCTGGTCCTCTTCGTTAAGTCTACAAAATTACTTTGATTGTCGATCATTTCAAAGTGCAGCCCGTCCGAACGACCCACTCTTAAGTACCTACTCTCCTCTATGGTTTCTTCAATCATTTTATGTAAAACCCGCCCCGAAATAAATAAAGATTTATTTTCCAAGAATTTTTATTATGGCAATTTAATATGGTAAGCGGTGAAATTTCTTGGAAAATCATAAAGATTTAATTAGCTCATATTAATTAAATGTTAATTAATCCATGTTAATTATGTTTTAATTAATCCATATTAATTATATGTTAATTAATCCAGATTAATTATTGAGAAAAGAAAATAGACAAATATTCAAATCCCGGGAAAGGTTGATCTGGTCGGGGACTGAGACAGCCTCGTGATGCCACAATATGCCCATGACGTAGGATTTGACTAAAAGTCGATATTCACCGGATGCAGTGCGGCGAGAGAGCGGACCGTGATGTCTGATGCACCCGTGCCACTGGGACCACTGGCCCGGGATTCGCGGATCTGGATTGGGGCACGAGAACGATGAATTATCACGGTGGACCCCCCAGCAAGAAATAATTCACTCACCTGTGAATGAACAATAAACATGTGACAACTTTTGGAATTTAAAAATATAAAGGTTTGGAGATAAGTTATAATAATTGGATTATTAATTTAAGAAATAGATATAATATAATTTTTCATATCTATAAAGAATGAGAAAGAGAGAGAGAAGGAAAAACGTCTCTCTCTCTCTCCCTCACATTTCAGATATGAGGAATTTCAGATCTATTTCGTCTCATTCTAGCGATCGCGTGCGCCAGCCGCCACCTCATCGGCGCCTCCACGTCTTCCGGTAGCCAGGCCGCCCCTCACACCACCTCCGCCTGGGCTGCCTCTATCCACGCCGCCCTTTCGCCTGTCCAACGATCATCCCCTCCACGCAGCAGGTGGTCGCGCGCGCCTCACGACCTCAGCCCCGCCGTTCATCGCGCCGTGCTACTCCACCACCGTCAGACCACGCCCCAGCCACGACTCAGCCACGCAACCAGACTGCACCGCCGGCTGCGTGCCCTGGCGCTGCCCAATCTCAGCCACCCACGGCACTCTCTCAGCTCCGCTTGGCCGGACCACCACTCGCACGCCTTTCTTCCGGCCTGCAGCCCTACACCTACGAACATTGCCTTAATTCGAGTAAATCCCTAAATTTACTAATTTGGGGAAAGCCCTAATTGAACTCGTGAACTTAGGGTTGAAGATGAATGATGATGCATATGTCTAGGGCTGTGAGATGTTAGACCTTGCCATGTATGTCATGATGTTAATTAAGTTTTATCATGTGAATGGTTGTATTAATTTCGGGGCCCTATAAATAGGGGAGGTGCTGCCGAATTTTTATGAAAATCACTAGGTATAAATGCCCTATTAGTGGTCAAATTAACATGCTCAACTGTGATTAGTTCCAGGATTTACATGCTTAATGATTTCATGCTCTAAATTGATTTATCTTGGCTAATTATGCATGCTTAGGGGCATTCTAAGGACTTTTAGGGCATGTTATACCTATTACGTAAGAAAGCATGCTTTGAGAGTTTAGGGAATCATCAATCGCTGAGTTAATCTCCATATTAGAGACGATTGAGGGACTCATGTGTAATAGTATTTTGTATTTAGATAGGAGATTGCTTAAGTGTAGAAACACTGAGAGTTTCTATCTATTTACTAGATCCTGATTTGGACGCGTGAGATGCGACGGGGATTAGAGATTTACTTCTAGCCAGGTAGGCTCTCGCACGGGTGTTTGTGAGTATTCCTTCCTCCTACCCTGCTTTGATTTTTGTACTCTTATTTCCTCGAGAGGTTACCAATACATATTCGAGATGGGTTTCCTCATATGTATCAACTTTATATCTCGGGGAGATTTTTGCTTTCATGTTTTTCTTATGCATATTTGAGTGGAGTTTACTCCTTAAATACGTATTAGCTTCCGATCTCGATGAGATCATTGACCTTATTATATATTCAAGATGTTGTTGCCTTGGATTTATATCTATACTTGTTGTTAGGTATTTGTACTAGCAATCTCTTACGTACAGGCATGATACATCGGACGAAGTGGCTCAGTCAGAGAGCGGTATTTTCTGGCCATGTGCACATGATTGTTATAGAGCTATCCGGCGTAGACCGGAGATGATATCTGGAGGATATCATATAATACTGGAGGTATCATAGTATCGTATATGCCATGAGATTGAGTTCATCCGTGGATTTATCCACATTCCCGAGACTTGTTATTTGCTTGTGATGTTGTTGCACTTGCATATTTATTCTTCTTTTATTTTGTTCTTTGCTAGTGGCTTTCGCCACCTTTATTACTTTTCTAGCGATCCTACTGAGCCTTTTTTTTGGCTCACGCACTTGATTGATTTTTCTCAGGTGACGACGAAGAGTAGGTTCAGGCTAGACGGGGATTTTCCGAGTAGCTGACTCGAACTTGCTTATTTTACCTTGAGGTCTGCGTACCTCTTTTCATTTGTGTGTGTATGTGAGACTCGTCTTTTTTCTTTGTTGTATAGACTATTAGTGGTGACTTGGATGGATCCTTGTGTGGGTCATATAGACCCTAGAATTGTATTTGTATGGAGTTGTGTAAACTCCCTTCTTCTTTCTTATATAAATTCCGCTTTTTATCTATCTCTGGATAATAATTATTGTACAGGATCTCTGAGGCCTTGTGCTTGAATGGGGACTCATCCCTGTTTGGGTACGGCCGATCTGTCCACGTGCTTGTGCCAGGTTCGGGGCGTAACATTTTATGTATCTTAGGACAAAGATGACTTTCCCATTGTTTGCATTGTTCTCTACACTCATACATCATAATAATGATCATGTACCTACACCACAAATAATGGTAAGTGGAAACACCAAATAACTAACAAAAATGACGAGTACTAAATGCATCTTTAGAAAAATACACAAAAATCACTTTTACTAAAGCCAAACTTCACAAAGGTGCAGAACTAATGAAAAGCGAACAACATTGGATACCTTACAGAGTCCACCATGGGAACAATATAACAAAACAAAAGGCCCATAACGTCTTAAATAATACAAATTGAATGAAATCAAGTTACAAGAGTTGCAAGTAATTTTCTAATAAGGCACTTGCCTAACCCTAAAAAACCAAAGCATGTCTATATATTCTCATAAATTATATATACATTGAAGGGGAAATTTTAAAACAAGTTACAAGAGCTAAAAGTAGTTTTCATTGGGATAGCGATAGAAAAAAAAAGAAAAAAAATATAACGAAATATCAAGTGGAATATCTAATTCTCATTGGGATGAATTTCATCTTTTAATTTCACAAATCTCTCTTGAATAAACTAAGTTCTTGCAAGAAACTATTCATCCATAGCAACTCATTGCATGCTTTTGTTACTATAATGAATTTTTCTTGATAGTAGACAATGCAAGAATATTGTGATGTAGTGAAATGGAACATGAGATATCTCCGACTCACTTTAGATTTGAAACTTTATTATCAAGGGAACGAGAAACACATTCTTATTGAGTATATTAATTTAGACATAATTGTAGATATCTCTGGTTTTTTTTAATCAAATTCATAGGTGGATCTTTTTCAAGATCGGATTAGATTGGTACCTGTTGATTGTTATTAAATTAGAGTGGAACCTCTTGGCTATATCTTGTTTTACACATACCATTACATACATTAAACTACCCACTATTGAAGCATAATGAACGTTTGGCATATCTTCCTTGTCATGGCTTAGAGTTTGTTATTCTGTTAATAAGTGCTCTAGTCTTTGTTACTGCTTTGAATTCTTCCTAGTTTAGTTACCACATTTTTAGCTGATAAAGTGGACTGCAGTTATTTCCTGTTTTTCATCTTGTAAGGCTTTCATATAGCTGATGTTTTCTTCTCAAATAAACTAAGTTATTCTCCCATATTGTTTTCATGTTTTGATCTGCTATTAACCTTGTGTGAGCAATAATTCCTAACAATCTGGTATCAGAACTCCTCACTGGGACCTGAGAAAAAGAAACCTGCAGTCTTTCAAGTGACCATCAGCATAGAAGAGAGAAAAGAAAAAGAGCAAAGTATAGGAAAACAAGACAGACAAAGACTTGTTCATGAAATGTTCGTGTTATATTCTTTGGTAGATATTGTACAAATATATAAGAGAAAAATTTGTCAGTAACTAACTATATCTTAACAAAAATTATGGATGAACACCTAATAACAAAAAATGATCTTATCCTTAACTACATTGAACACACACCCTCAAGGTGGTTGTCTAAAAATGTTTAAGCAACCCATCTTGAGTATCAAATGGTTGTGTTGATCTTTGTTGAGGGATTTTGTCAAAATATCAGCAATTTGGTTTTGGGTATTGATATAGGTGGTGGTCAATAGTCCTTGCTAAATCTTCTCCCTAACAAAACGACAATTGAGCTTGATATGTTTAATGCGCTCGTGAAATACAGGGTTAGGTAAGATGTGTATAGCCGCTTAATTTTCACAATGCAAAATTGCAGGAGGCAAATCTGAAACCTTTAAATCTTCAAGAAGCTGAGTAAGCCAGACCACTTCACATGTTACACTTGAGCGCCATGGCCCTATATTGATGCAGGAGGACCCGAGTCAGACGATGCTGAGCTATCAGATTGCACCATGTAGGCTCTAGAATATAACGAATTGGCGGACCAACATAAAGGCGGAAGGTGATCGAGTTAATTCCGTGATTGGGGGCGATTTCAGGTGCGGTTCGGTGTTTTGGCCATAACTTTGGCTATAGATGTCAGAATCGCGCGTTCAACTCCAATGCGGAAATCTTGTCTCAACACACACGCGGGATCCACCAGTTTTTCTTGGTGGACCTTACTTTCATCCCCAAATTCTGATGTTTTCCCTGTCATATCTTTGTTTTTCGGTATTTTTTCTAGTTTTGGTAATACTTCATATGCCAAATTATGATAGGATTTGAGTCTGGTTTAATCCAGGATTTTGGATAACTATTTAGTTTGTTTTAAATTTTAAGTTTTGATAAGTTTAGGTTTTGAATAATTATTTGCTAATTTTGGCAAATATAGATAAGGTAATAGGGTTTCTAGATTATTCTTTTGAAGTTATTTAACCCGGCTTGTCAGTTAATCTTTGGTCATTCGACTCTGATTAATAAAAAGTTTCTTTGAAGTCAAGTGAGTTTCTTCTCTGTTTTATCTGCTTTCTCTTCCAGGTTAATCAATATCCTGCCCGGCATCATATATTTCGCCTCTGCCGAAGATGGTGCAACAATGGCTTGTGTTTTTTTTACTTCCATGAAATCAGAGAACTACCCAAGAATATACAATAGCTAAACAACTTTCCCAATTTGAGTTACAATATCCATTCAATTGTAATTTACTTGTAGCAGATAGTACCAAGCCTTGACCTGGGTCCTTTTTGATATACCTAAGGATCCTGTAAGAATATTCCAAATGTGATTTTTTGGCATCATACATATATAGGCTAAAGGCTTGAACTTCATAGTTCAAGTTTGCTCGTGTGATAGTCAAGTAAATAAGTCTCCTAATCAATCATTGGTACATAGCTGTATCTGTTACTGGTTCCTCACCCAAGTTCTTAACTTTATGATTTTACTCCATTGGTATACTAGCTGGTTTACAACCCATCATTCTTGCATCATTCAGCAAGTCTAGTGTATACTTGCGTTGTGATATATAGATTCCTTTGGAAGAATTTGCTATTTCTAAGCCAAGAAAAAGCTTCAAATCACCAGGGTCCTTAATGTGAAATTTGGTGCTCAAGTACTGCTTTAAACTATTAATGGCCTCAACATTATCACCTGCAATTATTATGTTATCCACATAGACTAGCACTGCCAAGAAAGAATGTTCCACATGCTTGGTAAATAAAGAATAATCTTCTCTAGATTGTGAAAAACCAGCCCGTAACAAAGCATTAGTGAATTTAGAGAACCATTGGCTTGATGCTTGTTTTATTCCATACAAGGACTTCTTGAGCTTGCAAACCTGCTGTAACACCCCTCTCGAGGAAGGACAACACTAGAAGTAACTTGCATATACATCTTCCTCATGTAAATCACTATGGAGGAAGGCATTATACACGTCCATCTGAGACAAGTACCAACCTTTGATTGCACCTAAAGATAATAAAGTCCTAACAATAGTCATCATTGCAATTGGAATGGATTGAAGGTTTCATGGTAGTCTATATCCTCTTTTTGGGTGTAGCCCTTGGCTACTAACCGTGCCTTGTACCCCTCAATGCTCCCATCAGATTTTAGCTTGACTTTATAAACCCCTTTGCAGCCTATAGGCCTCTTACCGGGAGGCAATGGAACTAGTTCCCATATCTTATTAGCTTCCAAAGCAGCCAATTCTTCTGCCATAGCTTGTACCCATTTAGGATGATTGAGAGAAGCTTCTGAATAGGAGGTAGGCTTATGAATAGAATAAAGTTTGGATAAGTATGATTGATAATTGGAGGGCAAATGAGAAATAGAAAAGACTTGTGAAATAGGATGGGAAGTACTTGAGGCAAATGAACTGGTGTCCTTACTCGAGACTATTGAGAACTGATTAATAAAAGCATGTGAACAGTGGTAATCCTTTAGCCAGCAAGGTGGTTGTTTGGTACGTGTGGAATGCTTGGTTTGAAGGACTCAAGAGTGTATGGTATTAGAAGGAGGAGTGTATCAACCGGTATGGATAAAGGAGAGAAATTGTCATCAACATAAGTTGTGATAGAAGAAGGAAAAGTAGGAGAAGAAGAGGGAGTAGATTGTGAAAAAGGGAATAGAGTCTCATGAAACACTACATCTATAGAAACAAATGCGGTTTGGTTATGCAAATCATAAATGAGATAACCCTTTTGACAAAATGGATATCCAAGAAACATGTCTTTAATGGCTCGAGAGTGAAATTTGTGTCAGTATGCAGAAATAGTGGATGCATCGCATAAACAACCAAAGACTTTGAGGTGCTTTAAAGACGGTGGTTGATTAAGTAACACTTCAAATGGTGATTTATTGTTGAGAGAAGGAGTAGCCAATCTATTGATTAATTATGTGGCAACAAGAATACAATCTCCCCAAAAATGAATAGGGAGTGAAGCATTGAACCTAAGAGCTCTAGCAGTATTTAAGAGATGTCTATGCTTGCGTTCTACGACGACATTTTGTTGGGAAGTGTAGACACAAGAAATTTGATGAAGGACCCCTCTTTCAACAAAGAACTAAGTACATTGATGTTTTTGAGAATCCGGCGTGATTCCTTTAGATCGGGAGAGACAAAGCAAGAACGAAAAAAGAAAACAAGCAAGAAAAACACAGAGATTTACGTGGTTCACCCCAAAATAGGGCTACGTCCACGGCCGCCGGCTGTTTCACTAATTTTCTCCTAAAAATAAAATTTTACAAGGATTAACAATATATAGGGAAATCAGAAACTCTAATACAGTAAAAATACCCAAAATACCCCTCAAAAAATCGACGCGCCAAAAGCATGGATGGGTGTCCATTATGATCAAGCTCCACACAACTTAACAATCTCTCACTTGGAGACTGATCTCATCCAAGTACTCAAGCTTTAAATCCTCAAAGAAACACAGCTGAACAACAGACTGGCGACAAAATTCCCACTCATCAATTGCCCAATCCAACTGAAGCTTTACATAGCTTCAGTTTGTCAACAATAATTGCTTTGGTCAACATATCTGCCGGATTTTCACTGCCTGGAATCTTCTCAAGAGTCAACACTTTATCTTCTAATAAAGTTCGAATGAATGGTACCTCAACTGTATGTGCTTGGTTCTTGAATAAAATGCTGGATTCTTAGCAAGATGAATGGCACTTTGACTATCACTGTATAAAATACTATTCTCCTACCTCTTTCCCAATTCAATCAAAAAACCTTGTAACCAAATAATCTCCTTGCTAGCTTCTGTAACAGCAACATACTCTGCTTCTGTTGTACAAAGAGTAACAATTTTCTGCAATTGAGAAATTCAACTAACTGCAGTACCATTCAAAGTATAGATGTGCCCTGTAGTACTCTTCCTACTATCTGTATCTCCAGAAAAATCAACATCTACATAACCTTGCAGTTTCTAACTTGCACCTGTGAAGCAAATACATGTATCTGATGAGCTCTTCAGATATCTCAGAATCCACTTGACTGCCTCCCAATGCTGCTTTCCAGGCCTACTTATGAATCTGCTCACAACTCCCACTACATGTGCAATGTCTGTCCTTGTACACACCATAGCATACATCAAGTTGCCAATAGCTGAGGAATAGGGAACCTCGCTCATGTAGTCCTTTTCTCCTTCTGTCTTTGGTGACTGTTCTTTGCTCAGTTTGAAATAACTACCCAAGGGTGTGCTCACAGGTTTAGCTTCATTCATATTGAACCTGCTAAGAACTTTCTTCACATACTCTTGCTGTGAAAGCTTCAATATACCATTAGTCTTGTCTCTAATGATTCTCATACCCAGGATTTGGTATGCAGCTCCCAAATCCTTCATTGCAAACTGTTTTGACAATTGTTTCTTCAGATAATTAATCTCCTCAATGCTAGATTCTGCAACGAGCATATGCATCCACATACAACAGTAAGATGATATATGAATTATCAAAGAACTTAACATAGTAACAATGATCAACTTCATATCTCTTGAACCCAATTTTATGCATAAAACTGTCAAATTTCTTGTACCATTGTCTTGGGGCTTGTTTTAAGCCATACAAGCTCTTTCTCAATTTGCAGACTAGATTCTCTTGTCCCAGAACAACGAACCCTTCTAGTTGTAGCATGTAAATGTCTTCCTCCAGGTCACCATGAAGGAATGCTGTCTTCACATCTAACTGCTCAAGATGTAAGTTTTCTGCAGCAACTATTCCCAGTACTAGTATAATTGTTAATATCTTCACAACTAGAGAGAATATCTCTGTACAGTCAATCCCCTTCTTCTGTTGGAACCCTTTAACAACTAATCTTGCCTTGTAACATTTGTTGCTATCATGCTCATTCTTTATTATGTATACCCACTTGTTGTGCAAAGCCTTCTAAAAACTCATGTTAGAATTCTAAAAAATTCTAAAATTTTAAAAAATGAAAAAAAAATTCTAAAAAAATTATTTCAAAAATTCTAAAAAAATATAAAAAAAATAAAAATCTAAGAAAATCTAAAAAAAATAAAAGCGATTTTTTAAAAATTCTAAAAAAAATCTAAAAAATTCTAAAAAAAATCTAAAAGAAATCCATTTTCAATCCATGGCATGCAGATATGGCATGCCACATGTAAAAAAAATTCTTAAAAATCAAGTTAGAATTCAAAAATTAAAAAACTTCTAAAAAAATTTGGTTAAAAAAAAGGGCAGCCCGGTGCAACAAAGCTCCTACATGCATGCGGGGTCCGGGGAAGGGTCGAACCACTTGGGTCTATTATGCAGCTACCTTACCTCGCTTTTTGCAGTATTTCCACGACTCGAACCCGTGACCTCCTGGTCACATGACAACAACTTTACCGTTGTGACAAAAATCCGGTTAAAATTTTTTGTTAGAATTCTAAAAAATAAATAGGATTTTAAAATGTAATCACAACAATCCGCCTAGGAAAATAGTAAAAATATATATATATATGATTTGTAATTTATAAAATGAAAATGGGCTTTGTAATCACAATAGTAAACCTGGAAAAATAATTAAAAAATGTACGAAAAATATAAAAGGAAAATCTTCAAAACCATTCTAACTTCTTCATAACTTCAATAACCTTAATCACAACAATCATACCATATAAGCACATTTTTTTCTATTTTTCTAGGTTGATTGTTGTGATTACATTATAAAATCCTATTTATTTTTTAGAATTCTAACCGGATTTTTTAGATTTTTTTTTTATTATTTTGACATATGGCATGCCACATCGGCATGCCATAGACTAAAAATGGATTTATTTTAGAATTTTTTAGAATGTTTTTAGAATGCTTTTATATATTTTTTTAGAATTTTTAAAAAAACTCTTTTTATTTTTTAGACTTTTTTAGATTTTTAATTTTTTTTTGAATTTTTAGAATTTTTTAAATGATTTTTTAGAATTTTTATTTTTTAGAAATTTTAAAATTTTTTAGAATTCTAACCAGATTTTTTAGAATTTTTTTAAAAAAATCTTGTTTGTTTTTTTAGAATTTTCAAGATTTTTTTTAGAATTTTTTAGAATTCTAACCGGTTTTTTTAGAATATTTTAAAAAATCTTGTTTATTTTTTCGGGTTTTTTAGAATTTTTAGAATTTTTTAGAATTTTTAATTTTTAATTTTTTAATTTTTAATTTTTTTTAGAATTTTTTAGAATTTTTAAAGATTTTTTTAATTATTTAAAATTTTCAGAATTTTGTAAAAATTTTAGGAATTTTTTTGACACGTTGTTTGCTGATGTGGCGTGCCACATCATTATTAAGTGATTAATATTTTATAATTTTAAATATTTAACCACGTCAGCATGCCACATTAAATGCCACGTCATATTAAAAAATTTATGTATTCAGCCCGTAGGCCAGCTAGCTGCCACATTAGCCCTAGGGGTTATAATTACTAAAAGTTTGAAAGTACAAGGGTTGTATTGAACATTTTCTTAGTACAAGGACCAAAATGAACAATATACAATAGTACAGGGACCAAAAATGCATTTTTACCATAGTGAGAGAAAAAATTTGGCACCAGTCTTGCGAGGTGTGTGATAGGGTCCCCATATATCCATATGCACCAATTCAAATGGTTTAGTGGTATGTATAGTGTTGTGAGGAAAAGGAAGCCTAGTTTGTTTGGACATGGCACATGTATGACAAATAAATCTTTACTACATGACAAGTATAACAATATTATTCGGAGAACAGAAGAGGAAAGATGCCCCAAACAATTGTGCCAAAGAACAATATCAGACGATATAAAATAAGAATAATTACAACATACCATTAGAAGGAAAAGAAACAATAGAAGATTTGAGGTTGTTGTTTGGATCATGAATCAAGTAATAAAGTCCATCGTGCTCTTTACCAATCCCCAGTATTGTTTGCGAGACAAGGTCCTAGAAAAGATAAAAAGATGGAAAAAATTGAACACGACAAGTGATGCAGGAGGCTCGGGTCAATTGGTACTGAGTTGGCAAATCAACGTAAAGACTGAAAGTGATCGAGCCAGTTCCGTGATTGGAGCAGTTTTGGGGGTGGTTCTGTATTTTGACCATAACTTTGGCTACAAATTTCGGAATCAAACGTTCGAACCCAATCAAGAAAGCTCGTTTCAGCGCGCACCATGTGGTCACCCAGATCGACTCGGTGGGGCAATATTCGAATTCAAATTCTCCTATTTTCCAATCATATCACTATTTAGATATTTTTTGTTTTTTTTAGTATTAAATTATTTATCAAATTAGGATAGGATTTGAATCCAATTTGATCTCGAATTTTTAGAAGTTATTTAATTTGTTTAGAGTTTTAAATTTAGATATGTTTTAGTTTTGACTAATAATTTGACAATTTTGGCAATTTAGATAAGTTAATAGGGTTTCTAGGTTAGTCTTTGAAAGCTATTTAACCTTGTTGTGGGTTGATTTTTCATTATTGAGTTTTTAATAAAAGTATTTTCCTGAATTTCAGAGTATTTTCTCTGGTTCTTTTGGTTCTTCGTTTATTCTTCCTTGCGGTCCTTGGATTCAGCTAACCCGCCGGATAATCGCTACCCTGCCTGACGTTAACAAGAGTAATAATTAGTGATTCGTTTAACTGATAACAGTTTATATTTGAAACTTGGTGTGTAAAGTAGTTTTTTAAGAGTTATGTTTGGAAGTAAAGTACAATCTCCAAAAGAAATGATAGGAGTAGTTGATCCATCAGGTAGGTTGACACAATGAGAAGTGAAACGTGTTTGAAGATGATGGAGTAAATAAATGTTATTGACAAAATGATCAGAAGATCCACTATCTATGATCCATGTATTTTGCAAAAGAGTAGAGGTAAAGCATGAAGATTTACCTGCCATGTTGACCTCTGAAATCTGGGAACTAGCTGAAGGATTACTATTTGTATTAAGTATGGCCATGATTTGGTTGTATTGCTCTGCTGAAATTGTAGGAGAAATACTTGTCTGAACTTGTGTAGGTTGAGGTCTTGGTGCAAGATTATACTGTTTGGATTTAGTAAACTTGAATCCAGGAGGAAAACCAATGAGTTTGTAGCAAGTGTCTTTGCTATGTCCCCTTTTCCGACAATGATCACAAATCACATTTTTCTTGGTAGTGTTAAATTTAGAAGCATTAGCATTCTGCGTGAATATGGCTGCAATAGTTGGTTAAGGAACAGACCCCCAAATTTGTCTTTGATGCTCTTCTTGGGAGATCATATTGAAAATTTGATTAAGTGATGATAAAGGATCAAGAATCAAGATATGCCCTCTGATAGAATAGCTTTCATTAAGCCCCATGAGAAATTGCATAGATTTTTCCTCATCATATTTGAGATCAGTACGATGTACCTCTCCAGTAAGCAACGATGTATGCTCATCCCACAACTTGCAAAGCTTTGAGTGGTAGATAGAGATCATATCCGCTCCTTGCGAGACATGGTAGATTTCTCTACGTAATTCAAACAACCTAGATGCATTATTGGTAGCAAATCTCTGTTTGAGAACCTTCCAAATTTCATCTGCTGTGTGTTTGTAGATCACTGTCTCTGTAATTTCCTTGGAGACAAAATTCAGAAGCCAAGATTTAAGCATCCCATTGCATCTCTGCCATAAAGGATAAAGAACTAAATCTGTTGCTGGAGGAGTATATGAGCTATCTACTAAGCTTATCTTGTTCTTGGCTTCTAGAGTGACAATGATTGCTTGGCTCCATGGATTGAAATTGTCGGTTCCAGTCAGAACTTATGAAACAAATGATGCTCCTAGATGGTCAAATGGATGCCGGTACAATGGATGATGAATACCAACATCCTCAACTCCAGGCGAGGAATTAGTACCAAAAACTAAAACATTTGAAATAGTTGGATGTGAAGCTAGCCATTGATAAAAACCTGATCGCAATCACGATCAACATCTTTGATTGAAAAATGACAACCCGAGAGGAAACGTTCAGTAGGGAAAAAGATGAACGAGCGAAGAAGGATCATGCTCTGATATCATGTTGAATTTTGTGGCACCATTGAAGAACCAGAAAAGAAAAAGACCAGAGCATAGGAAAACAATACAGACAAAGAGTTGATCATGAAACGTTATTGTCATATTCTTTGGTAGATACTTTACAAATATATAAGAGAAAAATCTATCAGTAACTAACTATATCTTACCAGAAATTATGGATGAACATCTAATAACAAAAATGATCTTATCCTTAACTACTCCATTCAACATGTTTTCTATATAAATCTTGGTATTCTTTCATTTCTTTGTTTTTGATATTTTCTTACCTTTTAAGTTTCACTGCTCATTAATTAAATAAGACACCAATACCATCAATAAACACAATGTCAACTAAGATAACACCTCAGTTTCAACGGAGAGAACAACCACTGAATAAAGATGACAACCCAAGATCTGTTTTCACAATCTAAACTCATGAAATCACTGCATCAAAACACCCACGGAAAGCTGAGTAGGAAAATACAAGGCAGTTCAATAGGCGAAAAAAATATTTAATATATACTCAATCAAGCAATTATATGGTGTATATCAACCAAAGAGTTATCTGCCGGCATCGGAGACATTCATAGTGAAATCAAGGCAAGGCCTTTACCCACCTTCTGATAAAGGCTTTTAACTATCTCTTGAATCTTTCATTAACTCATTATTAAAAATTTGTCATCATCTAATGGATATATATATATATATATATACATATGAGAAATTATTTATTAGTCTCTGACACGCTATTTGATATTATTTCTCACCCAAAACACACATTCAAAATATTATTATACTAAATCCTTACATACTCTTCTCAAAAAAAAGGAAAAAATAAACAGTGCTTGGAATTTTTAATTAATTGCTTAATATATATATATATAAATTTTTTTCTTTTATATCCTTCAGTTCTAACTTTGTTGCAAACACGCTTGTGTGATATGGGCAAGTCATGATGTTACAAAAAATGTAATCAAATTAAGTAAGTATTTGAATTTTCTCTGTCCAAAAAAGAAGAATATTGGAATTTGGAAGACCAGAGCTCTGTCTCTCTCTCCCTCTTTCCAACTGTGCATTATTTATTGATAGAATACCAAATATAATTCCCTACTTTTCTGAGTTTTCTCCCTCTATTTTGATTTTTCTACTAAAAAATGGTAAAAAAATAATCTCTTTATTTTTTAAAGAGATAAATTTAATCGGAAAACCCAAATTTGTGTTTATTTGCGCTGATGCGACTCTTTTTGAGATTAAAATATTATTAAAAAATGAAAAAAAATAAAGAAACAGATTAATCTAACTAATTAGGTTAATCTCCTCTCACACCGTCTTCTCGCCGACGAGCTCGGGAGACTTCAAGAGGATGCGGTAACTGGGAACTTCTCCGGCGAATGAGTTGGAGTTCAAGCTTAGTAACTGACACATGGATAGCCTCCTCATGGACACATGGAGATCGCCGGAGAAGGAATTCCGGCCAAGATCAAGTCTTTTTAGCAGCAAACAAGAGCCGATATCTTCCGGCAAACGGCGGAGAGCCGGTTCCCTCGCAAGCTAATCGTTCTCAGATTGAACATTTGGTGAACTTCGACAGGGACCTCGCCGGAGAAAAAAATTATCCAACAAATCAAACATTCTAGGAGCATTGAAATCCCGAAAAACCAAGGGGCAGAGCGCCTGAAAGCTGGTTCGAGGAGTGGTTCATGGCCGACAACGTCGAGCAAGACCCGACATTGGCTTGAAATAGCCTGGAATCTCTCTGGAGAAGGCGTTGTTAACCAAAGAAAGGGCTGATTGGTAGGGGATTGGGATTCTAGGGATTTGGAGGAGATGAGGACATATGTAGTGGGATTTTGAGGGATCTGAATGGGATGCTTGAGCTGGATGTGGTGGAGATCCAAACCCACCCGATAGATAGGGCTGCCGGCGGAGCGGGATAGGAAAAGGTGGGAGAGAGACTGCCGAGAGATCGATGGGGGAATCTCTGTTCACCAAGCTGTCTATGGAGAACAACCACCACCCATCCACCCTCCTCTCCATGGACCCCTCCGCCGCCTCCGCCGCTGCCGACGACGACTGCGACCGCGAGCTCATGATCCGGCAGCCGCACCAACATGCGCACCAGCTTTCGCGGCCGCCGCAGGACATCAACCTCCCACTTTCTGCCGATCCTTCCGCCGCTGCTGCCTCCACCCCATCTCTAGCCCTCCTCCGCCCAGGACGTGTGCAACATGCTCGACGTCGGCCTCGCCCCTAACTAGCTTTACGACCCCGATTCAACCCCGCCGTCTCCCACTCCTCCCCCGCCTCCATCCCCCGTAAGTGCGCCCGCCGCGGCAACCGCAAGGAGACCTTCTACCGCATCCGCTCGAAGTGTCCGAACTAGTCGGCGAGAAGATGGCGTTGAGAGACCTCATCGGAAGCTTGTTGGAGATGGACACGGAGATTAATCTAATTAGTTAGGTTAATTAATTTCTTTATTTTTTTTTTTATGATATTTAATAATATTTTAATTTCAAAAAACTCACTTCAGCATAAATAAATGGAGACATTAACCTCGGTTGGTTTTAGACTAAATTTATCTTCTTTGAAAATTATTAGGACTATTTTTTTTATCATTTATTAGTAAAGGGTCCAAAATGATAGAGAGCAAAAAAAAAGTGGAATGATTATGTTGGATATTCTACCTTTTTTTATTTAAATAATTAAATTAATATAAATATTTTTCACCAAATTTGATCATTCTGAGAAGGTACCAAACAAACCAAACCTGACTTTTTCATATTTACTATCAATCAAACGCATTCACTACTTCTCTTGTTATTCTCATCAACAAGAATGTACTTTTCTATCTGGTCACTCTTTGTTTGGTCAACCATCTGTCATCATCCTATCAGCAGTGTCTCTCAGAGAAAAAAGAAAACCAGGTGTCTTCATCACTAGTTCCAAACTTCATTAAGGGGCTGTTTAGTTACCCGCATTTCAAATTACGGTATAAGTAAAATTATATGTAACTAGAATATCAGTATTTTAAATTTTACATCAATGCTGTTTTTATTGTGAATGCTGAAAACATCAGATTTACTTTTTGTTTGTTTGGCTTGATGTAAGTTAAAGAGTGTAGTTACCATGTAAGTGGGGTGGTGAGATTACCCTCATTATCTATTATTTTTACTAATTATTTAATACTCTTCATAAAAATTAATTAATATAATAAAATATTTAATATTTCTTTTTAAATAATATTTTTTCATCATTAAATTTAAATAATAAAAATATTTTCTATATCACAAAAACATACATCCAAAACATAAGATCATTCAAAACATAAGATCATTCGAAATACAATATTTAATATTCATAATTACATTACTACATATATAGTCACATTTAACATTCATCCAAAATATGACATTCAATATTCATAGTTATCCAATCCAACAAAATAAAAAACAACATAACACTTGAGCTTCTCCCTTGCTGTTGGTGCTCGCTTTGTTTTTGGCATTTCAATTTGAGGTGAGGTTTCTTCTACACCATTCACAGTAGGTTGAATGTTAGATGACAATTGGCAATCAACACCTGTTGTTTCGGATTCAATGCGCTTGATTCAGCAACAACATTGTTACTCTCTGTTGCCATTAGTATTTTGTGTTGCCTAACATCTTTTTTCAGACTCCTTGGCCCAAGCAATGGCAACGACAGAGCCTTAACAAACTCTATCTTGCAAGCAGGTTGCATTATTTTAGACTTTGATTGCAACACCCAAAAGATCTTGAACCATGTCCTCCTATAATCTGTGACCATATGAAGAAATGGATTAAAATCAAGCCAACATAATATATATAATTTATTTTTAATAGAATTTGACAGAACAAGTTATTTTTAACAGAATTTGGCAGAACATTTGGCTAGATCAAAAAAGTTGGTTGATTTACAATTCCTGTGATTTTGTAAGTGTACTTTATGGACTTAAACTGAAATAAGGTTTATGTATAATTCTCTTGTAAGTACAAGAAAACTACTAAACTGATACAAATTGATCATAGCAACAGAAGAATGTGCAGTTTTTCACTTTCAATCTTAAAAGCGCAGTTCATAATTAAACTTATTATACTAAACCAAATGATCGTTGGTGGTCCCTGCAAGAAAGAAACAACTTTTAAAATCCATCTTCAAGTGTTTAAGATGTCTCAAATCACACACACACACACACACTTGAGACTTGAGATTATAAGAGGTTTGGAGAGCACATCAAGCCATCCTTCCAAAAGGTTACAAATATGCAGTATAGGAAGATAGAAAAAAAAATGGAATGAATCCAAGGCCATGGATGCAAAGAATGTCAAACTCTCCAGGCACATAAGCACATCTCATTTATGTCAAAGAATTCAAGGAAACTTTAGAAAACCATGTAAATTTGAATGGAAAGGTGTTTGTTAAAAGTTGAGCAGAGAAACACTCATGGAGATGGTGTTTATGGGATTTAAAAAAAGTAATCAAATTCGGACAATATATGTCAAGTATTTTGAAAACTTTTGACTCATTTTCAAAACTCTTAATTTCCATTCTAATAAGACTAACAATAATAAGTAAAGCTTAAACCTTAGCACCTTCCATGCTTTCCAAGCCTTCTGGCTCCCAACATTAGTTCCACAACTATTAGCTGAAGATGCTTTGGTTTTGAAGGAAAAAAATGGATTTGCTTTCTCTTGTTTGATAAAAATAATCACTGAATGTTCAAGCTATTCATCAAAGGAGGTCCAACAAAAAAAAAGAAATTAATTTTATTTTTCAAAACTCTCTATATTAGAAGAAGAAAAACAACAACAACAACAACAACAACAATGATAGGAAACTCTAAAAGATTCAGCTTCCTTTATTCAGCATAATTTTCAAAGAATTTTCAGATATAACTACAAAAATCATGACTTGCTCCCATTTATGAACAAAACATACAATGAATCAAATTCAAAGATAGTAATTGGGAGGAGGTGTTGATGATGCTTACCGATAAACTCAAGTGCTAGACTGAGTTCACAGACATGGTCATTCTCTAGCAGTCATCTGAGGCACGAGCTAAAGAAGAACAATGGTTACAGAGCTCCAGTTCTAAGGATTGCCTTTGTAATACTGATCCTAAAAACTGATTTCATGATAAAAAAACTCCTCTAAAATCAAATTGAATCTAAAAAAAAGAAGGCCAGATCCTAAAGACTAATTACTAATCCACTCATTCAAAGCTAGATCAAGCACAAAGGAAACCCATAAATTAGGTAAAACCCTGGATGACCCCGAGAATGCATCAAACCTTAGCTATATATCCGAGTCTATTTCGATCAAGAAAAATGAGAGTAATCACCTTCTAGAAATCCTGAGGGGCGACGCTAGGGAGCTAGAAGGAGCGACTGGATGAAGCAAAGAGGAGAGGAGAATCACAGCTACGCCTCCATGGTTCCCCATCTCGAGCACGCAGAGAGAGCGAAAGAAACAAAGGGAACCAAATTGCCGGAGAAGAAGCGAGAGTCGGCGTGGGTCGAGCTTGAAGGATCGGGATGAAGAGTGAAGTGAATGGGGGAGAGAGAGAGAGAGAGGGGTGACTCCATCCTTTAGTTTTGCAGCATTTCAACTCACGGCCAATTTGGCCGTGAGTTAAAATGCTGCAAAAGTACCCCAAGATGTAAAACATTTTACAGGTGAAAGTTATTTCACAGCAAACCAAACACTATTTTACATGTTAAAATACTTATATTACAGCTACTTACAGCTACTTACAGCTAACCAAACAGCCCCTAAAGAAATAATTGAACACACTTTGAACTACGTGAAGGAATTTCAATTAAAATAATATCATAAGATCAACACAATAACAACAACACAAAACAATTAACAAGCATATATACTCAGGCATGCATGGGCAGAAATAACTAATAAAGAAGATAGGTGTTCATAAGTTCAAGGTCCATTCCCAACCTCTCCGCCACCACCCTCCATGGCCACCACCTCCGTCGGTGGGTGAACTCTAACACTTCCGAGGCCGCAGAGATGGAGGAAAAAAGAGAAGAGAGAAGTCAAGGTAGCTCTGAGAACAGCACCACGTCGTGGGATGAGTCGGGGCTGGACCGTCGTCCGGCGATGTCCTCCTCCGGCCATCTCTGGACTTCTCACTAGTATCTGTGGCGTCACTGTTGCTATGAATGGAGATCCGAGGGCAGGCAAGGCAACTTGAGGCTACAGGGATGCAGTATATTACTATTTATAGAGAAAATCATCATAGAATCTTCGCGGTAACCACTGACTAACCAGTAGGGCCCGTAGTGAGGCCGAGTTTGACCCATGAACTTAGTTGATGGTGATTGGTGGGGCCGAGTTTGACCTTTAAACTCAATTGCGATGAAGTCATGTGTGTGGCGTATTTACTCTTGGTCGTCGTCTGAAAAGACAATAATAGGTGAGACAGCTCGTGGCTTCTTTCGAGATTAGTTTATCAATTAAATTAATATATTTTGCTGATATAATGATCCACTTTTTCTAGGAATTAGAATGATGAGATTGATATGTGAAAATGAAAATTCATCAAAAGATTTTGGTGGAGAACTCAACAAAGATGGAGGATTCTTCTGCCTTTTCTTTTGCTCTATATGATCAAAGCCTTACTCAAAATGGAAACATTGATTTTTATGAAAAACCCATACCCATAATTTTTAGGAGCATGGTACTGGTTGTTCACCCTTTGGGGGGGTCTGTATGTACATGACATTAGCTTCGTGCTAGATTACTTCATGCTTCGGCATGTGCACTACAAGAAAGTTTAGTTATTGCGGTGGATTTTTAAATCCGCCGCTAAAGTAAAACTCTATTGCAGCGGATATATAAATCTGCCGCTATTGATGTATCTATAGCAGCGGATATGATTATCCGCTACTATAAAACCATAGTCGAGCCCAGCTTTATGATCTATAGCGGCGGATATTATTATCCGCCACTAAAAATATCCGCCGCTTTATAACACAGGTCTATAGCGGCGGATATAAATATCCGCCGCTATAGGTCCCGATTAAAACACTTTTCAGGGCATCCTTTTCACTATCAGTCTCCTTCGTGCTTTTCACTACCATTTACCGTCAGTTCGATCGAATCCTTGCGTTCTTTTCACTGTTCGTCTCTTTCGTGCTTGTTCCCCAATCGAAGACAACGAATTCGGAGTGCCATTCGAGAATCCTAATTCAGCTTTAATCTCCTTCGTGCTTGTTCCCCAATCGAATTCGGTATGTCTCTTCCTCCATTTGTAATCCCCAGTTCCGCTTCACGTTTGAGATTGTATCCCTCGAAACCCTAGTTGATTGATTCTCTTGACTTGATCTACAGCAACTCAGAACCTTTGATTAGAGGCACATCATCCAGCCAGGCTACTTGATCTACAGCAACTCAGAGTCCAGCAACTCAGCATTTTCGGTGAATTTCAATTTTTTTAAGCAACTTTCTCCAAAATCTCCAAGTTTTACCATCTTTGGCCATAGTTTGCATTTGATTAACTATTTACTATGATTCTGATGAAGATTACTATTGATGTTATCCTTTTATCTAAAATGAGTTTTTGCTTGAATTTATGAATTTATGAATTTGATTAATTCAACTTGGTCTCCAAGTTTTACCATCTTTGGCCATAGTAGTACTTTGGAACAAATAAAAAGTAAAAAGCTGCATCTGATTTCTGATTGGCAAATCAAGACTTTTTAGTATGTGAAAACATAGCTGCAGACATGGCATTGTTTTAATGTTGTAGACTTCTATCCCATGGAGGCTCTAATCTTTCTAGTGAATTATATGGCTTTGTGAATTATGGCTTTCACATAGGTCCACATAAGACCATTTCTTTCTTAGAAACTTTGGAATTCAACAATCAAGGTGTTGACATGGACAAAATTTGGATGTCAAAGTCAAGTTAATATTAGTGGATTCATCTCTAATATTAGTTACAAGTTTTCATTAGATTTATTTAGGTACGTATTTTTTTTTATAAATATTTTATTGAATATTGCAGAGTGAGTTCTGAATATCATCAAGGTGTTAAGGGATTTTTGGATTTTGCATTTGCCAATACATCATCAGATCAAATTGTGTGTCCATGTAGAAGATGTGTCAACAGTGTGTTATTAACTAGTGATGAGGTATATGAACATCTCATTATCAATGGTATTATGAGATCATACAAGATTTTGTATGATCATGGGGAATATGCATCTTCTTCGAATCCAAATGTTGAATATCAAGATGAATTTTCAAGCCATGTTCATGTGCAAGAAATGTTACAAGATGCATTTGGTGTACCGAGCAACATTATGGAAGATGAAACAACATCAACTGATCCACCTCCAAAAGGTCCAAATGATGAAGCTAATCAATTTTATAAACTCCTCGAGGATGCTAACAAAGAGTTGTACCCAGGATGTACTAAATTCACAAAACTTGCATTTGTTGTTAGGCTATATCATATAAAGTGTTTATCAGGCTGGAGTAATAAATCTTTAGATTTGTTACTCACACTTTTGAAGGAAGCATTTCCTGAGGGGGAGACATTACCAAACTCCTTTTATGAAATGAAGAAGATCATTAAGGATTTGGGTCTTGACTACAAGAAAATAGATGCTTGTCCTAATGACTGCATGTTGTATTGGAAAGAAAGCGCATTACGATGAAATTTGCAAGGTGTGTGGTGTTTCTAGATGGAAACAAATGCAAAATAATTTAGGAGCCAATGCAAGTTCTTCTGTTACAAAAGAAAAGAAAATCCCTGAGAAAGTATTACGCCATTTTCCCTTAATACGAAGATTGCAAAGATTGTTCATGTCATCAAAGACAACTCCATTCATGATATGGCATGATCGTGATAGAGTGAAAGATGGATTCTTAAGGCATCATGCAGATTCAACTACATGGACAGATTTTGATACTAAGCACAAATCATTCGCTTCAGATCACTGCAATGTCAAACTTGGTTTAGCAGCAGATGGCTTCAATCCTTTCAGAACTATGAGTGTTTCTTATAGTACATGGCCTGTCATATTGACTGTATATAATTTGCCGCCATGGATGTGCATGAAACAACCCTACCTTATATTGTCGCTGTTGATTCCTGGCCCACATGGACCAGGGAATGATATTGATGTGTATTTACAACCGTTGATTGATGAGTTGAAGGAATTGTGGGAATTTGGCGTTAATACTTATGATGCACACACTAATCAAACCTTTCAGATGAAAGCAGCATTGCTATGGACCATTAGTAACTTCCCAGGTTATGCCATGTTATCAGGATGGAGCACCAAAGGGCGTCTTGCTTGTCCTTATTGTAACAAAGGCACTTGGTCAAGATACTTGAAACATAGTAGGAAATTTTGTTACATGGGGCATCGTCAGTTTCTTGATCCGAAACATGAGTTTAGATCAGGCAAAAAATCTTTTGATGGAACAGAGGAGTTCAATGTTATGCCAAATCAATTGTCTCCCACTCAAATTTTAGAACAATTGGAGGGTTTTCACAATGATTTTGGAAAGAGAAAGCTCAGTGTAACAGCAAAGCGAAGGAGGTTGGCACAAACAGAATCAAAAGATTACTATAACTGGAAGAAGAAAAGTATATTTTTTGAGTTGCCTTATTGGAAGTACAATTTAGTAAGGCACAACTTGGATGTGATGCATATTGAGAAAAATGTATGTGACAATATACTTGGGACATTATTAAATGCAATGGGAAAATGTAAAGATACTCTGAAGGCTCGCTTAGACTTATGTGAAATGCAGATACGAAGCAATCTTCGTCCACTTGGGATTGGAAATAAAACATATGTGCCTCCGGCGTGCTACACAATGAACACAAAAGAAAGGGATAAGCTTTGTAGTGTGTTGAAAAATGTGAAAGTTCCAGATGGATATGCTTCAAACATTTCAAGATGTGTAAATTTGAAGGATCACAAGATTGCAAGACTTAAAAGTTATGACTGTCATGTGTCGATGCAACAATTACTACCTATTGCTATACGGGGGACATTAACTAAGTCCATTGTGGCAACCCTTGTGGGGTTGTGTTCATTCTTTAGAGAGTTATGTTTGAAGAAAGCATGCGCAGGGAATTTTGATAAGCTACAGTCTTCAATTGTACGGATCCTTTGCAATTTAGAGAGGATTTTCCCTCCAGCATTCTTTGATGTGATGATTCATTTGCTTGTTCATTTGGCTACTGAGGCAAATCTTGCTGGACCAGTGCAATATCGTTGGATGTATCCTATTGAGAGGTTAGATAGTGGTTATTTATGTGTATATTCTCTATATAATTTTATTACGTTTACCGGGCTGATTTTTTCAACTATAAATCATCATTTGATTTTAGGTATCTTCTAACACTAAAATCATATGTTCATAACCGAAGTAGACCAGAAGGTTTAGTTGTTGAAGGGTATATTGCGGAGGAATGCATTACTTTTTGTTCACGATACTTTGATGGTGTTGATACAAGATTTTATAAGCCACCGAGGAATGATGATTTTGGGGATCCTATTATGGGCCATTCTATAGGGAAATCAAAAACATTTACCCTTAATCCTATGGAGTGGAAACAAGCACACCGTTATATGTTATTTAATTCTGAAGTTCTTGATTATTATATCGAGTAAGTATCCAAATTCCGTTTATTAATTTATGATATATATTTTGAATAAAATAAAATTGTAGTAAACAAATGGTTTATTTATGCAGGGAACATAAAAGAGAACTCAAGAGAAAACATCGAAGAATTAGTGCTTATGACCTTGATAAGATGCACCATCAACAGTTTGATGAGTGGATATTTCACAAGTGTCAGAATACAAATGATTCTTCATTATCTGATGAAGTTGTAAATTTAGCCAAGGGCCCAGACATAGTAGCAAGGCGGTGGAATGCTTATACTATTAATGGGTTCAGGTTTCATGTCAAGGCCCGAGAGCAGAGAAGAAAAACTCAGAATAGTGGAGTGGTTGTTGTTGCATCGACTATGAGTTTTGCAAGTGTCAGTGACAAAATCCCCATTCAGAGTGATATTACATATTTTGGGGTGTTGAATAATATTATTGAACTAAACTATCATGGATGGAAATGTGTGTATTGTTCAAGTGTGAGTGGGTTGATGTTACAAAAGGAGTGAAGACAGATGATTTAGGGTTCACTCTTGTGAATCTAAATCGATTATCAAATACCGGGGCAAATGAGTATGATGAGCCATTCATTCTAGCATCTCAAGCATTGCAAGCTTTCTATGTTGAAGACCCTTTGGATCCAAATTTGCATGTCGTTGTCCAAACAAAACCAAGGGACTTTTATGACATGCAAAATGATTGCTCCATTGAAGATCATATGCAAAGTATAATTTCTAATGAAGCAAGTTTGGAGGACAACCTCTTTAATAATGAGGAGAATATTATTTGGGAAAGACAGGATATGCAAGGGGCAACAATTGATGAACCCTTTATCCCTGTCAGTAGGGACATCTTAATGACTGACACACTAGAGGAATTTGATGAAGATAGCGACAAAGAAATTTGATTTATGTATGTTCAATAATCTTTCCTTGTTTGCATCTGTCTTATTATATATTTAAAGACAATTTGTCCATTTTCCATTATTATCTTATTAACATTCCATTGCTCATTTATTCTGTTATATTAATGATAACATTGTAATTTTGCTTCTTTTATAGTGTGGCTAAATGTGGAACTTTACAAGGCGCGGTAGGGTACGTAGTGGAGGAGGAGTCCCTACTCACTCAAATCCTAGCTCGAGTCATACTCTTTCAGATGACGGAAATTCATCTAATCCAGGCTAGTATATCTTCATTAAGTTTTCATAAAAATTTTCAAGAAGTTTTATAATTATACTCATTTGCATATTTATAAATTTTATGAAGTTTTTAAAATTCAATATTTGATATATCAATGCATTTTACAAAAATTCAAAGGAATGTTAGGGAGCACACACGGCTTGTGAGACTCTGGAATAGAGAAGAAAATGCACCAAAAAAAATTGTTCGAAGTAATAATAAGGGGCAACCAGTTGGTGATGGTGCTAGAGATCATATGGTTCGTAAACCTAGATTTTGTTCGTTCAGATACTCTGATTGGAGGTTTGTGCCCCAGGAAGATAAGGAGAGGGTGTGGCAGAGAGTGCAGGTAACATTTTAAAGTTTAATTTTTTTGTTCAAAGTTTGATAATTTGAACTCATGATTTTTTTTCATTTTATCATGTTTTAGGATGCTTTTGAAATCGACGATTCACTTAAGAATTGGGTGTTACAATCTTTCAATAAAAAGTGGAAAGATTATAAAGCCCAAGTGAAACGGGCTAATTACACCCCTTTTAGGGGTGATGTAGTAAGAGCCAAAAGGAACCGACCCTTGGAGCTTACCCAGGAGGATTGGGATTGGCTTGTAAATTTCTGGGAAAGCGACACGGGAAAGGTATGCTTAATATACTCATTTGTATCTTTATTCAAGTAAATTTTTATATGCATAGTTAAATATAAACAAAATTTTTATATTCTTTTGAGTTTAGATGCGTGAGGAAAAAGACAAATTAAATCGTGGAAAACAAGCCATGCCTCACACTTTTGGAACAAAAAGCTTTGCAAGGAGAATCGACGAAGAGGTAAAAAATATCATTTGGGGTTGGTAATAAACTGTTATTTTTAATTCATTTAAAAATATGATATTATCTATTTTGTACTAGACGATAAAAAATGAAGGAGTGAAACCGTCGCGCGTATACATGTTCTGTAAGCTGCATCAAAGAAAAGATGGCACATTCGTCGATGTAGTGGCTGAAGAAAAGTTTG
The DNA here is from genome assembly GCA_026586065.1 of Dioscorea zingiberensis. NCBI lineage: Eukaryota > Viridiplantae > Streptophyta > Magnoliopsida > Dioscoreales > Dioscoreaceae > Dioscorea > Dioscorea zingiberensis. The sequence goes on along the minus strand of CM048819.1, from coordinate 15,384,399 downwards.
TATGTAATCTATCAAATTTTGCTTTCTCTACTTATACAATATTTACATCATCAAATTAAATTATATCTTTTTTTTAAACAGTCTCAAATGAATGCTTTAGTGTCCCAATTGCCACAAGAGTCCCAAGGTATCCCTGTAGCTAGGGATGAAATCTCCTCCCAAGTTATGGGAGAAGATAGTCATGGGCGCTGCAGATTGCTTGGTCTAGGTGTTTCACCTAATGATATGCATGGACCACGACTTACGCGCCGTGAGCTGTTAGAAGAAAATAAAAGCTTGAAGGCTGATAAGGAAGCCACAAGAAAGCAATTTAATATGATAACTTCAATTCTTGGCCAACTCACTGGTGTAGATGGTGATCTTCATGATATTATGGCTAACCTATCTAAAAAGGTATATATTTTTAATTGAAATTTTTTTGGATTAATTACACTTTTCGTCCCTGAAAATGGTGTCATTGTTCACTTTTATCCTTGTATTTTAAAAATGTTTAATACGGTCCTTGTGTAATGCGCAATACAATGTTAGGGACCAAAATAGAACAAAATACGTAATACACAAGGACTATATTGAACATTTTTAAAAAATACAAGGATAAAAGTGAACAATGACACCATTTTCAGGGACGAAAAGAACAAAATTTCCTAATACACAATGACTGTATTGAACATTTTTAAAATACAAGGATAAAAGTGAACAATGACACCATTTTCAGGGACGAAAAGTGTAATTAATCCAATTTTTTTTATTGTTATGTTGATTTTTAAGATTTAAGTAACTACAAGTTTTTATTTCTAGGGTCTTGCACAACCTACTGATGTCGGATCTTCTCATTCATTTGAAAATGAAAGGCAACAAGATTAATATGGAAAGTAAGGAGGAAGGCAATTGTCCCAGTGTTGCATCAAAAGGTAATCTATTAACCCAGAGTTGATGATTTCAGTTAATTGATGATATTCACTCACATTATTCTTTTTTTTTGGCAGATTAAATGGTGATGATTTCAGTTGCCTTTCTTGTGATATTGTTCAGTGTGCAAAGGTTTGGAACAAGTAAAGTGGGTTTTGCAGTTGGCCCTGCTCTATATAGATTCTCTGTCTCGTAGGAAGAACTTCTATTTTTTTTCCTGAACTTCTCTAGCTATTATGTAATGCAAGATGAAATTTTCTTTCAAGTTTAGGAGTCTCCTGCATTTGTTTGAAATCTTGACTTGTTTTTATTGCATCATTTGTTTTTATTGCTGCTTTATCAATTAACATTTTGTTCAAAACACTTGAGAAGTATAAGAAGGGTTATCATACTTCTTCAGATGCCATTGTTCCTTCAAAAGGTATTATTAACTAGTTATTCTTAGTTTTTGTCACTCTGCTTATTCATGGATTCAATTACTGTATATCTAAATTTTCTATGGATGCAGCTTGTGTTCATGATTATTTTCAAGACAGTAGTGATGAAATGTCATCCCAGGATGATATAAAGAAAGGTTACAAGTCTGTTTTGGACTCGAAATCAACCGATGAATCCCTTGTGAGTATATATATACTTGATTTCACTAATTGATTCTTATACTAATTGGTCGATTTTAGATTAATTGAGATTGCTTTGTTAGACAATCCAAACACACCCCCGATTTTCGTTATGGATGAACTTTAGCTTGTGTTTTAGTGAACTGATCTTGCAATTGAGGTTTATCACTCTTCTAGTGATGTTTGTAGTTTTTTAAGCTATCTTAGGCTACTTATTAATTTGAAAAGTAAGTATGCCAAATGAAAATGTTGGTCAAGATACCTCCTGTATATTCTGCAAAATTGAACTATCTATACTCTATTTTACATTCTGTAGTTTGATCCTATAATATAAATTATATTCTGGATTTTTATCGTTACTTCATGAATTCTTAAATGCGCTCTCTGAATTGTTGATTTGTGCAGGCTAACATCTATCGAGAATATAATTTATGCCTAACCTGGTCTTCATTATTTCATTGCAGAGAAAAGTTCACCTTCTCTCAGAATTCCATGTTCTGGAGTTTGATGGTATTTTCTGTCATCATTTATTGCCTTGATAAATCTATCTTGGGATTTTTCTTTGCTTATACTTCATATTTATTCATCCTATTATACGGTAATAAAGAACCTAAGACTTAATCACTGAAACTTCATCAATTTGGTGTCTAACTCCATTAATTTTTTTCCCCTCTGTTTTCCATTCATTGATTATGTTGATCAACCCATTAATTTGCAGGAAATAAGAGAACTAGAATCGGCAGCATGAGGATGCTCAAGTGCCAAACATTTAATCAAGAGACAATGTCCATATTTATCAAGTTGTTAACAGTAAATCATCACAATTTAGATGAGACTCACTAGATACATATTACCATAGTATTCCCTTATTTAAAAGCCAATAATTTCATAATTTGATAACTGTTTGTTTCCCCCCTCTTCTACTATATCAAATGTTTTGTAGTAGATTTCTTTTGCTGATATAAGATTGATGTATTTCTTTCAATATGTTGTCTTGCATTGATGTTTGATTCGAGCAATCGTCTAACCTATGCCATTATTTTAGTTTTAGAAAGCTATTTCAGTGGCACTAATATTCTTTTGCAATTTGTTTATTTCTTTCCAATTGGACAGTGGGTAGGGGATTTATTTCTTTTCCTTTAATTTGTTTAATGGTGGCCTCAGGTGTATACTTATGTGTTTTCTGATGAAATGCAGTTATGTTGGAAATGTTCATAATCATGTTACTGAAGCTCTTCTTCAAGAGGTCTTCCAAACTGCTGGCCCTGTTGAAGGTTGCAAGTTGATTAGGAAAGAGAAGGTTTGTTCTCCAAATGCCTGCCTTTGCCTTCAATGTGTAGTTTCTCAGTCTTCTTTGTAATTTCACATGAGTTAAATGATTGTTCGTAGCATTTACATCAAATCAAATCCTCATCCTTCAAGAATCTGATTACAAAGAAATCAACAACCTCTGTCCAGGTTGTCAACTTGCAATCAAACAATGTGGTAATTGGCACACAAAGATATTTTATTATTAAGGTTTTCTTTTCCATTAATGTAAAAAATTCTCACAAATGGGTTGTTAATTTCAGGGACATTGGGAACAAGAGCTTGCAATGAAATTTTTAATTCAATTTTGGAAATTGCTGGAAATATAAATATAAGGAAATTGGAAGGTTTATTATTTGTTTTTCTTGTTGTATCTCAAGCACAACTGTAAGTTGTGGGTTGTTGTATGTCAATATTTCTGTTTTTTAAATTTCTGAATATTCTATTATTGGGTAATGAATTTTTTGTAATACCAAACATTTGTTTAGCAATAAAAATAGATTTTTATTATTAATTAATTTGATCTTCTCAGGGTATTTGTGTATATAAATCAGCAATATTATGAATAATATTAATATTAATATTAATATTAATATTAATATAATTATTATATGCTCTATAGCGGCGGATATATCCGCCGCTATAAGGTCCATTAAGCACAATCGAGACCTGTAGCGGCGATTATATCCGCCGCTACAAGGCCTAATTACCAAGTCTTGAGAGACCTATAGCGGCGGATATATCCGCCGCTACAGGTCGCCGTTAACGGCGTTACAGTAATGAGACCTAGAGCGGCGGACTTATCCGCCGCTATAAATTGCAATCAACCGCTACACTCATCTTTTCAGCGGCGGATATATCCGCCACAATATCTGGATTATCCGTCGTGAAAATATATACCGACTGAGGCTTTAGCAGCGGGCTTTATTCGGGCGATATCCGCCGCTATAGATATATAGCGGCGGATATATCCGCCGCTATAGGTTATGATAAGGGTAAAATCGGCAAGGACAAGTAGAAATATCTCAGCCTGACACGTGGAAGATTCCGCACCCTCAGATTGCTAACACAGATCCGAACCCATTCTCCCCCAAAGAATTTTCCGAAGAGCTACCCAAAGAGCGCCCCGAAGTGCACCCCGAAGTGCATCCCGAAGAGCCCCCCGAAGAGCACTCCGAAGAGTCACTCGAAGAGCAACCCGAAGAGTCTCCCGAGCTGATCCCAAACTAAGAGAAGCTTCCAAACAGCCTTCCAAATGGTCTCCAAAGCAAATTATCCAAAGAGAATTCCGAAGAGCCTGCCAAACTGACTTCCAAACAAGACTCCTCTTCTCCCCTTCCCGAGGAGCCACGAACCCTTCTAGAAGAAGCAACAAGCCGAACTGAAAAACCGAAGAAGTTGTGGCCAAGGCCTATAAATAGCCAAGACCTCACACTTGTAAAACAGATTGAATTATTTGTACACACACACTCTCCCTCTCTCACCACCCTTGTAAAATCGCTCATAGTGGAATTCTTTCTCCAAAGCTTGGAGACCTGTGGTTTTTCCCCTATTCAAGGGGTTTTCCACGTTAAAGCCCTGGTGTCTTGTCTTCTTGATTCTTTCTTTCTCGATCTTCTTGGATCTTTTCCCTAGAAAAACTCTACAAATCTAAGTGTTGGCTAGATTCTTGGGATCTTCCCGAAAATCTCGTTAACATTTTGGCGCCGTCCGTGGGGACACGATCGAGAAGTCATGGCGACAACTAGGAGATCAAGACAGAGCTAGAATCAAGAACAGACGAGCGCCGTTCACCCAACCCCGCCCCCTGTTGAAGCGACACCCGCCCCAACCGGAGCGACGCCCTCGCCCCCGGACGAAACCCCTTGAGCAGTAGAAGAGGACCCTCCACTTGGCCCTCGAAACATGGAGGTCCCATAGGAACGCTTCAGGGCCATGGAGAGACAGATCGCCGACCTGGTACACAACATGATGGCGGTCAAGCGCCATGTTGCTCAACTAACAGCACCGCGTGCCTCACCTCCCCGCCAAGGGAGTCGGGAATATTCTACGACTTACTCTCCCCGGCACCGTGCGCCTACACCGCCACGGGGGCGAAACCATCGCTCCCTAAGCCGAAGTCCTACCCCACATCACCTCTGCGGGGGAGTACGCTCTCGATCTGGCCAGAGGTATCGACAAATGCGTCCTACCTCGCGGAGAGGATCCGAATCCCCCTAGCCATATTGGAGGCGCCCCTCACCTCGACACCAATCTCCGAGAGGGGGTTCTCCCATGGTACGCTCGCCCCGGCATCACACATATAGGAGCTCCCCGCCAAGATACCACTCCCCCTATGATTACCAGTCCAGGGGTCGCTCTCCTCGACGTCACCACTCTCCAGAGCCCTACCGCTGAAGGAGAATTAGCGATCGTGAGAGGGTTTTGACCCATGTCCCATACATGCTCTCACCCTTTATCCGGGAAATCTGGGAGGCGCCACTCCCAGAAAAATTTCAACCTCCTAACATCAGATATTACGATGGCACCACCGACCCCTATGAGCATGTCGAGCGTTACTGGGCGGAAATAATGACTAATGGCCTTAATGAAGTCGTCCTATGCCGCGCATTCCCCAAGACCCTAACGGGAATTGCCTACGACTGGTTCAGGAGCCTGCCCCTTGAATCCATAGTCAGTTTCAGGCAATTAACCGAACTCTTCTTCCAAAGGTTCGCCAATCGCCAAAAGCAGATGAAAAATCCTGTAATGCTCATCAGATGCAAGCAGATGGAAGGGGAGAGCCTTCGGGATTATTTGGACAGATTCAGCAAAGAGGCTTCTGGAATATCACACCCTGACTCCATCATGGTTGTTGGCGCGACATTAGATGGACTTCGGGATGGCCCTTTCCTTGATGCGATCTCCGAATCTGTTCCCAAGGACCTCCACGAACTAATGAACAGAGCACAGTCCTTCATTGCCACCGAAGAGTTCAAGGCTGGTCGAAAGGAGGAATCCTTGCAAAGGACCAGGGAATTTCAGAGGGAAGAATCCCGATCCGAGAGGTATAGGGACCCCAGGCAAGGGCAACAGCAGCCCCGAAGGGGTCCGGAAAGGAAGTGAGATGAGCCGGAACGACGAACCAATGACAACCCCCAGGAGCCCAGGAGGCCTTGGTTCCCAGGGAAGTATGATAATTACACCAAGCTCAATACATCCAGAGAGAATGTCCTGATGCAAATACAGCACGAGAAGCTCTTGAAACCACCAAATCCCATAAAAGAATCCGCGGCTATGAAGCGGAGTGGGAAATTCTGCGCCTATCACCAAGCTAAAGGACACAAAACCGAAGACTGTATCCACCTAAAGGATGCCATCGAAGACCTCATCAAGGCGAAGAAACTCGATCAATTCTTTCAGCAGGAACCGACACCCAAGGAGAGTCCAACGCCACAGCAGGCCGCTCCCAACAGTGCCCTCCCCCTACACTTCATTGCCGGAGGCCCTGGTTGCGGAGGGGAAAGCTCCTCCTCTAGGAAGAATTATGCAAGGATTGTAGGGGCGGTGCACGAAGACCCGCCTCAAAAGCGAGCGCGCCCATCAAAGCTAATAACTTTCTCGAACGAAGACCTTCGGGGAGTCTCCTAACCCCACGCGATGCCTTAGTGATAGCTGTAAAGGTGGGGGTCTTCATGATGTACAGAGTGCTCGTCGATACTGGGAGTTCGGTCGACATCATTTTCTGGGACGCCTTCGAACGAATGAAGATTGGCGCGGAGAATTTAAAGCCAACCAAATCCCCCATGATGGGTTTCAATGGGAGCCCCCTTCAGCCTGAAGGCATCATAACTCTTCCAGTTACCCTCGGACACCCTCCACGAGCAGTGTCCTCCATGATCAACTTCCTGGTGGTTCGGTGCCCCTCTAGCTATAACGCTATCAAGGGCAGGCCCTCCCTCAATATCTTCGGCGCAGTCCCCTCGACTTACCACATAATGTTAAAATTTCAAACTGAACACGGATGTGGAGAGATAAAGGGTGATCAATAAGATCTTGGCAATGTTACGTCAACCGCTTAAAGAACCGAGGAGGTGGGCCCACCGAAGCATCCGGGATGTTAGCCCTCGAGGAGCTACTACCCGAAGATGAGGAGCGAGAGGCTCGCCGCCCTACACCTGTGGAAGAGCTAAAAGCATGTCAATTTGACGAGGAGATCCCCGAACAGACAATACAGCTTGGTAGCGAGCTCACTCCAGTGCTCCAGGAAGAGCTACTAGGACTCCTGAAGCGGAATGCAGACATCTTCGCCTGGGCTGCCGAAGAAATGCCAGGAGTGCCCCGCACCGTTATAGAGCACCACCTAAAAGTAGACCCCTCTTCAAAACCAGTCATTCAGAAGAGAAGGAACCTCGCCTCGAACCGCCTTGAAGCCGCCAAGGAGGAGGTCAGCAAACTGTTGAAGGCAGAGTTCATCCGGGAGGTTCAGTATCCCGAATGGCTCTCCAATGTAGTCCTTGTAAAGAAAGCCAATGGAAAATGGCGTATGTGTGTAGACTTCATAGATCTAAATAAAGCCTGCCCCGAGGATTGCTATCCCCTGCCTCTAATAGATAACCTCGTGGACTCCACTTCGGGCTACGAGATACTTAGTTTCCTAGATGCATTCTCGGGATATAATCAAATCCGAATGGCCAAAGAAGATGAGGAAAAGACCTCGTTTATCACCTCCAGGGGGACGTATTGTTACAAGGTTATGCCCTTCTGATTAAAGAAAGCGGGAGCAATATTCCAAAGGCTAGTAAACAAAGTCTTTGCAAAGCAAATTGGAAGGAATGTCGAGGCCTATGTAGATGATATTCTCGTCAAGAGTGCAAAAGCCGAACACCATGCTTCCGACCTCCAAGAAACTTTCGAAGCATTACGAGCCCATGGCATGAGTCTCAACCGTAACAAATGCACCTTTGGTGTTTGCTCGGGGAAGTTCCTCGGTTTTATCATCACAGAGAGAGGAATCGAGGCCAATCCGGAACAAATTCGAGCCATCATGGATACCAGGGCCCCAAGGAGCATCAAGGAGATTCAACGCCTCAACGGAAGGTTAGCCGCTCTCGAGAGATTTATCTCACGATCTGGAGAGAAGAACCTCCCCTTTTTCCGTGTCCAACGGGCAGCACCAAAGTTGCAATGGACGGAGGAATGTGACAAGGCCCTCGACCAACTAAAAAACTACCTTCAATCACCCACCCTCCTCTCCAAACCGAAGGCGGGAGAAGAACTCTACGTCTACCTTGCGGTCACAGACTGGGTCGTCAGTTCAGTCCTCACGAGGGAGGAAAACGGGACACAGAAACCAGTGTATTATACCAGCAAGGTACTCTCAGATACCGAGTCGAGGTACCTCCCTCTCGAGAAGCTCGCCTTCGCTTTAGTAATCTCAGCCAGAAAGCTTCACCCATACTTCCAGTCCCACAAGATAAAGGTGCTTACGGATCAACCATTAAAGCAAATACTTCACCGGCCCGATGCTTCGGGTCGCCTAGCAAAATGGGTGATCGAGCTCGGAGAGCATGATATCAGTTATGCGCCCCGGACAACCATCAAGGCCCAAGTTCTAGCGGACTTTATCGCAGAGCTTACCGTCACCAAGACCTAGAGGCTTGAAGCCATGAACCCCTCGGAAACCCGTTCCGCCTCTTCCCCCCAATGGGTCTTACACGCGGACGGTTCGGCCACTGCAGAGAATTCCGGAGCAGGAATAGTTCTTCGTTCCCCCTTAGGATAGAGCACCTCCACGGTCCTCAAGTTCAACTTCAAAGCCACCAACAACGAAGCTGAATATGAGGCGGTGATAGTAGGGCTACAACTTGCCCGAGGCCTCGGGATCCAAAACCTACAGATAAATACCGACTCGCAGCTAGTGGTGGGCCACCTGACAGAGGAATTTGAGGCCCGGGAAGACAATATGTTAAAATACAAGGCTGTAGTGCGACATCTCATGAAAAGCTTCCAGAACGTTCACATCAACAAAGTGCCCAGGACAGAAAACCAAGAAGCGGACCTCTTATCCAACCTTGCTACCTCGAAGGGGGACACCCAGCAGCTCATCAACATTCAACATCTAACGGCAAGGATAATTGAGTGTCGTCCCCCCGAAGAGCTCCTCGGAATAGAAGACGGGCTCTGTTGGATGGACCCCATCTTGGACTACCTCAAGAACGGAACACTTCCGCCAGACCCTAAGCTCTCCCGAAGTACTTCCGTCTGATCCAACCGCTTCAGCATCATAGATGGTCAGCTCTACAAGAAGTCCTACTCCCTGCCTCTCTTGAAGTGCCTGCGACCTTCCGAAGCGAACCACGTCCTCAAGGAGATCCACGGAGGAATAGCGGGAGATCATCAGGGCGGTAAAGCCCTCAGCCACAAAATCCTTCGGCAAGGTTACTACTGGCCAACCTTGTCTAAAGATGCTATAGAGTTCACTTGGAAGTGCGACGCGTGTCAGAGGCATTCCAACATCCAGAAGAAACCCGCCGCTCACTTAACGCCAATCGTGGGAGCAAGGCCGTTCGCCCTCTGGGGAGTAGACATCCTTGGTCCCTTTCCAGTCGCGGTCCGACAATTAAAATTCTTAATAGTCACGATCGACTACTTTACCAAATGGGTAGAAGCAGAACCCCTATCCTCAATTACGGAGAAGGCATGCCGTTCCTTTCTTTGGAAATCAGTTGTCTGTCGATTCGGAGTCCCTAACGCCTTCATAACAAACAATGGCCGCCAGTTCGCCAATTCCGCGTTCAAAGCTTTATGTGAAGAGCTCGGAATTGAGCATAGACTCACATCAGTTACCAGCCCCCAAGCGAATGGGCAAGTCGAAGTCACTAACCGAACCCTCCTTCATGGCCTGAAAACCAGGGTCCTTGACAAAAGCTCCTCATGGGCAGAAGAGGTCCCAGGGACTTTGTGGGCATACTGAACCACCGCCCGAACGCCCACTGAGGAAACACCCTTTGCTCTTGCATTCGGGATGGAGGCGGTAATCCCTCCAGAGATTAAGATACCCACTCTGCGGACACAAGCATTCGATCAAGCAACCAACGAAGAGCAACTCAGAGCTGAATTAGATCTCCTGGAAGAAAAAAGGGACATGGCAGATTTTCGAGCCGCGGCCTATCGCCATAAAGTAAAAAAGTTTTACGATGCAAACGTAAAGGAGGTCACTTTCCAAATGGGCGATTTGGTCTTACGAGAAAACAAGTTCTAAGGGAACAAGAGTAGGACAGGAAAATTAACCCCAAATTGGGAAGGGCCCTACGTTGTAACGGGAATTGTGAGGCTAGGCACCTACCGGCTTGCTAGGTTAGATGGAAAGAAGTTGAAACGTCTTTTCCATTCCGAAGCACTAAGGAAGTATTACCAATTAGACTTCACTTTTACACCTGTACAACGCGTCTAGCGTCCAGAGCCGATGTCTCAAAGAAAGGGACACTTCGGAATCAGAGTTTTGCGCTTTGATCGCGAACCGCTTCGATTCCCCCTCGGAATCAAGGTTCTGCGCTTTGATCGCGAACCGCTTCGATTCCCCCTCGGAATCAGGGTTCTGCGCTTTGATCGTGAATCACTTCGATTCCCCTTCGAAATCAGGGTTCTGCGCTTTGATCGCGAACCACTTTGATTCCCCCTCGGAATCAGGGTTCAGCGCTTTGATCGCGAACCACTTTGATTCCCCTTCGGAATTAGGGTTCTGCGCTTTGATCGCCAACCGCTTCGATTCTCCCTCGGAATCAGGGTTCTGCGCTTTGATCACGAACCGCTTCGATTCCCCCTCGGAATCATGGTTTTGCCCTTGGATCGCGAACCGCTTCGATTCCCTTTCAGGATCAGGGTTCTGTGCCTTGATCACAAACCACTCGGATCCCTCCTCGGGAATGAAAGTTTTGTTACTACTACTTCAAGAAATATTTCCCCATCAAATTTAGGATAGAAATAAACACAAGTATAGCGAAAGCAAGTCAGGATTCATTCTGACTAAACATCGACAGTACATTTGAAGAGTTCGCACCAACATCATAAGCAGAGACTATACAAGTCACAAAAAAGAACAAAATGGGTTCTTATGGCACTAGAGAGGTGTCCCGAGGAACAGGAACGACACCAACGCAGCTCTCCCCATCGCCACCCCTCGCTCCTGAGCCCACCTCCTCGCCACGACTAAGAGCCGAAGCATCTTCCGGAAGTCCTTCACCAACTGAAGTTACCTCTTCACCACGAACCGCCTCGGGGGCGGGACCTGCAATGATCAAAACAATAAGTTCCACGAGCACTACAAGAAGGAAGAAGTACATGAGACCTTACCCTCCCCCTCGGTTTCATCCAAAGAGAGCTCGTCATCCAGAAGCTCGTCGTCCGTCTCGACGTTGGGGTCTTCTCAGGCTAAGGTCTTGAGCACCTTCTTGTACGTCAGGGTGTTGAATTCCGTAGAGATCGTCCCCAACGCTTCAGAGGGCACAACCTTCAACACCAACTCTCGAAAAATCTTGAAGGCCTCCTCGCTACCCTTTTGAAAGCCAGCCCCATATTCTTGATCCTTCTCCTTATACAGAGCAGAAATGGCTTCCAGCTCCTTTATGCGGTTGTAGCATAGGTCCAGAGTCTCTTGAAGAGAGGCCATCTCCTTCAGAAATCGGTCCTTCCCGTCCACCGCAGCATCCCTTTCTGCACCTACAAGGGCCAGAGAACCGTTCTTCTCCTCGACCTCCTTCACCAGCTTATCCTTCTCCTCCTGAAGAGCGAGGATCGACCTTTTGGCAGAATCCAACTCCGAAGAGAGCTTTCCAGCTTCGGCTTTAGAGCAAGAAAGATTCGTCTCAACCTCGAGACAACGCTCCTCAAAGCCTTGCTTGGAGAGCTTGATCTGCTCCACCGCCTCCTCAAGCTCCTTCACCTTCTCAGCGAGGGCCTTCACGCGACCCTCCGACTTCAACTTCTCCTAAAGCAGTCGTTGGTACTGAGCAGATGACGAGTTGAGAGACCCTTCGATCCTGTCCTTCTCTCCCAGCAAAAGAGAAAAATCAGTCCGAAGCCTCTGGTTCTCTGCCTCTAGGCTCGATACGGCGCTTCGGAGATTGCGACCAGCCTCCAAAAAACTTGTTGCACGATCTATCATCACCCCACTCTGGAAGGAAGGTACACGTTACCTAAGTTTCGAGCACTCGAAGATTCTCAAAAGACAGGAGCCAGAAAAGAAATTACCGAGACCGCAGCTAGACGCATATGGGCCCCAGCTCAACCTCATCAAGGCACCGCAACCGGGACTCCATCTCCTCGGTCCGAAGGAGCTCCAATGAAATGCTTGCCAGCACCGGATCATGACACAAGAGGCCATCAAAAGGATTGAACCTGAGACCCATAGAACCACCTGAAGCCTGGCCCACCTCTTCTGCTTCAGTCGCTGGGCCCTTCATCTTGTCAGAAGGAGGGACCGAGGTATGTCCAGGCCCCCCCCTTCAGGATGAGCAATCCCTTAGCTACCAAGCTCCTCGACATCACAAGAAGAGCCCAAAGCATTCTCAATCTCCCGCAACAAAAGGCCCCCAGAATCAAGAGGCTCGGAGGAAACACTCACAGAAGAAACGTCGCTCGTAGCACGAACCCCCTTTCTACGTTCACTAAGGGGAACGAGATCTTCTTCAGAAATAACCTCCTCCCTCACAGGAGGGGCTACCTCGTCTCCCTCCCCCTCTTTAGGGACCACAATTATGGACACCTTTTTCTTCGAGGCAACAATCTTCTGATTTCGCTTCAGAATTTTTCGCGGAGGAGCACTTGCTTCAACATCCTTCCTCTCCTCCTCCCGAAGAGGCTCCTCAGTTTGCTCCCCTGCAGCTTCAGGGGTCTCCTCCTCGGCAGCAGAGGCCCCCTCCCCCGTCCTAAGAGACTTAGGAGGCTTATCGCCTAATGCCGAAGCCTTCCTTTTCTTCTTTTCAAGCTTCACCGTTCTCAGCTTGGCCTCATTGGCTCACACTCCCGCCAAAAGGATGCTCAGTGCGGTCTTCACCTCGATCGGGTTACCTGCAAAAAGACATAAAGAAAACCCTTCAGAAAAACGGAAAGTCATCGGAACAGTGGGGAAAAAGAAAGAGGACAAAACAGAGACCCTACCCAGGGTCAGATAAAGATCGCAGGCTTGCAGGACCTCGTTAGTCAAATATCTATCAACAGGAATATCAAACCATTCCTTAAGCCTTTGAAACTCGGAATCCTCCTCCTGCGTGAAATCCTTCCTTTCCAAGGGAAGAAGCTTCAGAGAGCCCCACTGGGTCCGAACCCCCAATCCCTTGGAACTAGAAACAAAGAAGAACTTCGACTTCCATTCTTTTATTGACGAGGGCACAGGGCCGAGGAACCTCCTATTCCCTCGAGCCCAAAAATAGTACCAGTCGGTGTATCTCTCCTTGCTCAAGTCAAAGAAAAGCTTAAACCGAGAAACTGTGTGCTCGAGTTTATGATAACGACACATAATTACAAATCCACACAGACACCTCCATGAGTTCGGGGCTAATTGGGATGAACAAACTTCGAATTCCCTAAAGATGTCTATGAAAAGCTTCGGAAATGGTAACCGAAGACCAGCAAGAAGTGCATCATAGTAAATTACGATTTCACCATCCTCAGACGGTGAACTCGCACGCTCCGAAGGCACTGGAACTCTATACTTTAAAGAAGACGCAGTCCCAGTAATCTTATACGCTAAAGCTATTTTATGGATTGCTTTCGAAGAGAGAAGGTTGGGGAAAGATGAAGAGCAAGCATCTGGTTTTTTGACAACATCCGTAACAGTTTCAAGAGCTAAAACAGGAGATTCAACCAACGAAAAAAATAGGAGAAGGAATGGATGGCTCACCTGAAGCCATGAATGGTGACCGGATGAGCACTGGGAGACTTCTACGCATGCAAATCACCAGAGCCCGCAATGGAGAAGACGATCGCAATCCTTAGAGAGGGAAAAGCCTTTTCGAAAAAGGAGGCGTGATGGAGCAAAATATAACAAATACGATTCTCTCCCAACGGTTCAGATCACTCCCCCAACCAGCGCGTAATCAGAGCTGGGCGCGTGGACCTGGCGATGAAAGGTTCAGATTGAAGTATAGATGGGAGCTACGCTGGATTCACGCCATGTAGGGCGACGATGGAACAGTCGCAATCATTACTCCTACCGGCGCTTGCGAAAAAAGGAGCCTCGAGAAACTGAAAAGGTATGGCACATTTAATGCGCCTCGAATCAACGATTAGACTCCTCACCTGCTCACTCAGAACATTGTCCGATTCCGAACCGAAGCATCTGTATCTCCTTCACACCACTAATCCGAAGCACTCCTCGGAAAATATCACGCTACCGTCAGTATGCTTAGCTCACGAAAGCATACTAGAGGGGGGGCTGATGATAAGGGTAAAATCAGCAAGGACACGTGGAAATGTCTCAGCCCGACACGTGGAAGATTCCGCACCCTCAGATTGCTAACACAGATCCGAACCCATTCTCCCCCAAAGAATTTTCCGAAGAGCTACCCGAAGAGCGCCCCGAAGTGCACCCCGAAGTGCATCCCGAAGAGCCCCCCGAAGAGCACTCCGAAAAGTCTTCCAAAGAGCAACCCGAAGAGTCTCCCGAGCTGATCCCAAACGAAGAGAAGCTTCCAAACAGCCTTCCAAATGGTCTCCAAAGCAAATTATCCAAAGAGAATTCCGAAGAGCCTGTCGAACTGACTTCCGAACAAGACTCCTCTTCTCCCCTTCCCGAGGAGCCACGAACCCTTCTAGAAGAAGCAACAAGCCGAACTGAAAAACCGAAGAAGTTGTGGCCAAGGCCTATAAATAGCCAAGACCTCACACTTGTAAAACAGATTGAATTCTTTGTACACACACACTCTCCCTCTCTCCCCACCCTTGTAAAATCGCTCATAGTGGAATTCTTTCTCCAAAGCTTGGAGACCCGTGGTTTTTCCCCGATTCAAGGGGTTTTCCACGTTAAAGCCCTGGTGTCTTGTCTTCTTGATTCTTTCTTTCTCGATCTTCTTGGATCTTTTCCCTAGAAAAACTCTACAAATTTAAGTGTTGGCTAGATTCTTGGGATCTTCCCGAAAATCTCGTTAACAGGTTACATTTCCTGTAGTGTGATTCATGACTCGTGCATGGTAAGGGTTCAACTTACGTGAACTTGATTAGGTGCAACACTTGACATGATTGATATTGATGGATATTGAGATGCATTGTGTTGATTATTTTATCAGTTTTATACGGGGTTTTCCGTATGAATGGCATGTTAACAGAATTTAAGATAAGTGAGTGGATTTGCATGTAATCCTGGATTCTTATCTTGATTATGATCATCATATGCATACTGATTAAATGCATGGATCTTTCATATTTCGATACATATTCATATGTATGTTTTACTGATGATGTATATTTTATATATACTAACCCCTGTAGTGATGTTTTCCCTCACTAAGTGCGTTTTAGCTCACCACTCCCCTTTTTCCCCACAAAGATGGATCTCAAGGAAGACTTAGATCGTTGATGGGAGATGTGCAAGCAGCAAGTTTTTATTTTGATATGTATATAGTAGGCTCTGAGTACTAGACTTGTGAAACATACTATGTATGTGATTTTGTGGATATTGTGAAACTAGTATTTCCTGTAATTGAATGTACAGTATCCAGGATGTTAGACTTGTATTCCATCACCAGATGATATGACAAGTGTATGTTGATTTATTACTCTCTATCATGATGATACATGTCTAGCAGGATAGAACATCCGAAGTTGGGCTGATGTGGCAATCATGTCTCGGGATGAACACCGGATAATGGTTGTTTAGGAGATGGTCATCACAGACTTGGTGTCATGTCCCTGACGTTCTCGATCCGTAGTAACTGCGGCTGAAGTGGATACAGACGTGACATTGATAAATCCTCCCCGACAAACACCGCTGGTTCCCGAGATCTACGAACCTGAGCTAGAACCAAGATAAAGCTTTAATGCCAAGCTAGCGGAAGTGGATTGTTTGATGGGAAGAGTTGAGATCAAGAATTCTTAGAATAGAGGGGACGAGGCAGGAAGTGGACCTTCCCGAGTTGGTGAGTATGCACCTTCAGGTAAATGGAGAGATGCTGCTTCCCAAGGGCCTAAAGGGGAGTATCTCGGATCTCTTCATTGATGCAGTGATTGCCTCTGAGGCCTTCGAGGATTTGCGCTTTAGGACTTTCAAGGCCAAAACGTTGAGCCTTACGAAGGATGAGTTGGCCGACTACCTTTCTTCATTTAGCTTAACGGTCTGTTCCTCTTTATTGTATTTTGGGGTCGACTTTTTCTTTTGTGTATTTCCTTATCATCTCTTCTGTTGTCTTCCATCATAGGTTGGCTTCTTTCTGGACCATACCCTGAGACGCCTTTGCAAGGAGGTGTTGAGGCAAATCTGGTTTATGGGTTTTTGGAGACGCTCAAAACTGAGATTGCTAGGTTAAAGAACAAGGCGCACGATCTTCAAGTGGCTTTAACAACTTCTGAATTGGACAAAGAGCACAATAGACGCAAATGGGATAAGACTTCCGCCGCAATGGCCTCCTCTCAGGAGCTAGTTGATGAGTTGCGTACGAAGGTGGCACTTCTCCTAGCAGAGAAGGATAAGGTTGTTAAGGATCTCGGCATGACCCGCGACCTCCTCAAGACCGCGGAGAAGGCCTATGATGATGAGGTGGCTCAGCAAGATGAGATCATCAAAGAGAAGGTAGAGGCGGCATTGTGGACTATGTGAAGGACTATAAAGGGTCCACCGATTGGGACAAGAAATTGAAAGAAGCCATAGAAAAACACTTGGACTCCCCAGAGTTCATCCAATATCTCCGAGAGGAACGGGTCATCGTGGAAGAGAGGGTGGTGGCAAAGTTCAAGGCCAGCGAGGACTTCAAGGGGGTCACCTGGAAAAGGGCAATTGATAATATCCTCATGTTCCAAATACTTGCCAGTGCCCATCCTGACCTCAACCTTGCCTAGTGATCGCCTGCCTTTCGTTGTTACGCAACTATGCTCTTTATTGAAGGTGATTGACCAATTATAGCACTCGGGTTTTCGAGGTCGATCCACTGGAAAGAATAGGAAAACACAACAAAATCAAATAAACAAAGACTATATCAGAATTACTTTAATTTATACTTCAGAAAAATTAATTTGAAAACTGATTTCCTTTAATCGAATACGTAATGAGAGAGAGAGAGAGAGAGAGAGAGAGAGAGAGAGAGAGAGAGAGAGAGACCAAGGCTCCAGGTTCAATTTGCCTCCCCAATATGAGCATTTACAATCCTCTGACTATCTATGGTTTTCCAATCACATTTAAGCATGCATGCATCATAATCATAGGCAATAACTAATCAAAGGGAACTCCAAGCTTTAATTAACCTATGCTCAATGAAAAATCAAACTTAAATAGGTTCTAACTCATTAAAAGGTAACATGTTCATCAATTGCAAATAAAAGGAACATCCAAATGATTCACAATGCCTAACTAGTTTACCACACCATTGACCAACCAAAGATCAACCATAGATACAAAGATTTAACTAAACATCAATTCCGGGGATGGTACTGCACACCGTTGAATTGGATCAAATCTCCCCTTTTTCCTCAGACCAAGGAAATTTCAGCCTCGCATGGCCATGGAGCGCCGCAAGAGGTGAGGAAGATGGTTGAATTCTTCATCCTCGAGTACGTTCTTTACCTTTCCTCCAGAGCGCCACCTCTGCCTCTGCTTCTTTTTCTCCCCTCCTCTCATCGTCCCTGTCCTAGTTTGCCCATCATATTTATGTATCTCACCTCCTTTTCCCAGCCGTTGGATTGATGGGCAGTCCCTTATGATGAGTGGTTGATTGCTTGCTGGGTTGTTAGTTGGGTCGTTGATTGCTGGACAGATCTCCTTGATAATTGTTGGAATGATTGCTGGGCTGCCATCTTTTGGGCCTTGGTTTGAAGCTGATTGTTTGGATGGAGTTGGGTTTCATGTGTGTGGCCCGCCCATTGATGGTTGGAATCGGAGTGTTGGTGGGTCTTGCATTGTGTGGGCTAAATTTGGGTTGATTTAAATGGCTTCAGTTTGTTGCTAGCCATCTATGTTGGGTTTACCCATGTTATGTTGGTGGGCCTTGGACTTTAGATGTGATCTGCAATAATGTTTTCCATTGAAACTCATAAATAGTACCATTTTACTAATGAAACTTAGTTATTGAGCCATGATGGTGCATGTTTTTACAGTTGTCGATATGTAAATAATTGTACATGCCAAACTAATAATAATAATGCCCAACATAGATGTATTATGATGCATATTTTTACACTAATCACACCCCCCAACTTGAATACTACTAGTCCCTAGCAGTCAAAAGAATTTTAAAAACAAAGGTCCCAATGGACTATCTTAAATGTATTTCCATAATAAACTATCTCAAATGTATGCAACAACGAAATCAATGACCAAACGTCTTTCTCAATCATAAAATAGATTTGACCTAAGTGAGTTCTCATTGTTAAACAATCTTTTATAAAGAGGCATAACATATAGAACACAATAAATGTGAATTCAAAACTCTACACAACCAAGGCTTCACATAGTCTACAATGGTGGCAACACTAGTAACATCAAACAATTGGTCCATAAGCTTTACTCTTGATACAAAGCCAGTCTACTTTCTTTTTTTTTCTCTTTTTTTTTTTTTTTTAATATGACTAGTGCAATGCGTATTTCCATCTAGCTTTCTACTAGGTCCATGTAACGAGCTTTGGGCCAATACTCTCATGCTAGTTAGCTTTAGGGCAATGGGTTTATTGGGACCCCTGGAGCTTAATTGCTCGAACCTAATAGGAAAAGAAAAAAAAATAGTCATATCATATGAACTATCTTTTGACCCGGGACTTCATGCTTAATGAGGCATTGCGCCTGTCTACTAAATAGAAAGTATGCTTATTTTAGCTTTATTTTCGTTTGTTATCATTATATATACTAGTTTTTTTTTTCAAGTAGATGGCTCATCAAGGTTATTAGATAGAACTAATGAGACACCACTGTATAACTTCTATCCTAAATAAGCTAGGTTGTGGAGTGTGAATGAGTGTTCTACATGTTCTACAATCATTCAAGGACTATTAACAAATCAAACTCGTTGAGATCAACACTCTCAACTGGTAAATCATTATGATATTAAAAATATTTGGCACAGTATTCAAATTGTTGCAAACATCGAAACAAACTATGAGGAAACATATATGGTCAAGTCGAAATATGGCATTGTCAGTGAAAATGCAAAGTAGTATAGTATGCCAACAATCTTTAGCACTGACACTGCCCTCATTGTATGCAATGCATATGAACATGAAAGAGTATTGGAAAAGAGCCACCAGAGGGTTCATTTTTGAGCAACTTAAATATCAATCTTCCAAACCTGCTGGTTGTGTTAAAGCTAACTACAGTCCGCTATAGATTGCTATGAGCTTTTCATGGTCCTCTCTACAAGCGTGTATGTTAACCAAATGGATAAGCAAAGAATGAAGTTCAAACCTGCAAAACTATATGCCATATACTCGCAAATGAAATTATGTGGTAATTCTGCAAAAATTCTGAAATTCTGCCGACTTTCCCTTGTCCAGTCCCATAATAATCTGACAACCTGCAACTCAGTCTTGATAAAAAAAAAACCCTGGGTTGCCTCCTAGAAGCGCTATGTTTTACGTCTTTAGCCAGACACATGAAACTCAGTCTTGATAAATAGGGTCTTCCATAAGTGATTCATCAACTTTTAGGGTGAATAACTCCACAAATGGTTTACCATTAACCTTAAAAACATTACCATTTTGCAGGTTTTCAACATCAACTGCCCCATGTGGATAAACAATATTTTTAACAATATAAAGACGAGTCCATTTAGATCTCAAATTTCCAGGTAATAAATGCAATCTAGATTCATACAAGAGAACTTTTTGAGTAGGGTGGAAGGATTTTCTCATAATAGATTGATCATGTAAAAATTTAACCTTTTCGTTGTATATTCTATTATTATGATATGCATCTCTTCTTATTTCTTCTAGCTTATTCAATGAATTTTTCTAAGTGTGCTAACCTTATCCAAATTAAAGTTCATCATCTTAACAGCCCAATAAGATTTATGTTCTAATTCATATCCATTATGAGGGCATAGTCAAGCAAATCATTGAATCTCTTCATTTTGGTTTTAGGATAAATTCATGATTTGTTTCTTTATTGCATTAGTTCTATGGATAGGAAAGAATTTTTTCAAGAAATCAGTTTGCATCTCTTTCCGAATCCCTATTAACCAAGGTCTTAAGGGGTTCAACCAAGTTTTCGCCTGATCTTTTAGAGAAAATGGGAACATTTTCATGCACACTATTTCTTCTGTACATGTCTTATCAAGGAATATGACGCAAACCTCTTCAAATTCTTTTAGATGCAAATAAGGGTTTTTCAGAGTCTAGACCATGGAAGGTAGGAAGAACTGCTATCATGACAGGTTTAAAATTATTCATTGGCAAAATAATACATGAAGGTGCACTACTCCTAGAAGGTTGAAGATAATCTTTAAGTGTTCTAGGAGCTCTATCTTGTTCATCGTGATTACTATCTTGATCAGTGATGTTTATGAATTGAGGATTAGAGATTGGTGAACTAAAATAATCAGGAGGAGAGATATTGGATTCACTCCTAATTAAGCGGATCCCTAACCCATTTTGCATGCACTAATAGTTAGAAAAAGGAAGATTTTTCTTTTTTAGCAGGGAAAATGGAAACAAATAAACTAAACTAAACTATGCTAAACTAGAAAGCAAATAAAAGGAACAATGTTACCTGATTATGCTTCGCTTTCTTATATGCTTCCCCGACAACGGTGCCAAAATTGATCAACTGCTTTTCGTTGTTACACAACTATGCTCTTTATTGAAGGCGATTGACCAATTATAGTACTCAAATTATCGAGGTCGATCCACGGGGAAGAATAGGAAAACAAAACAAAATCAAATAAACAAAGACTATATAGGAATTACTTTAATTTATATTTCAGAAAAATTAATTTGAAAACTGATTTCTTTTAATCGAACACGTAATGAGAGAGAGAGAGAGAGAGAGAGAGAGAGAGAGAGAGAGAGAGAGAGAGAGAGACCAAGGCTCCATGTTCAATTTTCCTCCCGAATATGAGCATTTACAATCCTCTGAATATCTATGGTTTTCCAATCATACTTAAGCATGCATGCATCATAATCACAGGCAATAACTAATCAAAGGGAACTCCAAGCTTTAATTAACCTATGCTCAATGAAACATCAAACTTAATAGGTTCTAACTCATTAAAAGGTAACATGTTCGTCAATTGCAAATAAAAGGAACTCCCAAATGATTCACAATGCCTAACTAGTTTACCACACCATTGACCAACCAAAGATCAGCCATAGATATAAAGATTTAACTAACCATCAATTTAGGGGATGGTATTGCACACCATTGAATTTGATCAAATCTCCCATTTTTCCCCTCATATTTATGCATCTCACCTCCTTTCCCGGCCACTGAATTGATGGGAAGTACTCTTTGATGAGTGGTTGATTGCTTGCTGAATTGTATGTCATGGCTGATTGTTTGCTAGGCTGTTAGTTGGGTCGTTTATTGTTTGGCTGATCTCCTTGATATTTGTTGGCAAGATTGTTGGGCTGCCATCTTTTGGGCCTTGGTTTGAAGCTGATTGTTGGGATGGAGTTGGGCTTCATGTGTGCAGCCTGCCCATTGATGGCTTGAGTTTGAGTGTTGTTGGGTCTTGCTTTGTGTGGGTTGAATTTGGGCTGATTTAAATAGCTTCAGTTTGCTGTTGGCCAACCATGTTAGGTTTACCCATGTTATGTTGGTAGGCCTTGGACTTTATTTGATCTACAATAATGTTTTCCCTTGAAACTAATAAAGAATACCATTTTACTAATGAAACTTAGTTGTTGAACCATGATGGTGCATGTTTTACATATGTCGATATGTAAATAATTGTACATGCCAAACTAATAATAATAATGCCAAACATAGATGTATTATGATGCATATTTTTACACTCATCACCGAGTAGGGATGGACGTTTTAAACCAAGAACCGAAGAATCGATCCAATCCGAACCGAAAAAATCCGAAAAAATCTGAGTTGACTAAAAAAGTTAAAATCCAAGATGCAAACCGAACCGATCTGAATTTTAATGGATCAGTTCATGGATTTTCCTTCATAAAATCCAATCCGATCTGAACCGATCCAAAATAATATTAATTATATTATATTTTATTAATTAACATATGTCATAGTGTTATTGGTGTAGAGTTTAGGAAGGAGGAAACTCTCTAATTACTGAAAAAGGCATTAATTTCATTGTAGCTAATACGAGTCGTATCTATTTTTATTCTAGAGAATTTAATTTTATTCGCTTATTCGTATGTCTTAATGGTGATATTGTGATTTGAATTACAAATGTCGAAAGTCGAATTGTACGATCAGAAAATCCAAATCCGATCCGTGATCAGAACTGAATTAGTTGGATTTGGATGACGTTGGATTGAATTATTTTTATCTCCAAATCTGATCCGATCCGATTAATTTTTATGGTTTGGTTTTTGGTTTTACTCAAATCCGATCCGATCCGATCCATGCCTACCCCTATCACCGAGATTGGCTACATAAAAGCTCAGAAGCTTTTTATGGAGATAAGGAAAAAAGAAAAAACATGAGGGGTCAAGTTCGACACTTCTCGAGAGAAAGGTATCACGGTTATGGAGAGCGAACAATGCCGTGGGGGAACCGGCCTCGGAGCAAACTCAGCCTGAAGTTGCAGAGTGTCCATCTTGGGACGAACCCTGGTCTTGAGTTATTTCATATATATCCTTAGCGTTTTTATAGCTTGAATTATTTTGACAACTTATGTAATTGACTTTGTATTTCAAGCGTTTTCGCTATTCTATGAACTGAACTTCGTTACCTTTCACTGATTGTTTTGTTTACCAAGGTGTCCTTCGTCCCCCACCCCATTCCCGAGATCTATTAGATCTTTGGGCCAGGTCCTCAATCGAAGTGAGGCACCAAGTGGAGGTCGATCCTGTGGAAGGGATGCCGAGTGGAGCTCGATCCCGTGGAAGGGATGTTGAGGTCGGGGCCGATCTAGCAAAGGGACTTAAACAAAAAAATAACCCATCCAAAAAAAAGTGGAGTAGAAAAGGGGCAATTTATTGATAATACCGCCTAAGATGTTCAGACTGAAGGGGGTTTCCCCCGTGGGGTTCGGCTAGTAGTGCGATATGCCAATAAAGTAATGTTGAGCTCGTCAACCCTGCTGTATCCAGCCTGCATCACCTAAGTCTTCAACCCTTGTAGAATCGTCCAGTTGGTGACTTCTACTTGACCATTAGCTTAAGGATGTGCTTCGGGTTCAATTTGCCACCTCAGTATGAGTATTTACAATCCTCTGATTATCTATAGTTTTCCAATCTCACTTAAGCATGCATGCATCATAATCACAAGCAATAATTAATCAAGGAGAACTCCAAGCTTTACTCAACCTATGCTCAATGAAACATCAAACTTAATAGGTTCTATCTCATTAAATAGTAACTTGTTTGTCAATTGCAAATAAAAGGAATATCCAAATGATTCACAATGCCTAACTAGTTTACTATACCATTGTCTAACTAAAGAACCAAACCATAGATACAAAAAAAAGAAATATTCAGCAATGCATCAATTCAGAGGATGGTATTGCCCTTCATTGAGTTGGATCAAATCTCCCCTCTTGCCTCAGTCCAAAAAAATCTCAGCCTTGCATGGCCATGGAGCGCAACAAAAGAAGAGGAATATGGTTGCGTTTCTTCATCACCCTGCCTCGCATCTGCAGCCACCTCCCTTCTAATCTCCCGATTTTTCCTTTTCTCTCTTTTTTTGGCGGTTGTGCCCTAGTTTTCTTTTTCTTCCTCTCTATGTTTGATGCATCTCCCCTCCTTATTTCAGCCGTTGGATTGATGTCCAGTTCCCTTTGATGAGTAGCTGATTTCTTGTTGGGTATCATGACTGATTGCTTGTTGGGTTGCTAGTTGGGTGCCATCTTTTGATTGTTGGGTTGATCTCCTGGATGATTGGTGGAATGATTGTTGGGCTGCCATCTTTTGGGCCTTGCTTTGAAGCTAATTGTTGGGTGGAATTGGGCTTCATGTGTGCAGCCCGCTCATTGACTGCTGGAATTGGAGTGTTGGTTGGCTTTGCTTTGTTTGGGCTGATTTAAATGGCTTCAATTTGCTGCTGGCCATCTATGTTGGGTTTAACCATGTTATGTTGGTGGGCCTTGGGCTTTATATTTGATCTGCAATAATGTTTTCCATTGAAACTCAAAAAGTATACCATTTTACTAATAAAACTTAGTTATTGAGCCATCATGGTGATTTTACATGCCAAACTAATAATAATAATGCCCAACAAAGACATATTATGATGTATATTTTTACACTCATCACACCCCCCAACTTGAATATTGCTAGTCCCTAGCAATCAAAATAATTTTAAGAACAAAGATCCCAATGGTATGGCTTAGTACGTAACTCGCATGTAACAAAAGTATATCTTCAATAGACTATCTCAAATGTATGCAACAACAAAACCAATGACCAAACTTCGTTCTCAATCATAAAATAGACTTGACCTAAGTGAGTTCTCATTGTTAAATAATCTTTTAGTAAGGGGTAGAACAAATAGAATACAATAAATGTGCAATCAAAACTCTACACAACCAAGGCTTCACATAGTCTACAATGGTGTCAACACTAGTAACATCCAACAATTGGTCCATAAGATTTGCCATTGATTCAAAGCCGATCTACTTTTGTTTTGTTGTTTTTTTTTCACTAAAGGAATTTTTTTTTTCTTTTTTTGGTTGTATGACTAGTGCAATGCTTATTTCCATCTAGCTTTCTACTAGGTCCGTGTAACAAGCTTTGGGCCAATGCTCCCAAGCTAGATAGCTTTAGGGCAATGGGTTTATAGTGACCCCTCGGGCTTAATTGCTTGAACCTAATAGGCAAAGAAAAAAAAAAGCAGTCATATCATACTAACTACCTTTTGACCCGAGACTTCATGCTTTATGAGGCATTGGGCCAGTCTACTAAATAGAAAGTATGTTTATTTTAGCTTATTTAAGTTTGTTATCCTTGTATATACTCTTTTTTTTTGTCAAGTAGATGGCTCATCAAGGGTATTAGACAGAACTAATGAGACACCACAGTATAACTTCTATCCTCAATAAGCTAGGTTGTGGAGTGAGTGTTCTACGTGTTCTACAATCACTAAAAGATTATTAACAAATCAAACTTGTTGAGATTAACACTCTCAACAGGTAAATCTTTATGATATTGAAAATATTTAGCAAGTATTCAAATTGTTGCAAACACCGAAACAAACTATAAGGAAACATATTCATGTTTATGCAACTAATGCGAAAATGCAATGCCAAATAACATGCAATCTACTATGAAAATGGTCAAATTGAAATATTGCATTGTCAGTGAAAATGCAAAGATGCAAAGTAGTGTAGTATGCCAATAGTTTCCAGCTCTAACCAGAATATGACATTGCCTCAATGTATGCAGTGCATAGAAATATGAAAGAGTGTTGGAAAAGAGCCACCTAGAGGGTTTATTAACGAACAACTTAAATATCAATCTTCAAAACCTGGTTGTGTTAAAGTGATCCTCATTTTTGTCATGGGTACCAATCCTCCAAAGGTTGCGAAGAGCTTAGCATGAACTTCCTTGCAAGCCGCATGTTATATACTCCCAAATGAAATTCTACCGGAATTCTGCAGAATTGTTGGAATTCTGTAGTAATTCTGCAGAAATTCTGAAATGTGACAAAAATTCTGAAAATCTGCAGAAATTTGGTTAGTGCAGCAAGTTTATGGCAACCCAATGTGAAATTCTCTTGAATCAATGTTCCCTTGTCCATTCCTACAAGAAGCTGGCAATCTGCAGTAGTGTTCCTACAAAATATCTATCAAACACGCAAAAAAAAAAGTGAAAAGAAAAACTACCATGGGTTGCCTCCCAGAAGCACTAAGTTTTACGTCTTCAGCTAGACACATGCAACTCAGTCGTGATAAATAAGGTCTTTCAGAAGTGATTCATCAACTTCCAGACTGAATAACTCCATAAATGGTTTTAATCGTTGACCATTAACCTTAAAAACATTACCATTTTGCGGGTTTTCAACATCAATTGCCCCATGTGGATAAAAACGTTTAACAATATAAGGACCAGTCCATTTTGACCTCAATTTTCCAGGGAATAAATGCAATTTAGAATCATATAGGAGAACTTTTTGAGAAGGGTGAAAGGATTTTCTTAAAATAGATTGATCCTGTAAAAAATTTCATCATTTCCTTCTATATTCTACTGTTTTGATATGCATCTCTTCTTATTTCTTCTAGCTCATTCAATTGAATTTTTCTAAGTGTGCTAGCCTTATCCAAATTAAAATTCATCATCTTAACTGCCCAATAAGATTTATGTTCTAATTCAACTGGTAAATGACAAGATTTTCCATAAACAATCCTATACGGAGACATGCCAAGAGGAGATTTGAAAGCAGTACGGTATGCCCAAAGTGCATCAATGAGTCTAAGAGACCAATCTTTACAGTTTGGGTAAACTGTTTTGTCTAAAAATATGTTTTATCTCCCTATTAGCAAGCTCTGCTTGATCATTTGTTTGAGGGTGATATGGGGTGGAAACTTTATGAGTAATGCCATATTTTTCACATCAAGGATTCAAATGGCCTATTACAAAAATGAGTTTCCCCATTACTGATAATGACTCGAGGTGTGCCAAATCTTGAGAAAATGTTTTCTTTTAAACATTTCAAGACCACTTTATGATCATTTTGTTTACAAGGAATAGCCTCCATCCATTTTGACACATAATCCACTGTAACTAATATGTAAAGATATCCAAAAGAAGATGGAAAAGGACCCATAAAATCGATACCCCAACAATCAAAAATATCAACAATAAGGATCATATTCAAGGGCATCATATCTCTACGAGCGTTTCCTCCTAATTTTTGACATGCATCACCTAATTTACAAAACATGTGGGTGTCTTTAAACATGTTAGGCCAATAAAATCCACATTGCAAAATCTTTGCAACGGTTTTCTTTGAAGAAAAGTGGCCCTCACATGCTCCATTATGACAGAAGGATATGACACTATGTATCTCATAATCTGGAATACATCTCCTAATGATCTGATCAAAACAAATCTTGAACAAATATGGATCATCATAAAAGAAATGGCAAACCTCAGACAAGAATCGCTTTTTATCTTGGTTGCTCCAATGTGTGGGCATCTCACCGACTACCAAATAATTCACTATGTCAGCAAACCATGGTAAAGTGGTGTTAGAGAACAATTGTTCATCCGGGAATGAATCCTTAATTGGTAATGTATTCCAAGACTCATCAAATGTGAGTCGTGACAAGTGATCGGCAACTACATTTTCTACTCCCTTTTTATCTTTAATGGTTATGTTAAATTCTTGGAGCAGAAGGATCCATCGGATTAAGTGAGGTTTATCATCATTCTTAGAAAGAAGATATTTTAGTGCCGAGTGATTAGTGAAAATAACTATGTGGGAGCCCAAAATATAAGAACGGAATTTGTCGAAGGCAAATACTACTGAAAGTAATTCCTTCTCAGTTGTGGTATAATTCAATTGAGCATCATTAAGGGTTTTACTTGCATAGTAAATCACATACGGCTTATTATCCTTCCCTTGACCTAAGACAACTCCTATAGCATAATCACTGGCATCACACATAATCTCAAAAGGAAGAGACCAATCAGGAGGTTGTACAATCGGTGCAGAAACAAGCTTGCCTTTTAATGTATCAAAGGCATCTTGGCAAGCTTGGGTCCATTCAAAGGGATTATTATTAGTGAGAAGGTTACTTAAAGGCTTAGCTATGGAGCTAAAGTCCTTTATGAACCTTCTATAAAATCAGGCATGCCCTAAGAATGACCTCACATCCTTCACAGTAGTAGGTGTTGGAAGTTTTACAATAAGATCTATCTTTGCTTTGTCTACTTCCATACCTCGGGATGAAATGACATCACCTAAGACAATGCCTTTAGTTACCATGAAATGGCATTTTTCCCAATTCAGTAATAAATTTGTCTCCTGACATCTTGCCAAAACTGTACCTAGATGTGAGAGACAATCATCGAACGTGTCACCATACACTGTAAAGTCATCCTACACAACGTTCTACCATGTCACTGAAAGTACTCATCATGCATCTTTGAAAAGTTGCGTGTGCATTACACAACCCGAATGGCATTCTTCTAAATACATAGGTACCAAAAAGGCATATAAATGTTATTTTCTCCTGGTCCTCAGGAGCAATCTCAATCTGATAATAACCTGAATAACCATCTAAGAAACAATAATACTCATGCCCAAGCTACCCTCTCTAATACTTGATTAAGGAATAGCAATGCAAAGTGGTCTTTTCTAGTGACGACATTAAGTTTCCTGTAGTCAATGCACATATGCTACCCCGTTGGGACATGAGTTGGGACTAACTCATCCTTATCATTCTTGACTATGGTCACTCCAGATTTCTTTGGAACAACTTGGGTAGACCTGACCCATCATCAGCATTAGGGTATATAATTCCTACATCTAATAACTTCATGACTTCAGCTTTCACCACTTCTTTCATAGTAGGGTTCAACCTACGTTGCATTTGTCTAGTTGGCTTAGCGTCATCATCTAGATATATCCTATGAGTACAAGTAACAGGATTTATACCCTTGATATAAAAAATACTCCACCCTATTGCACCTTTATATTTCTTTAAAATCTCAAGTAGCCTAGCCTCTTGTTAGGAATCCAACATGGATTCCAACTTGGCTGAGATGATCACTGAAAAAATCTCTTTTGGATGAGATGATCACTGGAAAAAACTCTTTTGATCCAAGGAATGCGTATTTTAATTCAGGATGTAATGGCTTCAATTCTAATTTAGATGCAGAATCATGAGATGGCAAGCTTTTGGAATCATAGGTGGTAATGGTTCAAACGCATCCAATCTAGGTTTCCAACCATCTACTTGCAGGACCAGACTCTCACAGGGTACTGATGTGAAAGAGTCATCATCAA
Source organism: Dioscorea zingiberensis (assembly GCA_026586065.1). Lineage (NCBI taxonomy): Eukaryota > Viridiplantae > Streptophyta > Magnoliopsida > Dioscoreales > Dioscoreaceae > Dioscorea > Dioscorea zingiberensis. Next base: position 15,355,311 of record CM048819.1, on the reverse strand, counting down.
GGCTATCTAACAAATCATCAGTCATAATCATTGAATAATCATCCAAAGTGTCATACATTGGGTTGGATAACCAATCTTGTGCAAGTGTTTCAATCATATTAACCTCTTGAGAATCATCATTATTATCAGGTTTCTTGCACACATTGAAAATGTTCATTTCCAGTATCATATTGCCAAATGAGAGCTTTATAACACCATTTCTGCAATTAATTAAGGCATTTGAAGTTGCCAGAAATGGTCGACTTAATACGACTGGGATTTGATTGCTTGTATTAGGTACAGGTTGTATGTCCAATACAATGAAATCCACTGGAAAATAAAACTTGTCTACTTGTACTAACACATCTTCAACTATACCTTCGGGAAGTCTCACAGATCTGTCCTCCAACTGTAGAGTTATGGAAGTTGGTTTAAGCTCACCTAGACCTAGACCTAGTTGCTCATATACTGAACATGGAAAAAGATTTATACTAGCTCCTAAGTCTAGTAAAGCTCGCTTCACTCAATGATTTCCTATAATACATGAGATTGTTGGACAACCTAGATATTTATATTTGGGACATATATTTTGTTGAAAAATGACACTCACTTGCTCAGTCAAGAACACCTTCTTTCGGATATTTAACTTACGCTTAACAGTGCATAAGTCCTTTAAGAACTTAGCATATGATGGGACTTGTTTAATTGTATCCAAAAGAGGAAAATTAATCTTGACTTGTTTGAATAGATCAAGAATTTCAGAATTTTGAGCAAGATCTTGAGGTGGCCTCAACCTCTGGGGAAATGGTGCTGGAATAGGACATCTTGTTTCCTTACTAGATGACTGCAAATCAAGAACATCACTACTTTTTTCTTTAGTATCTTGGTCTTTTGTAGGAATAGTCTTTTCAATGACTTTCCCATTACGAAGAGTAGTGACACTCTTGGCTTGCTCAATCTGAGAATCTGAGGAACTAGAGTCACTAACAAGATGAACTTGAGTATTAGGTTGAGGTTGAGAGGGTAACTTACCCTTCTCACGAGTGCTCAACGAGGTAGTCAAATTAGTTAGTGCACTCCTAATGTCCTGAATAGCCTGAGAAGTTAGAGAATTGAAGTTACTCTGCCCTTGCATGAATGCTAGCAGGGTTTCTTCTAGACTTTTCTATGGAGGTGGCCCTTGAGGAATAAAATTGTGTTGCCCTTGACTGGCAAAATCGGAATAATTTGGATTATAATTTGACGTCCTGTATGATGAAGATTGAGAATCCTTATTTTGCTTCCAACTAAAATTTGGGTGATTTCTCCATCCTGGATTATAAGTATTTGAATAGGGCGACACATATTGTTTCTTAAAGGTATTCATTGCGTTTTCCTGTTCATTCAACACCTCTTTAAAAGCAGGGATGGTAGGTAGGGCACTCACTTGTGAGGTGCCCAGTGCAATCACATATGGTGCATGTGTCATCGTGTGAAATAGATTAGACCTCACTGGATTTCTTTAATTCTATTGCTTCTACTTTTCTAGTAAGGCTGCAATCCTAGCATTGACATCATCATTTTCTTTAAGACTATATTTTACTCCACTGGGTGCAGGTGAAGTGATGGAAGGGAGAGAGGTATCCTAAGATTGGGCATTCTCTGCCAAGGAATCAAAATATTCGAATGCTTCTTCAGGATCCTTGTCAAGGAACCCTCCATTACTCATCATTTCTTCAAATTGCCGAATTTGTGGAGTCAGACCTTCATAAAAGAAACTGACCACCCGCCAAATTTCATATCTATGATGAGTGCATGAGTCAAGCAAATCTTTGAATCTCTCCCAACATTTGTAGAATGTTTCATTTTGGTTTTGGGAGAAGTTCATGATTTGGTTCTTTATTGCATTGGTTCTATGGATAGGGAAATTTTTTTTCAAGAACTCAATTTGCATCTCCCTCCAAGTCCCTATTGACCTAGGTCTTAAAGAATTTAACCAAGTTTTTGCCCTATCTTTTAAAGAAAATGGGAACATTTTCATGCGTACTATTTCTTTCGTACATGTCTTATCAAGGAATATGGCGTAGACCTCTTCAAATTCTTTTAGATGCAAATAAGGGTTTTTAGAGTCAAGACCATGGAAAGTAGGAAGAAGTGCTATCATGCCAGGTTTAAAATTAAAATTTGCTGCATTCAGCGGCAAAATAATACATGACTGTGTACTACTCCTAGCAAGTTGAAGATAAACTTTAAGTGTTCTAGGAGCTCTATCTTGTTCATCATGATTACTACCCTGATCAGTCATGTTCATGAATTGAGGATTAGAGATTGGTGAATTAAGAGAATTAGGAGGAGAGGTAATCGATTCACTTCTAATTAAGTGACTAGTATTATCCCTAACCCAGTGTTGCATGCACAAATAGGCAGAAAAAAGAAGATTTTTTTTTTTGGTTTTTTTCCAGAGAAAAAGAAAGAAAATAAACTAAACTAAACTAAACTATTTTAAACTAGAAAGCAAGAAAAGGAACAATATTACCTGATTATGATATGCTTTCTGATGTGCTTCCCCAACAATGGCGCCAAAAACTGATTGCCTGCTTTTCGTTGTTGTGCAGCTATTTTCTTTATTGAAGGCAATTAGTTAATTATAATACTCAGTTTATCGAGGTCGAACCACAGGGAAGGATTGGAAAACAAAGCAAAATCAAATAAGCAAAGACTATATCAGAATTACTTTGATTTATATTTCGAAAAGATTAATTTGAAAACTAAATTCTTATAATCAAACACGTAATATGAGAGAGAGAGAGAGAGAGAGACCAAGGCTCCAGGTTCAATTTGTCTCCCAGTATGAGCATTTACAATCCTCTAATTATCTATGGTTTTACAATCTCACTTAAGCATGCATGCATCATAATCACAAGCAATAATTAATTAAGGAGAACTCCAAGCTTTAATCAACCTATGGTCAATGAAACATCAAACTTAATAGGTTCTATCTCATTAAATAGTAACTTGTTTGTCAATTGCAAATGAAAGGAATATCCAAATGATTCACAATGCCTAACTAGTTTACTACACCATTGTCCAACTAAAGAACCAAACCATAGATACAAAAAAAGGAAATATTCAGCAATGCATCAATTCAGAGGATGGTATTGCCCTTCATTGAGTTGCATCAAATCTCCCCTCTTGCTTCAGTCTAAGAAAATCTCAGCCTTGCATGACCATGGAGCACAGCAAAAGAAGAGGAAGATGGTTGAGTTCTGCATCCCCCTGCCTCGCATCTGCAGCCGCCTCCCTTCTAATCTCCTGATTTTCCTGTTCTCTCTTTTTTTTGGAGGTTGTGCCCTAGTTTTCTTTTTCTTCCTCTCTATGTTTGATGCATCTCTTCTCCTTATTTCGGCCGTTGGATTGATGTCCAGTCCCCTTTGATGAGTAGCTGATTTCTAGTACGGTATCGTGACTGATTGCTTGTTGGGTTGCTAGTTGGGTGCCATCTTTTGATTGTTGGGTTGATCTCCTTGATGATTGGTGGAATGATTGTTGGGCTGACATCTTTTGGGACTTGCTTTGAAGCTGATTGTTGGGTGGAATTGGGCTTCATGTGTGCAGCCCGCCCATTAATGGCTGGAATTGGAGTGTTGGTGGGCCTTGCTTTGTTTGGGCTGATTTAAATGGCTTCAATTTGCTGCTGGCCATCTATGTTGGGTTTAACCATGTTATGTTGGTGGGCCTTGGGCTTTATATTTGATCTGCAATAATGTTTTCCATTGAAACTCAAAAAGTATACCATTTTACTAATGAAACTTAGTTATTGAGTCATGATGGTGATTTTACATGCCAAACTAATAATAATAATAAACACTCATCAATAATCAATATCATGCTCCTTGAGTTCGATCACCCACTTAACCAGCCTTCCAGATCTCTCAAGCCGCTGTAGAATTTGCTTTCGGTCTAGTCAATGAGGACTGTGATTCTATGCACTTGGAAGTAGGGCCATAGGTGTCGGGCCGAGGTAACGAGAGCATAGGCCAGCTTCTCGATATGCATATATCGAACTTGGGGTCGGTCAGCACCTTGCTAGTGTAATAGACTGGCTTCTTGGTTTCACCGTTTTATCGGAGGAAAATTAAGCTGACTGCAAAGGGGTCCACTACCTTATGAAATGCTTTTTGGTTCTCCTCCTTATTTTACTTTTCTCAAAGCTTTTGGTTGTCTTTGTTACATGTCCACAATAGGGAAAAATAGAGATAAGTTTCATGCTAGAGAAATACCTTGTGTCTTCATAGGTTATCCTTATGGAAAAAAAGGCCTACAAAGTCTTATCTCTTGACACCCAACAAGTTTTTGTTTCTTGAGATGTCATTTTCCATGAAAATATTTTCCCTTTCCATAATCTCCCTCTAAATGAATATGATTCCTTGTCTTTTGTTGTTCGTGAAAAATTTTATTTTTTTTCAAATGCAAAAATTCCTACTGAATCACATCACAATTCTTCTACTTCTGAAAATATTTCCTTACAGAACACTATCAATACAAATAAGTCATGCCTCTTAGAAGATCCAACATAATTCACGATACACCTTCTTATTTGAATGACTTTATTTGCAGTTATACTCAAACCAGTGGTACTCATAGTGGTCATAATGCCATTTCTTAGCCCACTCTTTATGCACATACAATTACCAATTCTTCTCATTCTCCCAAATATGTTAATTTTGCTTCTTTACCGCTCTCAAATAAAAAAATGTTTGCTATGTTGTCTACTTTAAAAGAACCAAATAATTTTGAAGAGGCTATTCTTGAACCGACATGGCAAAATGCAATGCAAAAAGAATTTAATGCTCTAGAAGGAAATTAGACTTGGGAGTTAGTTGAATTGCCTCCGGCGAAGAAACCAATCAGCTATAAATGGGTTTACAAAGTTAAATACAAAGCTGATGGTACAGTTGAAAGATGCATTATAGCAACTGTAGTAAAAAAAGTTTGGAGAATGCAACAATTGGATGTAAATAATGCTTTTATTCATGGAGACTTACATGAAGAAATCTATATGCAAGCTTCCCTAACCTTGAAGTTTCAAATCCTAATCTAGTTTGCAAGTTGAAGAAGTCTCTTTATGGCTTAAAACTGGCATATAGACAATGGTGCTCTAAACTCTCTGACGCATTGAAAACAAAAAAGGAAAATGAATTGGTGGTTTTCCTTGGAATTTATGTTGATGATATATTGATGGCCAAAAATAATGAGACAGAGATGAATTCTTTGAAACAATTTCTGGATCAACAGTTTAAGATTAAAGATCTAAGCACTCTGCACGATATATTTCCTGGGAATTGAGGTTATACAACAAGGAATCAATGTCATATTGACACAAAGAAACTTTACCTTGGACTTATTGGATGAATTTCATTGTAAAAATCTCAAGCCTGTGTCCAGCCCCTTGATTGCGGGCCTAAACTCACTACAAAAGTTGGAAAACCTCTTGTTGATCCAACAAGCTACAAAAGGTTGATTGGAAAACTGAATTATCTTACTAACACCAGGCCTGAGATAGCTTTTGTTGTCCAAAAGTTAAGTCAATTCATGAGTTCCCCTCATGCTTCTCATATGGAAGCTGCCACACATGTTCTGCAATACTTGAAGAACAACCCAGATCAAGGTCTTTTAATGAGTTTTGATTCTTCATTTCAACTTCAAGCCTTTTGTGACTCTGATTGGGCAGCATGCCCAAACACAAGACATTCAGTGAATGGCTATTATATCATGCTAGGCAGCAGTCCAATTTGTTGGAAATCTAAAAAGCAACATATTGTTGCTCTTTTAACAACCGAAGCAGAATATAGATGCATGAGACGTGTATGTTCAGAATTTGCATGGCTCACAAGATTGTTGCATGAATTAATTGTCCCTTCTGTAATTCTATTTACTTAGAATTGTGATAGCCAAGCAGCTATCCATATAGCCAAGAACCCTGTATTCCATGAGAGGACTAAACATATAGAAATAGATTGTCACTTTAGAAGAAAGCAAATGCAAGCAAGACAAGTTGTTCTACAGCATGTACCAACTCATCACCAACTTGCAGACATTTTTACCAAAGCTTTATCAGGTCCTCATCACAGTCAAATCCTCTCCAAGTTGGGGGTGACACAAGCTTCCTTACATCCTCCAATTTGAGGGGGGTGGTGGGGATTTATAATTAAATCCTATTTTAGTTTCAGAAGAAGACAGTTAAAACAAGTAAGCAATTAGTTACACTTTCGGTTAGCCAGCTCATCAATTTATTTAGACATTTGTATTAGAGAAGAAGAGCCATATATATAGTATTGTAATGTTTACAATTGACTCTCGATTTTCTATTCATTTTTTATCAATTAAATTGAATCTCTTTTCTTCTCCACTGTTTTTTCTAAAAAGCCTCCATAGATTGTAGCTTGATTGCTTGGAGTTCCTCCACTTGGATTATCTGATCTTTAGAGAGGATACAATCCTGTGAAAGGTTCATCAACATAGGATGAGAGGAATGGAAGCTTGAGCAATAATGATTACATCGTCTGTCAATGGATGAGGGTAGCTAAGACCATAAATAAGATTCGAATAAGGAGTTGAATGAAGGGATGTGCGTTCCTCTAAACATTAGAATAGAGTAGTAAGATGAGATTCCTGTGAGATTTGTCTTTATTAGACAATGGTCAGCAATTGTAACCCAACATGTGATGTTTTTTTTTTAGTCAAAAGTTGCAGCCCAGCAGCCCTAGAAATCAAAATGTGAGGCTGTGCTTTTATTTGACTTCACACAGCCAGCTGATCCATTTCATCCTCTATATAAGGAGCTCCTCTCCTTCTGAAGAAATATACATCCAAAAGCGTAATAGCTTCAGAATTGTGAGAGAGATTAGTGTGTGAGAATTCCTTTCCTTTAGGAGGATTCTTTTGTTTGAGTGGGAGAGACATAGGGTGTTTGAATAGTGTCTCTATCTTGTAATTCCCACCTTTTGTCATAGTGAAATTCCTCCTCTGCCGCCGGTGGACGTAGGCCATTTCAAGGCCGAACCACCTTAAATCTCTGGTGTCATTTACTGTTCATTTACTATTCATTTACTATTCACTCACTGTCACTATTCATATTTCGTGGTTAATTCAGTTAAATAGCACCCGATCCTCAACAAATTGGTATCAGAGATAGTTTGTTTGTTATCTAATTGAATTTCACAGAATGTCTACCACGAAGTACGAGATCGAGAAGTTCAATAGCAGAAATGACTTCAGTCTGTGGAGAGTCAAGATGCGGGCTTTTGTAGTGCAACAAGGTCTATTAAAGGCCTTGCAAGGAAAGATGACCTTGCCGGCCAAGGCTGGACAATGAGAAGGAGGAGATTTTGGAACGGGCACACAGCTGTATTCAGCTGTCTTTGGCAGATGAGGTTCTAAGAGAGGTCGTGGATGAAACATCCGCGGCAGGCTTATGGCTCCGTCTGGAGTCACTCTTTATGACAAAATCTCTCACAAATCGATTATTGATGAAGCAACGACTCTACACATTTCATATGAAAGAAGGTACAGCAATTACTGACCATCTGAATGAGTTCAATAGGATCATTATTGATCTCAAGAATATAGACTGTACTATTGATGATGAGGATCAGGCCCTAATTTTGTTATGTTCACTAACCCCTTCTTTTGAGCATTTTGTTGACACAATGTTATATGGGAGAGAGACTATCTCCATTGATGATGTCAAAAGTGCTCTTAACTCCAAGGAATTGAAAAAGAAGGTTTCAGAGAATCGGGGTGAACATCAGGCTGAAGGCCTACTTGTCAGAAGTAGACCTCAGGAGAGAGGGGCTAGCAACAAAGAGAGATCTAGATCTAAATCTAGAAACAAAGCTGTAATGTGTTTCTATTGCAAGAAGAAAGGGCACATGGTGAAAGACTGCATCAAGGCTAAAGCAAAACAAGATAAGGAGAAAACTCCTTCAGGTATGAATGCTAACATTGTTGAGGACAGTTTCGAAGCTGAAGATATAGCATTGTCTGTCACTACTACAAGTTCTGATGATTCTTGGATACTTGACACTGCTTGTTCTTACCATATATGTTTTCGTAGAGATTGGTTCACCACTTTTCAGGCAACTGAAGGTGGTTCAGTCTTAATGGGGAATAATACCTCATGTCCAGTCTCTGGCGTTGGTTCCATCCGTGTCAAGATGTATGATGGCATTATCAGAACTTTCAACAATGTTAGGTATGTACCTGATATGAGAAAGAATCTTGTTTCTTTGAGTCTTTTGGACCGCATAGGTTTCAAATACAGTGGTGATGCCGGTCAGCTAAAAGTTAGCAAAGGTGCGCTGGTGGTGATCAAAGGAAAGTTGGTCAACACACTCTACATTCTTCAAGGCAGCACAATTACAGGTACTGCAGCATCTACTTGCTCATCAAATCCTGATACAGATTCTACTCGCTTATGGCACATGCGCTTGGGTCACATGAGTGAACGAGGCATGAATATATTAAGCAAGCGAGGTTTGTTGAATGGTCAGAAAACCAACAAACTTGACTTCTGTGAACATTGTGTGTATGGCAAACACACTAGAGTCAAGTTCGGTACTGCTGTGCACAGGACTAAGGGCACTCTGGATTACATCCATTCGGATGTTTAGGGCCCTGCATCTGTCAAAGGGTAGTTCTCGATATATGTTAACTTTTATTGATGACTACTCTAACATGACTTGGGTGTACTTTCTGAAGCAAAAGAGTGAAGTTTTCGACATCTTTAAGCAGTGGAAGACGCTTATTGAGAAGCAGACTGGGAGGAAGATCAAGCGTCTCGGAACCGATAATGGTATGGAATACTACAAAGGTGAATTTGATCAGTTCTGCAAAAATGAAGGTATAGTGAGACACCGCACTGTGAGATATACACCACAGCAAAATGGGGTTGCAGAACGTATGAACAGGACTCTTTTGGAAAGAGCTCGTTGCATGTTGTCCAATTCAGGTTTGTCTAAAACCTTTTGGGCTGAAGCTATTAATACTGCTTGCTATTTGATTAATAGGTCTCCGTCAACTACTATTGATAGTAAAACTCCTTTCGAGGTATGGTCTGGTTCTCCTGCTGATTATACTTTTCTAAAAGTATTTGGTTGTCCTGCTTATGCTCATGTTAATGATGGTAAACTTTAGCCTAGGGCAAAGAAATGCATATTTGTGGGATATGCATCAGGGGTTAAAGGTTACAGGTTGTGGTGTACAGATCCATCATCCCCTGGTTTGATTATCAGCAGAGATGTCAAGTTCAATGAGTCTGCTCTGATAGACCAAAGGAGTATGTCTGACAAAGCAAAGGACCACGGTGTTATGAAGCAGGTTGAGCTTGAGGTGGAGCCCTCAAGACAAGTGCATGATAGCACTTCAGTACAACCGTCAAGTGAAGAGGTACATGATTCTTCTGATGATGTTTCAGATGTGCCTTATGAGGAGCAACTGCAAAGATTGCTACTCGGGAGAGAAAGAAGGCATTAGAAGACCACAGAAATATGCAGATTTTGCAGAACATTATTCTGATATTACTACTCATGCTTTGGCTGTGGGAGATAACCTTGAAGGTGATGAACCTACCAGTTATCGTGAAGCTGTCTCTAGTGATGAAGCAACTCAGTGGTTAGCTGCCATGGGTGAAGAAATTGAGTCGCTTCACAAGAACCATACGTGGGATCTGGTAAAACCGCCGAAAGGTCAGAAGATTGTAGGTTGCAAATGGGTCTTCAAGAAAAAGGAAGGAACTTAAGGGGTTGAAGCACCAAGGTTCAAAGCACGTTTGGTTGCCAAGGGCTATAGTCAGAGAAAAGGCATAGACTTCAATGAGGTATTCTCTCCTGTTGTTAAACATAGCTCTATACGTGTATTACTTGCCATGGTAGCACTGCAGGATTTGGAGCTTGAGCAGCTTGATGTTAAGACTGCTTTTCTACATGGTGAGCTCGAAGAACAAATCTATATGCGTCAACCTGAAGGTTTTATTGAAGTTAGAAAAGAAGATCTTGTTTGTTTGCTGAAGAAATCATTATATGGTTTGAAGCAATCTCCAAGACAGTGGTACAAGCGGTTTGATACTTTCATGGGTACACATGGCTTTACTAGAAGCCAATATGACAGTTGTGTATATTACAGAAAGTTGTCTGATGGTTCTTTTATTTATTTGCTTCTCTACGTTGATGACATGCTTATTGCTTCTAAAAGCATGTTTGAGATCAACAGGTTAAAGACTCAATTGAATAGTGAATTTGAGATGAAAGACTTAGGTGCAGCAAAGAAAATTTTGGGCATGGAGATTCACAGAGATCGGGAAGCAGGAAAGCTGTTCCTATCTCAGAAAAGGTACATTGAGAAAGTACTTGAACGCTTTGGGATGCAGGATTGCAAAGTGGTGAGCACTCCGTTGGCTGCACATTTTAAGCTTTCAAAGAAGCATTCACCACAAACTCGAGAAGAGAAGGAGTACATGACACATATTCCATATGCTAGCGCTGTTGGAGCATTATGTATGTTATGGTATGTACTCGTCCTGATATCTCTCAAGCTGTCAGTGTTGTTAGCAGATATATGTCTGATCCCGGCAAGGAACATTGGCAAGCTGTGAAATGGATACTTCGGTATCTAAGAGGCACTACTAATATTGGCTTGGTATATGATGGTAGTTCTAGCTCTACTATTGGTGTTGTTGGATATGCTAATTCTGACTATGCAGGTGACTTGGATAAGTTGAGATCTCTTACAGGTTATGTATTCACTATTTCTGGTTGTGCTATCAGTTGGAAAGAAACATTACAGAACACAGTTGCTCTGTCTACAACTGAAGCTGAGTACATGACTCTTACAAGCTTGATGAAGGAAGGCATGCATTTGAAGGTTTGGTAGGTGATCTTGGTTTACAGCAGGAATCTATTGTTGTATTTTGTGATAGCCAGGGAACTATTGATCTGTCTAAAGATCAAATGCACCATGAGAGGACCAAACATATCAATGTCAGATATCATTTTATCAGAGAGATCATAGGCCAAGGAACTGTATCAATCGAGAAGGTTGCTACTGCAGATAATCCAGCAGATATGTTGACTAAGCCACTTGCCACTATCAAGTTCAGATATTGTCTGGACTTGATTGGTGTTCGAAGCATATGAGTTGTCTCTTGGCGGTTGAGGAAGAAAAGGAGTTTCACTTGTAGCTTTGTCTAATTAAAGCCAAGGTGGAGATTTGTGAGATTTGTCTTTATTAGACAATGGTCAGCAATTGCAACCCAACATGTGATGTTTTTTTTTAGTCAAAAGTTGCAGCCCAGCAGCCCTAGAAATCAAAATGTGAGGCTGTGCTTTTATTTGACTTCACACAGCCAGCTGATCCATTTCATCCTCTATATAAGGAGCTCCTCTCCTTCTGAAGAAATATACACCCAAAAGCGTAATAGCTTCAGAATTGTGAGAGAGATTAGTGTGTTAGAATTCCTTTCCTTTAGGAGGATTCTTTTGTTTGAGTGAGAGAGACATAGGGTGTTTGAATAGTGTCTCTATCTTGTAATTCCCACCTTTTGTCATAGTGAAATTCCTCCTCTGCCGCCGGTGGACGTAGGCCATTTCAAGGCCGAACCACCTTAAATCTCTGGTGTCATTTACTGTTTATTTACTATTTATTTACTATTCACTCACTGTCACTATTCATATTTCGTGGTTAATTCAGTTAAATAGCACCCGATCCTCAATAATTCCCATCCTAATATATTATATCCCAAGGGTAGTCAAACCGCCCGTTAAGTTAAATTTGGCTCTGCGGTCCAAAAACTAAAGCAAGAGCCAATGGACAATGGGAGACAAGTTTGTTTTGGTGGAGGATGAGTTGGCACTTGAACACGTGGTGAAGAGCCAATGGTACACTGTCTTTTGACTAACCTTGTATATGAACTCGTGTGAACAGTCAACGGACTTTCTCACTGGTCAGAAGAAAATCTATATGTTGATAGCGCCATATATATATAAATAAGGACAAAATTTTAACTGCTTTATATTATAAAAACTATAGAAAATAGTAATGAAAAGAGAGACAAAAGAGAGAGCAAGACAAAAGAGAAAGTAGAGGAAGTTCTCTTCTTCTTGTTATCTTTATTCAACTCTAGGTACATCATATATATAGGGATTACAATGGTAACCGAAATACCATTTGGCATATGAAACGCCATAAGTCATCTCTTTGGCAAATGAAAAGCCAAGGTAAAGAGGAGTTGATAAATCCATAATGGACATTCATTTAAATATTTCATAACACTCCCCCTTGAATGTCCATTGTATAGGAATCTGCCTCGTTAAAACCTTACTAGGAAAAAACCCAGTGGGAAAAAATCCTAGAGAAGGAAAAAGAGTACTGACTTTTCACGATATACGCTTCTGTCTTTGCCTCATTAAAACCTTGTTAGGAAAACCCAGTGGGACAAAACCATGACGAAGGAAAAAGAGTACAACGCGTATATGACTCCCGCTGAAGAGGACATTATTGAAGATCCCTGAGGCGACGCATCCCAATCTTGCGAACAAATTTCTCAAAAGTTGAAGTGGGTAATGCCTTAGTGAATAAATCTGCAGGATTTTCACTGGATTGTATTTTCTGGATATTAATATCACCATTTTTCTCAAGATCATGTATGAAAAATAACTTCGATGATATATGTTTTGTTCTGTCGCCTTTGATGTATCCTCCTTTCAATTGAGCTATACAAGCTGCATTGTGTTCATATAATATTGTTGATGTGTCTTTCTGGGACAACAAACCACAAGTTTCTTGAATATGGTGTGTCATTGATCTTAACCAAACACATTCACGACTTGCTTCGTGAATTGCAAGTATTTCTGCATGATTTGAAGAAGTAGCGGCTATGGTTTGCTTCATAGAACGCCAATATATGGTCGTCCCCCCATGTGTAAATACATAACCAGTTTGTGATCGGGCTTTGTGCGGGTCAGATAAATAACCCGCATCTGCATATCCAATTAATTGCCCTTCTAGTTCATGTGTATACAATAAACCCATATAAATTGTTCCTCGAAGTTACGTAGTATATGTTTAATACCATTCCAATGTCTCCGTGTTGGTGCAGAACTATACCTTGATAATAAATTTATTGCAAAAGCTATATCTGGTCGAGTACAGATAGCCAGATACATCAAGGCACCAATTGCACTAAGGTATGGTACTTCTGGACCAAGTAATTCTTCGTTATCTTCTCGAGGTCGAAAAGGGTCTTTATGGATGTCAAGGGATCGAACGACCATTGGGCTTGTTAATGGATATGCTTTATCCATATTAAATCTTTGCAAAACCCTTTCTGTATATGTTGATTGGTGAATAAAAATACCACCCTCTAAGTGTTCGAACTGCAGGCCGAGACGAAATTTTGTTCTCCCCAGATCTTTCATTTCAAATTCATTTTTCAAATAATCAATGGTAATTGGAAGCTCTTCAGGAGTTCCAATTATATTTAAATCATCAACATATACCCCAATTATCACAAATCCTTCTTTGGATTTCTTTGTGAACACACATGGGCAAATAGGGTTATTCTTATACCCTTCTTTTAACAAATATTCACTGAGGCGATGATACCACATACGCCCAGATTGTTTCAAACCATACAAAGATCTTTGTAACTTAATTGAATACATGTCCCGGGAATTGGAATTGCATGCTTTAGGCATCTTAAGTCCTTCTGGGACTCTCATATATATATCATTATCCAGCTGGCCATATAAGTATGCAGTAACAACATCCATTAACTGCATTTGTAACTTTTCATGTACTGCAAGGCTAATTAGATAACGAAACGTGATCTTATCCATTGCTGTGGGAGTACGTTTCTTCATAATCTATACCAGTTCTTTGTGATAACCCTTGTGCAACGAGCCTTTCTTTATATCTATCAATTTCTTTTTTCTCGTTTCGTTTTAGCACAAATACCCATTTGTATCCAACTGGTTTAACATCTTGGTGTTTTAGTGATGGGTCCAAAAGCGCTTTCGTTTCATAAGACAGTTTAACTCTGCCTGGATTGCATTTTTCCATTCTGGCCAATCTTTTCTTTTTCGACATTCCTGAATAGATTTAGGCTCAGAATCCTTATCTTCTCTCAAAAGATCAACTGCCACATTATATGCAAAGATATTGTCAACCGTTGTTTCTTTTCTGTCCCATTTCTTTCCATTTGAGACATAATTTATGGAAATTTCCTGATTTTCCTCATCAATTTTAGGATCTTGAACTTCTTCTGGAAGTTTGCTATCATTTATTTCAATATCCGTTTTCTCCCCATTTTCTTTATGATCATTTGTTCTCCTTTTCTTTCGAGGATTTTTATCTTTTGAACCAGCTGGTCTTCCACGCTTCATGCGTACTTTAGATTCATTTGTTATAGAAGGTCCTCCTGGGACATCAATTCTAATAGGGGCATTTTCCGCGGGTACATGTGATTTTGTTATCCTTTTTGGATCAGAGAATGCATCCGGTAGTTGATCTGCAACACGCTGTAAATGAATTATTCGTTGAACTTCCAGTTCACATTGTTTTGTGCGAGGATCAAGATGATTTACACTACAAGAAAATAACGATTTACCCACGGACAATTTCATGGGTAAAACTGCAAAAATCCCTGGGTAATACATCTTACCCAGGGATTACCCACGGATGGTGGTCCCTAGCTATATCGCTCATGGGTAAACCATTACCCACGGAATTTTTCATCCGTGGGTAACGTTCCCACGGACCAATCCGTGGGTAATTAATTTATATCCCTGGGTAATTAATTCCTAGGATTCGATAAAAAAAACCAGGAATTACCAACGGATAGGCCACAGGAAATCCACAGGTAAATTATTTGTAATACGGAATAAATCCACAGGAAATCCACAGGTAAATCTACTATACTCCACGGATAATCACCGGGTAATCCACAGGTAAAGCTCTTGTTAATAAGATGAAATCCACAGGTAATCCACAGTAAA
The DNA here is from genome assembly GCA_026586065.1 of Dioscorea zingiberensis. Classification (NCBI taxonomy): domain Eukaryota; kingdom Viridiplantae; phylum Streptophyta; class Magnoliopsida; order Dioscoreales; family Dioscoreaceae; genus Dioscorea; species Dioscorea zingiberensis. Next base: position 15,340,303 of record CM048819.1, on the reverse strand, counting down.
TCTCTTGTTACTAATATGAAATCCCTGGGTAATCCCTGGGTAAATCTTTTGTTAATAATATGAAATCCCTGGGTAATCCCTGGGTAATTGTAATATGAAATTAATAAAAATATTGGCCATTTTATGGGTAATTTATTGAACCTATACCATCAAATCACAAATTCAAATATATTTTAAATAACAATATCTCACATTTGAATAAAAATAACACTCCATAAGTGCTTAAGACATCAACAAATTCCATTAATATGTAAGCAAAACAACAATACTTAAGCATTTAGGACATCACCATAACAACATATAAGTATTTAGACAAGCAAAATAAAATAGTAAAAATAGAAATGTTTAAGTAATCCTAAGATCGTCACCATCATCTCCATTTCTTGTACTTCCGGCTTCCTCTTGTTGATTGTTACTTGTACTTTGTGGTTGATGAGGAGGTATACCGATGTGATTGCACAACATGTCTATGGTTCTTTTCAAGCCAACTATCACGTTATCCTGAGTCTCTAGCTTGTTGTACAAAGTTGCCAACTCATTTTGAAGGTTTTCTTGATTTTGTGTCTCATAAGAGTTTGCAGTTGACTTCATTGTATTTGCACCACCAGCACAATAATAGGAAGAAGCTTGAGATCCAAGACCGTATGTCCTTCCTTTTTTCTCACCACCAACTGCCTGGTAATAAAGTGAAACCTCATCTATTGGAGGAGGATTATCATTTCCAGATCCAGAAATTGTTTGAGATGCATCTCTCAAACTCAATACTTTATCCTACATGTACAATATAACATATATTAATAAATGAATAAAAATAAATTATTAAAAGTAAAAAACAAATAAATTACATTGATTTAAAAGACTTTAAAAACTTACATTGAGTGATTTAGACTTTTCATCAATAAAAGTTTGTCCATCATGCTTCTTCGTATGAGTATAGAGAAACAACTCATGTGGCGTAGGAATCCGACCTAATGAAGATGCCTATAAGAAGCACAAAATATACACTTTAGCTATAATAATTTGGTTAACAATAAAAGCATATGAAACGTAAGACATATAAAAAACATTATTTGTAAACAAAAGGAAAAATTCAATGTTCTTCAACAAGCACAAACTTATTAAACATGTAACTTGATTATATTTATACTACAACAATCACAAACCCATATATTGTTACAAGAATAAAACAATTCAATATGCAAATAAATTGTATTTATACTTACAAGCCTCTTCCCATGTTCAGCATAGGATACTGATCCTCCAGTATGAGATGATGGCCCTTCAATACATCGCCGATTTTTTGAATTTTTTTCTCATTTCATCTTAAAATCAGGATTCTCCCAAGCTGTTTTCCAATGCCTCCAAACATCTTCAGACATATATTCTGGTTTTTGTTCAGATTTTCTTATATCTCGCAAGAAGTCACTATATCTTTGTGACGCTTTTACAACCCATGCTGTCTTCACTTGTGCCTCTATTGAAGTATCCCACAGGCAATGCTTCTACAAAACAATAAGAAAATTGATATTTAATTATAAAACAAATTGAAATAAATAAATTAAGTTCAAAATAATAATACCCTAAACTCTTCAAAATACAAGTCTTTTGTAGCTTGTGAAATTGTTTTCCATGTGTAGCCTTCAGTGTCCACCTTTTGCTTGAACACTTTTGTTATCACTCGTGAACATTTGCTAGAGGGTTCTAACTTTTATTTACAATTATAAACATATAAATGCAATAATATATTATACCATATAATCAATTTATATGTAATACTTACATTCCATTCACAACCATGATGCAATGTCTACCTCCATTGTAGGTCGCATCCAGTGGGTCATTACTAGCCTGAGATATAGTAGGAGTAGAAATAATAGCATTTGGGTCGTTACATGCAACATCACATGAGGCATGTGCAGGATTAGATGCCTCATTTGCAACATTGTTAAGCTCAATGGCATTTTGAGGATTTGTCAAGCTTTGTTGATTTATAGGATTAGTGTGCATCCCACCTGACCTGTCTCCTCGATTTGGCACAACCCTTCCCCTGCCTCTAGGCATATCTACAAGAATAACTAAGTTGAAATATATAAATTATACTTATAACAATAATAAACAGTTACAAATAAAACAAAATATAAAATGATATTTTGATATTAAAAAAAGACTATGTTCACTACAATAAAATAACAATAATACTATTCACTATCAATAGACATGTTTTCATCTTCATCATCTTCCATATTTGTTGCTTGCAAATCAGGTTCAACTGCATCTTCTAAATCATCATCATCATCATCATCATCATCATCATGTCCATCATCTACATCCACAAAAACGCCAGTTGAATCGTTTAAAGGTGTAACTGCATCATCAGTTATATCAATTGAATGCTCTTCTACTTCATCATCTTGGAATGGCAAATCAATTGTAGGAACATCGATAATTGATCTAGGTTTGATTCTACACACAGCCCACCAATCAACCTTGTCACGTTTCATACTTGGATAAGGTGCATAGTATACTTGTGACGCTTGCTCCGCCAAAATGAAAGGTTCATATTTGTTAAATCTTCTTTTATGGTTGATATCAACAAGATTGTAGTCCTTATGAACTTTCATTCCAACATTTGGAGTTGGATCAAACCAATCACACTTAAAAAGCACAACCTTTTTAATTGGAAGTGCTGGATACTCTAATTGGATAATTTCCTTTAAAATCCCATAATAATCACATGATAGCTCGCTGTACCTTTGATACACACTCCACTGTTGATGGTCGACCTTCCCGCACTACAATCGCTTGTATGGAATTTAAACCCATTCACGAAGTATACTGGATAAGTGATCACATTTCTCAAAGGCCCTAAGGCAACATCTTTGATGATTTGTTTAGTGACATTATTATTTGGATCATGTACCTATTAAATAAACATAAAATCAATATCCAAGAAAAGTAAAAAATTATAGAGTGATGATGAGTAATAATACTTACATAGGACCTAAACCAATTGGAAAATTCAGTCTCGAGCTTAATATCAACTTCCTCATCAATCATATTTGGTACATTTGTCATTAATTCTTCCACAAATATCCTTCAAAGGAAGAATATTGATTAATAAGAATATTGAGTACAATGGAATAATTATATGTTTATATTGAATTACTAGCAATAAAGCTTACTTGACATAATGTTGAATCTCATCACAATTTAATAAGACATAAGTGCTTGCAGCATGATACTCTTCACTAGTCAACCATCTTGATTTTTCTCGCCCATATGATCGACCGAGATAAGTAAATATGGAAAGACTCCCTTCACATGGTTCCACCTCACCTCCGTCATCATTACGAGGTACTTTTCTTAATTTTGTGTTAACATGAGGCTCGAAGTAATGCGAACAAAATGTTGATACTTCTTCAACCAGGTATGCATTACAAATTGAACCTTCAACCCTTGCTTTGTTGGTTACTTTCAATTTCAATTGCCGCAAGAACCTAAATCATGATTAAATAACTTTCTTAATTCATAAACTAATATTTCTCTAAATACAATATCAAAGTATAAACTTTCATATACCTTTCAAAGGGATACATCCAACGATATTGAACTGGTCCCGCAACTCTTGCTTCATAGGGTAAGTGTATAGGAAGATGCTCCATAGAATCAAAGAAACTAGGAGGAAATATTCTCTCCAATTTACACAAAATCATTGGAATGTCTTCTTGAAGTCTAATCATGTCTTCTTCTCTAATCACAGTACATGTAAGGTCTCTAAAAAACAAACTTAACTCAGTTAATACTTTCCACACTGTTACCGGCAACAATTCACGAAAAGCAATTGGAATTAACCGTTGCATGAATACATGACAATCATGGCTTTTCATTCCAAAAAGCTTATATTTGCGCATATCCACACACCTTGCCATATTTGAGACATACCCATCAGGAAACTTGAGTTTTGTCACCCAATCACACACAACCTTTTTTTCTTGTGTGCTTAAGCTATAACAAGCCTTGGGATATTTTCCAGTTGATTCATTTTTCTCCAACTCCTTACGCTTGCAATAAATTTTTATGTCCTCTCTTGATTTAGCATTATCCTTTGTTTTTCCTTCAACATCCATCACTGTATCAAACACATTCTCAAAAACATTTTTCTCAATATGCATGACATCAAGATTATGGCGGATGAGATTAGTACTCCAATATGGCAAATCCCAAAATATACTGCGTTTGTTCCAACCACATGATTTGCAAATAGGAGCATTCCATTGTTCAGCACCAAAATCTGTTACTTTCTTCAATTGTAAATCCTCTATTTGCTTTAATACTTGTTCCCCAGTCAACACCAATGGAGGTTGAGACTCTTCACTTCTATTCTTCATGAAATCATTTTTATTTCTTCTGAAGGCATGATGTTCTGGTAGAAATTGACGATGACAATCAAACCATGAAACCTTTCCACCATTCAAAAGGCTAAAAGCTTTTGATTTATCCATACAATATGGGCAAGCTTTTTTCCTGTTGTACTCCACCCAGATAACATTGCATATGCTGGAAAGTCACTAATGGTCCACATAAGTGCAGCTCTCATATGAAAATTATGCTTTTTAGAAACATCATATGTAAGCACGCCAACATCCCAAAGATCCTTTAATTCTGCTACCAAGGGTTGCAAGTACACATCTAATTTCTGCTTTGGATTTCTTGGACCAGGTATAATAATAGTTAAAAACATATATGGCTCTTTCATGCACATCCATGGTGGCAAATTGTATGGTGTAACAATGACAGGCCAACAAGAATATTGCTTACCTGATTGCCCAAATGGTTGAAATCCATCCGTACATAACCCTAATCTTACATTTCTGGCCTCTAATGCAAATGATGGATTTGTACGATCAAAATGTTTCCACGCCTCGGCATCAGATGGATGGCACATGACACCATCCTTTCGATCATGCTCATTATGCCACCTCATGTGCTTAGCCGTGACTTCTTAAGCATACAACCTTTGTAGCCTGGGTGTAAGAGGAAAATAGTCTATAACAATTTCAGTTTCTCTAAGGCATTTACACAAGCATATGATATACATGGCAAATTCTAAACATAGTCTATAACAATTTAGCATCCAATTCCTTGAGAATACAAGCATTTCATCATGATATGCCTTGAACATACTCAAAATCTGTTTATACGAAACAAAGTGTACTAACAGATAAATCTCAGTTTTGATTATCATCAACAAAACAATCTAAATACTAAAGGGGAAAAGTTGTATTACCAACACAGTTAACTTCTGGGCTGAAAGGATCAGTGGAGAGTTCCTCTTTATAGCTTTTGAATCCTTCAATGACGATCAGATGATCAAACCATAGAATGATAAGAAGAAAACAAAAATTGTTAATCCAACTCTGCAGGAAAAAAGGAATTACAATCAGCAACAGCGAATCACTTTCTTTATATACATCATAGAAAGAGAGACAGAACACCATCCAAGAGCTCAAGTCATGAAGGTGAGAAACCCTAAAAAATCCACATATAGGGTTGGAAAAAGTGGAGATCACTGCAATAAAAGCTCAAAAAAAAAAATTGTAACAATTTGCAGCTATGCCGACAATTGGGATGGAGGGGAAGAAGCGACGAACCCTAGTGGATTCGGGTATGGGAGCCACGAGGAACCGGAATCGCGAAGCTAGGAACCCTATCTTTCGAGACTGAACCGAGGTGGAAGCGAGAAACCCTAGCCGAATACAAGGGACGGTGGCAAGACGAACCCTATAGAAATGTCAGGATTGGGCGTCAGATGCATATTTTTAATAAATAGCATATAATAATATTTTAATAATATAGATAGGTTTTATCTCAATACTATAATTAATATTTATATTATTTATATTCAAATTAAATATAATTAATTAATCAATGTTTATAACAAAATTAAAAATATATTTTTTATTTTTAGTTGTTTTCTTTTCATCTCAATATTGTATGTTTTTACACAACTCCATATTATTTGCTTTTTTCAAAGAATATTATTAATTTTTTATTAGTTAATAATTTTTTATGAAAAATTCTCCAACTAATATTATATGTACCTCTTTAAAACTTTGATTAGCATAACTCCCAAGATTTTAAAATGTGATACTTATATTTTTAAAATTATCCACATAAATTAAAATTAATATTTTAATCTTATTATAAAAAATAAAAAAAAATAGAAAATGGCTTAAATTCACGTATCCTATTACCTAGGGATTACCCACGGAGGCACGGATGTATTACCCACGGAACATATCTGTGGGTAATCTATGGGTGACATTGTGGAACCAAAAAGTCCTCTTATAATTACCCACGGATTACCCATGACAGCAATACCCACAAACAATTCCCTGGGTAGTCCGTGGGTACATTATATTTAACAAAATTACCCACGGATTACCCAAGGATATTTTACCAACACAAAAGTTCTCTGGGAAAGTCGTGGGTAATTTTGAGGCGGGAACTAGCCGCGTTATTTACCCACGGAGTACCCAGGGATATATTGTCCATGGGTAAATTTCTGGGTAAATTCGTGTCTATTCCCTGGGTAAAGTTGAAATATCTTTAGTTTATCATTTCCTGGTTGTTCCGTGGGTATTCCCTGTGTATTTACCCAGGGAATGTGTTCGTGGGTAATTTTCCCTGGGTAAATCGCTATTTTCTTGTAGTGCCAGAGCATTCCATGGAATTTCTTTTTCCAACATTTTCATTTTTCCATTTTCTCCCCCTAATGTTGGAAAAATTGTCTCATCAAAATGACAGTCGGCAAATCGAGCCGTGAAAACATCCCCTGTCAATGGCTCAAGATATTTAATAATAGAAGGGGATTCATATCCAACATATATCCCCAATCTTCTTTGAGGACCCATTTTAGTCCTTTGTGGGGGAGCAATTGGGACATATACTCCACACCCAAAAATTCTCAAATAGGATATATTTGGTTCTTGCCCAGAAACCAATTGAAGGGGGGAGAATTTTTGATAACTTGTTGGCCTTATCCGCGCAAGTGATGCGGCATGTAAAATTGCATGTCCCCATGCAAAGACTGGAAGCTTTGTTTTCATTAACAAAGGTCTAGCAATTAATTGGAGCCGCTTTATAAATGATTCTGCCAAGCCATTTTGAGTATGAACATGAGCAACAGGATGTTCAACTTTTATTTTAATGGACATGCAGTAATCATCAAATGCTTGGGATGTAAATTCACCAGCATTATCAAGCCGTATTGTCTTAATGGCATGATCAGGAAAATGTGCTCGTAATCGAATAATTTGAGCCAACAACCTCGAAAACGCCAGGTTTCGAGTTGACAATAAGCAAACATGAGACCATCTCGTTGATGCGTCAATTAATACCAAAAAATACTTAAATGGCCCACATTGTGGATGAATTGGTCCACATATATCACCATGAATTCTCTCTAAAAACATAGGAGATTCAGTCCCAATTTTATTTGGTGATGGCCTGATAATCAATTTGCCTTGAGAGCATGGTGGACATGAAAATTCATTTGATTGAAGAATCTTCAGGTTCTTCAATGGATGTCCATATGAGTTTTCAATTATTTTGCGCATCATTATTGATCCAGGATGGCCTAACCGATCATGCCATAGAGTAAATTCATTTGAGTCAGTAAACTTCTGGTTTATGATAGCATTTGCTTCAATTGTTCGGATATATGAATAATAAATTCCAGATGAGAATGCGGGCAATTTCTCCAATACTTGCTTATTACCCGAAGTAATAGCAGTAATATATAAATATTCTTTGTTTCCCATATTTGACGTCTCTATATGATATCCATTGAGACGTACATCTTTAAAACTCAATAAATTTCGGTGGGACTTTGGAGAATATAATGCATCTGTTATAATAAATTTTGTTTCTCCAGGAAACAATATATTTGCTCTTCCGGAGCCTTCAATCAAATTTATACTGCCAGATATTGTATTGACACTGGTTTTACCCATTATTAAATGAGAAAAATATTTCTTGATTTTAAATAACGAGTGCGTTGTCGCACTATCAACAAGGCATACATCCTCATCAGTGATGTTCAATCCAACCATGGATTTGGTAGTATCCATATATTCTTCACAAAATAAATATAAAAATAAATAAGTAATATAAAGATGCATAGATTAATTAAACAAAACTAAATGGTTATGGTGTCAATTCAGTTGCCACCATTAAGCTGAGAATCTTCAAGAAAATCAAAGAACATCTAACTGTGTCGTGTGATCAATACCCACAAGAGGGTTATTGTCAAAGGCATCATTTTGGTATATAAAATTTGCCTCAACATTTTTCCCTTTTATTGATGCTTGATAAAGGTCAACAAGGTGCCTTGGTGTACGACAGGTACGTGACCAGTGCCCTTTTACTCCGCATCGATAACATGCGTTTTCGGAATGGCTACTTGATCCACTTTTGTCTTTGAACTGCTTTTCTTCATAATTTGTCCACTTCTGGTGGTAAGATGCATCGGTATGATTACCATGATTTTTCTTATATTTATTCCAGCCACGGCCTCTTCCACGACCACGACTGCGACCACGACCACGCCCATGGTTGCGACCACGTCCTTGTCCAGAATTTTCACATGCCGTCGCATTCACTTCAGGGAATGGAGTGGAACCAGTAGGACGAGATTCATGATTTTTCATCAGTAGCTCATTATTTTGTTCAGCCACAAGCAAACACGAAATTAAATCCGAATATTTTGTGAACCCTTTCTCTTGATATTCTTCTTTGCGGGGAGCATATTCAAGGAATGAAAAGTAGAGAATGTTTTCTCTAGCATATCAGAATCAGTAATCTTTTCTCCACATAATTTCAATTGAGAACTGATTCGAAATATGGCTGAATTATATTCACTCACTGTTTTGAAATCTTGTAATCATAAATACATCAAATCATAACGAGCTTTCGGTAAAATAACCATCTTCTGGTGGTTATACCTTTCCTCCAAATTTTTCCATAATTCAAGTGGATCTTTCACCGTTAAATATTCAATTTTTAAATCCTCGTGCAAATGATGTCGGAGGAAAATCATTGCTTTTTACGGTTTTGTAAGGATACTTGGTTACCATCCTTGATGGTTTCTCCAAGTCCATTAGCATTCAGATGAATTTCAGCATCAAGCACCCATGACAAATAATTTTTTCCCGAAATGTCAAGGGCAACAAAATCAAGTTTTGCAAGATTTGACATGACAAAAAATGCTTTATGTACTTACGTGAAAAATGTCTCCAACACAAATTTGCCGAGGAATGAGATTAGTCCGAACTTGGTTAGAGCCTCGTGCTGATAACGTGTTATAAAAACTATAGAAAATAGTAATGAAAAGAGAGACAAAAGAGAGAGCAAGACAAAAGAGAAAGTAGAGGAAGTTCTCTTCTTCTTGTTATCTTTATTCAACTCTAGGTACATCATATATATAGGGATTACAATGGTAACCGAAATACCATTTGGCATATGAAACGCCATAAGTCATCTCTTTGGCAAATGAAACGCCAAGGTAAAGAGGAGTTGATAAATCCATAATGGACATTCATTTAAATATTTCATAACACTTTAATAAATAGAGAGACTTAAAAGCGAAGGTTTTCTTCTGCACCACATAAAAGTGGTAAGAGTAATTAATCTTTAATAACTCTTTTACAAGTTGTTGAAGTTATTTTTTATTTTTTATTTTGCAAGTGCGGTTGCCCCATTATAGTCCATTGCACAGTATTTTAAAAAAAAAAATCCAACCATACAGATGGAAAGAACATCGAAAAATAAGCGAGCATGTCAATTTTCATATAATGTGGGAAGGTATAGGGTCTTCATTTTAAAGGATGAAATTCTGAACCGATAAGATTTTTATAAATTTTCACCCGTTAAGATGAAAACCTTGCACCTTCCCAAATTATATGAAAATTGACATGTTAGTTTATTTTTCGATGTTCTTTCCATCCATACAGTTGGAAATACTTAAAATACTGTGCAAGTAGTTAAATGAGAGATGATCTTAAATGAATAGTGTTCCGACCGATCTTATCTCATCAGAATTATATATATATATATATATATATATATATATATATATATATATATGTTTTTTTTCTTTAATTTATAGCCTTTAGTTATAACTTTGGTGCAAACACTCTCGTGTGTTTGGGCAAGCCAAGCCATGATGTTACAAAGAAGGTAACCAATTTAAAGAAGTACTTGAATTGTTCTCTATGTCCAAAAAGAACATATTGGAATTTGGAAGACAAGGACTCTGTCTCTCTCTCTATCTATTTTTTTTCATTTTTTTATTTAATTAATCAAATTAATATATTTATTTTTTAGTTAATTTAAATTTAATAAAATTTTTACCAATTAAATTTAAAATTTTCGTCCCAAAAACAATTGACTCAAATAATGATTAGTTTCATTTTTCCCAAGAGTTCTTATTTTATTTTTTTTTTAATGGGGGATATATTCACCAAATTTGATCATTCTGAGGAGGTACCAATTAACATAATATCATAAGATCATTCTAGAAGTACATGCAGGAATTTCAATTAAAATAATTAATATCATAAGATCAACACAATAACAACAATTTGCAACAACGTAGTACTTACTAATTGAACAACAAGCACATATACTCAAGCATGGGGAAATAATGAAGAAGGAGTTCATAGTTCAAAGTCCATTCCCGACCTCTCTGCCACCACCCTCCGCGGCCACCACCGCCGCCGGTGGGTGAACTCTAACACTGTCGAGGCCGCAGAGATGGAGGAAAAAAGAGAAGAGAGAAGTGAAGGCAGCTCTGAGAACAGCACCACGTTGTGGGATGAGCCGGGGCTGGACCGTCGTCCGGCGATGTCCTCCTCCGACCATCTCTGTGCTTCGAGTTGCTGCTCGGAATAGAGGGAAGGCAGCTTTGAACAGCACCCCGTTGTTGGGAAATCAAGTTATATAGGGCTTTCATGTCTTTATTTAAATTTTTTTTTTTTTTGGAAAACTTTATTGACAAGTATATTTAAAGATTTCAAGTCTCATGTTTCACTCTCACACAAGACTAGAGATTCTACGCGTACGCGGTGCAAGTGTGCACTGCAGCCGCTGAGCAGGGAAAAGTCTAAACGGTCCTTGTCAATAATATTAAAAGGGGATAAGTTCCAACTTCACCTCCAAATTTGTTAGTTCGAAATCGAAATTAACGGAAATATGTTAGTTTAAATTTAGCGATTTTTTATTTAAAAATTGAAGCTCAATTCGATTTAATTTAAAATTAAAATTAAATTAATTTTAAACCTGAGTCAATTTTGATTTATTTAAAACTAAAACTTTATATATATATATAGTTAGGGTAAAAATCGGTTTTGATCTCAACTTCAGTCAAACGATTGAATTTGTTTTGTTGTGGGACTTAGAACAGTGAGGAGATTGATGAGAAATCAAGCAAGCAAAGAGAGAAAACACCAATTTAACGTGAAAAACCCTCAAATCGGGGAAAAACCACGAGCTTTATCGGTGAGAGCTAAATCTACTATTCATTCCTCAGTACAATGGAGAAGAAGAAAAAGTGGGAGAGAATCTTTGGAGTTGGAGTGCACGGAAAGAAAGGAGGAGTTGAGTTTTCAATGTGGTAGGCTTCGTCGTAATGTCTTCCCCCCAGTAGATTGGGTCTCGTCCTCTATTTATAGGCTGGAGGAAGCTTGTGACCCAAGCTTCCTTCAACTTGCGACCCAAGTCTTCTTTGTCTTGCTGCCCAAGTTTGCCAGCTCACGTCCAGCTGTCTATTCTTTTAGAAACTTCTCGAACTTCTCCCTTAAGTGTAACTGAGTAGTGTACTGCAGAGTTCCAAATCCGAGAAGGTCGAAGAGGGATTCAAACGGGACTACTCTGCTGTTGTCTAAGTGGGCTTATTCTGCGTAGAAGAGTAGTCTGCAACTCTTTGACCATAGAAGAAGAGTAGTGGAAGAGTAGTATGTAGCTCCTCGGTAGAAGAGTAGTCTGTAGCTCTTCGGTAATTAGAGAAGAGTAGTAGAAGAGTAGTCTGCAGGCTCTTCGGCCATAAGAGAAGAGTGGTGGAAAAAGCAGTCATAAGAGAAGAGTGGTGGAAAAAGAGTAATCTGCAGCTCCTTGGTGAAAGAGTAGTCTGCAGCTCTTCGGTATAAGAGAAGAGTGGTGGAAGAAGAGTAGTCTGCAGCTCCTAGGTAGAAGAGTAGTCTGCAGCTCTTCGGCCATAAGAGAAAAGTGGTGGAAGAAGAGTAGTCTGCAGCTCCTCGGTTCGGCCATAAGAGAAGAGTGGTGGAAGAAGAGTAGTCTGCGGCTCTTCGGTAGAAGAGTAGTTTGCAGCTCTTCGGTCGTAAGAGGAGTGGTAGAAGAAGAATAGTCTACAGCTCCTCGTTGGAAGAGTAGTCTGCAGCTCTTCGACCAAAAGAGAAGAGTAGTGGAAGAGTAGTTAGCAGCTCTTTGGCCAAAAGAGAAGAGTAGTCTGCAGCTAATGCAAGTGGAAAGATACCGTAGATCCGAGTAGAAAATAGTCTATGATCCTCCCATGTTGTTGTCTGGATGATCCCTGTGTATCTTCCCACATTTACCCTTATCATCAATCCTCCCCCAAGTATGCTTGCGTCGAGGCCGAGTGGTGAGCATGTAGTTCTCGATCATCGGTTGGCTCTGAAAGCTAAGCATATGGCCCAATTTGGTGAGTTATAGCCTCTCTCGATTTGTTTCATAGAGGTAGGCTTTCCTGGAAGAGGGGTCTTGTTCGGCATGAAGAAGTTCAATTGGTATTGGAAGGAGCTCGGTATGGGAGAGCTCTGCCTAGGAGACCTCTACTCGGCCTGAAGGGAGCTTTGAATGGGAGAGCTCTATTAAGAAGATATGCCTTTAAGAAGGACTTTTTAGCTCTTCATCGGTTCTCCTCTTTAAAGGCACCCCTTTTGGAAGAGGGACTTTACGAGCTAAGGAGCTTGGCCCCGTGGGGGAACTTTATCGAGCGTTGGTGCTTGGCCTATTAGAAGGACTTTAACGAGCGTTAGTGCTCGGCCTTTAATAAGGACTTTTGCGATCGTTGAAGCTTGGCCTTTTGGGGTGACTTTTGAGATAGCTCGACCTTGGCCTTGAGATCTGTTCGGCCATTGCCTGGGGAGCTGTTCGGCCATGGCTCTAGAATTTCTGTTATGCCATGGCCTTTAGACCTTGGTGGAAGCTCGGTCTCAACATGGAATGGCTCAACCTCGGTATAAAAGAGGTTAACATGAGGGGTTTATGCAAAAAATAGGCTCTCTAGAGCTTTTAATTAAATAATCGTTTTGAGAGAGGAACTCTCTTGGAGCCTCCATGGAGTTGAACTCTCTTGGAGGTGATCTCTCTTGGGGTCTCTATGGAGTTGAACTCTCTTGGAGATGATCTCTTTTGGAGACTCCATAGAGTTGAACTCTCTTAGAGATAATCTCTCTTTGAGTCTCCATGGAGTTGGGCTCTTCTTGAGATGACCTCTTTTTGAGCCTCCATGGAGTTGAGCTCTTTTTTTAGGATAACCTCTTTTTGAGCATCCATGGAGTTAGTCGGCCTTGGCCTTAATTAGAACTCAGCATGTACTCGGTTCAGCCTTGGAGCCTTATATGAATGAAAGAGAGAGGGAGAGAGGGAGAGAGAGAGAAAGACCATACCTACAATATTAGAGCTCTTCTCTTGAGAATGATAGCCAAGAATCTTGGAGAAGAAGAGCTTCATAGAGAAGAGATGAGTCTCATACTCCTGGTTATGCTTGGATCTTCCCACGGCGATTCGGCTTCTTGTTCGAGTCCCCGCTGATGATGTCAAACTGTTCGGGTGAAAATTGGTTTTGATCTCAACTTTACTCAAACGGTTGAATTTGTTTTGTTGTGGGACTTAGAACAGTGAGGAGATCGATGAGAAATCAAGCAAGCAAAGAGAGAAAACATCAATTTAACGTGGAAAACCCTCAAATCGAGGGAAAACCACGAGCTCTATCGGTGAGAGCTAAATCACTATTCATTCCTCAGTACAATGGAGAAGAAGAAGAAGTGGGAAAGCTTTGGAGTTGGAGTACATGGAAATGAAGGAGGAGTTGAGTTTTTAATGTGCAAGGGCTTCGCCTTAATGTCTTCCCCCCTAGATGGGAGGCCTCATCCTTTATTTATAGGCTTGAGGAAGCTTGTGGCCCAAGTTTCCTTCAACTTGCGGACCAAGTCTTCTTTGTCTTCCTGCCAAAGTTTTCCAGCTCACGTCCAACTGTCTATTCTTCTAGAAACTTCTTGAAGTTCTCCCTTAAGTGTAACTGAGTAGTGTATTGCAGAGTTTTGAATCCAAGGAGATCGAAGAGGGATCCAAAAGGGACTACTCTGTTATTGTCTAAGTGGGCTTATGCGTGGAAGAGTAGTCTACAGCTTTTCGGCTATAAGAGAAGAGTAGTGGAAGAGTAGTCTACAGCTCTTCGGTCATAAGAGAAGAGTAATGGAATAGTAGTCTGCAACTTTTCGGCCATAAGAGAAGAGTTGTGGAAAAAGAGTAGTCTGTAGCTCCTCGGTGGAAGAGTAGTCTGTAGCTCTTCTGTCATAAGAGAAGAGTAGTGGAAGAAGAGTAGTATGTAGCTCCTCGGTGGAAGAGTAGTCTGTAGCTCTTTGGCCATAAAAGAAGAGTGGTGGAAGAAGAGTAGTCTGCAGCTCCTCGGTAGAAGAGTAGTCTGCAACTCTTCGGCTATAAGAGAAGAGTAGTGGAATAGTAGTTTGCAGCTCCTCGGCCATAAGAGAAGAGTGGTAGAAGAAGAGTAGTCTGCAGCTCCTCGATGGAAAAGTAGTCTGCATCTCTTCATCCATAAGAGAAGAGTAGTAGAAGAGTAGTCTGCTGCACTTCGGCCATAAGAGGAGTGGTGGAAGAAGAGTAGTCCGCAGCTCCTCCAAGTGGAAAGATACCCCGGATCCGAGTAGAAAATAGTCTATGAACCTTGCATGTTGTTATCTGGTTGATCGCCACGTATCTTCCAACTTTTACCCCTATCATATATATATATATATATATATATATATATATATATATATATATATATATAGGACTATAACATCATAAGATGTCGCCTCCCATTTGACCCCCTAGAGCATGTTTGAAGGATTTCCAACCGTATGGATGGGAAGATCATCGAAAAATAAGCTAGCATGTACATTTTCATATAATTTGGTAACCGTTTGGTCCTCCCACTTAACGGTTCTTATTTTATAGAAATCTGAACGATCCAGAATTTCAACCGTTAAGTGGGAGGACCAAACGGTAACCAAATTATATGAAAATGTACATGCTAGCTTATTTTTCGATGATCTTCCCATCCGTACGGTTGGAAATCCTTCAAACATGCTCTAGGGGGTCAAATGGGAGGCGACAGGGAATGCACAGTGCATCCGGCCGACCGCATCTGATCAGCGCCCTATATATATATATATATAGGGGGCTAAGGCAAAATGTAAAAATGAAAAAAATATTCATTCTTGTTTTGGTGGCACATGACAATAATTAAACAATGATAGAGTGAAAGAATATCATCAAATATCAAAATATCATCAAATCACTCCATACAACCAAGTTAGGCAAGATAACATTTTTTTAATTCACTAAAATTCAACAAAAGAATGACCATTAACAAATTAAAACAAATTAGAGGCCAAAAAGGAGATATTCAAGTGATTAATGCAAGATAGATATAATTTATGAATGGGAACCAAGCACAGCAAAGAACCAAAAAACAAGAAATTATAGAGAAGATTCAACTGAGGTTATCTTTGATTGAAGGAAAGAGGATGAATAAGAGCACCTGTGAATTGAGTCCAAGAGTAAAAAAAGAGGATGAATAAGAGCACCTGTGAATTGAGTCCAAGAGTAAAAAAAATTCCTCACTTCTGAGAATATTTTTCGACTTCTTCGACGTTGCCTCTCTGGCTTCTCCGACCGCATGCACCGCCCGACCCCTTCTCACGAAGCCGAACTCCCTTGCCTCCTGAGTTCTCCTGATTAGGGTTTAATTTTTTTTTTTACTCTTCTATAGGTCCCGCCCCCAATTATCCTGATCCCGTGCCTAATTAAATGAAAAAAAAAGAAAATAACTTCCGTACCCTCCAAAAGTCCATATTGGTTTAAATACCCTTATGAAAATACTATTTGCTTGCCTACCTCTCAAAAATATCTATATGAATTCTCTATCTCAATGTCGCTCTGTCAAAGATAAAATCTGACTCAATATTTAATATACGTAAGTCCTTAGATATTATCTCTCTTTATGTAATGTTAGGTATATTTCTACCTCTCTTTTTATTTTTTATTATTAAACTATCACATTTTTTAACCAGGAAGAAAATAAGAATATAAAAGAAAACGATTAACAAAAAGTACATGTTCCCTCAACTATTAGTTATTAACTTAGGCTAATATAACAACCATTGCTCTACTTACCAAGTTCCCAGTTTAGTTTGCCAAACTACTTATATATATATATATATATATATATATATATATATATATATATATATATATATATAGTTATTATCTAAATACCTTAAAAAAGGGCAATTTGTCAAAATGGCCCTGGTCGATTTATTTTATTATTTTTTTGGCCCTAGGTCAAAAATATTTGTCAAAATGGCCCTAGACTGCCTAGTCAGCAACCAAACTGTTGACTTGGATAGCAAAATAATATAAAAAATTTCTTATAAAAATTGTAAAACCCAAGAAATTTAGAGAACTAAGGTGATGATTTTCTTTAAAGTTATTCATTAATTAAATGATTTTCTTGGAGTTTAATTGGGGAATTATTTGTGGGGAGAATAAGCAAAGAGGGATTTAAAACCCTAATTAGGGTTTATGTTTGACCAGAAGGACTTTATGGAAATTTCGGAAAGTCAGGAGGACTAAACAGTAATTTTCCCCTCTCACAACAACAGACCTAAATGTAACCTAAAAAAAGATGGGGATCTCTGGTAAATTTCGCACGAAAATACTCTTAAAAGAGAGCTTGGACGGTTGTGATTAAAACATCATAAACTGTGTTTCATCTCGGAGCATTATTAAGGCTCACATGGAGCCACGTGTCAGCACTAGAAGAGATCCATCTGATCGTGGATCAGATGCGAGGCAAGAGGAAAAGTTAAGGTGAGAATGGTCCCATGGTGAGGGCAACTGTGAACCGTCCATCTGGTGATTATTTAAATCGCGAGACGAGGGACTAAGATCTGACCGTAGATCTCTAAAATATCTCGACGGTTAATCTAAGGGAGTGCTGGATACGAGGAAAACGGATTAAATCGTAGCCGTTGATTTTAATCAAACCATCATGGCCCTTCACCGGAGAACCGATCACGAGGCAGTCGTTTCTTCTTCAAACGCCGGTAACGCGCGAGAGCCTCGCCGTCTCTCTGTGCGTTTCGGGAAGGGAGGCCGGTCGACGGACGGCGCGGCCCGGGGGCGTTGGCGACGCTTCGCCTGGACACCTGGAGCCTATAAAAGGCGATGACTGCCCACTGTTGTTCTCACACAAACTCGCCAAGCATCTCCACTCTTCGGTGAGGTGACAGAGGAGAAGAGAGAGGCCCTGTGAGCTCGTTGTGGCTCGCGGTCTCGGGAGCTCGATAACAGACGGGAAGGAAGAGCACGCAGTGACTTCACGAAGAGGGAGAGAAGAAACTCACCGGAGGTCGTGGCCGAGCTCGTCGGAGGAAGACAGTCCTGTTTTTCCGGCGACTTCGAAACCCCCGTCGTCAACAAACACGCGGTAAGTGATGATAAAACTCTGTAGAATGCTTAGGAATGAATCCTGCATGCATACGGTTGATGGTGTGAGCTCGCCGAGAGGTCTTTCGCTCGGCCGAGAGTATCGTGGGTTCTTCCGTGAGAGGGTGAAGGCCAGAGGCGCCACGAAGGAGTCGGTCGAGGTCGTGAGGCCGACGGCGACGAGGTCCGAGTGCGGGCA
Organism: Dioscorea zingiberensis; assembly: GCA_026586065.1. NCBI lineage: Eukaryota > Viridiplantae > Streptophyta > Magnoliopsida > Dioscoreales > Dioscoreaceae > Dioscorea > Dioscorea zingiberensis. Next base: position 15,322,290 of record CM048819.1, on the reverse strand, counting down.
GGCGTCCAGGGTGGCCGGAAAAGGAAACGGTGGCACCGGTGTCTCTCGGTCGCGATAGAGAGAGAGAAGAGAGGTTGAAGAAGAAGTAGGTTTTTTTTAAAAAATAATAATAATAATAATAGTATTAGTACATAATGATTTAAATTAAAACCTAGCTGTGTGACAGTTAAATAAAAAAAAAAACAATAATAGTAGTATAACAAATGTATATATATATATCGTTAAAGGATAAAAAGTTAAATGGTTATTAACTTAGTGTGACACATTAGCGGAATGGTTCACTTTAAATATTTTGTGTAATGAATAATTGAATAATTATTTGCATAGTTTAAATAGCTAAAATGGACTTTAACTATGTGACAAAAATATTATGATGGATAATATTTCGGTAGTGTGACAAATAAATAGAATAAATATATGGAATAATTTTTATCACATAAACGTCCGACAAATATTTTTGTTGAATAACCATGGTAATTTAAAATGGTGGAAAATTTATTTGTCAACAATAGTTAGTGGTTAAATATATAATTAACTAACTAATTATTTGAGAAGACAAATTAAAAGGTGGGTCTTAATTATTGTGGAATAATACTTGTTCTACTCTAAATGAGTGGGTCAAGAAATAGACGATAATTTAAAAGGAAAATTAATTTAATCGGATATAACATTAATTATTTAACAAGGGGTTAAATAATTATTCCAATAGAGACAAGGGGACAAGAAAACCAAGTCGTGTAATGGGCATAGTAGTGGGCCCAATTCGACTAAATTGACTAAAGGTAACCAAGTAGGGTTGGACCCGCCAACTGAATGGAGGGTTTGACAAGGTCAACTAAAGGACATGAAAACAGGAGATAAGGACTGGTAACCCGAGAGATGGTCCTTAGGACCCGTTAGTGGGCCTAAGCCCAACCAGAACGTTAGGCATGCATGTACATCTTGAGATATAGAAAATTATTGGAATATTGATTCTAATAGGACCTTTGTATGCCAGATACTCTCGGGGAGTTGTTGGCACACTAGAAAGACTAGAAGGACATCTAGTTCCAACGAACCGGAGGTAAGTACACTTGCCTAGTTCCCACCCGGTTTCGGGTTTTTCTTGGACTTGTTTATGCATTGATGCCTTAAGCTTCTTTGATAACATACATGCGTCATTATTCATTTTGGAATCCTATTGAGCATGTATGGTTGTTTATGGGATGTTGGTATCCCTGTTTGCTACGGTCTACTGCCCGGACTCAGTGGAGCTAGGGAAGCTCCGATTAGGGAATGTTCAGGGACAGGACCCCCTGGCGTTCCTATCTGCCTTGCCAGAGAGGCAAATCTCTGGGGGTCTCACCTGTCAGTGGGCATGGTACACTGACCATGTTAACACGTAGGAGAGGTAGTTCTACCGACCTGTGACCGGAGGGTCGAACGACCAAAAAGGTCGTTCTTACAGCAAATAGCTGGACATACTGGCCGGGAGTGAACCTTGAGTTCTCTTGAAACTCATTACAGAGCTCGAGGGTTTCTGTATCAGGGGTCGTACCTTTGATTTGTTTCTGGTAGACTCCTAGGATTATATTGTTGATATTGTGACCTCATTGGATGACATACTTTCTATTTATGTCTTTGTGACCCGTAGGGGTACTTACTGGGCTTTCCATTTGAAAGCTCATGTGTTTCACCTTCCTCTTTTCTGCATTCCGAGGTTTAGGAGAGAGTGGAGCCTGAGGAGAGGACACAGGGAGATCAGAGGTTTAGGAGACTCCTTTATCTTTTACTTTATGAGCATTGTTATTTGTACGACCCGTATAAGGACCAGACTATTGTAGGGCCTACGGATCCTGATGACTCTATGTTCTGATGAACTCGAGTTTATTTTATGTTATGGATTTGTTATCTGCTTATTACCTTTTTAGGCCTTGTGTTTGAGTGGAGTTTTCCTCTGCTTAAATACGGCCGGTCTGTTGACGCGCTCGAGGTCCCGGGATCCGGGTCGGGGCGTGACAAAAATAATCGACCTTTCAAATGCCGATAAGCTCCAAAGATGATGCTCTGGAGCTAATCGGCCTTTCAAATGCCAATTAGCACCATAAAGCTCTTTCTCATGGTGTATGGAGCAAATCGGTCTTTCAAATGCCGATTAACTCGAACTAGGGCTGGCAACGAGCCGAACTTGAACGAACTGAGCCCAGCTCGAGTTTGGCTCGAATGCTTATAATTCAGCTCGAGTTCAGCTCGAGTTCGAAAAAACTCAAAATATTTAGATTCGAGTTCGGCTCAATATTATTATCGAAGTTCGAGTTTGATTCGAAATAGTTCAAAATTAAATAATAATTTTTAAATTATAATAAATTTTTGATTTTGGTGCTCTGTGTCTGGTGCTCGGGAGTTGGAATACAATTTAAGTGGATTAGTGTTTGATATATTAACATTTTATACATAACCACAGAAATTATAGCATAAATAATTGAACAAAAATCTCAACAAAATTACTAGGGATATACATTTACTTCTGCATCAGAAAATAACCATCCTCATACATAACAATATTAGATATAGAATTTATAATAAAATGAATATGATTTTCAAGACGTTAACACTCCAATGTGATTCGGTACATGAATTTAGCCAACCTCCCTTGCAAAATTCTCACTAAGTAAGGTTTAGAGAAACAAATTAAGAGAAAATTCACAATAAAAATAAAATAAAATCAAGAATATATATGAAAAAACCATCAACACTACATAGTATAAACATGAATCCACGATACACAACCCTTGAAATTAAGTAAAAATCCAGTATAAACAATAGGGCAAAAGCCACTAATGGTCCCTGTATTTTATTACCTTGTTCATTTATAGTCTTGTACTTTAAAAATGTTCAATACGGTGCCTGTACTTTGCGTATTTGTTCAATACAGTCCCAGTCTTGACATGGCGGTGAAGTTGGTATACCTAATGAAATCTGTGTTTTTCTAATTTTTTATTTCCACCTGGACGTATTTTGCTGACATGGCAACTGCCACATCAGCTTTTTTTTAAAAAAAATTGGTGAAATAAAAAAATTCAATTTTATTTTCAAAATAATTTTTTTGAATAGCTGATATGGCTGCCACATCAACATGCCACGTCAGATTTTCAATTTTTTTGTTGGTGAAAATAAATAAAAAATTCAGTTTTTTTTAATAAAAAAATTTCAAATGCTGACGTGGTTGTCAGCGTTCCAAAAAAAATTTGTTAGTGAAAAAAAAATTTAATTTTTTAAAATAAAAAAATTGAAAAGCTGACGTGACAGCCACGTAAGCTTTTCAAAAAAAAATATTAAAAAAATATCAGCTTTTAAAAAAAGAATAGTTTAAAAAATCAATTTTTTTAATATTTTTTTTTTTGAAAAGCTTACTTGGCTGCCACTTCAGCTTATCAAAAAAAATTTGTTAGTGAATATAAAAAAATCTATTTTTAAAATAAAAAATTATGCAAAGCTGAAGGGGCTGCCACATTAGCATGCCACGTCAACTTTTTAAAATTAAAAATTTGTTGGTGAAAACAAAAAAAAAATCATTTTTTAAATAAAATTAATATAATATTATTATTATTTTAATAAAATACGGCCACATCAGCAAAATACGGCCAGGTGGAAATAAAAAAATTAGAAAAAAAAACTTGTATTTCATTCGTATACCAACTCAGCTGCTACCTCAGTACCTGGGGACTGTATTGAACAAATACGCAAAATACAGGCACCGTATTGAACATTTTTAAAGTACAAGGCTGGAAATAAACAAAGTAATAAAGTACAGGGACCATTAGTGGTTTTTGCCCTAAATACATATATTAATCAATTAAAACTAATGAAAGAAGTACAAATTTAAGCACACAAACTTTGAATCATGAACTTGAAACCCAGTAAAAGTCAAATAGCAGTAAAAATGAAGTAAAGATCTTAGGGAACCCATGGAGTCGGGGCTGGAGATCAAGAAAGAGAGGGGGGCGGCGGCTCTAGGAGAGAGAACTGTGAGGGTTACGATGGGGTGCAGGAGAGAGAGAGAGAGAGAGAGAGAGAGAGGCGGCCACTTTGGGTGGGAGAGGGGGCAAAGGCTCCAGGTAGGGTGCTCGGGAGAGAGAGGGGGAAAGAGAGGCGGCCAGGGTTTGGGTGAATTAGGGTTAGAGAAGAGATGATTTTATATATAGATTTCAAGGACAGATGTGGGCCATTGGATCATTTGATCTAACGGTTAAGAATTTAAATTTAAAAAAATGATTAGTTGAATTTAAATTTTAAAATTTTATTATTTTTAAATTATATATATATATATATATATATATATATATATATATATATATATATATATATCGGCCGTAATAGTATCTTTGTAACTTCTTGAAGCCTCCCATTTGGCCCCCTGTAGCATGTTTGAAGGATTTCCAACCGTACGGATGGGAAGATCATCGAAAAATAAGCTAGCATGTCCATTTTCATACAATTTGGTGACCGTTTAGTCCTCCCACTTAACGATTGAAATTCTGAATCGTTAAAATTTCCCTAAAATAAGAACCGTTAAGTGGGAGGACCAAACGGTCACCAAATTGTATGAAAATGGACATGCTAGCTTATTTTTCGATGATCTTCCCATCTGTATGATTGGAAATCCTTCAAACATGCTCCAAGGGGCCAAATGGGAGGCGAGTGGGAATGCACAGTGTTATAGCCGACCGTACCTTATCACGCCCATATATATATATACTCGAACTTCTGTCACGCCCCGACCCGGATCCCGGGACCTCGAGCGTGTCAACAGACCGGCCGTATTTAAGCTGAGACAAACTCAACTCAAATACAAGGCCTAAAAAGGTGATAAGCAGATAACAATCCATAATATAAAATAAACTCGTGTTCAAAAGAACATAGAGTCATCAGGGTCCATAGACCCTATAATAGTCTGGTCCCTATACGGGTCCTATATATACATAGTAATGCTCACAAAATAAAAGATAAAGGAGTCTCCCAGACCTCGGATCTCCTCGTGACCTCTCCTCAGGCTCCACCCTCTCCTAAACCTCGGAATCTGTAAAAGAGGAAAAGTAAAACACATGAGCTTTCGAATGGAAAGCCCAGTAAGTACCCCTGCGGGTCACAAAGACATAAATAGGCAATATGTCAACCAATGAGGTTACAACACCAATAAACACAGTCCTAGGAGTCTACCAGAAACAATCTAAAGGTATGACCCCTACTACAGAAGCCCTCGGGCTCTGTGAAGAGTTTCAAAGAGAACTCAAGGATCACTCCCGGCCAGTATGTCCAGCTACCTGCTGTAAGCACGACCTTCTGGTCGTTCGACCCTCCGGTCGTAAATTGGTAGAACTACCTCTTATACGTGTTAACACGGTCAGTGTACCACGCCCACTGACAGGTAAGACCACCATAGATTCGCCTCTCTGGCAAGGCAGGCAGAAATGCCAGGGGGTCCTGTCCCTGAACATTACCCTATCTGAGCCCCCTAGCTCCACTGAGTCCGGGCAGTAAACCATAGCAAACAGGGACACCAACGTCCCGAAACATACATGCTCAACAGGAATCTAAACAGATGCAAATAGCATGTATGACAACAGTAGGGCATGTGATATGAAAACATAAACAAGTCCAAGAAAAACCCGAAACCGGGTAGGAACTAGGCAAGTGTACTTACCTCCTGGTGAGACTAAAAGTCTTCCTATAATCCCTTGGAATGCCTTACGTCCCCTCGAGAATATCTGGCATACATAGGCTCTATTAGAGTCAAGATTTCATCGAGTCTCTAGTTACATATGCATGTCTATCGTCTCTGTTGGGCCTAGGCCTACTAACGGGTCCTAAGGACCATCTCTCGGATTACTGGCCCTTATCCCCTGTTTCCATGTCCTTTAGTTGACCTTAGACCAAACTTGGTCAATCCTAGTCAACCCTAGTTTACTGGTCGAGTCTAATTGGGCCCATTTCCAGCCCATTTCACAGTTTAGCTTGACCTTGCCCCTTTTTACGAAAGAAGGGCATTTTAGTCATTTGGATTGGGTTCACCTTAAAATCATTTAGCCAAAACTAACCCACTCATGTTAGTAGTTTATATCATGTCTTGATTTGGATGAGCCCAATGTCCAATCTTTCAATCATGTTGTTTTAGTTTAATCAACTTAATTTGATTAATCGTCGTCACACCATAAGGTTTATTAAAAATATTTAATAACCTAAATAATCTCTCAAATAATTCTAACATTAATCAACTAAATTTTGTCACACTTTGAATAACTACATCATTCCAAAGTTATTCTTTTATTTTGTCACATTACCAAGATTTAAAATCTTATCAAGACTTTAAATCAATCTAGTTGATTAATCGAGTTAACTATGTCACACTCATATAGTTCGAATTATTTATTCACTGCTACTAATTAATTAATTGCTTTTGTCACAACTATAGTACCATATAGTTATTATAACTATGCAAAACTAATTAATAGCACGTGAAAAATTATTTCCCTAAATAATTTGTCACATCTATATGATTTCATGGTATTATCAACCATCTATTAAATTGTCACACTTTCACAACTAGAAACGAATTAGTCAAATATTCCTAGGTTTTAAATTTGTCACATTACCAAAGTTCCACAATAAATCAAAATAATTGTCACACCTCTATAGTTTATTAATTAATTAATCCAATTAATTATCATTACTATGATTGTTATCTATTATTATTATTATTATTATATAATATTATTATTATTTTTTTAATCTACTTCTTCTTCGTTTCTCTCTCCACTCTAGCACGACCGTGGCTCTATTGTCACCGCTCTTTCTCCCCGGCGAGCTCTGAGCACCTGCCTGTGCTCGGTCCCTGACGTAGAAAGCCTCACGGCCACGGCCGGCTCCTCCTGAGCGCCGTCGACCTCCGTCTCCTTGCTGGAAACCATTGAAGCTCTCGGCTGAGCGTTGCTCCATCACCGGCGAACTCCTCACACGCATGCAGTGCTCTAAAAGCTACACAGCAAGGTGATAGGTACTTACCAGGTGCTTCCCGACGTCGGCGGTACGGTGGATTCCGGAAATAGCCGTGGTCTTCTTCTTCTCCGACGAGCTCAGCAGGGGGGATGGCTCCGTCTGTTTGTCACCCGCCGCTGCAACTTCCTCCTTGCCAGATGACTCTCTGGACGCCGACGAACTCAACGAGCGTGCTCTCCCTAGCTGGACACCCTCTCCTTCTCCGTCTAAAACCTCGCCGGAACTGAAAACTCTCTGGTTTGCAGTGCCAGGACAGGGAGGTGAAAACCCCCGTTTTATAGACTCCTCCATGACCAGACGAACGGGCGGACGTTCGTGAACGCCACGCCGACCAACGGTCGGTTTCCATGCCCGTAACAGCGGAACGGGGTGAGGCTCGCGCTACGTTTTCGGCGGCTGGGAGAGAGGCTGGCGCCGCCTTGGGATAAGCACTCGATCGATGAAAGGCTGTGATCGTTTGATCACAATCGACGGCTTAGATTTTTTCCTTAATTCCTCGTATCCAGCACCCACTAAGATCAACCGTCGAGATGGCTTGAAGATCAATGGCCCGATCTCCATCCTATGTCTCGAGATGTAGGTGATCACGAGGTGAACGGCTCACGGTCACCCGCACCGTGAGGTCATCTCCTTATTATCTTCCTCTCTTGCCTCGCATCTGATCCACGATCAGATGGATTCAATCTCAGCTCGCCACGTGGCTCCCTGTGGGCCTTTACTAATAGGGTCTGAGATAATCTAATCTCAGCCGTTCATCCTCTACTAATAGAGTTTTTATCATGTAAAATTTGCGAGAGGTCCCCGGATGTTTTTAGGTTACCACTAAGTCCATCCATGTGAGAGGGGAGAATTATCTTTTAGTCCTCCAGACTTTTTAAATTACAAATCAGTCCCTCTGTCTCCCATAAACCCTGATTGGGGTTTTAAATCTCCTTAACTTAATTTCCCCTTATTAAATCCTCTATTTAATATTTCAGGGAAATTATTTAATTAACAAATAGTTTCGAAGAGAATTTCGACCCATTTATTTCTTAAAATGTCGTGGATTTTACAACTTCGAACCAAACTTTAACGAGTTGACTGTGGTTTGAGTTCGACTCACTTATTTTTCGAGCTCAAATTTAAGTTCAAGTTCAATTTGTTATTAAAACAATCAAATCGAACTCGAGCCAATATCGAACCGAACTCGAGTTGCTCACGAACAGTTTGATCGTTTGCCAGCCTAAACTCGAACCAACCTCTCTAGAGATAATCGGCCTTTCAAAGCTCGTTTTTAATCCGAGTCAGAGGGTGACTACTGACTGAGCAGCTGCATGGCCATTTTGACAAATATTTTCGACCTAGGGCCAAAAAATAATAAAATAGCACCCCCTAGAGCCTTCACCATGCCTCCATTGAGAAAAAAGGGCAAGTGGACAAGACAAGGCACAGGAAAAAAGGCACGATCCCAAGAAAGGAAAGAGAAATATATGGGAAGAAAACACTAGGAAAAAGAAGTAAGCCACAAGAGAAAAAGAGATTTTTATCTACTACTTCTCCTCCTCCTTCTCCAGGATCAAGCAACTAACTTGACCATCAGAGCGGGCACGGGCAACAGAGCCCCACCCCCTCTCACAGTCTTTCTTTGTTTTGTCCCCATTTCAGATGAACTCCAAAAAGGACACCTACAACTAAGTCTTCTCTCCCAAAAGACTTCATCAATTGCTGAAGACATGAGAAGTCCATGTGGCGTAACCATATTCCCGGCTAACAATGTATATATAACAAAATATCTTGGCATATAAAAGAACTCTTAAAAGTGATAAATGTGTTATTCATTGATTTACATATTTATATACATATGAGCATATATAGACTCTCATATTAACATTTATCTTACATTCATTTATTGTGAATGTTTATGTATAAACAAATAATTTTGAAAAATAGTAAATTTTTTTAATAAATCCCTAATTTAAGGCCCTCATTCTTTAGTTTAAACTTGATGCAATCTTTTTTTTATTTAAATTTTTTATTAAAAGAATATATTTATATATTTTTTATATAGTAACATACGTGCTATATTTCTATTTTTAATACAAAAAATCTCAAATTACTATACATTGACCTATATATACCTATATACATATATCTTAAAAATTATAAAGTTGTTATACATTGTTTTATATACTTAATTTAGATTTGTATATTGGTTGAGCACATAAAAGCTATATATATTTTGTTTCATCTCTTATCATTTTTTGCCATATTTTAAATGTGTTAAGGTTTGATATAGCCATGAAAATATTATATAATTCTTGTTTTCAAGCTATGGCACTTGAGATCATTATTTGAATTTTTGTTTATGTATTTTTAAGATCTTTTCCGCTGATTAGAGATATCATTATTTTACCATCAACATAAGTTTTGGTTTTGTATTATTTTGCAGATCCTTGTACCATCATTCCAAATCTCAGCTAATTGGTTAAGCAATTTCTTTTAGCAACTTGCAACAGTCTTGTGTGCACATCAAAAATTGACTTCATAAAACATATTAAAAATTATGATATATTAAAAGTTTTTTAAAAAATATATTTTTTTTATAATTCATTTATTATAGATGTGCATATATGTAATTTCCTAAGTCACCTTTTTGCTAGATCAATTTTTGGCTCTACATATGTCATGGTGAGCAATGTCATGTATAGAACCTTGTTGGTTTAGTTGGCTCAGAGTGTGTTGCTAAGACTGGTGCAGAAGGTATGCACCTGAAAGAGGGTTCCCATATCAATAAGAGCCTAATGACGTTAGGAGCTGTTATAAAAAGACTAAGGGGCTGTTTGGTTGGCTGGATGAAGAGTTACATCCAATGATGGGTAATTCTCCATTCAATACTTTTTACTTTTGGTTGTTTGGTTGGTTTTTTAAAACTGGATGAGAGTTTGGCCATCCAAAAAAACTTGATGGGGAGTTACAGTAAAAAATGACATAATGGGGAGTTACATCCAGTCAGTTGAAAGCCCTCATCCATTATATATATTATATCATATGATATAATCATATAATATTATATATTTTATAATATATAATATAATATAATATATATTATAATATATATATATATATAATAATAATATTATATATTTTATAATATATATATATATATATATATATATATATATATATATATATATATATATATAGGGGGATGATATTATAAGGCCTGCCGGATTACTGTGCAAGTAAGGTCGCCTCCAATTTGGCCACTTGCACTGTGTTTTAAGGATTTCAAACCGTATGGATGGACAGAACATCGGAAAATAAGCTAGCATGTTAATTTTTCATATAATTTAGAAACTTTTAGGGTCTTCATCTTAACAGGTGAAAATTTATAGAAATCTTACCGGTTCAAAATTTCACCATTTAAAATAAAGATCCTACAAGTTCCCAAATTACATATATGATAATATATAATATATATTATTATTATTATATATAATAATATTATATATTTAATAAAAAATATCATAAATATTTTGAAAATTATTTAACTATAAAAATAAGTTGAAAAAATATACCTAGTTTTTCTTAAAATAATATTATATATATGTATTAAATTAAAATATCCTAATATTGAATATTTTAAACTAATCAAAATATTTTAATTAAAATTCACATTTAAATCAATTAATTTGTTTTAAAAGATTTAAAATTATCCGGTCATTAATTTTTCTATTAAAATTTTTAAATACCTATAATGTTTCAAAAATTAGTAACCTCACCACTCACAAAGATGAGTAAATATATCCCTCCTTCCAATCCATCTTTTATTACAAACAAAAATAAAAAGTGTACATCCACTTTCTACATCCATTACTTTTAAACAACCAAACACAAAAAGTATCCATCATTTTTAACTCTTCATCCGGTAACTCCCCATCCTTGTAACTCTCCATCTGTGAATGGAGAGTTACAAACAACCAAACGCCCGCTAAGTGAATGTGTTGATATCGAAGAAGTTTTATGATCACCCTATACATGTTTATGTTTCACATGCAAATTCTCATGATAAATTTTGGTATAGGAGCCATGTGCCTTATCGGGACAGCAAACTTACTCGCATTCTGAAACCTGCTCTTGGTGGAAATGCGAATACTGCTATTATTTGTAATATTATTATTACCCTTGCATAGGTAGTTTCCTGGGATCACTTACGAAAGAATCCAATATTCACCACTTGAGACTGGCTTGTTGCAATTTTGTTTTACAAGCTAATGTGCAACATATATGTTCTTATCCTCTTTTAGTACATAACAATGATGCAAGAAGATGAATGCAGTTATTTTAATTGCATTGCTAGTACCTGATTTTGTCAAGCACAATTAAGGAAATTTTCAATGTCCTGCAAAACTTACTGATAGTTTATTTTTATGAAAGCAAGCTTTTTCCTATTTAGATGATTATTCTTTGATGTTTTTGTTATGAACATCTTTGTTTTTTTTTAAAAAAAAATAAACAATTTGTTACAACTCACAACTATTCTAAGTTGATTATGGAATTTATTATTTTTCTATTATTTATTTCTGAATAATGTGACATGTAGAGACATTGGAAAGCAACATTTCTTTGACGAATCTATTAATCGTTTTGATTTTTCTAAGGTTATAAACCAGATTAATAGCTTCCATATCATCTCTTGAGGTCTAGTACTTGTAGTTTATTTTTTGGCATGGCTTGCAAATACTTACCTGGGATTAATTTATGCCTAATCGTATTTGCTTGATTTATTACTTCGTGTGTAACGTTATGGTGCAATGTGGTTGAAGGCTATAATTACATGCATGGCTTGTCAAAAACATTTTGACCACATGCTGTTGTTTTTGAGCAGTTTGCAGCGGGAACTATACTAAAAAGGATTAAAACCATTTTTGGTCCTTGTAGTTTGACCCAATGTTCATTTTTATCCTTCTACCTTAAAAATCCACGATATGGTTACTGTACTTTGGGGTTTTTGTTCAAATACGTCCCTGGTGCTAACGTGGCAGCACGGGTGACATACGAACTGAATATGATTAATTTTTTATTTCAAGTGGCATACCACGTCAGCATGCCACAGTATCATTAAAAAAATTAGTTTATTCAAATCCATTTTGTCATGCCACATCATCCTAACCTTGACACATAAGCGGCCACATCAAAAATAATAACTACATGTGCTGCCACGTCTGCACCAGGGACGTATTCAAACAAAAACCCCAAAGTACAGGGACCGTATCGAAGGTTTTTAAAATATAGGGATGGAAATGAACATTGGGTCAAAATAGAAGGACGAAAACTGGAGTTTATTTTCATACTATTGCAAACTTAGATTTTGACTAATGCTATTTTTGAAAACTTGTTATGATGACAACAAGGTTTACCTTATAATTCTAACTATTTCTGTTGAAAAATGAGGACCACGTGGACTTACAATTAGCTGCTATACATATTGTTTTGTCTACTTGCAGTAGCCTAATTAAAGTTTCTATAGCAAGTTGTATGTAGAACATATGGCCTGTAGACATTTTTTGTAGATTGAAATTTAAGTTTATAGCTATACAATTTTTAAGTCTGTTTTTAATCTGATAGATTGGCTTGACATGCAATTCAAAGAACATCAAATGAAATAAGAAGAAGTTCATTATTATTCCAACAACCAAGAAGATTTCACATAAGAGAAATTGAAGTTATATTCCAAAAATTTATCATAGCATAATAAAATATAAAGTTAACAAGGACTTTCTAATTTCTATATATGTAATCAATCATTAACAATACTCCATACATCATTGTAAGACGATGGCTAATTACCTTTACATATAATATCAACATTGGATAAAGCAGAATTGTCACGCCCCGACCACAGATCTCGGGCCTCAAGCACGTGAGCAGATAGGCCGTACCTATCACGCCCCGACCCAAATTTCGGGACCACGAGTACGGGAGCAGACAGGCAATAACCAAGTAAGAACATCTCACTCAGCTACAAGGCCCCAGTAAGTAACAACAGATAACATATAATCAACATAAATATCCAAATAACTTAATTAAAAAGTCACAGTGGAAATAAAATCGAATAAGCGGGTCTAGATGCCCTACATAAGCCATGTCCTAAATTGGTCCTATAAAATAAAATAGTCTCTCACAAAGAAGTAAAAAGAGATCCTCGGACCTCAGCCAAATATCCCAACCCTCGATCGGCTACCGAGCTCAAGACTCCTATTCCTCAGGATCTGAAAAAGAAAAAACAAGTGTAAGTGCTTTCGAATGGAAAGCTCAGTAAGTATCCCTTGCGGGGATCAGAAAACATGATATCAAATAAGAGTGATAATCGAGTCAAAGTAACGGGGACACGCCCCTCAAAACATATCCTAGGAGTTTACCACAACAAAATGCAAAGGTACGACCCTTATCTACAGCAGCTCTCAAGCTCTACATCGAGTTTCAAAAGGAAAGCTCATCAAGACATCTTCCCCGGCTAGCATCATCAGCAACTTGTTGGATCTTGACCCTCCGGTCGTGGGGTCCTCTGATCGCATGTCGGTAGCGCCACCTCTCGTACGTGTCGATACGGCCAGCGAATCACCCCCACTGATGGGCAGGACAACCAAAGTATCGTCCATTTGGCATGGCAAGCCGTAACGACAGGATGTCCCGTCCCTGATCATTTTCCAAACGGAACCTTCCCCCCCCCCCCCCCCCCCACCGGAAGACAAGACCAAACAACAAAACAGGGATAACAACATCTCGAAACAACCAAGCATGCTCAAAAGAATTCCAAACGAATAAAGGAAGCATGTATGGTCTAAAAAACAATAATATCAATAACATGATATAACAAAGCCAAAGAAATACTCCGAAGAGTGGGTACGAGGCAAGTGTACTTACATCACTAAAGTCGATCGGGATTACTCAGCAAAATCCCGCTTGTCACAACTCAATCTCACCACCTGATAATAGAACTTAAATCAGTGTCGGCATTTATCTTAAAATTTTTAGTTAACCATGCAAGATGCTCTATTTGGGCCCAGCCCACCTTATTGGGCTTTCCTTGAAATCTCTAAGTCTTTCTCTTAAATGTCCAATCTAGACTGTTCTTCAACAAGGCAAGGTGACCTGGTGGTTAAGGTTCTATTGTACAATTGAGGGGTTATGGGTTCCAATCCCCCTTCCTTCCTTTTATGGTCTTTTATTCTGTAAAGTCCAAAGATTTTATGGAAATAAAATACGTTTAAATTCCTTTTAAATTGGATTTAAGTTTTTGGAATATTGGAGGAAAATTTTCCTAAGGAATTAAATGGGAGGAAATGAAAATTAAGGGACAAAACCCTAACTAGGGCTAATGGAAAGTCAGGGGGACCTTTTGGAAATTTTGGACATTACCGAGGACTAAAGGAGAATAGTACTCTCTCACAGGCATGGACTAAATGGTGACCTAAAAAGTTTTAGGGATCTCTGGAAAATATTTCAGATCAAACCTCTAATATACATGGTTTAACGGTCAAGATTAAAACATCACAGATGGGTGCTTATCGCGTAGCGTTATAACGACTCTCATTGTGCCACGTGTCGAGCCTAGAACAAATCCATCTGAGAGAGTGTTGGATCCAAGGCGCTGGAGGAAAAATTGTAAAGGGGTGACCTCACGGTGCGGGTCAATCTAGACCCCTCATTTACGGATTAGTTTAAATCAGAGGCGATGGATTAAATCCGGCCGTTAAACCTACATGTAATCTTGGCAGTCGGATAAGATCGAGTTACGATCCCGAGGCAGCGTCAGCTCCTCTCCCGGTCGCCTGTAACGTCGCGCGCGAGCTCCGCCGCCTACCCCGCCCATTATGCGCGAAGTCGCCGACCGTTTGACGGCGAGGCGGTTCGTGTTGCCGTCTGTTCAACTAGTCTCCGCGACCTATATAAGCAGAGGGACCAAGCCCTGTTTGGAGCATAGTTTTTACACCGGAACCTCTTTTCCAGCGAGGTGGCAAACGGAGAAGGTAGAGAGCTTCGCCGCCGGGTTTGCACCCTCTGCCGAGTTTGCAGCCGTCGCGACCAGCTTCGGGTGGTAAAGGAGACCGTGACGAGCTATGGGTGAGAGTAGTTGCTCAAGCTCGCCGGAAGGACAAGAGTTATACTCGATGCCGGGAAGATCTCCGGTGGCTCCATTGTCATCCCCAGACCTTCGGTAAGTGCTTGTACTGCTTTTCCCATGTTCTGGTGTCATTAGTTAGTGTTTACGATGATGGGATGAGCTCATCGCCGTAGTGCAAGTTACGGCCGGGAAGGGTGGCGATAATGGAGAAGACAGAGATGGTGAACGACGCGCGACTGTGCCCAGGCGGTGCTAGGTGGAAGACGCGGCTCCGGTATGGGTTTTACAGTTGAGTGGGAGCCGCTGTCAGCCTCAGTGAGCTCCGACGGAGCTCGGTCGCGGACATGAGAGAGAGTAGAGAGAAACGAAGAAGAAGAGAGGAAAATAAATAAATAAAAAAATTAATTAATTAAAGATTAATAAATTTTAACTTAGGTAGTGTTACATATTAATTGAAGTTACAACTTAGGCAGATTTTAGTTACTTTGGATTAAAATTTGATTAAAGATTAATTAGTTAATATTTTGTTGGTAATACTTATAGAATGGTTCATTGTATGGTATGATTTAATTATTTTGTGTGACAATTATTAGATTAATCGTTTTGTATAGATAGAATAATTGGGGAACTATGGTTGTGTGACAGTTAATTGAATAATTATTTTGTATAGTTAAATAACTAAATGGGACATTAGAGGTGTGACAAAAATCATACCATGTGACAAGTTAATAGATCGATTAACTATCTAGTATGACGGTTAATAATGATTGTGTGACACCTATTTAATTATCAAACTATAGTGAGAAATTTATTTAATTAGTTTATTGATTGTGGTGGTAGTTAATTGGATAATTAACTAGCTAAATTAAACAAATTAAAAGGATTAATTTGTGAGACAATTATTTTGTCCTAAAAAGTGGATGAAGTTGATTAACCAATTAATAAATTCAATAACGTAGAGCAAGGGATTTAGCTAAATCGATTTAGTGGGAACAAAATCGATATCTAGAAGGTCAAGCCGATTATCTTGTTAACTTAAGGAGGTCGAAATCAGTTGATAAATTTAATTACAAATAAAAATAAAATCGGCTATAATAACTAATTTAATTAATTCGGTAAAGAAAAGGGCTCAAGTAAGCTAGTTTGTTTATAGAGCTTAGAAACGGGCCCAATTCAACTTAAGTGACTAGGGATGACCAAATAGAGTTCGAACCCGACATGTAAGTGTAGAGTTGACCAGGTTTGACTAAGTTGAGTCCAGAGACAACTTTAGGACAAGGAAATGGGAAAAAGACTGGGAACCCGAGAGGTGGTCTTTAGGACTCGATGGGGGCCCAGGCCCAACGGAGACGGTAGACATGCGAGTGAAACTAGAGACATAGAAAATTATTAGAATCTTAGTTCTAATAGAACCTCTGTATGCCAGATACTCTCGGGGAGTTGTAGGCACTCAAGAGGAAGCTGGAAGGACATCTAGTTTCAACAAACCAGAGGTAAGTACACTTGCCTAGTTCCCACCCGGTTTTCGGGTTTTCTTGGATTTGTTTATGTTTTCATATCACATGCCCTACTATTGTCATACATGCTGTTTGCATCTATTTAGATTCCTGTTGAGCATGTATGTTTGTTTCGGGATGCTGGTGTCCCTATTTGTTATGGTCTACTGCCCGAACTCAGTGGAGCTAGGGGGCCCGATAAGGGAATGTTCAGGGGCAGGACCCCCTGGCATTTCTGCCTGCCTTGCCAGAGAGGCGAATCTCTGGTGGTCTTACCTGTCAGTGGGCGCGGTACACTGACCGTGTTAACACGTATAAGAGGTAGTTCTACCAATTTACGTCCGGAGGGTCGAACGACCAGAAGGTCGTGCTCACAGCAAGTAGCTGGACATACTGGCCGGGAGTGATCCTTGAGTTTTCTTTAGAACTCATCACAAAGCCCGAGGGCTTCTGTATTAGGGGTCATACCTTTAGATTGTTTCTGGTAGACTCCTAGGATTGTGTTTATTGGTGACCTCATTGTTTGATATATTGCTCATTTATGTCTTTGTGACCTCGCAGGGGTACTTACTGGGCTTTCCATTCGAAAGCTCACACATTTTGCTCTTTCTCTATTCTACAGATTCCGAGGTTTAGAGGGAGGAGCTGGGAAGAGGACGATAGGGGATCCGAGGTCTGGAAGACTCCTTTATCGTTTATTTTGTGAGCATTACTATGTGTAGGACCCGTATAGGGACCAGACTATTGTAGGGCCTATGGACCCTGATGACTCTATGTTCTTTTGAACATGAGTTTATTTTATATTATGGATTGTTATCTGCTTATCACCTTTTTAGGCTTTGTATTTGAGTTGAGTTTGTCTCAGCTTAAATTCGGCCGGTCTGTTGACGCGCTCGAGGTCCCGGGATCCGGGTCGGGGCGTGACATATTCTTTAATCTAGTTAGTCAAGCCTTAAATTAATACTCCAAGTCTATTCCATCACAAAAGCAACAAGGTCTTGGTGGTTAAGGCCCACCAAGCCTATGTGAGCGGTTTTTGGTTCAAAACTCCTCTCACACACCCCTTTTTATTTTTCTCTTTGTTATTTGATTTGATCTAGTCAACTAGAAAATAGGTTCGAACCCAAACTGATTCAATTGACCTGATTCAAAGATTTGGCTCCGCCCATTAGAATTTGATTAAACCCAAGCCCAACTCTAATTGACTGAACTCAATCAAGTGAGTTGATTCAAGATTTCAAACCAAACCCAACCCTTTACTAGTTGATTTGATCACATCTACTTGGTTTAAAATCCAGACCCGAACCCCTAGTCAATTCAGTTGGCTCCAACCCAACTACCACTTGATTAAACCCAACCATGAATTAAACCAAGCCCAACCAAGTTACTTGATCAGACTCAAACAACTCGACTAGACTAAATCATTTGATTTAATTTACCAAACAATTAAAACCATTAAAATTAATTATTAAGTAAATAACTAACTAACAGTTCTTAATTAATTATTTCTTAGCCTATCTTCTTCTTTCCCAGGTCGCGTTGGACTCCAAGCCGAGAGGAATCACAGTGTCCTACGTAGAGGTCGCTGGCGACGGGCGAGTGGCCGGAGCCGTCCCCATCTTGACGTCCTCGTCGCCAGAAGGGGCCCTGCAGACCACAGCCATCTCTCGGGAAGAAGACTCAGCGAGTTCCTCTCTTCTTTGACGGAGAAAACCAATCCGCAACCGACTCCTCCTTCTCCGGCGACAGCTCCCTTCGCTCCCATCTTCTCTTCCCGGCGCACTTACCCTCTAGCATACATAATTATATATAAAATTATAGAGAGACAGGGGCTTACAGTGTTCAACTAATCACGCCGCCGTCGCTCCTCTCAGGTTTTCTAGTGACGCTCCGAAATCCGACGACGTGGTGAGGTCATCTCTGTGTGGCGATTGCAAAACAAGGTTGAAGATCAACCAAGGTACATAACTAAGAACAGAGAGAGCGAGGTATTCTACTTACCACTCTTTCCGGCGAGACTCGGTGCTCAGGCCGATCGAGAAACCCACCAACAGCCGTGGCACTTGCCTTGGACTCTCTTCTCCTAGCCTTCAAGTGTGTCTGGGCGTCTCCCTCGAAGGAGATCCCTCACCCTCTCCCTTACTCTCAGTCCTTCACGAGAACCAGAAACGCTCGTCGCCGCTCGGTGGTGGCTTCTAGGGCTCGCACAACCTCCTTTTTATAAAGTTCAAGAAGGATCTTTTGTGCGATCAAATCTTGTGACGAGGGAGATCGCGTTTTCAATCAACTCCTCCATCTTCCTTTTCTGGAGATTTCAGTGATCACGACGGAGCATGGCTCGCGGTGGTGCACTGGCGCGATGGAGAAGAGATACAGGCCTAGCAAGTGGGAATCAAGCCCTGCACTATCCAACCTTTGGGAGTCTCAGACCTACCACAAAGGATTCTCAACGATAGGGACTCCTAACACAACTACAACCTCAAGCTTTGAAGAGTAATCCAATGAAAGACTTTCAAAATATCCCCCGGCCAGCATCATCAGCCTTAGCTGAAAATGACTTGAAAGTTGGTAGCGTCACCTCTCGTACGTGTAGACACTGTCAGCGAATCGTCCCACTTACGGGCTGAACAACCAGAGTATCCTCCCTCTGACATAGACTACCAAGACGCCAGGATGTCCTCGACCTTGAACGTCCTACAGGAGACTCGCTCCACTGCACCGGGAGGAAGAATAGAACTCAACTGACGCACACCTACCTAGCCAGCCCACAAGCACATCATGTTTCCATGGATCTTGTCCCGGTCCACAGGTGGGTATGCTCAGTGAGGACAAACATTCAAAAACAGATGGAGAATCTGATACATGCCTATCCGGACAGAGCACAGGCTCAAATGTGCCCACGGCTACGTGCCGATCAACGGACATGCATGTTCAGTAAACACCATCATACATGAACAAATATCAGACATACACACACAATCATGGAAACAATCCAACAAAGCAAGATATCATGTATGTGTGTACAGTCAACAAAGTAGTGATCGAGATCATCAAGAAAACATGCTGGAACATAGCAATAGCAAAACCAATAAATACTCATCACTGAGTTGGAACTAGGCAAGAGGATCTATCCCAAAAATCTGTGTCTCTCTTGACGCGGCTCCATGCTCTACATCGGTGTCTGATAATAAAATCTACATCAGTACGCGTATGCGGTCACAAACACACTCACCCCTATCTAATGATGTTTATTTATAATGCCCACTTAATTGGCTCGACCCATTCATCAAAACCTCATTCCATGCATTTCCCCGAACTATAAATATATTCTAATTAAGGTCCAACCAAATCTATAGCCACAACTCAAAACCATTTATTATAGAATAAACAAAAAATATGTTTCAGATATGTAAGAAGCCTTTCTCTCTAAAAATCTTTAATCATAAGATTGAGCAATGGAAATTAGCCTCATAGTAACTTTTAGGCATTAATATAAATTGGCCCTCATATATATTTTACTTTAAATCTTCAAGAAAATTGAGGTGAGAATGCGAGTGGATGAGTGTGAGCTCATCAACAAAGTTCATTGCAGAACCTTCCGGATTAAATGAAATTAGTATATGGTGATGGCATCTAATAAATCAAAAGTTAAAATAATAATTATCAAAGCCTTGGTTGATGACATTTGTAGGGCATGTTTAATAGAGATAATAGAGAACTTGACTTCAAAATCCTTGGCTTCAGTAGTAAATCAATTTGAATTTCAGGAAATCCAAAGATAAAAAGAATACAAACCTAAACAATCATCAAATCAACACTCAGGCCAGACGTCCAAGGAGAACATTTATTCTAGAAGGCCCTCTTTTACTCAAATATCTATCAAATTAAGGTCCAAACTTTTGGGCTTCAAATTAATTAATTGCATGAAATCGCATAGTCTGATTCATGATCATGGCAAAAAGATAATTACACAATAAGTCCTACCAAGATCCCATGATTGACCAAAGAGAATTGGAAATCTTCCTTATCAAATTTAAGTGGCTGTTCATTATAGATCACATGTCTCATCTGTGATTTAATATTTCAATGTGAATATGGGAAAACATCACAAATTTCACAAAAGAATAAGGAAAAGCAAAACGCTAGAAGGAGATCGATGACAATCTTACCTTCTTGGAAGATCAATCTACGTGAGAGGCTTCTTGCGATTTAGGGATTAGGGTTCCCTATGGATAGAAACAAAAACATAATGACTGTTAGGGTTTGGAGTCCACTCGTCCTTTATAACAATCCTTTTAAGAATCTTGACCTTTGATTTCAAATGAGATTATCTCATGCATGGATGAGGTCCATTTTACAAACAAGCCCTTGATTTCAAATGAGATTATCTCATTCATGAGACATTTAGTAAAGAACCTCTAGGTTCTCTAGATATTATTACACAAGCTATTGTTTAAATATTATCCATGAGATGTTTTGTTTTGTTTTGTGTTTTTTTTTTCAGGTTTAATCACAGCCATTCATTCTTCGCCTCATGCATGGCTTAAGTGGCTTTTTAGTAAAGAGTCATCCAAATTTTCCTATTTTGCATGCAAGTCATACATGGCTTCACATGGCTTTTTAGTAAAGAGCCCTCTTGTTTCTCCTGATTTGTATGTAAGTCCCTCAGGGTGCGAGCGAACCAATTTCCAAATTAAACCCCATCTTTTAACGAAATTGCAAATGGGTCCCTGATGACCCCATTTGACCCAAATTAAGGGATTACCCGTTTTAACCGCCCTTTTCACAAAAAAATCTAATAAATTCCAAGTTTGGGGAATCTCTTTAATTAACCAAATAATTAACGAACAATTAGGGAAATTAATTTCAGAAAATCCTTTGATTTTACAAGAATGATAAGTAAAAACTTTCGTGTGTAATGGATGTAACATATTTGTGTGGGAAGCATTGATCTCATGACGATATATGTCAAATATGATAAAACCATATAATGTAATTATCATCATGAGGTCAACTGTATGAAATATAAATGTGGTATTAACTGTGTCGTAGTTAGTTAAATCACGTAATTTTATTCTATTTGTAAATTGCCAATGACAATTGCGTGAAATCATCCTCTATATTGTCAAACTTCTTTTTGTAGTGTGGTGCAAATCAAGTCATCCTTCATAGCATGTTAATTCATTCTTGAACGTTCTTTCTCCTGTTGCATCCTTTGGCAGTAATTTAAAAGAAGATCGTTGGGTGAAAAGGTCAAATACATAAATGATTTCTTCATTTATCATCCAATAGATATAACCATTGACACATATAGCTCCTTCGTTTCCTAATGAATGATAAAACCATAGATTTGTGTCCACACAAAAAATATCCATTTCCATTTTTCTAGAGTCAAAATACTCAGCTTGTAAAGGTGATCGTGGCTTGTTAGCCTATGATAGTCTGAAAATTTTGTAATGAAACAGATTACTGTTCTAGGAATATAGAGCAAAAGCCTTTGAATGATACCTTGTTTTTGGATTTGGAATCTTTACCCAATATTTTGTTGTTGGCCAACAATTATAAAATCGAGGATACCTTTGACAGTTGTTGGTGCAAAATATAAAATCATTCATTGACGAACATAAAATATGAATCTCCTCTGGCATGAAACTAAAATTTGGTGATGGAATTATGAATTTGTTGGTATAAATTGTTCGATAATATCTGGTTTTAATTTTGTATAAAAATCCACAAGTGCTACCCAATTTCATACATTTTTCTTGTATGTAATCTATTGTGTAAGTAGCCCGATTCCAATAATAATTCACTTTTCGGCAAATACAATGTGCCTCTAAATCAGTTTGTAGTAAGATCTTCACTAATATCTCTGGTAGTTTTTGAGTGCTATCAGTTTCAAAATCCCAAAATGTTAGATACATCATTGCTAACGCCATCTGTTTTAAAAAATGAACAATAAATATGATTATTTGGAAATATATATATATATATATATATATATATATATATATATATATATATATATATATGCAAATATATTTAAGTATATGATTGATAATTTCATATGTAATTGAAGAGGTAAATTCAATCAAAAATATGAATTTTTGAAAAATAATGAAAAACATGTTAAAATATTACCTTAGTATAGATTTTCGCCATGGATGAAAGAGATAAGATGAAAAGAGATATAAGAGTGGTTGATTTTGTATGAATCTATTTTGTTTGTGTTTAGGTGTTTATATAGATAAATTTTAAAAATCATACACATTTAGTTTTATATTAATTATTATAATTTTTTTAAAACTGTCATAAAGTTGTCATAAATAGTTTAATCTTCATTTAAATAATTCCATTGGATGTTTTTTTTTCAAATATGGTAATGAATTTGAATTTCAATCTTTTTCTAGAATTTTATTTTTCAATTTTTTTTAATAAGATAGGGAAAAGAGATAAGGTTTGATGCTTTTGCATGAATTTTTTTTTAATTTTTTTATGTTATTTTTTTAATTATATACATTAATTTCAAAAGGGTATTATGTCACAACATATCCTATCCTTGGTTTTGGCATGAATATACCTTGTCAAAACATTTGTTTATTTTATTTTTCTAAGATATGGTATATAAGAAGAATTTTTTCAATTATATAAATTGATATTTTGTAAACTATTTGTTTTTTTCTATAACCGAATCAAGTTATGACAGGAATATGAGAATAGAAAAGAAGACACCATACCATGAGGCAAAGTTTCTTCAATTATGGATAATAGTTTCTCACATAAGACATTAATAGCAAATTAATTTCTCTAGAAAAATCACATTATCCAGCAGCATTCACAAGACGAACCTTTTCTAAATATTGTTTTGCTTCCTGCAATATAAAAGTTATAGCATGATACAAATTGTTTATAAATGAACAAAGGAACCAAGAACTCATGAGACAAACTCTAGAGGAAAAACTCTTTAGAGGTCTTATAAGGCTTCAGATTGAGAAGTATGGAGGGTTCCACACTTCCAAGAATCCAAGACATAATATGAGCATCCTTCACCTCCCATGTCACATATTTCTCCTTCTCCTTTCTCGCTGTTAGGTGTAGGATATGTTCCAGCAATATGACCCCATAATTCCTTTCCCTTGACAAAGATTTGAAATTCGAACGGCCAAGCAGAATAGTTCTTGCCATTAAATCGAACAAGAAAATGGTCAGATCATTCCAAAGACATGATTCAACCAGAAACAAGAACTAAGAGATCAGGTCCAAGAAAACAGAATAGAAGAACACAAAAAAAAAAAGAAAAGAATACTAAGATCTTGGAGCTAGACAAGGAACAAGAAACAACATGAAATGATCTCAAAGTTTTGGCTCTGATACCATGACAAAAGTGAAAGAGAATTTCTGAAATGTTTTTCTATTTCTTTTCACTAAGAGAATTACAATATGTAGACATCAAGAATGATCAAATCCCTTAATCCTAGGGTGTAAGCATAATCATATCCCTTAATCCTAGGTCTATTATAGGAAGAAATACAAGAGTAATTACAGCAAGAATATATAGAGCAATAATGAAAATCTTAGAGAGGTAATCAAGGGATATAAAACTAAATAAGGAAAGAAGAATATATTAACAGGTGGGACCCACTATGTTGACGTGAAAGTGCCTCATTGGTGGGTGCACGCACGCATGAGGTGGGTACATACCGCGAGTCCCTTACAGCTAGGGCGCCCCCTGTGATTCCACCTATCAGCCTTAGATTGACTTCTCTCAATTAGGTCTGCATTGCTTTTTTGCATACAGCGTCCTGTTTCAGAGCAGCAAGTTGCCACGCGCCCTCAAGCAATTCCACCAGCTCAACATCCTCAGACCACTCCTTTGCTAAATCACTAGCCATGCGACTCGCTTACCTAGCATAAACGTGGCATTGTATGGTGTCTGTTCCACCCCTGCAGTAACAACGACCGTGCGTTGTTCCTGCCAGCCATACACATCGCTTGGTGCCTTGGTAGGGCGGTCCGGGGGGTGTTACAGTCCGGGAGATCGTGATTGACTCCCGTTGACCCCTGGGTATGTTGGTCCATCATGGTGGTCCCGAATAACAACCCTTGTTGGCCGTTTTCCGACGATCCTCTCGGGGCTCTCACAGGTGAGACTATCGTCCCTTTTCCCTTCTCCCTCCTCTGTTCTTCTTTCTAATATTTGTCTTCCTTCTGGCGTGGGGCTAAAATTGGCTGGGAAGCCTCCTCACTGACCTTCTCTCTCTTCCTCTTCCTCGAACTTTGGCGACCCCACAGGAACTGCTCTTGCCTGATCTCCAATTCCACCCTAATCCTATGCTTTCGACTACCAATATTGTAAAGTATGTTGTAAGGGAGAGTCCTCCCTTTCTTGTTCCGGAAGACCTCGTAGGCGTCATCGGCGAACCTCTCACCCCGGCTGTTGATGTGGATCAGCTCACCAATGGGTTTGAGAATCTGAGAGACGGTTTCCCTATGCCAACAGAAAGCGGGCAGCGCTGAACCTTCACCCATCTCGTTTCTCCGTCAGCCCATTTGGGGTTCCAGAGATCCGTCAACCAGGGTTGGCACTGGAATGAAATTCCTGCAGCTCGATGAGGCCCTGGTCCTCTAATTGTCACGCCATCCTTAGTAATGGGCAGGCAATGATATACCATCTATCCCTAAAGGCTTCTTCTTCTTCAACTTTTTTTTTGAAGCAGACTTATATCCATTCGTCATCTACCGAGGAAGAAATTAGGGCCATCGTGGTCGTGATAGTAGTGTTGAGGAGACTCTGCTCCGGTTACCCACTCACCGCTCTGGTATAGCTCAGTCTGGGTCGTCTTGGGCTCAAGCGGAGTACCGGAGTAGGGCCGCCCTAGCTCCCCCCTCCTTCTCCTTGAGTAGGTTTTCTATCTCGCTTCGTAACATCGGGGAGTGTTTGGTTGCCTCTCCCTATTCTCTCTCGGCTAGGCTTCCTTCTCCAAACAATTGTCATCCTCATCTCTTGTGGGCTTCCACGTTGGGCCACCATGTCCTCCGCCTTGAGCGCCCCACCCCCCCTCCTCCCTTCTCCTTGAGTAGGTTCTCTGTCTAGCTTCGTGACACCGGGTAGTGCTTGGTTGCCTCTCTCTATTCCCTATCGGTTGGGCTTCCTTCTCCAAATAATTGCCATCCTCGTTTCCAGTGAGCTTCCACGTTGCACCGCCATGTCCTCTGTCATGAGCGCTACCCGAGTCCCTCTCTCTTTGGATTCTTTATGGTTGCATATGCTCTTTATAAGAAAATTACAACTCATAGAATTAAAAGAAGAGGTTTTTACTTGCCAAACTTTCAAAAATAGCAAAAACTCTTGTCACTTCCTCATTTTTCAATAATACTTATAACCCCGTATTTTATTTTTCTTCTACATACCACCCCCTAAGTTTGTTTTCACAACCAAAATCCCTAATTTTTTTTAAAAAATCATTTAAAAAGCCAAGTAAAAGACAAAAATACCATCTTCTTTTCATGGTTGATATTTATTTATGACTAATAAGAAATTTAAAATATTTTGAAGCGGTTATAAATAAATTATTATTTTATTAAGAGAGCTACAAATAAATTTATGTTTAATTTATAAATAAATAAAAATAAGGAATTAACTTTTTTTTTATCTAATTTTTAATGACATGTATGAAAAAAGTAAAAAAATAATAAGGGATTAATCTATATAAAAATATCAAAATGATCATTTTATATATATTGTAACATGAGATTTTATATCTAACTCAGATTAAAACATAAGAATTTAGTCCGGATGTTATAAGTAAAATAAAAATAAAATAGGAGATTATAAAGTACTATTAAAATAAAAATGTATGATAAATAATTTCTCCATTTTTGAAAGGGTGGTAACTAAAAAACATTTAGATGGAACTCTAACATTGTAAACTTTGTATACATCATTCAATTGATTGGAAATAATGAATGAAATTAATGAGATTTTCTTATACATCAGCATCTCATTACTTGGAGAAAGTTACAAGCAGAGTTGAATATATATATTTTCTGGGCAGTATTAAATGGTATAATTTGAAAATGTGAGACAATTGCAGGAGAATTTGGACCTCTCCATAGACTCCCTATCACTGCCAGTGCCTAGTTATAACGCCCCGACCCGGATCCCGGGACCTCGGGCAAGTCAACAGACCGGCCGTACCTGAGTGGAGACGAGCCCCGCTCGGATACAAGGCCTAAGTAATAAGAGCAAATAACATAAATAAATCCATAATAAATCAAAATAAAATCAGAGTCGCGAAATAATCAGGTCTGGGTACACACACCCTATAATATCTGGACAACATGTCCTACAATGCCTCACTCACAATAAAAATAAAGGAAGAGGTCTTCAACCTCAGCAATACCCTGCCCTCGTGCAATCCCTCTAGATCACCCCTCCTGCTTCTGAGGACCTGAAAAGGAGGGAAAAACAAAGGAGTGAGCTTTCGAAGGAAAGCTCAGTAAGTTCCCTGCGAGGAACACAAAGAGTAAGATATGAATAGACATATCACAAATGAAGTCAACAAACAGTGGGACCAACGTCCCGTATCCTGGAATCCTAGGGATCTACCACAAAGGCAAAGTCAATGGTAAAACCCCTATCCTATCTGTGTTCCTCGAAAAGATCATCCCCCGGTCAGTACCATCCCACAGCCTCAGCTGCCGACGACAGATCCGTCGCCCACGGTAGCGCCACCTCTCCCTCATGTCGACATGGTCAGTGATCGACGACTCCGACCGGCGGGGACAACGCAGTATCGTCCCTCTGGCCAGGAATGCCGGAACGTCAGGGTGTCCCGTACCCAACGCTCTCGCAAAAATCCGGAGCTCACCTGCTCCACTGAATCCGGGCGGAAGACAAACACAAGCTAGGGATGCCAACATCCCGAAAACAAACATACATGTACCAGAATCCAAGCAACTCATAAAAGACATGCATATATCCAAAACGTATCAAAAATGATATCAAGAATCATAAACCAAAAACAAATCCAAGAAAACCCGAAGCCGGGTGGGAACGAGACAAGTGTACTTACCTGTAATCACAAAGTCTGGTGTTCCACAGAATCACCTCCTGACGCACCCACGTTGATATCTGGCAATATGAAGCCAATCTCAATAAACATACATGTTTATCAGTAACACCTCTACAATGCATGCTCAATCCAATGGGCTTGGCCCATTCATAACTAAGTCTAATCCTCCCAACCTTATTTGCTAGACTTGACCAAGTCAACTTGGGTTAACAGTAAATCATCCTCCCAAGGGAATCACTTCCTCTTAAATCAATTCAAAGTTGTGTGTTCCTGTACGTGTGCATGCCTAGCAGTTGCCCTTTTTCACATCCCTTCTTTTTCTTTTTATTTCTATATTAAATATTTACAAAATACAAACCATGCTTCACAAAATAATAAAAAGAAGAAACATCCTGATTTCATCATCACATGGTTTCTCATAAGATTCCATCTAATGGCATGAAGCTTTTAACTCTCTGAAAAGTCAAATCCATCTAATTAACTATTTTCTCTTTCATACCCCTTGTAAGCTTGCTACCATTTCTGATAAATTAAAATCTTTGGCCATCTAGAGAGCAACAATCCTTCATCTGACCACCAATAAGCACTAGACACTTCTCTGTCCACAAATCTCCACAAACAGATTTAAGAACTAAAATTAAATCAGCATGCTCAGCCCACAAGCATAACTTAATTTCCATCACACGCATGAAAACTTACTTTCCAACACAAGCATGAAAACTTAATCTTTTATCCTCCTTAGACAAAACCCCAAGCTTCATAATATTTGCATATCAACACCCATCTCTAGACTCATAGAAATCAACTCATTCTAACCATTCCCATTGATCACACACATAGTCATCACTATAGCATCCCCCATCATAATTTCCTAAAACCTTTGCAACCACTCATAGGACCTTAACACTCAACAACTATACCCTTAATTCTGCTCAAGAACTTGTCACTGTCTTTTCTTACAACCTGGTAGAGGACATCCCTATGAAGCCCATAGCATCATTCTCCTTATAAACCTCTCCATCTCAGTGAAGAATCCAACCCTCAAACTTTTTTTACTAGACTCCGAAACCAACCAAGAGGACACACCCTATCACAAGACTACACAATCATGCCACACACACACAGCAGCCTCAGTTCTCAAACACAACACCAAACCCTCAGTTCTAAAAAAAAAAACGCATGCTTGTAGGTTCTTTCATAGTAACAAGGAGAGGGAGGGTTACCAAGTGGGTGACGGTGGCAATCCAACGGCGCTGGTGTGGCGAGTGTTCCTCTCGCCCTGAACGCCGCGCCGCGACCCTTCAGCCCCTCCCTTGTTCTACTCGTCGTCTTCGGTTCACAGTATGACCGCCGTGGTCCTTCGCTTGCCCCTCTTAATGATGTCGGTGTTCAGTTCACTGAATAACGATCTTTTAGGGAGGTTGGCGAGTGGATGAGGGCGGTGTGCGGTTCCCAGTTAATGGCATCATCTGCGGCGTCCATTTTGCGTAACCGCCGGAGGATCGCAACGGCGCCCACGTGCTGGCGAGGGTGAACGAGCTGTTATATGTACCATCTTCGACTTGTTTCTTTATTGTGTGCATGACCATTGGTACCTTTTGAACCTTTAAACTAACTTTCCCCTCATGTGAACCACGTCCATGATCAGTAGTCAGTCACATGGCCAAGTAAAGCCTCAACATCTTCTTAATTATGTTTGATCTGTCCATTAATTATCTGAATTAGTCTAATACTAATTTTGAGTTGTTAGTGATGTTGTGCTATGTGTAAACTCTTTTTGAGTTTCTCTTTGCTTCACTCGACTCCTCAAGCTTGTTACTTGGTAGAATCATCCCATTAGATGATGCCGCACCCATGCATGTAGGCATTGTGATAGGTTCCCTAGTGACCCGACTATAGACAATCTACATGGCATGGACTTACCTCCTCCACATATGTATGGCATGATACCATGTGTTTTCGTTAAGGGGCGTGCTAGGTGGTTTTCATATCTACAAACCCATGAGGGGATGATGCTTATTTATGTGGAAACAACACTCACATGATGTATGTCGTGCGGTGACGCCAGACGGGGTAGCGATTAACCCGCGGGCTCACCAGAACAAAGGTAATCGTAAGGGTGAACACCGAAGAACCAAAGAACCAGAGATCTTCTCTAAAATTCAAATAACTTTCATAAAATCAAAATTGAAAAGAAAACAAGTCCACAAGCCGAACTAAATAGCCTGAAACCCTAGAATCTCTCTAAATAGGCAATTTAATCCAAAATTATTACAATTTCAAAATTCAAATCAAACTACAAAGGCAACCAAAATCCTAGAGCAAATCAAAATGAAATCAGGGCTGAAATCAGCCTTTACATTATTACCAAAAATAGCAAAATCAAAGATTTGGAGGGGAAAATGGTGGAATTTGAGGATGAATAAAGGGTATCTCAGCTGTCCATCATGTGCGCTCCGAGACGAGCTTTCCGAATTGGGGTTGAGCGTGTGAATTGGACACTTGTAGCCAAAGTTATGGTCAAAATACCGAACCACACCCAAAATTAACCCAACACAGAACCGGCTCGATCACTTCCCGCCTTTAAGCTGATCCACCACCTCGTAATAAGCTAAAGACCGCTTGGTCAAGTCATATAACTCCGCACCATCTAACTCGGGTCCATCTAACTTGGGTGCTCCTGCATCATGCGAGCATTAATAAAGTCATGCATCCTTGTTCTTCTTCGCTCAAAGTATAACCAAATCTATTCGCCATTACCTAATCATTCGGTGGTCACATTAGGAGGCCACCTGGAAATACTCCTAGAGATTGTTATGGAAGCTTTGATTCCCTATGATATCTAAGTCTATTCCATCCTATGATAGACCCAAAAGAGTCTAGTGAAGGTGGAGTTAACTATGTTGGAAAAATAGAATATGATGGGATAATGGAGGGAAGATGTAGAATGAATTAAATAAGCTTCAAGGCACGAAGGTGACAATGCTTTCATTTAGACGAATTTCTCCCCCTCTGATTAGAATCACGATTGCAAAGAGGTACGTGAGAACCGCCTTCAGTATACAATGAAGCCCTTTAATTGTTGTTGAAAGCCAAACTTGCACTATTTATTTCAACCCGAAAACACTCTTATGATTGTCTTTGATAATATAGAGAAAGAAAGATGAGAATGAAAGAGAGGATGAGAGGATAGAGTATGTAATTTGATGTACTTTGCCTCACAAAACTAGGCTATATATAGAGTCCCAAAGGTTACATCCTACGGTTGCATCCCTTGGTAACATTCTTTCATAAAAGGGAACACCATTTGGCAAATGGTCACACATGAAAGGTAACATCCTTTCATGTGTAGTAGTGTCTCTTTAATACCAATGAAAAGGAACATCCTTTCATATGCAAACTACCTTTTGATTCATCAATTAATGCCATACGGATTTATTCTCTCAATTCAATTCTCAAAGAAAAACATAGAAAACACATTATTATTGAAAATATCCAACAATCCTCCCCTATTTTCAATATTAAGAAAATTAGAATTTATAATATAATTGTAAAAACTAAGGATTTTAGGGGAATAAAATTTGTCTTGTTCAAATTGTTCTTTAAATATTTTATAATTAAAGAAATTGCCCATGTATGGACTTATTTGGAAAAGGAGGGTTTAGTGGATTAAAACCCTAATTAGGTTTAATGGGGACAAAAAGGGCCTAATTGTAATTACATAAAAGTTGAGGACTGGAAGATAAATTTACTTCTCTCTGAAAGAGGGACATAGATGTGAAAAGAGAAAAGTTGAGGACTTAACGGAAATTGTGTTTCTCTCTCAAAAAAAGGACCTTCATGTAAAAGTTAAAAAAGGCAACGGTTTACTTGCAAATGTTACGAGAAAACCATGTAATAGAAAATGACCAACGGTCACGATTAAAAGATCTCAGATGAAAGCGTAAGTTCGAGACAAAGGGGTTGATCTCGGCCACACATCGACTCTCATCAAGGGATTAAATCTGGTGCGTCCATCTCAGCGAGGGTTTAAGTTCTAGACAGATAAAATGATCCTGACCCCTCATCTTCACCACGGGAGGATTTGATCAGAATCGTTCATCTGAGAGGTTGGTTTAAGTTCGAGGCGAACAGAGCCTCATCCAACCCTTCACTTCATTTCATTATATGGAAACGATTAGAGTCGTTCATCTCACATAATTGTATAAGTTAGAGATGTTAGAAATGGATCCAGCCGTCCATCTATTACGCCTATCGCCTTTCAACTAAGGAGAATACTGAGTACGAGACAGATCAAGTAACGATCTACCGTTGAGTTTTATGCATACGATCTCCACCGTTGAATGGGAGGAAACTTGATCTCGAGGCCTGAATGCGTCTTCTGCGTCCGTGCACCATCACGTGATAAAATCTCTCCGCGATCAACGACGACCGGAAAAGGAAAAGAATTCCAATTCCACCCGTGATCAGCGAGATTGCGATTCCATTTGATTTTTACCGCGGACCCATATAAGAGAAAGCACGGCAGGAACCCTAGTAACAACCTTGAACAAAGGCACTGCGGAGCTGGGCAAGTTTTCTCTGAGCAGTGAGGGCCTGTAACCCCGCAGGATGATCGCGAGTACGCGACGGAAGCTCCTGGGATCCGGTGAGTATCTCATGAACCCTATAAAACCTCTGCAAAACCTTAGAGAGGACTAATGAAATCTTCCTGGAACCCGATGGACGACAGTGACGGAGGACAACCCTGTTCCGGTGGGAATCCCAGCACAAGGCTTTCTCGACAGTTGGTCTTAGGGATATGTTTGCTGGAATTTTCCATCCTCTTGTAGACACGTACTCTAACATAGGACCATCTTTAATGCTAAGCCATCAATGCCTGGACATCAGAGAGATTCTCAGGAGTCTGTTACACCGCCAGTAATCGCTGGTGAGCCCCTTCTCCTCCTTTCTTATCTGTTTACAATCATCTAGTATACATAGGGGTAGATAGGGGATCTTCGTATGCCTGAAGGACTGAACACCGAAGAAAGGGAGCTTCGACAGTGAGCAAGTGTGCCTTGAAGGAGAAGATAAGAAGAATGGCGGCCTTCCACTTCAGGAAGCGAGCGCTGTGTGCAGACCATTCCCTAACAGCGAGCTGTCTACCCGCTCCTCGGAGACCGCTGCAGGCGACCGGAGCACCAACCTTTCACCGGCGAGGTTCTGTGTAAAGAAAGAAGAAGATTAAAACTAGTAACTGGCTAGGGTTAACCAATTAGAATGGGCTAGTTCAATTAAAATGGCTATTTGATTGGGTTTAATTAATTCGAGATAAAGGGTTTGGGCTAACCGATTAGCTATATTGTTTTGGGTACGGGTTTGATTTAAAGTCAAACTGGTTTGATCAAATCAAATAGAAAATGGACCCAAGGAAATCAAGGTCGGGGATTAAGGTTGGGCTCAATCAACTAAAATTAAATAGGGTTGAACTTAATCAAGTATAAGAACCTAATCTGGTTGGGTTGGACCAATTTGTATTCCTAATTGATTTGGTCAAGTCCATAGTTGATTGTGATGTTGGCTTGATCAGTTTATGATGGTTGGACTCGACCATTGAGGCTAGTAGGTTAGGTCTAACCAACTATTTTTGAATTATGTTTGTATATAAAAAAAAGAGAGAGAAGTTTTGTAAAAGATAGGATTGGAACTCTAGCCTTCTTGTATAATATGGTGGGCCTTAACCACCAAGGCCTTGTTTTGCTCTTGGTTGGATGGAATAGGTTTAATTAATTAAGCTAGATCTAACCAGGTATGGAGATGGAAAAAAATAAAGAAATAAAAGGCAAGAGAAGGGAATGGAACGAGGGACCTTTCAATAGGAATAGTGGGCCTTAGCGACCAGGCTATCTTAGCTTACTTGAACAGATGATTGGGTCTAATAACTTAGGAGATATCACACTAGACCGAGCCAAGAAATAAAAGAGAAATAGTATGGAATATAGGGGAAGGCCCACAAGTTAGGCTTGGGCCTGACTAAGGCATCATGTATATTCAACTAGAGATTTTAAGATGTTGTCGATGTTGATATAGGTTATACTTTCAGGTTGCGACATAGAGACGTGACAGGAGGGATTTTTGCTGAGTAATCCCAAACGACATTGTTGAGGTAAGTACACTTGCCACGTACACACTCTTCGGAGTTTTCTTTGGCTTTGTCTTTAGCTTGTTGATGATATTGTTGCCTTGTTTGTTGAGATCATTCATACTTTCTTGATTCGTTTGAAATTTTGTTGAGCATGTTTGACTATTTTGGGATGTTAGTATCCCTGATTTGTTGATGGTCTTCCGCCCTGATTCAGTGGAGCGTGGGGGCTCCATTTGGGGAACGCTCAGGGATGGGACACCCTGGCGTTTCGGCTTGCCATTCCAAAGGAACGATACTCTGGTTGTCCTGCCCGTCAGTGGAGATGATTCGTTGGCCGTATTGATACGTACGAGAGGTGGCTCTACCGACATACGACCTGAGGGCCGTACGACTGGAGGGTTGAGTTCCAGCAAGTAGCTGATGATGCTGGCCAGGGGAGACATTTAACGAGCTTTCCTTTGGAACTTGTGCAGAGCTTGAGTGCTATTGTAGTTAGGGGTCGTACAGTTGTGATTGTTTGTGGTAGACTCCTAGGGATAGTTTTTGTGGGGTGTGCCCCCGATGTTTGACTTGATGATCATTTTATTGATATTATGATGTTTTATGAACCCTACGGGGGGTACTTACTAGGCTTTCCATTTGAAAACTCACGCACTTGCTCTTTCTTTTTTCAGATCCTGCAGAGTAGGAGACTTGAGCTCAGGAGCCGATCGAGGGTTGGGTTATCTTGCAGAGGTCCAAGGATCTTTTTTATTTTCATTGTTTGTGAGAGACTTTTATTGTAGCACCCTTATAGGGTCTGGCATTCTATAGGGCATTTGGACCCCTCTTATTTTAGGGTCCTCATGAGAGAGATGATGGGGTATATTCAGGAACAAAGGCAACAACAGCAGGCGCCGCCTCCGCTACCGCCTACCACACCTATCACTAGTAGATACTTGATTGGAGAGATTCAGAGGCCTTCTTCGCCTGGAACTGGAGAGGACATTTGACATGTATCAGGCAAAGGACCTGGATAGAGTCAAAACAACCGCATATCTGATGTAGGGCTGTGCAGAGGACTGGTACCTCATAGAGGTACGATTGAGGCAAGGTATGCCCTTCCAAACATGGGACAAGTTTAAGAAGGCTTTCTTTGCAAAGTATTTCACCCAAGGAAGACTCTTTTTGATGACACAAGAGTTCAATAGTCTTATTCAAGGAGGCATGACAGTAGAACAATATGAAATTGAATTTAACCGACTTGCTCGCTTCCTTCCTAATATGGTTCCCACGGAGGAATGCAAGGTCTGAAAATTTGAGACCGGTCTGAGGCCATCTCTGAAGAAGATTGTATCCGGACACATGTGTACTAGTTATGCTGATGTGGTAGCCCGAGCCAAGTATATTGATGCATCCTGCCAAAGTGATTTTCAGGAGCCGACAAAGAAAGACAAACAGGAGAAAGGGCAGATAATAGACAAGGGCAGTCTTCTAGGAAGAGCTCTGGATAACAGAGATCCATTCACGAGTCCCAGCCTTATAGCAAGCCAGCAGGGTCATTAGCCTCATCTAGAGGCAAGGGTTCTTTGGCCGGGGGGTCACAAACGATGAGATGCTATGAATGCAAGGATCCCCACAAGAAATGTCAGTGTTTGAGGCTTACTGGTGGGTGTTTCGTGTGTTGCAGTTTGGATCATAACAAGACACAATGCCCACAGCGCCAGACTGGTCAGAGTTCAGGGGGAGGAGCACATGGTCCTCAACAGTCATTTGGTGCCTCAAGCAATCAGCAGCATCAGTGCCAAAGCCACAAGGGGGTGATTGGAAAGGCAAGGCGACAATGATAGGCCAGCCTTCCACATCTGGTCAGCCTTTATCCCAACAGAGGCCCATGACACACGGGTGCGTCTACCACCTGACTACGGAGGAGGCACAAGCATCAACTGACGTCGTTGTAGGTACGATTGTTGTTAGCTCCTTTTATGCCTGCACTTTGTTTGATCCGGGTGCCACACACTCCTTTTTATCCACATTATTTGCACGGAGACATGCATTGTCAGTAGTAGACTTATCATATGAGCTGAGTATAGACACCCCAGTAGGAGTTGCCAGGTTGGTGAACAGGATGGTTCCGGTATGCCCAGTAATGATCGAGGGTCGGGAGTTACCTGCTGATCTCCACATGATGGACCTGAGGGATTACGACGTGATCCTCGGGATGGATTGGCTCTCTTCGGTATATGCTATGGTGGATTGCCGCGGAAAGAGAGTGTACTTCAGGATGTCGAGCGATGAGGAGTTCACCTTTCGTGGCAGCCAGCATTGTTCTCTAGTTCGGGAGATCTCAGCTCTCTAGGCTTGGAGGCTACTTGACTGAGGATGCGTCGGATATTTGGCCTCAATCTTAGAGGCAAAGTAGGGGAGTGGACCTACGATCACAAACATTCCAGTAGCGAGCGAATACCCGGAGGTATTCCCAGATGATCTACCAGGATTACCCCCGGAGAGGGAGTTGGAGTTCTCCATCGACTTAGTTCCTGGCATGTCCCCTGTATATAGGGCGCCATACAGGATAGCGCCCGCGGAGTTGAGGGAATTGAAGTCACAACTGAAGGATTTATTAGAGAAAGGCTTCATCCGACCGAGCATGTCACCCTAGGGAGCACCGGTGTTGTTCGTCAAGAAGAAGGATGGATCGATGAGGTTGTGTATCGATTACAGGGAGCTGAACAAGGTAATGGTCAAGAATAAGTATTCGTTACCAAGAATTGATGATCTCTTGGATCAGTTATGAGGAGCTCAGGTGTTCTCGAAGATTGATTTAATGTCCGGATACCATCAAGTCCGGATCAGGGAGGAAGATATCCCGAAGAGTGCATTCCGGACCAAATATGGACACTATGAGTTCCTCGTGATGCCGTTTGGGCTTACAATGCTCCGGCGGTGTTCATGGATATGATGAACCGGGTCTTTCGACAATATATAGACTGGCTTATGGTGGTCTTCATCGACAACATTTTGATGTATTCTCCCAGTCGACAGGCACACATGGAGCATCTGAGGATCATACTGGAGACTTTGAGACAGCATCAGCTTTATGTAAAGTTCTCCAAGTATGAGTTCTGGCTGGATAGTATAGCCTTTTGGGGCAGGTCATCAGCAGTGTTGGAGTATCTGTGGACCCCATGAATATAGAGGCAGTTGTCGATTGGAGGAGACCGACCACCGTTAGAGAGATAAAGAGTTTCTTGGGATTAGTCGGATATTATCGGAGGTTCATTGAGGGCTTTTCCCGTCTGGCAGCAACATTGACTAGATTAACTAGGAAGGATGCCAAGTTTGTTTGGAATGATTCTTATGAGTAGAGTTTCCAGGAGCTGAAACACAGATTGGTATCCGCACCAGTGTTAGCTTTACTACAGAGTGGAAGCAGATACACAGTTTATAGTGATTCTTGTAAAACTGGTCTGGGATGTGTCCTGATGCAAGACAGACGAGTCATTACTTATGCTTCTCGCCAGCTGAAACCTTATGAGGGGAATTATCCCACACACTATTTGAAACAAGTTGCGATTGTGTTTGCTCTAAAAATCTGGAGACATTTCCTCTACGGTGTATTTTGTGAGATATACCTTGACCACAAGAGCCTCAAGTATATCTTTACATAGAAGGAGTTAAACATGAGGCAGCGACGATGGTTGGAGCTAATCAAGGATTATGATTTGAGCATCCATTACCACCCGGCCAAGGCTAACGTGGTGGCAGATGCATTGAGCAGGAAGTCCAACTATAGCGTCATCGCACTATTGACTTCTCAGAGGCCATTGCTGGAGGCTTTGAGGAGGATGGAGCTTAACGTAATATTGCAAGATATGATAGTGAGCTTGGCCAGTTTGTTCATACGACCTTCGGTGCTGGGGAGAATCTGAGACTCACAGATGCAAGACCCGTATCTGGAGGAGATTAGGGGTCAAATTGACCAGGATGCACAAACACGGTTTCGGATTCATGAGGATGGTACTCTTAGATTTGAGGAGCGAGTTTGTGTTCCCAATATCTCAGAACTGAAGAAGGAAATTCTTGAGGAAGCCCGCTACTAGAGCTACGCGATCCATCCTGGAAGAACCAAGATGTAAAGAGGATTGAAAGACCACTATTGGTAGAAAGACATGAAACAGAAGGTCACCGAAGTTTGTGGCGCAGTGCATTACTTGTCAGTTAATAAAGGCGGAACATTAGAAATCAGCTAGGAAGTTACAACCGTTGCCTATTCCGAAGTGGAAATGGGAGCACATTAATATGGATTTTGTGACCGGATTACCTCGGACTCTGAAGGGGCACGAAGCAGTGTGGGTGATAGTAGACCGTCTAACCAAGTTGGCTCATTTCATACCCCTGAGGACGGGGGCCACGTTGGAGCAGTTAGCGTGGTTGTATATTGACGAGATTATCAGGCTACATGGAGTACCTGTGTCGATCACCTCAGATCGTGATACTAGGTTCGTCTCAAGATTCTTGGAGGATATAGTGAGAGCTTGAGCCTGAGATTTCACTGGTTCGTGGGACAAACGCCTGAGTCTGGCAGAGTTCGCCTACAACAGCAGCTATCAGGCAAGTATACAGACGACACCATATGAGGCACTTTATGGAAGGAAGTGCCAAACACCTATCTGTTGGAAAGATGTGGGTGAGAGAAAGCTTGAGGAGCCAGACTTTGTCCGACAGACGGAGGAGCAGGTCCGGATGATCAAAGAAAGACTGAAGGTTGCTCAGAGTCAACAAAAGAGTTATGCCGACCAGTATCGTTCTGAGCTTGAGTTCCTGGTTGGTGATGCAGTGTTCTTGAAGTTGTCACCTATGAAGGGAGTTGTCAGGTTTGAGACGCGTGAAAAGCTTGCTCCATGCTATATTGGACCCTTCGAGATCTTAGAGCAGATAGGAGCTGTGGCTTACAGATTGGCTCTACCTCCGGACTTGGCGCAAGTCCACGATGTATTCCATATCTTTATGCTGAAAAAATGCAACCGTGATCCGTCTCAAGTGATTCCCCAGATTCCAGTAGAAGTCCAAGAAGATATGTTTTATGAGGAACGCCCGTTGGAAATCTTAGACCTCAAAGAGTAGCAGTTGAGAAACCGGGCCATTCCTTTGATCAAAGTGAAATGGAACAGTCACTCCGATCAATATGGAAACGCGAAGAAGACATGAAGAAGCGTTACCCGGGATTATTTGTTATAGGGTGAGTCTTGTGGATGTTTTATTTTAAATTTCGGGGACGAAATTTTTGTAAGGGGGAGGATTGTAAAACCCAAGGATTTTAGGGGAATAAAATTTCTCTTGTTAAACTTGTTCTTTAAATATCTGTAATTAAAGAAATTGCCCAAATATGGACTTATTTGGAAAAGGAGGGTTTAGTGGATTAAAACCCTAATTAGGTTTAATGGGGACAAAAATGGCCTAATCATAATTACAGAAAAGTTAAGGACCGGAAGTTAAATTTACTTCTCTCTGAAAGACGGACCTAGATGTGAAAACAGAAAATTTGAGGACTTAACGGAAATTGTGTTTCTCTCTCAAAAAAAGGACCTTCATGTAAAAGTTAGAAAAGGCAAGGGTTTACTTGCAAATGTTATGAGAAAACCATGTAATAGAAAACGACCAATAGTTACGGTTAAAAGATCTCGGATGAAAGCGTAAGTTCGAGGCAAAGGGGTTGATCTCGGCCACACATCCACTCTCATCAAGGGATTGAATCTGGTGCGTCAATCTCAACGAGGGTTTAAGTTTGAGACAGATAAAATGATCCTGGCCCCTCATCTTCATTGCGAGAGGATTTGATCAGGATCGTTCATCTGAGAGGTTGGTTTAAGTTCAAGGCGAACAAAGCCTCATCCAACCCTTCACTTCATTTCATTATATGGAGACGATTAGAGCCGTTCATCTCATATAATCGTATAAGTTTGAGGCGTTAGAAATGGATCCAGCCGTCCATCTATTACGCCTATCGCCGTTCAACTGAGGAGAATACTGAGTATAAGACAGATCAAGTAACGATCTACCATTGAGTTTCATGCATACGATCACCACCGTTGAATGGGAGGAAACTTGATCTCGAGGCATGAATACGTCTTCTCCGTCCGTATACCATGGCGTGATAAAATCTCTCCGCGATCAACGACGATTGGAAAGGGAAAGGAATTCCAATTCCGCCCGTGATCAGCGAGATTGCGATTCCATTAGATTTCCACCGCAGACCCATATAAGAGAGAACGCTGCAGGAACGCAAGCAGCAACCTTGAACAGAGGCACCGCGGAGCTGGGCAAGTTTTCTCTGAGCAGTGAGGGCCTGTAACCCCGCCGGACGATTGCGAGTACGCGGTGAAAGCTCCTTGGATCCAGTGAGTATCTCATGAACCCTGTAAAACCTATGCAAAACATTGGAGAGGACTAATGAAATTTTTCTAGACCCCGATAGACGACAGGGACGGAGGACAACCTTGTTTCGGTGGGAATCCCTACACAAAGCTTTCTCGACAGTGGGTCTTAGGGATCTGTTTGCTGGAATTTTCCATCCACCTGTAGACACGCACTCTAACATAGGACCATCTATGACGGTGAGCCGTCAACGCCTGGACATCAGAGCGATTCTCAGGAGTCTGTTACACAACCTGTCATCGCCGGTGGGCCCCTTCTCCTCCTTTCTTATCTGTTTACAATCATCTAGTATACATAGGGGTAGATAGGAGATCTCCGTACGCCTGAAGGACTGAACACCGGAGGAAGGGAGCTTCCGCCGTGAGCAAGTGTGCTCTGAGGAGAAGATAAGAAGAACGGCGGCCTTCCATTCCAGGAAGCGAGCGCGGTGTACAGACCATTCCCTTACGGCGAGGACTCCTCGTCAGAGTGTTGGCTGTCTACCCCCTCGCCGGAGACCGCTGCAGGCGATCGGAGCACCAACCTTTCACCGGCAAGGTTCTGTGCAAAGGAAGAAGAAGATTAAAAATAGTAACTGGCTAGGGTTAACCAATTAGAATGGGCTAGTTCGATTAAAATGGCTATTTGATTGGGTTTAATTAATTCGAGATAAAGGGTTTGGGCCAACCAATTTGCTATATTGTTTTGGGTACGGGTCTGATTTTAAGTCAAACAGGTTTGATCAAATCAAATAGAAAATGGACCCAAGGAAATCAAGTTGGGGGATTAAGGTTGGGCTCAATCAACTACAATTAAATAGGGCTAAACTTAATCAAGTATAAGAACCTAATCTGGTTGGGTTGGACCAATTTGTATTCCTAATTGAGTTGCCCAAGTCCATAGTTGATTGTGATGTTGGCTTGATCAATTTATGATGGTTGGACTCGACCATTGAGGCTAGTAGGTTATGTCTAACCAACTATTTTTGAATCACGTTTGTATATAAAAAAAAAAGAGGGAATGTTTATAAAAGAGAGGATTGGAACTCTAGCCTTCTTGTATAACATGGTGGGCCTTAACCACCAGGGCCTTGTTTTGCTCTTGGTTGGATGGAATAGGTTTAATTAATTGAGCTAGATCTAACCAGGTATGGAGATGGAAAAAAAATAAAGAAATAAAAGGCAAGAGGAGGGAATGGAACCAGGG
Source organism: Dioscorea zingiberensis (assembly GCA_026586065.1). Taxonomy (NCBI): domain Eukaryota; kingdom Viridiplantae; phylum Streptophyta; class Magnoliopsida; order Dioscoreales; family Dioscoreaceae; genus Dioscorea; species Dioscorea zingiberensis. The sequence goes on along the minus strand of CM048819.1, from coordinate 15,280,851 downwards.
ACCTTTCAATAGGAATAGTGGGCCTTAGCAACCAGGCTATCGTAGCTCACTTGAACAGATTGTTGGGTCTAATCACTTAAGGGAGATCACACTAGACCGAGCCAAGAAATAAAAGGAAAATAGTATGGAATACAAGGGAAGGCCCACAAGTTAGACTTGGGCCTGACTAGGGCATCATGCATGTTCAACTAGAGATTTTAAGATGTTGTCGATCCTGATATAGGTTTTACTATCAGGTTACGAAATAGAGACGTGATAGGAGAGATTTTTGTTGAGTAATCCCGGACGACATTGTTGAGGTAAGTACACTTGCCTCGTAACCACTCTTCGAAGTTTTCTTTGGCTTTGTCTTTAGCTTGTTGATGATATTGTTGCCTTGTTTTGTTGAGACCATTCATGCTTTCTTGATTAGTTTGAAATTCTATTAAGCATGTTTGACTATTTTGGGATTTTGGTATCCCTGATTTTTTTATGGTCTTCCGCCCAGATTCAGTGGAGCGTGGGGGCCCCGTTTGGGGAACGCTCAGGGATTGGACACCCTGGCGTTTCGGTTTGCTATGCCAGAGGAACGATACTCTGGTTGTCCTGCCCGTCAATGGGGATGATTCGCTGGCCATGTCGACACATACGAGAGGTGGCGCTATCTACATACGACCTGAGGGCCGTACGACCGGAGGGTCGAGTTCCAGCAAGTTGCTGATAATGCTTGCAGGGGGAGACGTTTGACGAGCTTTCCTTTGGAACTCGTGCAGAGCTTGAGAGCTAATATAGTTAGGGGTTATACCATTGTGATTGTTTGTTGTAGACTCCTAGGGATAGTTTTTGAGGGGCGTGGCCCCGATGTTTGACTTGATGATCATTTTATTGATATTATGATGTTTTCTAAACCTTGCGGGGATACTTACTGGGCTTTCCATTCGAAAGCTCACGCACATGCTCTTTCTTTTTCAGATCCTAAGGAGTAGGAGACTTGAGCTCATGAGAGGATCGAGGGTCTGGTTATCTTGCAGAGGTCTGAGGATCTCTTTTATTTTCATTGTGTGTGAGAGACTTTTATTGTAGGACCCTTATAGGGTCTGGCTTTCTGTAGGGCATCTAGACCCCTCTTATTTTATTTCCGCTGAGACTCTTTTAATTTGATATTTGAGATTTATCATTTTATTATTATGTTATTTGTTGTTACTTACTTAGGCCTTGTATCCGAGTGAGGTGCGACTTACTTGGTTACGGCAGGTCTGCTCACGTGCCCGAGGCCCTAGAATCCTAGTCGGTGAGTGACAATAATATATACTGACTCGATAACAAAACAACGATGAAAAATGATACATTATCATTGGATTAAGTACATAGGTAATAAGTGTCTTTTGGACTTGAACTTTCACTTAGTATAAACATATCAAAGTTATATCAAGGTACAATGGTGAACAGATCTTGAACTAAGGACCCTTGTAGATAAGCTGTAGATGTCTTACATACTTCATCCATAAAAAGAGTGTTCTTTTGCCTCGAACATTTATGGCCTTGTGCTCGATATCCTGATTTCAAGAGTGCTCTAAAATGTTGGTCAAACATTCAAAGGAAGCGACCCCACTTCCTCACTCTTATAGGTAAATTCCTTTGAAGCAAGCTTTTATGGATTTATTAAGGATCATACTCTTACCTCTCTCATGCAGACCCTGACACTAATCTCTTGTCATAAGGCTATAATTCTAGTATCATGCTAAACCAACTTTTTAACTTGTTTGTACCCATTGAACTTAGTCTATAATTTCAAGAGCTTATGTTGGGTTCCCGTTAAACATGGTTGAGTTACATATTGACCTTAGCCCCATTCTTTTAGATATCTTGAAAAGCATCTCTTTAGCTAGTCCTCTCGTTAAAGGATCTGCTAGATTTGCATTCGACTCTATATAGTCAAGTGTAATTACTCCCTTCTTGAGTAATTGTCTCAAAAATTGGTGTCTAAGACTCAAATGTCTTGACTTTCCATTATACGTCTTACTTGAGACTTTGTATAGCATTAACTTGCTATCACAATTAATCATAATCGCAGGGGTAAGCCCTTTCCAAAGAGGCATATCTATAAGTAAGTTTCGAAGCCATTCATCTTCTTTACATGCATCGGCTAGTACTATGAATTCAAATAACATAGTTGAATCAGAAATGCAGGTCTACATCTTGGAACCCCAAGATACTACAACACCTCCTTAAGTAAAAATCCATCCAATAGTTGACTTGGATTTTGACTCTATATTATTCCAACTAGCATCACTATACCCTTCTAGTACAGTAAGATATCTCTGGTAATATAAACCATAACCCATGGTTCTCTTCAAGTAGCAAAGATCTCTTGAAATTGCTTTACAATGTTCTTCTCCTAGATTGCTTGTAAATCTACATAGCATTCCTACAACATAAGTTATATCGGGTCTTGTGCAATTCATTGCATATATAAGACTCCCAACTACACTCGCATACTTCAATTGAGATTTACAACGATCATTATTTTTTATTAACTTAATATTCTGGTCAATGGGAGTAGAAACTGGATTCCGATCAAAATCATCATAACTCTTAAGTATCTTTTCAATGTAATGGTGCTCTGAAAGCATCAATCCATTTCCTTTTATAATAATTTTAATCCCAAAAATTACATCCGCCTCCCCAAGATCTTTCATATCAAAGTTAGAAGAAAAAAAATAATTTTGTCTCTTCAACACATGCAAAATTAGATCCAAAGATATAAAGGCATATGATCACTATAATGTTGTAATGAGATTTATAATATACACATTATCTGCATCAACAACATTAAAACCATGGGATAAGACTATTAGGTCAAACTTCTCCTACCATTGCATAGGCGCTTGCTTCAAGCCATAAAGAGATTTAGTAAGTTTACAAACTTTCTTTTCTTGGCCTGGAAGAACAAACCATTCATGTTGTCCCATATAAATCTCCTCCTCTAGGTTACCATTTAGGAAAGCCATTTTTACATCCATTTGATGGACAACCAGTTTGTGAATAAACGCCAAAGCGACTAACATTCGAATTGTAGAAATTCGAGCTACAGGAGCATATGTATCAAAATAGTCTATTCCTTGTCTTTGCTTATATCCTTTTGTAACTAATCTTGCTTTGAACTTATTTATTGAACCATTAGGATTCAATTTCCTCTTATAGATCCATTTGCAACCAATAGATTTGGATCCAGGAGGAAGGTCAGATATAATCCAAGTTTGATTTGACAATAAGGAGTTCATCTCATCATTGATAGCTTCTTTCCAAAAAGGTGTATCTCTAGATGTTACAACTTCTAGAAATGTTGTAGGATCATCATCCACATTCATGACATAAAGGGTTTTGTCCTCTATATCATGTCTATTTCCTTGAACACAGTAAACAATAAAGTCTGGTCAAAATTTCTTCTCAGTTCTTGGTCTCTTACTCCTTCTAGGTTCAAAGTCCATAGGAGTATCTGGAACACGAGAATCAGAAGAGATGTCCTCTATAACTCTAGAAGTAGTTTCAGGACCCGTATTTTCAAAACTATAGGTATTAGACTTAACTAAGTGCTCAAAAAATTCTACATCAACAGATTCAATAATATCATGAGATTCTAGATTTAAAAATCTATATGTAGATCTATGCATAGAATATCCAATGAAAACACACTTATATGTCTTACTTCCTAGTTTAGGTCTTTTAGGGTCAAGTATCCTTACATAAGCAAGACAACCCCACACCCTAAGTCTATTGAGATTAGGTTTACGATTATACCAAGTTTCATATGGAGTAGTATTCCTCTTTTTTAAAGGAATCCTATGCAAAATATAAAAATTAGATAATATTGCTTCTCCCCAAAGTGAGATAAGCAATCCAGAACTAAGTAACATGGCATTTACCAACTCAGTTAAAGTCCTATTTTTTCTTTCAGCAACTCCATTTTGTTGTGGCGCATAAGGCTCCGTAACTTGACGGATAATTCCATAAGTCGCACAAAATTTTGTAAACTCGGTTGGGCAGTATTCACCTCCCCTATCGGATCTAAAGACTTTAATCTTGCGGTTGTGTTTGGTTTCAACTTCCGCTTTGAAGACTTGAAATTTTTCAAAAACTTCACTTTTAGCCTTTAGAAGATATACATGTGTATCGTGAACATTCATTAATAAAGGTTAGGAAATATTTATTTTCACCTTTTGTTTCATTATTTTTAAGATCACATACATCACTATGTATTAGTTCTAGTAATATTGAAGACAGTTCAACGGATTTGAATGACTTCCGAGTTATCTTTGCTTGTACACATATTTGGTATTTATCATGATTATCATCATTGTAATTAAAAATTAATCCTAAGTTAGACATGCATTTAATCGAACCATAATTAATATGTCCTAGTCTATTATGCCATAAAGAAATAGAATCAAAAGTATAAGCAGAAAAGGTAGTTTCATTTAAATTTAACCTAATCACACGGTTACAAGAGTACCATTTTCCAATGAACACATCATTCTTAGACAAGATAAACTTGTCAGACTCATACACCAGCTTGAAGCCCCTCTTATTGAGTAGGTCTCTGGATACAAGATTTTTACTCATTTCAAGTACATAGAATACATTGATTAGAGTAATAAGTTTTCCTGATGTAAACTTCAATTACATAGTGCCTTTGCCAATAACTTTAGTGTGGAGATTATTTGCCATCTTGACTTCCATTCCATCACTAGATTCCTCGTAAGTCCTATAGAGACTACGATCCTTGCAAATATGGATTGTTTCTCCGGTATCAAGCCACTACCTATTGGCAATGCTAACTGAGTTTGCTTCAGACACTGTTGCTACCAATTGTTTATCTTCAACCATGTTAGCTTAATTCTTCAAACTTTTCTTATGGAGACGACAGTCCCGCATAAAATGGCCGGGCTTGTTGCAGAAGTGACAATTCCCCTTCTTCTTGGTACCTTGCTTTTTGAAATCCTTATCTTTCCTTGGCTTGAGCTTGGACTTGTTTTTGTTCCCCTCAACCATATTTTCCTTGGAATAATGATTCTCTATCGACTCATCTTTCTTCTCACGGATACGAGAATCTTCTTCTATACGAAGGTGTCAAAGTAGAGACTCTAGAGTATGACTCTTCTCTTAATGCTTAAGTTTCTTCTTGTAGCCATTCCAAGTTGATGGGAGTTTGGCAATAATCACACCAACTTGGAAATCTTCCACAAGGGTAATACCAGCAGTTTTAAGATCACTAATGATAAGTTGTAAATTGTGAACTTGTTCTAATATAGACTTATCGTTAGTCATCTTAAAATCAATATAGTTTCCAATTAGAAACCTTTTATTACTTGCCTCTTCAATACGGTATTTGTTGTCCAAAGCGCTCCACAATTCCTTAGTAATTCCAATTGAGCAGTGTGTATTGTAGACTGAGTTTGAGAGAGCATTTAGAATGTGTCCTCGACATAAGAATTCGTCCTCCTTCCACTTGAGCCATTTCTCCTTGTCTTCTTCTGTTTCGTTGTCCAGTGATGTCGGGAGAGGCTCGATATTGTCACTTAAGACATATGCCAATTTTAGAGTTGTAAGGAAGAAAAGCACTTTCACTTGCCACTAGTGAAATTGTGTCCATCGAAACGATCAAGGCGGACAAGGTCTTGATTCATGACTTGAATTGAATGAGCAACGATTGCCTCCATTTGAGAAATTGTTGATGGCCTGATTATCATGGGCCTCTAACAATTGGTCTAGCACCACTCTCTTACACCCAGTCAAAGGAAATGAATGATGTGGGCAAAGAGAGGGTGGTGGTTATGAGAGTTCTTTGCCTATTTGTTTATCAATGGTCACAACTTGCATTAGAGTAGCTCTGCCACCCACCCATTGAAGTTGGGGGTGTCATTTAGGTTTCCTATCTCAATATATATAATTGGTTGGATATATAAAAATGAATGAAATAGAGTGTGCAAAAGTCTTGAAAGTATCAAAATTAATGTACTTGTTTTATCAAAGAGAGAGCACTTGAAATCAAGCACTACCCTTGTAGGTTTGTGCCAAGAACAAAACCATCCAATGCTTGAGATGTGGTCGGTTGCCCCAAGACGGTCCTACACAATCAAATATAAGTAATAAATCCAATAAAAAGAATACAACAAAGGCAACAACAACAACATGGTGTTGGGAGTGCAAACATAGTCCCACATCGGATAATTGGAGAAGAGTGGAGGGTATATATATATGGTTAAAAACACTCCATAGCAACAAGACCTTTTGGTTAAGCCCAAGAACAAAATCGTGCGAGCTCCGACCCAAAGCAGACAATATTGTTGCTAGTGTAGAATGTAGGGTGCCTCCGGTCCTATCACATGATCCTCTACTGTAAAGAATTCAATAGAGTACTCGTAGTTTCAAGTGTTCCCCCGCCACCTACCTCCTCAACTGCTGCCAGATAAACTCAAATGCCACAGAGGCCGCAAAGACGGAAGAACATAGAGAAGAGAGAACTCTCTAGAATCCTACAGTGCCATCCCTTTCTTCGGCTATCTCTGAGCTTTACTAGCCTGCCATTGTTGATAAGTGCTGGTTGGAGTTCATGTTCTCGTATTTTCCTATAAAAGGTGGGATGGTGTTTGTGTACACAAGGAACAACAACTAAATACTATTTATTTTAGTGGTATATATGTTAGTCAACAAAGAAGGGAGGAAGGAAGAAAACATGGTGAATTCTATGATAACTTGGGCAATGTTCACACGATATAAGACCGTGTAGGTTCTGGGGTGTTATTTTATGGGTTCTATTGTGTGGTGTTTGGGTTCGAAGTAACACTGCAACTACCATTTTGCACTATTGTACAAATAGGAGGCTCGGACGTGAATAGAGAATCTTGGGACCTAAAGAGAGAAGTTTGGAACCCAATGTTACCATACCCTGTGGCGGAACAAGAAGCAAAATTAAGGGGGTGCTGACTTCAATTTAAATTTTTTTTATAAATATTAAAAAAATAATATTAATTCAAACTTAAGATTACTTGTTTATACTAATTCTTTTGCTTAAAAATACCATGTTTTATTTATTTATTTTTAATTCTTTGGGTATAAGTCTAATTCCATCCATGCTTTATTGGAGGAATGTCTATAAAGAAAACATAGAAATCACAATGAAAAAATTATGATATTGGAATTAAATTCAAATAATAAAAGAAATCACTGAGATACGAGGTGAAAATAAAAAGATTTTTTGGAAATATATAAGAAAAATTTTAATTTTAAAAGTTATTTCAGTACTAATTTAAAAAAAATTGTGGCCGTTGGATTTGAGCTATTTTCTTTTTAATTCTTTGGATATAGGTCTGATTCCATCAATGCTTTATTGAGTAATGTCTATAAAAACATAAGTAATATTTCATTAGGAATATTATTATAACCGGTAAGTGGTGAAAAAAAAGATTTATTAGAAATATATAAGTAAAATTTAAATTTTATAAGTGATATCAATACTAATTTAAAAAAAAAATCAAAAGATGGAATTTTAACAACCAGACTACAACATTTGTTATGTAATATAGTAATAGTATTACATACTAATAAAAGAAAATTTATGGAGGTAGAGCTCTCCTGAAACAATGGAAGTAGAGCCCTTCCTGGAGCCAAGGGGTGCTTGAGCATCCCCCTCACCCCCTTGATCATACCGTGAGAAAAATCCCATCATACTGTAGTATGCACTAGAGAACATGCCAGAAGACGAGTTTTTTTTATTTATTTTTTATTTATTTATTTTTTATCTCCATTCATATAGAGAGAGATGAGAGTGTTGGGTGTTTAAATTAAAATCCGGCATCGATTGTGGGGAAAAAAAAAGTGAGAGTGGGTTAAATAGTGAAAACCACTCTATTAATTATGAGGTTTCTTTTGGGGGTTAAGTCTAATAATAAAATCATGAGAGGTTTGATCCAAAGCAGAGCGCAATTTTATCTAATAAGTTGCAGATGGTGGTTGATATAATAAGCTGGTATCTAAACTATGTCATCCCATTGGCTCATATATATTTTAAAAAATATTAAAAATATAAAAAAATGTTTTAGGGACCTTGTGGAGTTGCGGATCGCCCCCTTCCACCCAACCTGGCATAGGAAGAAAAGCCAGGTGTTACCCAAAATCTAGCACGAAATTACCTCGAATAAACAATTATCAACTAACTAAAATTTAAAATTCTTCCAAATAATATGGAGTTTATTTATTTAAATTTTTATCTCCTTGTCTTCAATCAATCAATCAATCAATCAATCAATTTTGTAGCGTATATCCATTACAGATTCAAACAGCCGGCATCAGAGCCATGCAAAGTAAAGTCCAAGTCAAGGCCTCTACCATCTTTCTGATCATAATCTATAAGTTAATCTGTTGAATCTTTCATTAACTCATAATTAAAAAATTTAGGCTTGTGACGTCATCCAATGGAAACTACCATATTCTGTGATATGAACTGGTCAAAATATTAAAAATGCCAAGCCACATATATCAACATGGACTGATGTTACAAAGTAGGGAGATCTGTCAACAATTCCAAACTCTCTCTCTCTCTCACTTTTCATTTTTTATTTAATTAATTAAAAACAGCTTACTATCAAATAATGTTTGGTCTCTATTTTTTTAACCTCACGTTGCAAGATTTAGGCAAAATCCACTTTAGTTCTCAATTTTTTTTTTTGTTAAATAGGGGATTGTTCACTAAATTTGACCATTCGGAGGAGGTTAAATGAAAAAACTAAAATCTTTTTTTTTTCAGATTTATTATATTTTTTTATAGTTCAAACCCTTAATTACCCCTGGGAATGTGTTAGTCAATCTCTTTTGTGAAGGAAATTGAACTTTTCATATTTACTATCAATCAAACACATTCACTACTATTACTTCTTATTCAATGTATCTCAAGAAGTATTGGAAAAACGAATGTACTACTTCTCTTTCTGACTCTGTTTAGTCATCCATCTCTCGTCATCCTATCAGCATGGTACTTATGTTGAAGATGATTTAATTATAAGACAACAAACGTGGAAATATATATGTTGTGATCCTAGTTACTTGGTCAAAGTTGGTTTTCCTGTATGCTCAGTTTTACGTACGTGTGATCGTGTCTCTCTCTCTCTAATGTTGATGTAATGTATTGCAGTTATTAGTGCAAGATGTTCTCCTTTTTCTTCCTTTGAAACTGATTTTCATTCTCTTTTGTAACTCTGACATACTAGCATAATTTGATCCTGGTATTGGAGCTATTATTCAAATCTCTTCAATGGCAACAGCAAATGGACAAGCATTGAGTGAATCTCAGCCCTCAGTCCCCATCTTCAAAGATGATTCATGACTTCTGGAGCATCAAAATGAAGACACTCTTCAAGTCCCAAGACCTTTGGGATCTTGTAGAGCAAGGGTATTCTGATTCCAACGCCGACGAGCAGCGGCTGAAGGAGAATCACAAGCGGGATTCCAAAGCTGTCTTCTTCATTCAACAAGCAGTGAGTGAAGTTGTGTTTTCCCGTATTGCAACTGCTTCAACTTCCAAGGAAGCATGGAGTCTACTTCAAAATGAGTTTCAAGGTTCCTCTAAAGTTATCACAGTTAAACTACAGACTTTTTTTTTTTGACCGAATGAGCTGACTGGCTAGGCCAGATGGGGACTCCCGGGTTCGAATCCTTGCGACAACGTGTGGGATAACGCCCACCACGAGCCCACAGGAACGCCACGAAAATCCCCCACCGCGTCACTTCGAACCCGAGACCGGGCTGAAGGCACGGGAACCCATTACCGCTCGACTCAATGGTCTTTGGCGTTAAACTACAGACTTTGAGACATGATTTTGAAAGTATACAAATGAAGCACAATGATGCTGTCCAAGATTTTTTATCAAGAGTGGTGGTGATCATCAACCAAATGAGAGCCTATGGTGAACTGATAGAAGATCAGATTGTTGTGGCCAAATTTGTCAGAAGTTTGACCTCCAAATTTGATCATGTTGTTGCTGCTATCGAGGAGTCCAAAGATTTGTCCAAATTGTCCATTGATGAGTTGAGCTGCTCACTGCAAGCTCATGAGGCTCGCATCAATCGATTGCTGAAAGAAATGAAGAGAGGGCATCTCAGGTCAACGGAGAGGCTTCTACAACTAGAGAAGGTGACAAAGGTTTGCATAGAGGTGCTGGCAGAGGTGCATTTCGAGGGAGATTTTGTGGTAGAGGCCGAGGAAGGTACACAAATTCAAGGCCAACTTATAATGATCAGAAGACTTACAAAAAGGGTATTCAATGTCATCACTGCATGAGGTACGGGCACATCAAGGCTAAATGTGGGTTGAAGGAAAAGAATGTGAACCTTGTTGCAAAAGAGAACACAGTGAGTAATCTCTTCATGGTTCACTCCAATTCTAATGATGATGCAAGTTGTGTAGGGCTGATAGATAGCTGTTGTTCCAATCACATGACTGGAACTAAAGATCTGTTTAAAGACCTTGATGAAACACAAAAGTTGAAGGTCAAATTGGGTGATAATATGGAGATTCAAGTGGAGGGTAAAGGAACAGTGGCACTCTCTACAACTGATGGCAAAGTCAAGCTATTACATGATGCGTAATATGTGCCCAGCCTAGCACATAATTTGCTCAATGTTGGGCAGCTATTGTCAGGTGGATATTCAGTATTTTTTGACAATGAAACTTGTTCTATCAGAGACAAAGTTTCAGGAGTGCAAGTTGCCAATATACACATGAGGAGGAAGCGAATGTTTCCTTTCAAGGCATCATCAACAGAGTATATAAACTTGGCTGCAAATGAGGTGAAGGTATCTTTTCTCTAGCATCAGAGGTATGGCCATCTAAATATCAAAGGAATGAAGCTGTTAAAGCAGAAAAATATGGTACGTGGGCTGCCATTTATAGAGCAGTTTGAAGCATGTGAAGGCAGTTTATATGGGAAACAAATTAGAAATTCTTTTCCATCTGGTAAAGCGTTGAGAGCTTCTGCACTACTGGAGTTAGTTCATGCTGATCTTGTTGGTCCTATGCAGACTGAATCGTTGGGAGGAAGCAAATATTTCCTTCTGTTCACTGATGATTACACCCGAATGAGCTGGGTATTCTTTCTCAAACTTAAATCACAAAAATTTGGTTGTTTTAGGAGATACAAAGTGTTTATGGAGAAACAAAGTCGGAGTTTTCTGAAGACTTTACGATCAGACAGAGGAGGTGAATTTCTATCAAATGAATTCACTCAATTTTGTGAAGATCATGGAATTCAAAGGCAGTTAACAGCACCATATACTCTTGAGCAAAACAGGGTAGCAGAACGAAAGAATCCGACTGTCATTGAGATAGCTCGAAGCTTGTTAAAAGGCTAGAAATTAGCAAACAATTTTTGGGCAGAAGCTGTTGCTACAGCAGTGTATATTCTCAACATTTCTCCCACTAAAGCTGTGATGAATCAAACACCCTTTGAAGCTTGGAGAGGTATTAAACCTTTTGTAACTCATCTAAAAATTTTTGGATGCATTTGTTATGTATTGATTAATTCTCATCAACTCCAAAAATTAGATGAGAAGTGTGAGAAATGCATTTTTATAGGCTATTGTACTAACACTAAAGCTTATAGAACGTATAATCCTATTAGTGGGAAAATTATAGTGAGCAGGAATGTAGTTTTCAATGAAAATACCATTTGGAGCTGGGAAAATCCAGATGAAGTGCAATTGAAGCTACCAATGTTTGAGGATGCAAGTGATGGTGCAATTGAAGGTACAATTGAAGAACGTCATAAAGAAAATACAACAGAACTTGCAAATATTGAAAGAAGAGAAAGTATCTAAAGCACAAGCAGCAATACAGGAACAAGACAAAATCCTTGCAATTCAAGCCCAGAAGAAACACCTCCAAGAAGAGTCAGAGATCTTAAAGAAATCTATGAATCATGCACATTTGCATTAGCTGTCACTGAACCTATGACTTATGATGAGGCTGCAGGAATTCAAATATCTAGGATGATGAAATGAATGATGAGCTTGTATCTATTCAAAAGAACAACACATGGGACTCGGTCAATCTGCCAGAAGGAAAGAAGGCAATTGAGCTCAAGTGGGTATTCAAGAAAAAATACACAACAGATGGCAAAATACAAAAGCATAAAGCCAGGCTTGTTGTTAAGGGCTATTCACAAGTACAAGAGGAGGATTTTGAAGAAACTTTCTCACCAGTAGCCAAGTTTGAAACTATCAGAGTTTTATTAGCATTTGCAGCTCGAAAGAAGTGGCCAGTATTTCAACTTGATGTTAAATCAGTTTTTTTGAATGGGTAACTCCAAGAAGAAGTGTATGTAGCCTAGCTGAAAGGTTTATTTGTTCAAGATGAATAAAACAAGGTTTATAAACTAAGAAAGGTTTTGTACGGGCTAAACCAAGCCCCTCGGGCTTGGTACAGCAAGGTATATGCTAACTTTCTGCAACAAGGGTTTGAGAGAAGTGCAAATGATCCTATTTTGTATATGAAGAAGCAAGGAGGAAGTGAAGATAGTGAATTTCTGCTGGTTTGTGTATATGTGGATGATATTATCTACATGGGTTCAACTCAAAGTCAACTGAAAGTTTCAAGCTTGGAATGATGAATGCTTTTGAGATGAGAGATCTTGGGCTACTCGATTATTTCCTAGGACTGGAAATTAAACAGAAAGCAGAAGGGATATTTGTGTCTCAAACCAAATATGCAACTGATCTTCTCAATAGGCTTAACATGCAACACTGTAAATCTGCATAACTCCTATGAACACTAATGAAAAGCTGCAACTCAATCATGGCACAGAAGCTTCAGATGCAAGAAAATATAGATGCATTGTTGGTGGACTGATCTATTTAACACATACTTGTCCAGACATCAGTTTTTCTGTGGGTGTAGTTTCAAGATTCATGAGCAAACCTTCAAAACAACACTATGGTGCAACTAAATGAATCTTGAAATATATTGCAGGCACTCCAAATTATGGAATCTGGTACACTTATTCTACTGATTTTTATCAAACTGGTTTCACTAACAGTGGCTGGGCTGGCTCTATTGATGATAGAAGAAGCACCACTGGGAATGTATTTATTCTTGGTTCAAGCCCTATAACCTGGAGTTCAAAGAAGCAAGAGACACTTGCATTATCTACAACAGAAGCCGAATACATAGCTGCATCTTCTACAACATGTCAAGCTATTTGGTTGCAAAGGTTACTCCCAGATTTGGGACTGAAACAGGAGAAAGCTATTAAGATTTTCTATGATAATATGTCTGCTATAGCTGTTGCAAAAAATCCAATTCTGCACAAGAGGACTAAACACATTGACATATGATTTCATTTCATCAGAGGTCTGATTTCAAATGGTATAATACGATTGGAGCATTGCAGTACAGAAGATCAGATGGGTGATATATTCACAAAGCCTCTGCCTGCTCACATGCATATTTATTTCAGAACATTGCTTAATATATGCAGTGATACCACTCCGTTGAAGGATGAGGTATCTACAGTACCACTCCGAGTGGGTACTCACTCCTAGAACAGGGACAAAGACAGAGATAGAAGAGATAGAGAGCTGGGGAAGAAGATGAGAGAATTCAAAAGTAGAGAAGGTTCTCAATATACCATACATCAGACTGGATACTAACAGCCCTAATAACCTTTCCCCTTCTTGCAAAACGACAAACATCGATCAACGATCACACGCTGACCTTACTGACGATCGGACATCTCCCCTTTAGCCATGTGGCTAACTTCGTACCCCTCTAACCATGCTGGGCGTTTACGATTGCGACGTGGCCTCTGTTGATTGGCCTCTCTTTCTGTCAATGTGGCTCTTCCAGTCAACTCTGATTCATTGTTGTCTTGTTGCTGCCCTTCTGTGGGTGCTTCTCTCTCCCACTCCTGATCATCTGGTAAGGTGAATGGCAAGGATGTATCAACTCCCCCTTTCTGGAAATCCACCTTGTCCTCAAGGTGATATTGAGGGTAAACCTTGCAGAAATCATCCAGATATTCCCATGTAGCTTCTTCTGGAGGTATGCCTTGCCACTGAATTAGGATTTGGCGTGTTGGTTTTCCATGACGAAGCACCATACGAGAAGCACATATGACTGCTGGAGCTTGGAGTAAGCCTTTGGAGTTCAAGGTAGCAGGTATTGGACTAGGGACAGCTTCTGCAATACCTTTGAATGGCTTTAGAAGTGATACATGAAATACAAAATGCACCTTGCTCTCAGGTGGCAAATCCAGGCGATAGGCCACTGCTCCTAGGCGTTCCAAAATTGCAAAAGGGCCATAGTATCGCGGGCTTAACTTGGCTGAAGAACGAGAAACCACAGACATCTGACGATAAGGCTGTAAGCGAACAAGCACCAAATCACCCACTGAAAACTCCAACTCCCGCCGATGGGCATTTGCCTTCTGAACCATTCGATGCTGAGCGTGTAGTAAATTGGCCTTCAATGTACGGAGAAGAGCATCACGTTCGAGGAGCAAGTCATCCACTGTTTGAATAGCAGTTCCACCTGGTGTATATGTTGGTATAGTAGGAGGAGGACGCCCATATAATGCCTGGAAGGGTGATGTTTTCAGCCCACTATGATACCCTGTGTTATAACAAAATTCTGCCCACTTTAAGAGGCGTGCCCACTTGGAATGTTGATCACTGGTAAAGGCCCGCAGGTATTGCTCCAACCCCCGATTAACTACCTCCGTCTGGCCTTCTGTTTGAGGGTGATACGCAGTACTGTGACGCAGGGAGGTCCCACTCAATTCAAATAATGACTTCCAAAAATTACTGATGAAGATGGGATCGCGATCCGATATAATAGTGCGCGGAAAGCCATACAATTTCACTACAATATCTGCGAAAATTTTAGCCACTTGAGTAGCAGTAAATCTAGCCGGAAGAGGCGCGAAGTGGGCGGATTTTGTCAATCGATCCACCACAACCAAGATGGCTGAGAATCCCTGCGACATCGGCAATCCAGTGATGAAGTCCATTGTGATTTCCTCCCAAATCAATGCAGGCACAGGCAATGGTTGTAAAAGGCCAGCAGGGGGTTGTGTGGAATACTTGGTTTGCTGACAAACCATACAAGCGCTGATGAAATTCTCAACATCCTTGCGCATGTTGGGCCAAAAAAAATTGAGCAGACAAACGAACTAAGGTCTTCTTCACACCTGCATGCCCTGCCATGGGTGTAGAGTGGAATTCATGAAGTAGTAGAGCCTTGAGTTCCGAATCGCCACTGATATAGTATCTCTTGCGGTATAACAACACTCCATCCTGCACATTATAATCAGATGATAAACTTCCAGAATTGAATTTAATGTGCTTGTCCTTCAAGTCTGCAAGATTGTTGTTTTCATGTTGCAATTTTGTCAAGAGCTTAGCAATAGGCTGACTTGCAATGTTCAGTGCCATCAAACTTGACTGTTCCTCACTGACCGTAATGTCTTCATGCATCCTTGACAGAGCATCTGCAGCTCGATTGACTATACCCGGTTTATATTCAATGCTAAACTGATAACCCGATGGTTTGCAAATGCGTACGCATTGATCGGGTATACGTATAACCTGTACAGCAAATTTGTTTGATACTTTGATGGTCAGTCCTTACAATGAAATGCCTCCCAAGAAGATACTGGCGCCATTTATGGATTGCCTCCGCAATTGCATTTAACTCCTTGATGTAGGTGGAAGAAGATTGCAACTTGGGTCCAAGTTTTTTGCTGAAATATGATATAGGATGCCCGTCTTGCATTAAAACAGCCCCAATTCCTCCCTTTGAAGCATCAGTTTCAATAATAAAGTCTTTATTAAAATCAGGTAACTGCAAGACAGGGGCCTCCACCATGGCTTTCTTCAAAGCCTCAAAGGCTTGAGATGCACTTTCCTTCCATTCAAAGGCATCCTTACATAGTAAATCTGTTAGAGGAGCAGCTATGTTGGAATAACCTTTGATGAATCTGCGGTAGTACCCTGTAAGTCCCAGGAAACCCCGTAATTGCTTTAGTGTAGTTGGTAAAGGCCATTTAACCATAGCTTCCACCTTGGTTGGGTCAGCCCGAACCCCTTCAGATGTGACAATGTGACCCAAATAATCTATGGCTTCCTTGCCAAATGAACACTTGGACATCTTAATGTAAAAACAGTGAGATTTCAAGCAGGCCAAAGACTGGTCTAGGTCTTTGTAAATGGGCTGCAATTGAAGAGCTATAAACGAGTATATCATCAAAGAAAACAATGACAAACCTCCGAAGGAATGGTTCAAATATACGATTCATTGTAGCTTGAAATGTTGAGGGGGCGTTTGAGAGACCAAAAGGCATCACCAGAAATTCGAAATGCCCATCATGAGTTCTAAATGCAGTTTTGTAGATGTCACGATCATACATCCGAATTTGATGATAACCAGCCCTGAGATCAAGCTTGCTAAATATCCTTGCCCCTCCAAGTTCATCTAGGAGTTCATCAATAGTTGGAATTGGGAATTTATCTTTGATGGTTGCTGCGTTTAATGCCTTGTAATCAACACAGAAATGGTATCCCCCATCCTTCTTTCTGACCAGTAAAACAGGTGAAGAGAAAGGGCTTTGGCTTGGTCTGATGATTCCCTGATCCAACATCTCTTTCACAAGCTTTTCCATCTCATTCTTTTGATAGTGAGGGTACCTATATGGCCTGACATTGATAGGCTTAGTATTTGGTAATAGATGTATCCTGTGATCGATCACCCGGCGAGGAGGAAGTTGTTTTGTAGGAAGGAATAACTCCTGATAATTTTGGACAAGTTGTTCCAGTAGTGGATGTAGCCCTTCTGGTACCCGACAGTCAGAAGTATTTTCACTTATTTCTTCAGACATTTGCAATTGATGTAACTCATAGACTTCCGCAAGCTCCTCATGTATTAACAATGCTTGAAGTTGATTGAATGAAACTGCCTTGTTTCTGGGTGAAGTGTCCCCTTGTAATACAATAGTTTCTCCCTTCCACTGGAATTCCATTTTCACATCTTTGTAATAATGAGTGACTCTGTCCAAATCTTCTAACCATTGAACACCCAGTACTATCTCTGGCCCTCCAATAGGTAAGACAAAAAAATCTATCTGAAATGCAGTCCCTTGAAGACTTAGAGTGACTTGTGGGCAGCAGGACGAGCACATAAGATAATTACCACTACCAATATACACACGAAAGGGTGT
Organism: Dioscorea zingiberensis; assembly: GCA_026586065.1. Lineage (NCBI taxonomy): Eukaryota > Viridiplantae > Streptophyta > Magnoliopsida > Dioscoreales > Dioscoreaceae > Dioscorea > Dioscorea zingiberensis. The sequence goes on along the minus strand of CM048819.1, from coordinate 15,263,608 downwards.
GATTGGTTTAACAGGTAATCCAAGCTTCTCAGGTATAATAGGCTTAAGAAAGTTATGGGTGCTACCATTATCTATCAACACTTGGAAAGTTTGATCAACAATCTTACCCATCAAACGCAGGGACCTGGGATTTCCTTGACCTGCCAAGGTATTCAAAATTTGGAGATATCCCCAAAGAATCCACCTCTAATTGGTGTAAGTTCGAGTTATGCGCTAGCTGCTCTGAATCCTCATCTTCAGTACCCATTAGTATGAGGCATTGGCTGCGACATTTATGCCCTGCGCTCCACTTCTGATCGCAGTTGAAGCATAGTCCCTTTAACCTCTTCTCCTGAAATTCAGTGGGTGATAAGCGTCTGATAGGAAGCGGTAACGGGGAAAGAAGCGAGGTCTGCCCACTGGTTTTGGGAGGTGGCCCCAAAATAGAAGTAGCTTGTTGGGTCTGAGAAGGACTGTGATTGATTGTTGCAGTAGAATTTCTAGTCAATGCTGGAATTGTTGTTTGTGAGCTGAATTTTGTCCCTCCCTTCATCCATAATCGCTGTTCGTGAAGCATCTCTTCATGTTTAGCCTCATAAACTCTGGCTACAGCGAAGGTCTCCATGAGTGTAATTGGAGGGGATAACTTCATCTCTCGACGAATATGGGGTCGGAGACCAGATATAAAAAAAGAAATGAGCAGCTGCTCAGAGATTCCAGTCACCTTATTCATTAAATCTTCAAATGAAGCTTGGAAATCAACCACTGTAGAGGTTTGTTGCAGTTTAGACAAAGCTCCTTGGTGATCCTCAAAGAGAGAAGTGCCGAAGCGCTCTTTTACAGCAGTCAAGAAGTTAGGCCAAGTAGTGAGGAGTTTGTTACCTTTCATCCACTGGTACCACGCGGATGCTTTTCCCTCTAAATGGAAGGACACGATGCGCAGCCGTAGATTTGCGGAGTTTCATGAAAATCAAAGAACTCCTCAATTCTAAATACCCAACTATTCGGGTCAGTTCCAGCAAACTTCGGTATCTCTAATTTCATGGGGCGAGGCAGCTGACCTATCACAGCTCCAGATGTTGGTGGCTCTGGAAGGCGTTGCAGGTTTGAAGCTCTTCTGCTGTTGGATGCGCGTCGGGTCCGCTTATGTGCTGTCGGAGTTCCTCGATGCGAGCTTCCATGGTGGCCAAGCCCTTCTGCAAGGATTGGTGGTAGTTTGCAGCCTGATCTTCCATTTGGGACTGGAATTGCGCCGTCATCGCCTTCACAGCTCCAATTACTTCAGAGTTCGTCATCGCAAAAGGCTCTCAATGAAAGCACCACTGATACCACTCCGTTGAAGGATGAGGTATCTACAGTACCACTCCGAGTGGGTACTCACTCCTAGAACAGGGACAAAGACAGAGATAGAAGAGATAGAGAGCTGGGGAAGAAGATGAGAGAATTCAAAAGTAGAGAAGGTTCTCAATATACCATACATCGGGCCCGGATACTACTTGAGACCTAATAACCTTTCCCCTTCTTGCAAAGCGACAAACATCGATCAACGATCACATCAGCCGACCTTCGACGATCGGACATCTCCCCTTTAGCCATGTGGCTAACTTCGTACCCCTCTAACCATGCTGGGCGTTTACGATTGCGACGTGGCCTCTGTTGATTGTCCTCTCTTTCTGTCAATGTGGCTCTTCCAGTCAACTCTGATTCATTGTTGTCTTGTTGCTGCCCTTCTGTGGGTGCTTCTCTCTCCCACTCCTGATCATCTGGTAAGGTGAATGGCAAGGATGTATCATGCAGTCTTTAAATCATGGGGAAGTGTTGAAGATGATTTATAAGACTATAGCCAGATTTACAGTTCATTTACTGTCAATTCCCGTTTGGCCATCTGGAGCATGTTTGAAGGATTTTCAACCGTATGGATGGAAAGAACATCGAAAAATAAGCTAGCATGTCAATTTCATACAATTTGGGAACTTGTAGGGTCTTCATCTTAATGGGTGAAGATTTATAGAAATTCTATTAGTTCAAAATTTCACCCGTTAAGATGAAGGCTTTATAAGTTCCCAAATTGTATGAAAATTGACATGCTAGCTTATTTTTCGATGTTCTTTCCATCTATAAAGTTGGATTTCCTCAAAACACTTTGAAAGTGGGCCAAATGGGAGGCGACTGTAAATGAACAGCAATTCGGCCATCCGCATAGTATCTGTTGAATTAGTAAACTTGTGTTTTTGTTGACTAATGGTCTGTTGAGTTTAATATGTCTACTTTATGTCTTGGGATATGTATTTTGATCATGTGGTTGATGTTCTCTTTTGAGTGTCTGAAAAAGGAACTGGAATGTTAGAGAATGTTGAAAAAAAAAAGCTGAAAAGAAACCAATGTGTGCGTGGTTGCCTTTCTATATAGAAGTTTAGAAAAATCATGGAGTCTTAATCTCTGTTTTTCCTCTGTTTTTCATCAGATTGCTGTAGCTTGATTACTTTGAGACACTTCAACAGGGCTAATGTTCAACTGTTGCTAGTGCACTCTAACCACTTCTCTTTATGCTCTAAAGCTTGTGGCAAATGTTAATTGTAGCTAATTTTGTATGTTCTTGAGTGAATGATGGAGTTTGAGTGTATTTTGTTCTTTATGGTGGTATCTGAGCTTGTTAATTTGCAGTGAGGTCCTCTGATTTCCTGAATTGGGTGGTGGTGTTGTAAAGCCCTAATTTTGGTAGTTTTTGGTAAACTTGCAAATTCTGAAGAGTGCGGTGGTGTGAAGGCCTAGTGGGTGTTGTCTTTCAATCTAGATGAAAAAGTGAGCAAGAACTTCAGGTGAAGCCTGCAGTGTTAAAGGGAATTGAAAAAGGTTGTGAAGATTGACAAGGTAATGAAGATTGTCCACTGAGGCAAGATGAATAACATGTTTCCACTTCAGTTTCCTAAGCTCACAAAGGAGAATTATGAAAATTGGTGTATTAGGATCAGAGCTTTGTTGGGATCACAAGATGTGTCGGAGATTGCGGAGAAGGGGTGTGAGCAGTCGGTGAATGAAGAAGCATTGACAGCTGCCCAAAAGGATGCTTTTCAGAAAGTAAGGAAAAAGGATCAGCAAGCACTCACCCTCATTCATATGTGTTTGGATGAGAGTATGTTTGAAAAAGTTGTCTCAGTAACAAGTACAAAAAATGCATGGGAAATTCTACAAAGTTCCTTCAAAGGAAAAGACAAGGTGATTAAAGTTCTCTTGCAAAGCTTAAGAGGTGAATATGAAACTCTCAAGATGAAGGAGTCAAAATTTGTTGAGGAGTATTTCAACAGAGTGTTGGTAGTTGTTAATCAGTTGAAGAGATATGGAGAGACAGTACAAGATGTCAGAGTGATTAAGAAAATTATGAGCTCACTGATTTCAAAATTTGATTATATTGTGACTGCCATTGAAGAGTCAAAGGATTTAGAGTCAATAACAGTGGAGCAATTGTTGGGGTCTTTGCAAGCACATGAAGAAAGAATGAAGAAAAAAGAAGAAGGAATTACACATGCATTGCAAGCAAAATTAGATTTGAAAGATAAAGACATAGATAATTCACAGCCTGGTAATTCACAACAATATTTTTTCGATGGTCGAGGTAGAGGAAGATGAAGAACAAGAGGCAGAGGTCAAGGTTGGTTTTATGGTAATCGTGGAAGAGGACGAGGAGGCAGGACCTTTTTTAATAATGAAGAGTCAAGCTCTTGCCAACCAAATTTCAGAGGAAGAGGTAAAGTTGGCAGATTTCAAGGTAGCCGTGGTCATGGTAGAAACTCCAATATAAGATGCTTTAAGTGTCAAAAGTTTGGGCATTATGCAGCATATTGTAGATCGAAGCCAAGCAAGGATGAAATAGCCAATCTTGTTGAAACAGGAGAAGTTGAAGAATTAGCCTTATTGCTGTCCAGAAATAATGAAGAAGAAAGGAATTCTAAGGTTTGGTATCTTGACTCAGGGGCTAGCAGTCATATTACAGGAAATAAAGAGTTATTTTACACTATTGATGAAAGTGTGAAAGGCAGCATATCTTTTGGTGATAAGACTAAAGTGCCAGTAATGGGCAAAGGTGATATCCTTATTAAATTGAAGAATGGTGACCATCAATCCATCTCTCAAATCTATTATGTGCCAGCTTTGAAAACAACCATTTTAAGCATAGGACAGCTATTGGAGAAAGGATATTAAATAAATATGAATTAGAAAGGGATGGTTATGAGAGATAGTAAAGGAAGATTGATAGCAAAGGTGCCATTGTCAAAAAATAATATATGTTGAAGCTACAAATTAATTATGATAGTCCTATGTGTTTGAAGGCTTCTTTAGCAGATTCTTTATGGCTTTGGCATCTTAGAATGGGTCATCTAAACTTTGGTGGATTGGAACTGCTGTCCAAGAAAAAAATGGTGTATGGTTTGCCATACATAAATCATCTAAATCAGATTTGTGAATGTTGCATGTATGGAAAGCAGTCAAGGACTAGTTTTCCAAAAGAATCATCTTTTCAAGCCTCAAAGCCACTTCAATTAGTGCATGCTGACATATGTGGGCCACTCCAACCAACTTTTCTTGGGAAGAATAGGTGTTTCCTATTGTTTATTGATGATTATACTAAAAAAAACTTGGGTTTATTTCTTGAAGGAAAAATCTGAGGCATTTGAAACCTTCAAGAAATTCAAAGCTCAAGTAGAGAATGAAAGTGGCTACTTACTTAAAGCTTTGTGAACTGATAGAGGAGGCGAGTTTACATCAAAATAGTTCAATCAATTTTGTGATTATCATGGTGTTCGGCATTTCTTGATTGTGCCAAGGTCACCCCAACAAAATGGAGTTGTAGAGAGGAAAAACAGGACAATTCTCAACATGGCTCGTAGTATGTTGAAGAGCAAGTTAATGCTGAAAGAGTTTTGGGCAGAGGCAGTAGCATGTGTTGTTTACTTGAATAACAAAAGTCCCACACAAAAACTGAAGTATAAGACACCACAAGAAGCCTGGAGTGGCATGAAACCAAATATTTCGCATTTGAGAGTATTTGGTAGTATTGGTTATATCCATGTTCTTGATGAGACAAGGAGCAAATTGGATGGTAAAAGCAAGAAGATGGTGTTTGTAGGTTATGCACAGAATTCAAAGGGTTACAAATTTTATAATTCTCAGAATGGGAAGATAATTATCTGCAGGGATGTTGAATTTGATGAAAGGAGCTCTTAGGAATGGAATGTATCTCAAGATGAAAGTTACAACTTTCTTCCTGTGTTTGATAAGTTTTTGGTTGAAAGTCAGCCACAAAGTGAAGATGTTGGGGTTGAAAATCAGCACAAAGTGAAGATGTTGGGGTTAAAATCAGCCACAAAGTGAAGATGTTGGTGTTGTCACACCTCAAACTCCAACACATATTGAACAAGCAGATTTAGCTTCCCCAAGTTCCTGTGAAAAGACCACCTTGAATGCAAAGCTTGGCTGAAATATATGATCAAAGTGAAGAAATCAATGATGCTACCTTGTTCTGTTTGTTTGCATATACAAAACCAATGTCCTTTGAAGAAGCTGTACAAGATGAGAAATGGGGACTAGCTACACTCCTTGCAGGAAAGAAATCTGTGGTAGTGAAGTGGGTTTACAGAGAGAAGAAAAATGTTAAAGGAGAAGTTGAAAAATACAAAGCTCTTCTTGTAGCAAAGGGTTTTACTCAAAGGGCTGGAATAGATTATGATGAAGTCTTTGCTCCAGTGGCTCGTTTAGAGATAGTCCGACTACTTATTTCCTTGGCATCTCAGAAAAGATGGAAATTGTATTTGATGGATGTAAAATCAGCCTTTTTAAATGGAGTATTAGAAGAAGAGGTTTATGTGAAACAACCAATGGGTTATGTTGTTGACGGAGAAGAAGATAAAATGTTAAAGTTGAAGAAAGCCTTATATGGCCTTAAACAAGCTCCAAGAGTTTGGTATAACTGCATTGATGAGTATTTTCAGAAGAATGGATTTAGAAAGTGCCCTTATGAACATGCCTTATATGTGAAGGAGACTAAAGATTGAGATATAATGTATGTTTGTGTATATGTTGATGACCTCATTTCCACAGGAAGCAATCAGTTGATGTTTGAAAAATTCAAGAAACAAATGACTAGAAGATTTGAGATAACAGATTTGGGACTTATGTCTTCTTATCTCGGGATTGAGGGCAAGCAAAGTGAAGAAGGAATTTTCCTTTCTCAAAGGGCTTATGCAGAAGCAATATTGAAGGAGTTCAAAATGGTTGATTGTAATACAATTTCAACACCTATAGCATGTGGAATAAAACTTTCTAAGTTTGATGGAGCTGAAAAGGTGAATTCAACCCTTTTTAGAAGATTAGTTGGAAGATTGAGATACTTAACCTGTATAAGGCCAGATATTTTATGTAAAACCCGCCCCGAAATAAATAAGAAATTTTATTTATTATTCCCAGAATTTAGTAATAGATAATATTAAGTAAATTAATTGGAATTTAACTACGGAGATATTTTAAAGATGAGTTATTTAATTAAGTTAAAAGATAACTTAAGCAATGGGACATTGAAAGTGTGACAATTAATAGGATTGATTTAAAAAAAAACAATAATGAAACTATAGTATATTTGGATTAGTTGGCCCATGTGACAAATAAGAAGTTTAAAACTTTAGTATGATTAAAGAGATTAATTGGGATGGGATGTCACATGAGAAGGAGGCTTTCATTTTGTTTTCAAAAGAAAACCCGAATTTCTATTTTGGGCATCATCCCCTTCTCCATTCCCTTCATTGTAATCTCTCTCACCACCTACCAGACCGGTGCTCCCCACCTTACCTCCGTGGCTGGCGGCCAACTCCGCCTGTGGCCAGGGCTCGGTACGCCTCACACCACCCCAGCCCGCCAAGCGGTAGCGTGCCGCGCCGGCGGTGCCACTGCACGCAGCTGCGTCGCCAACCCCTTCACGCGCACCGGCCCGTGGCGCCGCCGCCACAGCAGCTGCCCGGCCATGCCTTGTACTGCCGCTACAGCCGCGGCCACGCGCCCCGGCCCTGCGCCGCCCGAGCTGCAGGCGCCCATCCCGTCGCGCCCGCACTGTGCACTACATCTGCACAAGCTCGAGCCTACCCGGCCACGCCACTTACATGCGTGAAACCCGTCGCTGCCTACTCAGCGCCGATCGCCGTCATCCATCGCGATAGTGAGAATTTCTAACCTTGAATAATTATAAGATTTTGGGGCTATTAAGGGGCTTTGATTGAAAGACTAATGATGATTGATTATATATATGGGTTGTAGGAGTCATTTGAATTGAATACCATGTAATATTGCAAGTATGCTTGTAGAGATGGATAAATGAATGCTTGTATGTGTGAGTTATTAAATCCATGTGTAATGGATAAATCATGTAGAATGTTTGTATATTTTCGGGGCCCTAGAAATAGAGGAGATGCTACCCAAATTTCTTCGAAAATATATGTTTTATTCTCCATGAATTATATAACAATTGATTCCTCTTAAGGAGCATGTTAGAGCCTTCTTCTATGCTAAGGATGGAGATGGATACATCTCGTATTATGTGTAAATTCATAGCTTCGTATTGCTATCCATTTGAGGACATGAGATAGTGACCAATGTTTAGTGTGGTGAGTTGGATTGGAACCTTCCTTGCTATTTTTCTATGGAGTTTTGATCTTTGGTTGATATGATGCTCCTATTTTCATTTGATATACAAAGTTTTGACTTTCTCTTTGATACAGAGATTGGTTTTGGGGTTCTAAGGTATATGGATGTTTTTGAGAATCAGATTTGTATATGAAGAGTTTGTTGAAGGAAGGGTTGATGTAACTCTTTTGAGGATTGAGATGTGTCTGGAATTCTTGGAACTCCTGTGTTTTGTGTTTAAGAACAAGATAAATTATGAATACTTGTCTTGAGTTTCTCAGAGAATATATATATACCCCTATCTTGGTTATAATTGTCACTCACAATCTATTAGAGGATGCCATGCTTCCTAGAGAAATTTGGTCACTGTTCTTACTATTGACTAATTTATGTTCTTTGTTATGTGATTTTGATTCAGACTATAGTCTGAAATATGGTGCCTGATTTTGAGACTGAAGTCCTTAAAAATTAGTTGACTATGGCTAAGAGAAGCTACAAGCTATGGGCCCTAAGATGGTATTGTATTTTTTTTTTTTTTTTTTTTTGAGGATTTAATTGTTGACCTTGTGTGTACTAGTTATAGCTTTGAACAACGAGAACCAAATGGAGCAACTTATGGATTAGTTGTGTAGGTTATTATGGGCATGATATTAAAAATTGAGATATTCTTGAACAACATGCCAACTTCTAAAATATGTTATGCATTACTTGGATCTAGTTGACTACCATGTGACGGGCCTTGATTGGGTAACTTTCACTAGTTGGGCTTGCCTAAGGCATTATATATAAATGTGAGTTACCAAATAATAGAATGGAAACTGTTGTGTATTTGATTTTTATACTTCCTTGGATTAAGGATATGTGTGATTAATTGTAAAGCTTGGTTGAAGTTTGAACTCCAAGGAATGGAATTTCTGTAGGAATTACTTTAGTAACTACAGTAACCCAAGGGCAGACTTTTCGACAATTTTCCAAAAGACTCGGAATTTGATTCTGATCATCCTGATAGTTAATAATAAAAATTGTACTGGTAGGTGTTGTAGGGCCCTAACCTATCAGTTATAATTTAAAAGCCGACATTTCGATAAACTCACGATTTGGGTAATTAAATGCATGTAATATATTTAGATTGTTATGAAATGTTATGTGATGAACATTTACCATGTTTAGAACGTGGTGAGGAGGTCAAGGACCTGAGTGGAAGACTCAGACCAGGGTAGGTCCTAGAAGCGAATGAGGTAGGCTCTCCCACGGGTATTGTGAGTATTTCTAACTCATAGTGTTCTATTGATTTCTATTGTTGTTGTGCTAGATGGATGTTGGAGTCCATCTTTTGATTCCTGCTCTATCTATTGACATATTATGTTGGTTGCATTTGTCTAAGCTTGTATTTTTTGATATGATCTGCTTTGAGGGAGTACCCCTTGACATTCTTCTCGTGTTGTTGTGGGATGACCAGGAGGTGGTACTCCATGGCATATGGCCAGTGGGAGTGATACTCCATGGCATATGGCCAGTGGAGTACCCTCTGGCATCCTACTTGCACCTGAGATGGTTAAGGGGGATGGTACTCAATAGCAATCTGTTGATTTTTTATTCTTTGCATTAAGTATTCCTTCCTTTTACCTTGCTTATGATTATTGTACTCTTATTTCCTCGAGAGGTCCCCAATACATATTCGAGATGGGTTTCCTCATATGTATCGGCTTTATATCTCGGGGAGATTATTGCTTTCCTCATTTTCTTATACATATTTGAGTCGAGTTTACTCCTTAAATATGTTTGGCTTCCGATTTCGATGAGATCATTGATTATATATATATTCAAGATGTTGCTGCTTTGGATATATATGTATACCTGTTGTTAGGTATTCGTACTAGAAATCTCTTACGTACAGGCACGATACATCGATGTAGGCCCCGGCAGAGGGTGTATAATTTTTGGCCACAAGCACTTGGTGCTCCATCGGACGGAGGCTCAGTCAGAGGGCGATACTATCTGGCCATGTATACATGATTGATATAGCGCTATTCGGCGTAGACCGGAGATGATATCTGGAGGATATCATATGATATTGGAGGTATCATTGTATCGCATATGCTAGGAGATTGAGTACATCTGTGGATTTATTCACATTCCCGAGACTTGTTATTTGCTTGTGATGTTGTTTCACTTGCATATTTGCACTTGCTTTATTCTGTTCTTTGCTTATGGCTTTCGACACCTTTATTGATTTATGTGCGATCCTACTGGGCCTTTCTTTAGCTCATGCACTTGGTTGCTTTATTTGTCCCAGGTGACGATGAGTAGCTAGGAGTGGGACTCAGGAGGGAGCTTCCGCGGGACAGCCTAGCAACGTCGGGGATATTTTGAGCTGAGGTTTGCCGGCCTCTATTCTTTTCTGAGTGAGAGTTGTATCATTCAGGACTTGTATAGGGCTTTTGTATAACCTTATATATTTTCTTCCGTTGATTAATAATTTTAACTCTGTTTTAATTATCTGCTTGTGTTACTGAGCCTTGCGTGCTTATAGGGGTGACCCTATAAGTACACGGCGTCTGTCGCGTGTGCCGAGGCCCGGGACCCGGGTTCGGGGCGTGACATTTTATACGCAGTTGGTATTGTTAGTCGTTACATAGAAGCACCAACTATGACCCATTGGAAGGCAGCTAAAAGAATTCTCCGTTACATGAAAGGAACATTAACTTATGGCATGTTTTACACTACTGCAGAAACTGTCAAGTTGTATGGGTTTAGTTACAGTGATTGGGGAGGAGATATAGATGATCGGAAAAGCACAAGTGGCTTTGTGTTTTCCATGGGCACTGCTGTGTTTTCTTGGAGTTCTAAGAAGCAACCGATTGTTACTCTATCAACATGTGAAGCTGAATATGTGGCAGCTGCCTCCAGTGTTTGTCATGCAATTTGGTTGAGAAGGCTCCTAATTTATTTGAAGTTTGAACAACTTGGTGTTACTATTGTCTTTGTGGACAACAAATTAGCCATTGCATTAGGAAAGAATCCAATCTTTCATGAAAAAAGCAAACACATCGATACTAGATACCATTTTATTAGAGAGTGTGTTGGAAAGAAGGTAATTCAGTTGGAGTATATGCAATCTAAAGATCATGTGGCTGATATATTCACTAAACCTTTAAAGTTTGAAGATTTCTACAGGTTGAGAGCTGTTCTTGGAGTTATCAAAGGTTAACTACAAGTTTAAAGAGGAGAAATGTTGAATTAGTAAACTTGTGTTTTTGTTAACTAAGGGTCTGTTGACTTTAATAAGTCTACTTTATGTCTTGGGATATGTATTTTGATCATGTGGTTGATGTTCTCTTTTGAGTGTCTGAAAGAGGAACTAGAATGTTGTAGAACGTTGAAAAAAAAAAGCTGAAAAGAAACCAGGGTGTGCGTGGTTGCCTTTCTATATAGAAGTTTAGAAAAATCATGGAGTCTTAATCTCTGTTTTTCCTCTGTTTTTCATCAGATTGCTGCAGGTTGATTACTTTGAGAAACTTCAACAGGGCTAATGTTCAGTTGTTCCCGGTGCACTCTAACCACTTCTCTTGACGCTCTAAAGCTTGTGGCAAATGTTAATTGTAGCTGATTTTGTATGTTCTTGAGTGAATGATGGAGTTTGGAGTTTGAGTGTATTTTGTTCTTCAGTAGCAGCCCCGTATATATATATATATATATATATATGTTTTGATCCTTGTTAGTTGAGTCAAAGTTGGTTTGTATGTATGCTCAGTTGTATGTACGTGTGATCATGTCTCTCTCTCTCTCTAAGAAGTTGTCATTATAAGTCTTATTAAAGACATGTTATGTTAATGTAATTGTAGTGCAGTTATCTGTGAAAGATGTTCTTTTTCTTCTTCCTTTGAACCTGATCTTCATTCTCTTTTGTAATACTGACATACTAGCATAATTTGATCCTTGTTTTCTCCCCAACAACTTATCACTGGTTCCAAACTTCATTACGAAATAAACACACACAATGAATGTTTAGCTGAAAGTCGATCTTTAAGAATTCAACAAATTTATCCGAAAATTTCTTAAACTCTTTGATATCTTCTCCTCTTCTTCCTCCCTTTGAACTCCAATTTGAAACCACTAAATAATCATACTGAGCACTCAACTCAAGCTTAGAAAATTTCATTCCTGGAGCTCTGAGATATCAATGGCTTCATCGTTAGAAGCTACCAGAGGACCATACGTGTTGGCTGGAGTGTTGTCTTGCAACAGAAAGGCTCTTGATAGACAGCGATAAAAAAAAATTAAAAAAAAGCATCAGTTAAGTTGCTACATAGAGACAATGAAGGAGAAATTGGAGAAGATGAAACACATGTAGTATCATTTGGAGGCTGCAGAATCAAGGAATTGCTAGGCGCAAGCTCTTGAATTGTCACGAAGGCTGCTGAATATTACTTAGCTAGCCGAAATTTGAATGAATTGCTGGGCTCCAAGCTGTTGAATTAACAGAGAAGATCCAACAAGTTGTTGGACAATGAGTGTGAGGAATGGAGCTTGCTGAGCTTCATTACCGAGCTGTGAAGAATAGAGCCAGCCGAGCTTCATTGCTGAACTGCATAACTTATCCGACCTTACCAAGGAGTAGCCAAGGTATTAACCGAGTGATCCATCCAATAACGAGGAGTCAGGCAATCAACCGAGATGCTTAGTGAAAGAACGACCGATCCGAGATGTAGGGCAAAACTACCGAGGTACTGCCAAGGAGTCATATTGGGATGAGCTGCCAAGCTTAGCGAGATACTCTTCCATAGATGGTTAGCCAAGATGGATGATTGTGAAGGCGTTTGAGTGAAGAAGAGGACAAGATGAGGTCTAGGAAAAGTTCAAGGCGGTAATCCCGAGTTACCGAATCTTAGGAGGCATGGCACCGGATCTTGGAAGTATAAGATCTAACAGTGCATTCTAACATTACAGGTGAAGTGATAGGTGAGTGTCATACAAGGAAAGGAGAAAAGGTATCTTAAGATTTACACAAGAAAAAGGAGATAAAAGGGATGTGTCTTCTTTTTCCTTAAGACGCTGAATATACTGAAGCAGTGAGTATCTATACACTTGAGAGTGAAAGTAAGAGAGCTTTTCTCCTTGTATCTTCTTCTTGCTTGAATCTCTCTGAATATAGTAAGGGTGTGGGTCGTGGACGTAGGCACGTTGCTCAACAACATTAAAACATTGTGTTGTTGTGCTTACTTGATCTTGTGCAAGTTGTAGGTTGTTTGGTCAGCCCCCTCTACCGATCTATTTCCGTTGTGTTGTGACAACTCGAGGAGCAAACGATATGCCTGTTCTGGTGTAGAGTTGAAGGAGAAAGCGTTTATAGTGTTGTTGGAGAAAAGAAGGCTGACGACACCATGTACAAGATCAAGAAGTTCAACGGTGAAAACTAAGCGTTCTGGAGAATGCAAATGGAAGACTACCTGTATCAGAAAGACCTATGGCGTCGGGTGACCGGTGAGAAGGACAAAGACTCCACAGATAAGGAGTGGAAGTTGCTTGACCGGAAGGCTCTTGGGGTTGTTCATCTGACGACTTCTACTACAAACTACTACAATTGCTTCCAATATCTCGAAAGCAAAAACAACAAAGGAGTTGTTTAATCTCTTGGAGGTGATGTATGCTGGCAGTTCCTCTGTACACAAGGAAAACATGGTGACTAGTTTCATGGATTTGAGGATGTCTAAAGAAGAAAGCGTGGCCAATCATTTGAACGAGTTTCACAAGCTTAATAATCAGCTGGATGCAGTAGGTGTAAAGTTCTCAGAGGACATAAAAGACATCTACCTTATCAAGTCATTGCCGAAGAGTTGGAGCATCTTCAAGACCGTAGTGTTCAACTCAAAGGGCAAGGTTGATCTGACACTGAGTGATGTGGTACCACAAATGCTAGCTGAGGAGATCAGACGGAAGGACGGCGAGACTTCCACATGCTCAAGCTCAACCTTATCCTTGGATGATAGTGGGCAACAGTCATAGAGAGGAAGGCAGGTCAGTCGGGGGAAATCCTGACAAGGATGCTCTAAGTCTTGAAATGGCAAGAGGGGTAGTTCTTGCTGGAATTGTGGCCAGGCGAGCCACATGAAGCGGGACTACACTGCTCCGCCGAAGGGCGACAAGGGAGGCAAGAATACTATGAACCTTACCGGGAATACCAAGTGCATGCTATTGTCAATAAAAGATAAATATGGTACATGGATAGTGGATTATGGTGCATCCTTCCATTCTACAAACAACAAAGAGCTGTTAGACAGTTTTATTATTACAGACCTCTGCTAAGTGCATCTCGGCAATAACAACACGTGTAAAGTTATTGGTAAGGGGAATGTGAAACTTCTACAATAGGACGACACAGTATTCGTGTTGAAAGATGTCAGACTTGTGCATAATCTGACGAAGAACTTGATCTCAGTAGGCGAGTTGGTTGTAATAGGAATAGCTACAAAGTTTGTTGGTGACATCTGAAGCATGAGTAAAGCCTCCTTCATAGTAGCTAAGGGGTAGAAAGTCGACACACTCTACATGTTCTCATCCCAAGAATAGTCATCCATATTGGTGGCATCGTAGGCAGTAGATACCACAACGTGGCACAGATAATTAGGCCAAATGAGCAAGAAGGGTATGCAAGATTTGATGAGCAAGGGAAGATTCCCGACCTAAAGGACGTGAATCTGGACTTCTGTAAGGATTGTGTTATGGGCAAGCTAAACAGGGTTACCTTCATGATGATCGTCAAGCAGAGGAAATTAGAGCCCTTGGAGCTGGTACACACAGACGTCTGGTGTCCGGCTAAGCTAAAATCTCTCAGAAATGCTCTACACATTGTAACTATTATTGATGATGCATCTCTCAAGATTTGGGTTTACTTCTGTCAAAATAAATCTGATGTATTCGACTTATTCGTCAAATAGAAAACACTTGCGGAGAATGAGACAGGACTAAAGCTGAAGTGCCTAAAGTTGGACAATAGAGAAGAGTATTGCAGTCGGGAATTCCGATACTACTATGACAAGCATGGGATCCAACGACTTATAACAACCCCCCGACAGTCGAGGCAGAATGGTGTGGCAGAGTGGATGATTTGAAAACTTCTGGAGAAAGCTCGGAGTATGAGGACTCATGCCGGGCTGCCGACCACATTCTGGACCTATGCTGTAGACACAGTGGCATACTTGATCAACAGATCTCTGTCTTATTCTCTGGATGGTGGCTTACCCGAGGAAGTATGGACAGAGAAGAAGGTAAAACTTAACTTCTTAAAGGTGTTTGGATGTGCAGGCTAGGTACATGTTGAGCCTGAGAATGCAGGGAAGCTCGACCCTAGGTCGAGCAAATGCTATTTTATTGACTATGGAACCGACAACTATAGGTACAAGTTGTGGTATGCCGGGCAGAAGAAGGTGATTCAGAGCATTTATGTCGTCTTCAACAAGTCAGATTTGTACAAGGACCGTTAAAATCCACAAAAGGGGAAGAGTGTTTCCGAGTTTGTAGATTTTGAGGTAAAAAATCCCCAAGTGCCGAGGGTGCACACGAAGCTATTGAAGCCGAGTCTGCTGAGTCAAGCTTTGCCCAAGAAGCTTCTCAACCGGCCAATTTTTGAATGAAGACCACCAAGAAGATGGTCGGCAAGTGATGATGGCGGTGAAAACCCATAGTTCTCAAATATTCCTCTGCAAAGACTAGTCGGCTGGAAGAGCAACCGAGTACGCAAACCAACTATAAGGTATGACTCCAGCTTTAACTATCTACTTCTGACAGATAGTGGCGAGCCTGAAAGCTTTGAAGAGCCATGCGATGTAGACTCATCTCTTGAGTGGGAGCATGCTATGAATGATGAGATGGACTTATTGTCATCAAACAACACTTGGGAACTGACTGAACTGCCCAAGGGGAAGAAGGCTTCGCACAACAAATAGATCTACCGGTTGAATGAAGAAGTTGATGGAAGCAAGCGCTACAAAGCTAGACTGGTAGTTAAGGGCTTTGAACAACAGCATAGAGTAGACTTCACAGAGATTTGTGCTCCAGTAGTGAATAGTGCAACCATCCGACCAGTCTTGAGCATTGTAGAGGTGGAAGACCTACACCTTAAGTAGTTGGATGTGAAAACTGTATTCTTTCATGGTGATTTGGAGGAGATCTACATGCATCAACAAAAGGGATACATTGTTAAAGACAAGGAGAAGTTATTTTGTAATCTGAAGAAGAGCTTATATGGCTTGAAGCAAGTTCCAAGGCAATGGTAGAGAAAGTTCGACAGGTTTATACAAACAATCGGGTTCGATTGGTGTCACTCGGACCACTATTGCTATTTTAGGAATCTCGGTACCTTTTATATCATACAAATAGTCGATGACATGCTGATTGCAGGGTCCGACATGGTTGAGATTGCGAATCTCAAGAAGAGGATGTCTCAAGAATTTGCGATGAAGGATCTGGGTCCATCAAGAGATTCTTGGGATGCAGATTATTCGAGAGAGGAAGAAGAACGAACTGAGGCAAACCCAAGCCGAGTATGTTGAGAAAGTGCTTCTGAGATACAATATGCAGAGTAACGAGTCGGTCAGCACTCTACTTTTAGAAGCAAGCTCCAACCACTACCAAAGAGCGAGATCAGATGAAGAGGATTCCTTATGTTTCAGCATTGAACTTCCTCATTACGCCATTATTTGTACCAACCCCTACATCTCTCATGTAGTCGGGGTAGTAGAGAGGTACATGAATCCAAGAAACGAGTACTGGGAGGCAGTGAAGTGGATTCTCAGGTTCTTGAGAGATACAACTCGGATAAGTTTGTGCTTTGGTGGTTCAAGCATCAGACTAATTGGTTATGTGGATTCCGACTTAGTCGAAAACTTAGATCCAGGAGGAGTACCACAAGCTATGTGTTCATACTCGGTAGTGGAGAGGTAGTATGGCAGTCATAGCTTCAAAAGTTGATTACTCTATCTTTGATCGAGGCAGAGTATGTTGCAACCACAAAGGCGTACAAGGTATTGATATAGCTGAAGGTAGTCCTGAAGGAACTGACAAGGAGCAAGGTGAGTGTTGGTTGCACTCAAACAGTCAGAGTGTTATTCTTAGCCAAGAATGCAGCGTTCTATTGAAGGACTAAGCACATCGACATCAAGTATCACTTCATATAAGAGCTCGTAGAAGAGAAGAAAGTGAATTTGGACAAAATCCACATGAAGGACAACCCGATGAAAATACTAACAAAGGTTGTTACTATGAAGAAGTTGAGGACATGCTCAACCTCCATCGATCTCTGACACTAGCATACCGAGTTACCCATACCCAAAGTTTGTCCAGATCGAGACTTGAGAGCTGGATAACGGCTAGTCTCAAGTGGGAGAATACGGAGGTGTAGATGAAGATGAAGACGAAGTGCGTCAGACTCCAAGTGAGAGATTGTGAGGAATGGAGCCTGCCTAGCTTTATTGCCGAGCTGTGAGGAATTGAGCCAGCCGAGCTTCATTGCCGAACTGCAGAACTTGTCCGACCTTGACAAGGAGTAGCCAAGGTATCCACCGAGTGATCCGTTCAATACGAAGGAGTCGGGCAATCACCCGAGGTGCTGACTAAAGGAATGATCGATCCGAGATATTGGTCGAGTGATCGAGTTTGCTAGCGAGTGACTGAGCATGTCGGGCCAAACTACTGAGGTAGTGCTGAGGAGTCATATTGGGACGAGCTACTGAGCTTGGGGACATACTCTTCCCGAGATGTTCAACCGAGATGGATGATTGTGAAAGCGTTCGAGTGAAGACGAGGACAAGCCAAGGTCTGAGAAAAGTTCAAGGTGGTAATCCCAAGTTGCCAAATCTTAGAAGACATGGCGCCAGGTCTTGGAAGTATAAGATCTAACAGTGTAGTCTAACATTACAGGTGATGTGACAAGTGAGTGTCACACAAGGCAAAGAGAAAAGGTGTCTTGAGAGTTACACCAGAAAAATGAGATATAAAAGGGATGTGTCTTTTTCTTCCTTAAGACGTTGAATGTATTGAAGTAGTGAATGTGTATATACTTGAAAGTGAGAGTGAGAGAGCTTTACACCTTGTATCTTCTTCTTACTTGAATCTCTCTGAATATAGTAAGGGTGTGGGTCTTGGATGTAGGCACATTGTGGAACCATGTTAAAACCTTGTGTTGTTGTGCTTGCTTGATCTTGTGTAGGTTGCTGGTTGTTTGGTCAGTCCCCTCCATCGATCCCTTTATGCTATGCTAGGACAAATCGAGGAACAGATGTTGTGCCTGTTCTATTATAGAGTTGAAGGTTTAGATTAACCCCAACATTAAGATGGGCATGTGTGGCAAAGGTGTCAAACGGGTCATGCCAGGCCAGCTTTGGTTCGTGTCTATGTCGGCGCAACACCGCTCATTATCATGTTGTGCAAACATGGCCCATGAGTTTTCAATGGTTGGCCCATTAATTCCAAAAAAGATAAAAATAACCCCATAAATTTAGAAAGTTTTTTAAAAAATTCTTTAAAAAATCTAAATATATTAAAATTTCAGAAAATCACTAAAAAAAACACAAATAGAAGAATAAGGAAAAAAATCCAAAATACAAATTTTCCAAATAATCTAAACAATCTGAACTCTTATGGTCTTAACAATCTAAAAAATCTAATTATCTAAACAATTCTGTTAACGTTGATACTAGTGGGCCAATGGCAATAAACGTAAACGGCCTCTAGGCCAGCTGTTTGGCAAACGACTTCGAGTCTAAGCCAGCCTCTGGCACCTCCTCCTCGAACCCCAGTCATACTAGCACTCGACCTTCTTCTTCAAGCCTCAGCCAACCCCTCGACAATGTCCTCATTTGATTCATTGAATTGAAGTAGATGAAAAAGGAGAAATAGAGAAACAAAGAAGTGGAGAAGGAGAACTAATATAAAGGAAGAGGATGGAGGACAACCTAGAAATTTTAAAGATGGGCATAGTCATCATTTAGCTCACTTGGCTGGTGTCTGGCAAAACACATGTATGCCTTGCTGAGCTGGCACATGGATCGTGTCATGCTGTCTTATGGGCTACGTGGGTATTGTCCTAGTACGAGTATGACCCCAAGCTAGGCCTAGGCACTACCGAGGTCTACAATAAAGGGTTATGCCAGCCCACAGGCGAAATGGGCAAAATGACATCTATAGTGAAGGGTCATGGAGCAAGCAATAGGTAACGATGATCGGGCATGGTGTGGAGACGAGGTAGCACAGAGAGAGGAAGACCACTGTACCCTCCGAGACTTAAAAGATAAAGAGGTTCTCTGTAACACCCTAGCCCGATACCGGGACAGAATGTCACACCAGTTGGGCCGGGAGTGCACCCAGCCCATAAGCTGTGTAATATAAACCTTATGAGAATAATAATCAAACTAAATAGACTAAATTAAATAACGAAGTATTTAAACTTACAAACTTTACAATTCTTGCGGAAGCATTCTAAAATTTGAACATCAAATTAGGATAGACTATCCCCAACAGCTAAGTCAGAGCCATCTACAGGAGAACTCAATCTCGTCTACCTGCACATTTCACTTGAGTGAGATTCACTATACAAAGTACATCTATAATATCAAATAAAATAGTATCGAAATAATGCTAATCAATTCATATACATTATCTCTGTCAATAACATGCTAAAAGCATATGAAACTCGGATAAATCCAAAACATGAAAACCTCGATGTTAACACATGGATATATACATGTTCTTACAATTATTTTAGCAATGTAATCATTATCCTAGCCTCCAGGTGTGTCAACTCACAATTTTGGCAATCGGGTTTAATAACATCACAATTTAATAAGAAATCATAATTTCAATATCAAGAATTCTAGTCTCTACGGACTGTGCTCCCACAGAACCGTAAGTCTGATATGATAATCGGCCTCTACGGACTGTGCTCCCACAAAAACGTAGGTCTGATTGATAGCAAATCTCTGCAAACTGTGCTCCCACAGAAACGTAGGTCTAATCTGGTAAATCGGTCTCTACGAACTGTGCTCCCACAGAATCGTAGGTCTGATCTAGTAAACCGGTCTCTATGAACTGTGCTCCCACAGAATCGTAGGTCTGATCTGATAAACCGGTCTCTACGAACTGTGCTCCCACAAAATCGTAGGTCTGATCTAGTAAACTGATCTCTACGAACTGTGCTCCCACAGAAACGTAGATCAAATTTGGTGGTCGTCTCTACGAACTGTGCTCCCATATAATCGTAGGACTAATCTGGTGGCCTGTCCTAACTCAATGCCCAGATATAATACCAGACAAGTCCCGGGCGGAACGTATCTCTGTCCCCAACAAACCTCTAGTATAAACCTGGTTATCTTAATTAATGTACACGTTTGTCAATAATTGTAATATCTCTTTATCTTGTTCATGTTCTCATTCTTCATTTCATCTATTCACATATCTTTCCATTTACAATACATGTAATAAACAATGAAGACGCTAGTAATATGATCATAATATCAACCAGTAACATTGCACAACTTCGATATAAAACTCATAAAAATTCGGATCAACAAACCCGACGATCAAATCCGATCATAAAAACCATACCAATGTATAGTGAAATCACTCACCTATAGACCTTTGCTAAATTTAGGTTTGCCCCGGTCCACACGACATTTCTGGGACGTTCTTCCTTTTTCCTAGTAATCATAATACGAAAATTGTAAATACGGGAACCGTATTCTCAACTTGTACCCTACTTGCGCTCGATAAAATACAATATACTTGTTAAACTATTTAAACATGATTCTTAGCTAGAATTTAATACATGCATCAAAATTCATAAGAATACGGAAACCATATTCTTACCTTAACTCTAATTA
Organism: Dioscorea zingiberensis; assembly: GCA_026586065.1. Taxonomy (NCBI): domain Eukaryota; kingdom Viridiplantae; phylum Streptophyta; class Magnoliopsida; order Dioscoreales; family Dioscoreaceae; genus Dioscorea; species Dioscorea zingiberensis. The sequence goes on along the minus strand of CM048819.1, from coordinate 15,243,086 downwards.
GGTTCGTTAGGGTAAGGTAAAGATGAAATCATTTAATTCAATCACGGCATGATTTCCTCCTATCAAATATTTCATACTTTCCAAAGCACATACTAATACAAAATCCCTAACTCTCTTACATAAATTCTTAACATGTTAAGGAATAAAATCTACCTCATCTTAAGCACATCTCAAAGCTTCTAACATGCTCTCTAGATGTGATTTATTGCTAAGTATGATCATGGGAATTAAATCAAGCATCAATACTAGAATTTTCTACGAAAATTTGGCAGCATCTCCTCTATTTGGAGGGCCCCGAAATCATACAACATTCTCACAAACAATTGTACTTAAAACACATACAACTAATGTCCCTTGAATACCTAACTCATGGCATCAAAACACAACCATTTTCCAATCTCATCCCTCCCCTAATTCCCTCTCAATTTCACGCTTCCATAGCTGTGAATCTTTTAATCTGAATACATGCACAAATCCCTCCCCTAATTCCCTCTCAATCTCATCCCCCCCCCCCCCCCCCCCACCCCTTTGCGCTTTTCCCTCACACGCGCACAGTTCCCATTTTTCCTCTCATGGGCGAACAGGGGGAGAAGAGAGAGGGATGGCTGATTTCTCTCTCTCTCTCTCAATTTCCATTTATTAAGTAAATTAATTTAATGAACTTAGGTCTCCAAAAATTTTCTTAACTTGGTTACATTACACCAATCCCATTTAAATTAGACTTCCTTCTAAGTCTTTTATCACTTAATTTAAATAAAAGTTGGGTTCTAAAATTAAAACTTTTTAATTCTTTCATATGAATTAATCAGGATTAATTCTCAATGGCCCGACCCAACATGGCCTTCTCTGGCCCAATTCTTGTGAGACTGAAGTTTAGACCCATTAACTCCCAATTTTCTCCTAATTTTAGTTTTGCAAGAAATAAATTCATTTTCAGTGCAATTAAACTCATGAGATGTTCTAGAAGTTTCAAATTTAACATTGAAAAATTTTGGGGGGTTACACTCTCCTCATCCCCTATGTGGAGATGTGGTTGGTCGGATATATGCTTTTTGTTCATAGAATCGATGTAGGGGGAGCGAAGGACAAAGGATGAGCCTCTAATGATGAACCATGGACTGAGGTCCACTTCAAGGGACAAAGGAGGTCCCCCCTACCGGCGAAGGCACAAGGCCAAGCTTGGGAAAGGGGGAAACACCATCGGGACTACCAATCACCACCACATCAGAGAACCATCAAGGGAGTGGTCGAGGTCTACAAAAACTGTCTCCATCTTAGGCACATAATGAAGGACTGCTGGCGTTTGGAAGCTTACCGGTGTTGTGGGGAGGGGGTATACTAAAAATTGGGGTGATCTATGACCTATCTGGAGCACGCAAGGTTTGAACAACACAAAAGTGAGCTGACCTTAAACAGAGAGGGAAAACACTCGCAAGATGTTGGGGTTGCTAATGGAACAATGATTTTCATTAAAAGAAGGCCTGGGGAGGGAAGGGGGTGTGAAATTGCAAACCGAAGGGGATTGCCAAGCCAGAGTTATATTATGTATCTTTAACATTACACTCCAACATGCTTGTGGAGAAGTAAGAGAAGTAAAGTTGTGCACATACTCGATCATATCGATCATCAAGACGGTGGGGGCTTGGCAGAGCAGAGACTATGCCTGCGACGATGGCAGAGCATTTCTATCAAAATTTATGTTTAACTGATAATCTGATGCACTGATGGAATTTCGATGTAATTTTGATGGAAATAAAGGACTCCAACACAAAAGAATGAAGACTAGAACAAAGGTCGAAGAAAACATGGAGCACTCAACCAAGGGCTGGGCGCGGCGATACCCACTGCCACGGAGATAGTACTTGCGCGTCGCAGCTCCTATGCAGCCCTCAGCTAAAATTCTGGCGCCACAGTGCCCGTGTGATACTTACCCGATTATGATTTAAATTTTATCCAATAAGCCTCAAAAAGTCTATATAAAGAGTTCTAATTCTTTGAGAACTGTAGAAAGTGTTGGCAAAAGTAGGGTTGGGTGTTTTGACAGCCCCCCCTCTGTATATATATAAAAGGATATTTTATACAAAAGACCCCAGAGAAGTACTTATTATATTTTACACAAAAGACCCTATAGAAATAACTATTTAGCACTCCCCTTCAAGGTGGGCGATAGATATCAATCATCCCCATCTTGTTACATACTTTATTACACTCTCTAGGACCTAATCCTTAAGTTAAGTAATCGACTAATTGTTCGCCAGAATGAACATGACTCAGCTTCAAAATCCCATTCTCCAGTCGCTCCTTAATGAAGAAGCGATAAATCTCAACATGCTTTATGCGATCATGCTGTATAGGACTGTTAACAATGCTAATGGCCGATTTGTTGTCATACCAGAGCTTCAGTACATTACCTTTAAATAGTCACAGTTCTGACAACAAACTCCGCATCCAAAGCATGTCATAAAGACTAACTGCTATAACACTGTACTCAGCCTTAGCTATAGACCGAGCAACCACCTCTTGCTTCTTTCTACGCCACGACACAAGGTTACCTATAACAAAGATACAGTAACCTAAGGTGGACCTCCTGTCATCTAAGCAGTTTGCCTAATTTGCATCGCAATATCCCTCCACATCCAAGTGCCCATGACTCTTGAACCAAAGGCCTTTCCATGGGCTTCCCTTCAAGTATCTCAGAATCCTGTATATTACCTACATATGCTCAATCCTGGGATCATGCATATACCTGCTTACCATGCTCACAACATATATAATATCGGGTCTCATGTGACATAAGTAGATAAGGTGACCAACAAGTCTCTGATAGTGCTCCTTGCTCACCGAGTCACTAGATTGGGTACATAACTTGTGATTCTGCTCAATCAGAGTAGAAGCTACCCGGCACCCTAGCATTCTTGTTTCAGTACGTAAGTCCAGAACATACTTCCTCTGAGAAAGCACTATTTTTTTAGACGACCATGCAATCTCAATGCCAAGGAAATATCTCAGTTGGCCTAGATCCTTGAACTCAAACTCTTTACCCAGCCTTCATTTTAGGTGAGAGATCTCCTCAACATCATCCCCTGTAATAACAATGTCATCCACATAGACAGCTAGAATTCTGATATGGGATTTGGAGTACTTGTAAAAAACAATGTGATCCCCACTACATTGAATATAGCCCATACCACACACCACGTCTGATCCTGTCAAACAATGCCCTTGGAGATTGCTTCAACCCATATAAGGATTTCCTCAACCTACACACCTTCCCACTTGTCTGTGGAGTAGTAAAGCTAGGAAGAATCTCCATATACACCTCCTCTTATAGATCTCTATGAGAAAAGGCATTTTTGACATCCAACTGATGTAACGGCCAACCAAAGTTCACTGCACATGAGATCATATTCCTCACTGTGCTCATCTTTGCTACTGGAGCAAAGGTCTCATCATAGTATATCCTATAGGTTTGGTTATACCCCTCTGCAACTAGCCTTGCCTTGTACCTATCAATCTTTCCTTCAAGAATTTGCTTCACAGTGTACACCCACTTACAACCAACTGCCCTTTTACTAGTTGGGAGAGGTACAAGTTCCTAGGTCTCATTCTTCTCCAAGGCTTGGAGCTCCTCCTGCATAGCACCCTGCCACTTAGGATCCTGCTTTGCCACTTTCTAGCCATTCGGTATTGGCACTGATTGTAATAATGGAATGAAAGTTTTGTATGTAGGAGATAAGGAAGAATAAGAGACAAAATTAGCAATATCATTCTCAAATCCAATTCTAGCCAGAGGTTTTTCAGCATTAGCTCGAGGTTCTCTACGCAGGGCAATAGGTAGGTAGAGACATTACCACCTAACTCAGAGGGAAACGGGGAAGATCCTGAGAAAGAAGGAAATAAGGAGAGGTCTGGGACAGTGGCATGCGTGGACTGGTCATCAATCTCAATCACAGGGAGTGGTCGTGCCTGTTTCTGCTATAGCTGTGGTTGCTGTTGTTGCTCTCCATGCTCCCCCTAAACACCTGTCTAAGCTCCCCTCAAGTGCCTTCTTCTGTACACCTTTAATTCCCCTTGTCCTTGTGTCAAGTCACTAACTTGTCCTCGTGTCAAGTCACTATCATCATTTCCATATTTATTTCAATCTTGACGCTCCCCCTAATCCATGTCATTCACAAGATACGGCATCAGCCCCACTACATCTCTACTATTCTCCCCCTCTCGACCGGCAACTCTTGTGCTAGGAGAGAAGTCCTGAAAGAGAGATGTCAAGTCTGTCTGCTCATTATAGAAAGGCTTTGACTCCCTGAAGGTCACATCCATACTCACAAATAGTCGAAATAGTCGACGCTTAGTCGAGCTCCAACATCTAGGCTAGAAGAGTACCCAACAAATATACATTTCACAGCTTGAGGTTCCAACTTCCCCACTAAAGGCCTATGATCTCTTACAAAGTAGGTGCAACCAAGCACCTTAGGAGGAATGATGAACTTGTTCTTACCCAGGAGCATCTCGCATGGTATCTTCATTCCCAGCACTCGTGAAGGCATTCGGTTAAATTGCTGTCATAACCGCCTCACTCCATAAGATCTTTGGCATATTCATCATGAGCATGATAGAGCGTGCCACCTCCAACAGATGCGTGTTCTTGCGCTCAGCCACCCCATTTTGTGCAGGAATGTCTGGGCAGGATGTCTGATGTAAAATCCCCTGAGTTGACAAGAATGATGCAAAATCCTTATTAACATGCTCAGTTCCATTGTCAGTTCGTACAATCCGAACCTTTGTATGAAACTGAGTCTTCACACAGGCACAAAAGTCTTGAAAACACCGAAGCACATCACTCTTATGTTTTATTAAATAAATCCATGTCTTGCGAGAATAACAACCAATGGAGGTCACAAACCACTTGAATCCACTAACTGAAACAACTAAACAAGGTCCCCATACATCCTAATAAATAAGAGCAAATGGTTCAACACATCGAAAACCAATACTAGAATAAGTAGAACGTGTATGCTTGCCAAACTCAAAAGCATCACACACAAGTTTACTCCATTCTACTTTGTCCATTAATTCTATTTGCAATCTACGTAAGCTATCAAAAGATAAGTGACCCAGACGACAATGTTGGAGTAGCACTGCAGCCTCTACTCCTTCACACACAACAGCAGCAAGAGCAGTATCAGCACTCCCCTGATCTAACACAGTCCATCACGCATGATGCCAGTCCCAAGCCTTCTCTCCGTTTGCTTCTCTTGGAAAAGCATGATTCTCGATCAAAAAGAACTTGGCAGTCTAATTGATCAACAATAGAGCTAACTAAAAGAAGGTTAACTGCGATGAGGGAACATGCAAGACAGATGAGAGTGTGATTGATGAAGTGCATTTGACCTAGCCAATCCCTCTAATGGGTTGAGAAGTCCCATTAACAGTTTGGACGGTCTCATTATGAGTATGCCTATATGGTAAATATGATGCAAACTTACTACATGCACCAGTGACATATCTAGATGCTCCTGAGTCTACAATCCATTCAATATGCGAGTTCTTTGTGGATGCACGTACCTGAGCCTAAATACCTGTGCCCGCATGGGCATAGTTGGCAAAGTTACCGAAACCAGCGGTCATAGTAAGATACTGTGTGGCCTGGCCCTTCCCTTGGAGCTTTCAATCCTCATCTTGAACTATCGCAACTCCTCCAACTAAGCAGCATCAGTAGCGGACATCTCAACAATCTGACCCTCATCAGTAACTGTTAAGTTGGCTTTAGGACCAGCATGACCTCGACCACGACCTCCTCCACGTGCACCTCTATAGGCCCCTCTGAATCCACCTCCAGGATGATCGCGACCAGGATTACGTGGCTGTGGTAAACTAAAGCAGAGATGCCCCTTCTTCCCACAATTGTAGCACTCGCTATCGTCGGTAACAGGAGCAAGAATTACCAATGCAGACTAAATAGGGGATGATGTATCACCAGTCATCACCTTTAGTCTAACCTCCTCTTGGACCACCGCAGCGCTAGCCTCCTCCTTAGTAGGAAGGGAAGATTAATAACACATTGTGGCTCTCCTGTACTCAATCTTTGCATTCAAGCCCTTCAAAAAATGAGTCACCCTCCTGCGCTCGATCCATCTCTTACCCAAAGCTGCACATATAGTATCTAGAAATGCCAAGGGGTCATAATAGTCCAAGTTAGACCAAAGGTGCTGCAACTCAGCAGCATACTCCAAAACACTCTTCTCTCCCTGCTTCAGATTCTTAATTTTTGTCTGCACCTCAACCATAAGCATCACATTCCCTGCTCCAGAATATAGCTTGGCCAGTATCTTCCACATATCAGCCGCATTACTGATTGCCTTCACTATCCTGGCAATGGTCGGAGACATCGAACTCATCATCTATGCCACCACCGAGGAATTAGTAGTGTGCCAGGTCCTCCACTCGATGCTCTCCTTGTCTGCAGGCTCAAAATATGTCTCCTGCACATAATGCTCCAACCCCTTTATGCTCAAGATCAAACTCGCCCTCCGAGACCAACTCAGATAGTTCTTTGTCCCTTCTAGTTTCATATCATTTGACATCAGCTCCAACCTCTGCACCATCTCAGGCCGTATCACAATTTCTCGATTGGATGAGGCATCGGCCTCACTCTTGGTTATGAACATCCTTGCAAGTTCCCCAAGAATATCCTTCATATCCTGAGTTGTGGCTGGGTTCGCCACCTCCACAGTCACCTAAACTCAAGCGGCAACGAATGGTGATCAGGCAAACGACGATGGCGAGATCAGGATGGGGCCAGCGGCTCTGATACCATGTAGAAAGTGTTGGCAAAATTAGGGTTGGGTGTTTTGACAGCCCCCCTCTATATATATATAAAAGGATATTTTATACAAAAGACCCAAGAGAAGTAACTATTATATTTTACAAAAAAGACCTTATAGAAATAAGTATTCAACAAGAACAAACAACCTCTGATAGATTACGAATACGGGTATTGTAGCATCTAAATCTGGTAGTTACAACAGCTAATTTTGGAAGGCATCCAAGTTAGTTGTCGTGGAGATTCTAAAAGAGGAAGGTGATATTTTTTGGGTGTGCAGACGTTTATATAAGACCTTGTTCTGAAGATTTAGGATGAGCCACTGGAGAGAGACCCTAGTGTGTGGGTTAGAGTGGGCATCAATCAATCTTAAGAGGGTATATTGTTGAGAGTGTGAGTGACTATCATGTGTACTCATGTCTTTACTCTGCTTTTAGTCGATTGTTATCTCCAGGGTTGGTCCCCAGACGTAGGCTTGGAAGTGGCCGAACTGGGTTACCAATTGGAGTGTCTCCTCTCTTAATGTTTCTACTTTGTGGTTGTGTGTGTGCTTGTTGAATTCATTGAGAAATCATCATCCTTGAAGTCACACAACCCCCATCAACAGAAATAACAATGTTCAACCTGTGAGAAATTGGCCTTAATGTTTATGGATCATAGTCATATATATCTCAAATAACAATAACTCTTAAAGTGGTTGGTTGTGAGTAAGTTTGTTTTTTTTTTTTTTGCCGTTAAGTATTTTTTTATTAAATTTAGCATTTCTTTTTATTTATTTTTTTATTTAGTTTAACGAAAAACAAAAGCATAAGAAAAACATTTTTAAAGATTTTCTCATAATCTATAGGGGTTGTTTTCTGAAGAAGCACTTCACCCATAAAAAAAAAAGGGTTAAAGCCATTTTTGGTCCCTGAAAAAACGACCAATGTTCATTTCCATCCCAAAATTCAAAATTTGTTCAATATGGTCCTTATGTATTGTATATTTTGACATTTTGGGTCCCTATATATTCCATATTTGGGCATTTTAGGTCCCTATTGCTGACTTGGCGGTTATGTGGAATACCAATGAAATGCATATAATCTTTTTATTATTATGTTTAGGTCGTTATTTTGCTGATGTGGAGTGATAAGTGGCAGTATATGCTAATGTGGACCGTATTGAACAAATTTTAAATTTTTGGGATGGAAATGAACATTGACCCTGTTTTCAGGGACCAAAAATGGCTTTAACCCTAAAAAAAACCAGGTGACATCATTTTTCTAGAGAAAACTAACCTCTAACAACGATTCCCCATAACCTTTTCCACATGGGTATAAATGTATCAAGAGCACAAGTGTATCTTATCTAGAGAGTTTTCAAAGAAATGGTATTTTCTATACCACGACAAGAGTTCACTTGATAAGAGTTTTCTCAGAGTTAAACCAAAGCATAAGAGAAAAGTAACTGTTCTTTTCTAACGTGTTGATTTTTTTTCAAGATTTGAGTTATTAACATCAACGAAAGTTGATAACTCATTCCTCTCACAAGAAGAGGGTAACGGGTTCGAATCACGCTTTTAGTGGCTTGCCCACGTTTATATAAAAAAATAAAAAAATCAATTTTTACCAACCTTCACAAAGAAAGTTAGTTACTTATTCTCTCTCACAAAAAGAGATTGAGAGTTCGAACCATATCTAGAGTGTGCTTCTATTGACTTGTCCATATTTATCAAAAAAAAAAAAAACAATAATAATAAATAAATATAGTTTATGATTTTAGATGTTTTATATTTGTCAAAGCAGTTTAAACTCCCATGGATTTAATTTATTTTATTTTGTTTATTTATTGTTTTTTGTACAACTTGGTTTTCTCTTATTTTGAGCTTTCTATATAAATCTTGGTATTATTTGTTTTTTATATTTGCTTATCCTTTAAGTTTTACTGCTTTATTAATTGAATAAGACACCAATACCATTAATAAACACAAGGGAAAATTATCGTACAATCTCCGATATATTTCCAACATCCTAGACAACCCCTATGCCTTTTTAGTTTCCTTACGTCCATGCTTTTTGAGATTCTTCCCCACCAATTCTTCTTGTTAGTGGATTGTTATATATATATATATATTTTTTTTTTTTGAAAAATATCAATTTTATTGTCTCTGTTGGTTGCTTTGGCTGGAGATCTCCCGCCCAATCACGTCACCTCTTCATTTCTTTTGCTTGGCCAACAAGTTTTTTGCATTTTCATTGCATTTCCAGCAAGCTTGGAGAAAATTTGCATTTCCGGCGAGGTTTCTGCATTTCCATCCCGTAACCCGTGTGCAAGGTTTCTGTTTGTCTTGCAGGTTGACAATGGAGACGTTCTTTGCCCTTGCAAGATATAAAAAAGAAGCCTGTTGTAGAGTTTATCATGTTGTGTAAGAGTTAGAGGAAATATTCAAACATTGGAGTTTGGAAGCTACCCGGGTGAGAGTGATGTATGTCTTACCAAACATTCTGTGTTTGTTTGTTGGGTTTTTCTTTTTTGCAATTTATGTTTAATTTTTGGGGTATGTGTGTATTTTTATGTGTTAGTGTTTATTTTTTTGCTATATCCATTTATTTTTTGGGATATCCATTTATTGTTTGGGGTTTGCATTTATTTTATGGGGTTTTTGTTAATTTCTTTGGGGTTTTCGTTAATTTTTTTTGCGATTTGTATTTATTTTATGGGTGTAAAATCCATGAATTTTGGAGATAAATATATTGTTATTTCCTTGAGAAAAGTATTTAAATTATTTATTTCCCCCCCGATTAGTGGTATTGTGGGATTAAATGATTTATTTAAATAGAAATTAAATTATTTTGGAGTCTGTAGGGACCTAATGGTAATTTTGAAAGAATAGAGGACTTTGAAGAAGTTTTCCCCTCTCACAGACTTGGACCTAAGCGTAATTTTAAAAGTGTCAGGGACCTCTCATAAAATTTCGTGAGAGAAAACTCTATTAGAGAGAATGAACGGCTGAGATTAAAACATCTCGAGCTATGCTTCATCTCGAGACGTTATAACGGACAGGGAGAAGCCACGTGGTGAGATCAGATTGAATTCATCTGATCGTAGTTGGATAGGAGGCAAGAGAAGTGGATAACCCGAGGTGACCCTACCGCGGCCATCATTGGCCGCCATCCTCAGATGGTTTTGATCCGAGGCGATGGATTAAAATCCGGCCGTTAAAACTTTACTGGGATCACGATCGCTGATCTAGATCCGCTAGATCTCGAGGCGTAAAGTTGAAATCAAGCCGTAGAATGCGATGAGATCTGTAGATCTAGAGTGTGCTTGATCCGAGACTTGATGATTTGATCCTCAACCGTAGAGAGATCAAGCAATCCCGCCCTTCATCGGAAAACCGATCCCGGTGAACCCATCCTCACCCCCACCGCTTGGAACGGCCGAAAGCACCGCTTCGCTCTCGTTATTCATGAAGCCACGGGCCGTGTAATGGCGAAGCCTTTCGCCACCGCCTTCTACCGGATCCAAAGAGCCTATAAAGGGGACGTGAGGATCCGAGGGGAGCACAGCCTCTCCATTGAGACTCCGGCCCGGTGAGGCATCCGGAGGAGGGAAAGCTTCTAGCTGGGCACCAAAGACAGTGTGGTCGCCGCCTTCCGAAGCTCGCAGCAAAGATCTCGAAAGAGGACTAAGTCGGTACGGAGGTGGAAGACAAGAGCTGCGCTCGAGGTCGGCGGACCTCGCCTGGAGGAAGACAGACTTCTTTTCGGCGCCTCCAACACCCTCACCGACAACAAAATCATTGTAAGTATTGTAAAAACTATGTAGAATAAGTAGAGAAGGTTTTTTGCATGCGTTTCATGGTGTGAGCTCGCCGAGAAGTTGTTCGCCTACCGTGAACTACGTCGAAGTTCCGCCGGTAGTAGTAAAGTCCGTGGCGCTGGCAGAGGCTCGGCCGAGATCAAGACCATCGGCGACGAGCTCCGAGCCCGCAAAGGGCATGGTGTGGAGAAGGGCCTGAACGCCGGTGGCTTCGGTCTACAAAGAGAGAAGAAGAAGAAGAAGTAAAAAAATAAAATATATATATATATATATATATATATATATATATATATATATATATATATAATAATTTTAATCGTTTATATTACTTTATAAACTTAGGGGTGTGACAGTAATTAAATTAATTACAATAGTTATTTATTTTCTTCTCTCTTTAATTAAAAACATTGGTTGATTGTTATTATAAATAATAATTGGCTATACATGGTATTAAAATGGGGAACTTAGGACTTGTGACAATAAATAAAAGTTAATGAAATATTAACTTAGTATGACAAGCTAATAATATTATTGAATTATTAGTCTTGAGCTAGAAAAATTAGTTGATTATTGTGATTAACAATAACTATTTAGTTGAGATAGTTATTTAAGAACTATTGATATGTCACAAATATTTTTAGTTGAAATTATAGAGTGTGACACATATTCAATTAATCAAATAAAGTGTATAATTTCCTTTGATAATGAAATTTAGGTTTTGTGATGATTATTAGATTATGAAATCTTTATTCATAATTTAATAATTAGGAAACTTAAGGTTTTAAATGAAGATTAAAACCTTAGTGTGACAATTAAATTTGTGGTGTCTCTATTAATAGTAATGATACTATTAACCAAATAGATGTATAGTTCGGTGACTATATGGAACTATGAGTGTGTGACATGATAATTAATTAATAATTATTATGAAATATTGAAATGAAATAAATAGAAATTAATTAATTAATTTCTTAAGTTTGGATAATTGGTTGAGCGATAAGAATTATTTAGTAAGGAAGCTAAATAAGTTCAAAAAGGATTTCCAAATGACCAAAATGCCCTTCTAGGGGAATAAGGGCCGGTAACCCGAGAGATGGTCCCTAGGACCCGTTAGTGGGCCTAAGCCCAACAAGGACGTTAGGCATGCATAGACTTTTAGAGATATGGAAATTATTGGAACAATAATTCTAATAAACCGTTATATGCCAGATACTCTCGGGGAGTTCTTGGCATACTAAGGAAGACTAGAAGGACCTCTAGTCCCCTCGAACTGAGGTAAGTTCACTTGCCTAGTTTCCACCCAGTAACGGGATTTCTTGGACTTGCTATGTATTCTTATTACATGCACTGCTGAAGCCATACATGCTATTCATACCTGTTTTTTTTAAATCCTGTTAAGCATGTATGCTTGTTTTTGGGACGTTGGTGTCCTTGTTTGCTATGTTCTACTGCCCGGACTCAGTGGAGCTTGGGAAGCTCCAATTTAGGGATATTCAGGGACAGGACCCCCTGACTTCCCTGACAGCCTTACCAGAGAAGCAAATCTCTGGAGGTCTTACCTGTCAGTGGGCATGGTACACTGACCGTGTTAACACGTAGGAGAGGTAGTCCTACCTGGTAGGAGGGTCAAACGCACCATCTAGGTCGTATTTACATCCAAAAATTTGGACTTATCGGGGTAAACTCTGAGTTCTCTTAGAACTCACTACAGAGCCCGAGGGCTTCTGTATCAGGGGTCGTACCTTTGACTTGCTTGTGGTAGACTCCTAGGATTTTATTGTTGATATTATGATCTCGTTGACTGTCATAATTTCTATTTGTGTCATGTGTCCTGCAGGGGTACTTACTGAGCTTTCCATCCGAAAGCTCATGTGTTTTCTCTTTTTTTACAGATTCCGAGGTTTAGGAAGGAGAGGAGCCTGAGGAGAGGACTCCGGGAGACCAGAGGTTTTAGGAGTCTCCTTTATCTTTTATTTTTATGAGCTTTGTTATTTGTAGGACCCGTATAGGGACCTGACTATTTTAGGGCCTATGGACCCTGTTGACTCTATGTTCCTTGGAACATGAGTTTTATGTTATGAATTGTTATCTGCTTATCACAATATTAGGCCTTGTATTCGAGTTGAGTTTATCTCTTCTTTAATATGGCGGCCTCGTTGACGATGCTTTCGAGGTCCCTAATCCGCCTGGCGCTATAAATGGGGGTTTCGGTTTATTTTTTATCTTTCCATTTATTTTTTTTGTGGTTCACGTTTATTTTTTGGGGTTTGCTTTTATTTTTTGTGGTTTAAGTGTTGCATTTTTTTGCGGTTTGCGTTTAAACGGCTTAAGGGTTTATTTTTTGGAGTTTCCGCTAATTAAAAGGCTAAAACATTTATTTTTTTGGAGTTTTCATTTATTAAATGTCTAAAGCATTTATTTTTTTGGGTTTTCATTTATTAAATGGCTTAAGCGTTAATTTTTCGGAATTCCTTCTTATTAAATGACTCAAGTGTGTTTTTTTTTTTTTTGGAGTTTCCGCTTATTAAATGACCAAAGCATTTATTTTTTGAGTTTCCGCTTGCTAAACAACTTAAGCGTTTATTTTTATTTTTTTGGAGTTTTTGCTTACTGATGTGAAAAATTTGAAGGTATATTCTTTATTTCATTTATCTAATATAAATAAATTTATAGTTTACAAGTTTGATGAGATTACAATCTCATTTGAATAAGAAACTGAATCAATCACGGAGAGTTGATATCCCTCCTTATATAGAAACTGAATCAGTCACAAAGGCTTGATTAGGATCACTTTGTAGATCCCTGCTAATATCATTTATAACTAAATGGCTTAAACGTTTATTTTTGGGAGTTTCTGGTTATTAAACGGCTAAAGCGTTTATTTTTATAAGTTTCTGCTTATTAAACGGCTAAATCATTTATTTTTTGGAGTTTCTGCTTATGGAACGGCTAAAGCATTTATTAAACGACTAAGGTGTGAATAAACGCTTAAGTTGTTTAATAAATGAAAACTCCAAAAAATAAATTAATAACTAATAAATCTTTCTTTCTTATGTCAACTAACACTTTCTTTTAGACGAAGGTTTGTGTTTGCCCTCCCAACTTACATTTGGAAGAGAAATGGTGCTAAAGATCAGGTTCTTCATGTGGTTAGTCTATCACAACAGGATTTTGATTCTTAATAATCTTGCCAAGCCTTATTAGCAAGATAATAAACCAAATTGTTTACTCTGTTTTAGAGACCATGACACATGCAATAGGTCCCCATTTGCGATTATGCTTGTACTCCTAAGCAATTTGGGTTCATGATTTCAAGCTCCTGTGGATCACTTCAAACACCAAACAATACAAAATCCACAATGAATACCATACTTGGGTTTGAATGAAATATAAGTTGAGATTTTTTTTATGCTATTCCTTGGAACATATGGTTTGAATGAAATAAAAGATATTTTGAGAAAGAGTTGCATTTATTCTAAAGTGGTCATCCATAATGACTACCATACTTTATTTTAGTTCAATAAAACTAATGACGTGATTGAATGAGGCGGAGGGGATTCTGGTAAGGGGACATGTGGTGTGGGCAAGCACGACGAGGCCAACACTAGCGAGGAGAACATGACGGCAGAGAAAGAACGTGGAAGTGTAAGGCCTCACATGGTCCCTGCGCATCACTATAAGACACGACTTGGAACCACTGATGGAGCTACAAGGGAACAAGGTGTAAGACATTGAAGGCGGCAGTTGTCCTATGTTGGTGCGATTCGCGGTGAAGTGGCAGAATTCATCACCCCCTACCACTGCCACTGATAGAGATAGTGGATGATGAGGGATGGACGAAGGCCAAATACAAAAGATGTTACCGGCTGAGTGGCGGATTCCTGCAAGAACGGAGAGAGATACCACTACTACAATGTCGGTCTCCACCCACTATCCTCACTCCCTCCGATATAATCAATGTGTGTGGACTGTACTTGCAGCCGAATTATAGAGCGGAAGAATGTCACCAGGAAGTGACATACCGTCGATGTGGTGAAATTGGCCACAAGGGACTAGTTTGCTGAGGAGATCGCTAGGAAATAACAGACATAATGAATACATCCAAGGAGAACAAGAAATAGCAGCCCAGTACATTGAAGAGAGCTAAAAATCAGAGCAAGGGAACAACAAAAAACAAGCCAACAAGGGCCAACCCGCCACCAACAACTAACAAGACCAAGAAGGTGGAAGAAGGAGGTGGGAACTTAGAACACTACTATATCTCTCTTACCCTGGACTCAGATATGATTGAGGGCAAGTAACGCATATGAAAGTTCACCATTACCACTATATCTGAGATTAAAGAAGGCTTTGTGGATGACCGGAAGGTAGCGAACTAGATAAAGTCAGCAATGGAGGAAAACTAGGACTGGAAGGCAATGCCACTCAGGGACGAATGGAATGCCCAACGATGGAACTGGAGCGGTGAATCGAAGACGCAGGACCGATGGAGTTACCAATATTCACCCTCAGGTGCGAACCTTGGACATGATACCTCTACCACCCCATGAAGGTAAAGGACGGCCTACGCTGGGTGGTCACTAAGGACCTCCCAATGTTTTGTTGGAGCCAGGATTCCACGGTGAGGATGTTGAAATCGGCTGGAGATTTGGTTCTCATCAATGACTGAAACCAAGAATTCGGGGAATACATCTGGGTTCTCCTTTCTATCAAGAAGTCGAGACCACTACCCTGCACGCTCTACTGCAGTATTGCAACCCTACAACACACCTACATCATCAAGTTGGAGCCCGGCCAACTACCCTTACCATGGGCCATGGCTGATCAGAGGAGATTTCAACTCGATAAGGGCCTAGATAGATAGAAACACTGGAAGTAGGAATGCCCAGGAACAGAATGATTTCAACAACCTCATCAAGGAATTCCAGTTATATGATACACTGTTATCAAGCAAGAAATACTCTTGGACCAATGGGCGGGAATCCCCGACAATGATCAAGCTAGGCAAATTCCTCTTGTCTCCGAAATGGACAGCGATCTTTCCCCAAATATGGCAGGTTGCACTGCCTCGCATTCTGTCAAATCATGTACCCATTGCCCTCAATAGAAGTTGCAGAAAGATAACTAGATTTTGGGAGAAAACAAATCGTTGGTGGACTTTGAATGACTTTGTGGGGAATGGAGCTTATAGATGGGCCAAAAAACTCACTATGATTAGGGGACAACTAAAAGATGGAGCAAGGAGAACCAGCAGGCACAAAAACAAAGGAAGATGGAGCTAATAAATGGTATAGAACAAATGGACATAAGAAGCGAGCAGAAACCACTCTTAGCTACTGAGGAGGAACGACTTCAAGCACAAAGGAATGAATACAACAATTTGATCAGACTGGAAGAGGAACACTGTAGGTAATGCTCAAGAATCACTTAGCTTAAGGAAGGGAATGGAATTCAAAATTCTTCCACTCCATAGCCAACCAGAGAAGGAACACGAATTGGATACACAAACTTAATGTGGAGGGACATGTCTTTAGCGACCGAAAGGAAGTTGCAAAAGAGGTGACAAATCATTTTACCCGGATTTTCGGGACCCCGTGGGAGAACAAGTACTCTACAGACTAGACGCGAATATTCGCCAATTCAGAACAATTAGACCTGGCTTACTTGGATAACCCATTCACCGAGGCAGAGATTTTCACGGCTATCCAAGAACTCAGCGCGGAAAGGGAGCCGGGACCAGATGACTTCCCTATGATCCTATACCAACAAGGATAGACCTTTATCAAAGATGATATCCTAAAAACTTTTCAGGATTTATACCAGGGCACGACCGATCTAGAAATCTGCCGAGGCATCCTTGATAAATGAGTACCGTCGGATAAGCCTATTGAACTGCTTCATAAAAATTATAACCAAAGTCCTCGCCAACCGACTCCAAACGGTCATCTCGGGACGGGCGAATAAGAACCAAACAACTTTAATCAAAGGAAGATGTATCCATGATAGTATCGTGGCGGCGGAAGAGATCATATACGGGATGAAATTGGAAGGGGAAGCGATGATGAAGGTAGACTTTTATATAGCATTCAACTCCATAGATTGGGACTTCCTCCTTGAGATACTCCAAATACAAGGTTTTGGACCACGATAGGTGGGATCGATCAGAACGATACTCCGCTCATCAAAATCCAAATTTTGAATCAATGGTACCCCAATGGGCTATGTTAGACATAAAAGGGGGCTCCAGCAAGGGGACCCACTCTCCCCCTACTATTCATCCTCGCAATGGACATCTTCACCACAATGGTGAAGAGAGCTGTACATGAATGCCTCTTTGAGGGATACAAAATTGGATCCAGTCGGTATGAAAAAATACTGGCCCTATTTTATGCAAATGACCTTTTGATTCTCATATCCGGGAAGGCAAGCAACTTCAGGACACTAAAACTCATCTTCTACCTGTTCGAAGGGCTCTTGGGACTTAGAATAAAGTATAACAAAAGTGTCGTAACGGCCCGATTTTTCCCTGATGATTATCGTTCAGGGCTTATTAAATACAAAAATAGTAAATAAAAATATAATTAAGTATGACATTGGCTGGTAATTAAAGCAAGTGATTATTAAATGAATAGTGATTTAAGAAGCTTAGTAGGTAATAAACCAAGTGTGACACAACTATTGATATAAATTAAATAAACCTAGGTGTGTGACAATAATGGGGAGTTATTAAATAATGGAGGCAATATGCTAGTGTAACCATTAGTTAGTCAGTTGATTAAAAACTAACTATAACAATTATGGTGGCTGATGGGGCTAATTGGGAGCTTAATTAACTCATAAACCAAATGAATCTCTTGAAACAGACTCCTGCACCCTTCCACCTCCACACAATGAAGTTCCTCAAACGAGGAGAAAGCTGATCAATCCTAACTTTCCGCTATTTTTCGGGATAGAGAAGAGAGGACATCAGCTGTAGCGAAGAGGAGAAGATGGGCCTGGCGTAAAGAAGGATCACAGGCTCCCCCATATTATGACTAAGCTATAGTTCCACAGCTTGGCGGCATCCTCCTCTCCACTGATCTTAAAGCCAACCTCCTTCCTGGCGGACAACAGCGGTAAACTTGAGAGAAATCATCCACGTGTTGAGAAGGTGAAGCGAGCTCATGAACTTGTCCTTCTTGATTAGAAAGAGTGAATAAAGGTTGAAGCTCAGGACTGAATTTGCAGTATCTCCAGCGAGAAATCAGAGGTGCAGCAGTGAGCGTCTTCAACCTGTGGGAGATGTCGACCAAGGATTGGAGCCCTCCAGCAGCAGTAACCATGTCATGAAATTCTCTAGTAGACAACAGGAGGTAAGGCTGGGGTTTATTATAGATTGGAGAGATTATAAGGAGTTTCCAATTAATTTTATACATAGAAATCAGATGCATTAGGTGTGGAATGGAATTAGTCTATAAATGAGTATGAATGGTTGTAAATTTCAGAACCTTCATGGTTGTCCTATTATATAGGACTGGGATAATTGAGAATGCCTATATAGTGTTTGATATAATGTCTCAATGAGCCTGTTGTTCTTTCAGGGGGTCAAGTTTGTGGATGTAAGTCTAATAGGTAATAAATCATGCACATATATATGCAAGGATAGATCTTGATACCTATAGTGTGTGAATTAGAACTATCTTGTTCAAGTGAGCATTTCGGGAACCTTCATGCATTAATGTAGGCCTTAAAACTCATACAAAAAACCTTCATGCTTATATACTAAGTACTAAAAACCAAAGGTTCGGGATCATTTGGTTTAAGAAAGCATGATTCAATGACATGTAGCTTAACCCACTAATGATAATATCTTAAAGGAACTCTTGAGTATTAATGGGAAGCAAATCGATACCTAACTATAACTACTGCTGCATATACGATTATGTATAACCTGTTGGCCATATAATGAGTATCTGTACAGTGACTAAGCAAGTAAAGAAAACTCTGGTAACTCCTAGAATGTGTGACCATATCTAGTTAGTAGTTCTAGAAAAATTGAACAGTAACCTCACTAATACATGCTCTGTTTGTAATCTGTTGATCAATAATGTTAAATTGGATGTTATGAACCTGCCTGCAGGCTGACTGCTGATGTCGATCTTAACAGGCTATAGTCGGTGATGGATATTACAATATACACAGGTTCTTAGAAAACCTTGTTGAGAGATATATATTTTTAGTATTTCTTGTGTAAATATAAGGTTGGGGGCAGTTTAGATATTTCCCTATTTTTAGGGTTTGCCCTCTAGTCGTATAAGCTATTATAAACCATTTAGTAAATGGAATGAAAAGAAAGTAGCCTCTAGAATTCTACTGAGGCTGGATTTCTACAGAAGCTGGAGTTCCTGTGAAATACTCAACAAGAAGCATCAGGTCTGAGAAGAGAGGTAATCATACCCTGATTTTCTCTTGACATGGTATCAGAGCCATAAGCTCTACCTTGGGGCTTTCTCCTTCTTCTTCTCTTCATCAGAGCTATCCGTCCTCCGGCCTTCATTGTTGCTGTCATCTTCGCTGGACTTTTCCTGACTTTCGGCCTTCATTACCGCTACTAGCTTCTATCGTTGTTGTCTATCTCTAACCTCCGTCCTTTCTTTGACTTTCGTTCTGTGCTCGTCAGAGTTCAGAGGTTGAAGAAGAAAGGAAAATTCTACCTGTGATTTTCACTGAAGGTTGCTGAAAAATGACCTGTGTTTCTGTTCTTTCGGTTACCTGGTGCAGCTGTCTTCTTTGCCTCTGTTGGTGTGGATTCAACCATATCTACCTTAGACACTAAGACTGCTACCCCATTTTTCGGAGATCTACAGGCTATCAGGGTATCTTACCAACTTGATGGGAAAAACAATCTTAAATGGTCCCAACTTGTGCGTACCTACCTCAAGGGAAGAGGAAAAATCAGCCACCTTCTAGATACTGGACCAGCAAAACTGAGCTTGGATTTGCCAAATGGGACGAAGAAGATTCAATGATTATGTCGTAGCTATGGGATTCTATGGAACCAGCCCTCAGTGACACCTATATGTTTCTGGAGAGTGCAAAAGAAATATGGGACTACATCTATCGCACTTATTTGAAGACTCGCGGCGCAGCACAGGTCTATGAGATAAAGATCAAGACAAATGCGATGAAACAAGGAGACATGACTGTCACTGAGTACGCCAATACCTTGTAGACTTTATGGCAGGAACTAGATCACTACTGGGTATTTGAGATGAAATGTCCAAAGGATGTTGCAATCCTCAAAAAGTTTATTGAAGGAGATAGAGTCTATGATTTTCTGCTAGTCTGAACCTTGA